>JAFFSR010000227.1:2400000-3600000 GCA_017163975.1 Anastatus disparis
TATGATTAATTTATTATAATGAAAATTACAAGTGTATTCAAATTAAATCCTTTATTTTGAAAAGGTTGAAACTTTTAGAAAATTTGTTTTGAAAGATATTTTTTTTACATATAAAGAACAAAAAACAAATAATTTTTTTAGTTGCAATACTTTAAAAAGCAAATTATTAGAAGCATCAATGAATTCTTAATTTATTTACAGATTGTTAAAAAATATTTATTTTCTTTACAGAAAGTTCCACTCCATTTAAGCTACAGAATATTTGAATCAGCTTCAAAAAGGTTAAAATTATCAGAAGACAATGATGAGTTTAAACAATCGCTCTCTAATAGTAATATGGAACTTGAATCAAAAGATGATGAACAATCAATAAAACGTGAATGGAAAGAGGTTCAATTAAAAATTTCTGAAACCGGAGTAATGAGTGTTACAGATATATCCAGTTTGGATACAAAAAAGAGTACAAAAGTGAATGAAATTAGCCAGCAGAGTAGTTTGGATCATACAACCTCAAATGTTTTCAATGTAAATAAAACTATAAAGACAGAGGAAAAAGATTCCATTAAATCGTGTACAGTACCAACAAAAAGCAAAAAAGTGCAACAAGAGAATTCATGTACAAAAAGTGAAAAGTTTCAAGAAGAAAAACCTAATATAGTGTCACAGAGTGCAATTCCTACATTTCAAAGTAATTCCAAAAGTGAAGAAATGGAATTAAAATCAATTGATCAACGTGATTTGTCAGATGAACTTATGAAAAATAATCATGAAAAGAATGAAAATAAAAGTTCAAAAACATCAAATGATGTTCAGACGCTGAGTGGTAAAGATAAAAGTCAAACACAAAATGCTCAAAATTCACAAGATAAAATCAAAACAGAACCTTCTAGTTCACCCGAAAAACGCTTGGATAATAAACAAAATGTAACAAATAATAATTTAACTAGTAGTGAAACTAAAGCGGACACAAGTGCAAAGCAGAATGCAAAAGAGACAAAAATAGCGCCTAGTGCGGGATCCAAAATAAATGCGCTCAGTGCAAAATTACAATTTCAACCAAAAGTTGGCCAAGTCAACAATACATACTCGAGAAAATCAATAACAGATAAAAAGGCCACTTCATCACCAGTGTCAAAATCTGCCGACATAAAATCTGCAAAAAATTCTCCAAAACCTGAAGTGAAAACATCAAGTGTTCCTTCAACAAGCTCTCCAACAGTATCAAGTGAATCTAAAATAACCACAACATCTGCTCCAAGTTCTAATGTCAATATATCTACACCTTACTCACAGAATAATCTAATGAGTCCTCCATCAGCAGCTGCAACTTATGTTACAGCACCATCTTCAACAATTGATAGTTGTTCAACATCAGTAAATCTTCAACATTCGCAAAATAATGCTATGCATCCTTTAGCGGCACCTAGTACAGAAAGTTTAGCTTCTATTGGTCTACATGTATCAACAACAATGCCAAGTCAAGCAAGTATCAATAGCTGGATGGCAGAACGAAATGCAGCGAGCCTTAATAATTCAAAAACAGTACCAGTTAAAGGTTTAACTGCTGATCAGCAGTTACGTTCGATACCTGGTATGCCACAGATTGGTAAAGAAATTGTATGCTCGACTACTGCTTCCAGTCCTGTTAGCTCTGTAGGCCGTTTCAATATTCAACCACCATCTATGAGTATATATTCTATTACAAAATATAATTTTTATGCTAATACAACACCCAGTCATAGCACTCCAACGAAACAATCTACTGGTAAACAAAATTTTGATGTGACGAGTATGTATCCGGTACCACCTTGTCCAGATGCCATACCGATTTCGTTAATGAAACCAGCAAATGCGCGTAAAGATGCAGCTTCAAAAGGTACAACGCTTAATGAAATCTGTGCAAAAATCAGCAATGCAAGTAATGCTAGTACCGGCTCGAAAATTAATGACATTTGTGCTAAGATTGGTGAAAGTTCTAAGGAGAAAAATAAAATCGAAGCACAGCGAGGCAAACCTGAAGTACCAGATTTACTCAAGATTTCAAAGAAGAGTCCAACAACACCAACTAGTGAAAGTGGTACAGCTGTCAGCCCTGTAAAACATATACCTAATATTCCAAATGTGCCGATTTACACTCCAAGCAATAGTCAAATTAGTAATGTTGATACAAAAGATAGTGCCAAAAGGCTAGCATCTGTAATGTCACCTACACAAGCGGCGATGATGAGTTCACCTCAGATGCAAAAGATGCCAGCTCAGAAAAAACATTCACAAGCAGTGGGATACAAAACTTTGAGAGATCCACCCAAGTCATGGAATCCAACGTTATCAAAAAATAATTACGTAGCAGCGAAGAATCAAGCGAAAGAGATTCAAAATCAAGCGCAGGCGGCCTATGGAGCTTCAGATGGTAGCAGTACTTCCAAACAAATACCATCAAAACTGGCGAAAATCTTCAAAAATAGGAATATGCCACGTTATTTAGGTAACATTTCCTTATGTGATGTGTAGTTATTAATCAAATGAATGAAAAACAATTTAAATGTTCCAAACTTTTTACAATTCTTAAAATTTTATTTTTAATTTAAAAGCTTATTATATCTATCATAGTATTTTTTTTTCAAAATCGACATACTTTTGGTGAATCAAATAATTATATTGGATTGCAGAAATGCGCTATCTAAATATGACTTTTAAAATAATTATAATAAAATGAAGTATGTATTAAATGTATTTGGGCCCTATGTAAAAAAACTTCAATTATATAAAAAAAAATTATTTCAAGATTTTTAATAATATCTACTTCATTGATGAATAAATTTTTTTTTTTTTTTAAGCAAATATTTAAGAAAATAAAATATAATTTTGTTAAGAAATCATAAATTTTAATTGTTTTAAATAATAATGCAATTAAGTTTTGAAATCCTAATTATGAATCTATCAAATCGTAATTTTAATATGATTATGGCACATTTAAACGTATAAATAAAGACATTCTAATAATTTTAATAATTAATACATAAATTAAGATGTTTACTCAATAAACATGTTATGTATTATTTTTGGTTGTCTATTGAGAACATTGCCACTGAAAGAATTGTCATTAGTTTTTAATTGATTTTGATACTCGTAAAATGAAAATTTCTTTAATAAATATTTAATAAATGACATATTTGGTATTACTCTTTATTAATAGTGTAATTATTGCTGTATAACGAAAAAAATTATAAAACAATTACAGGTAATCCTGCGTCTGGAGTAAAACCAATGTATGGTGTAGTGAACGAGCAGACCAAGGAAAAAGAACAGACATCAGTCTCAAAGAACAATCCAACCATGAGCATGATGAAGATAGACCCTCAAACTTTATCGCCGATTGTCTCGAGTCCTAATTCACCTATAGTCTCGCCACCACCTTATTCACCAACGGCTCGTACCAGTTATCAAAATAGCCCTTTTACACGCGATATTTGTCGTAATAGTAATTCGCCACTTTCACCACGCAATTCGCCTGTCAATATGCTCTCGACTAATCCATTTATACCGTCGCATACACCTAATACAAATCCGCGATTGATTTATTCACATTTTTCGCCTGCCTTCCCCGATGCCAGTCGTTTCTCTAATCCACTTATAAGATCGCCTATTGGCATACCACCCCCAAGTGCCTTTCATAGTAGTTTACCGCCCTCGATAAATAAACTCTATCAACGTTCTGGTTATATGACTCAACCACAAACTAGTGTTTCTGCGGCTGGTAGTTTTTCACCAAGTGGTGCTGGTCAACCACCTACAGTTCAGCGAATACCACCAAGCTCGCATTCATCGTCTTCGCCTACAACTCCTTCTTCTTCATCTTCCAAATCTCCAAAAACTTCATTAGCAGTCTCACCTAATGCAACAACAGCCAACTCTAGTATAAACCTTACAAAATCTGAAACAATGACAACTACTTCCTCACCTTCTTCAGTGGCGGATAATCCTTCGTTAGTTGCTTTACATTTAGCCAAGGGCCTCGCGCAACGTGATTCCAGTATCTACGATCTCACAAAGACTGAGAATTTGAAATCTATTTCTGATAATAGTAGTCATATGAAGCAGTCTTCAATGTCTGCGCAGCATAATAATAAATCCAATGATGCGAGTACAAAATCAAAATCTACGCCGAATACAGAGTCACAAAAGGTCACCAACGATACGTCGAAACAAAATAATGCAAGTGTAGATAATAAAAGTTCAGAATCAGAGGCTAAAGATACAACGGTGGCGACAACCAAAGAACTTGATAAAAAAGAGAAGAATCTGGCTAAAGTCAACGGAGGCATTACGGTAAATATGGCAAGCAATGAAAAACCAAAGGATGGAACGATTGGGTCACAACAAAATAAAGCTGAAAAAGCAAGCGATAATAAAAATCCATTGGATGGAACAGATAACAAATCGTCATTGATATCACCAAAATCAACTTGTAAGAGTGCAGCGCTGCAAGAAACAGATAAAAATGACTCAAAACAAACGAGTGTTACTCAACAAAAACATGAAACTGATGTGGTTGATGCAGAAAAAACGTCTGTGCAAGGAAAAAAAATTGCTGAGACACAGAAAAGTAAAATCGAATCGTAATTTACATTTTGATTCGATATCACAGACATAAAAAAGAGAATATATGTTTTCTCTAAAATGATGTACATTTCTGTAAATACGCGTCAAAGGTCGATCTATTGTTTAATTTCTTATCGAGGCGAATCGAGTTCTATTATTGTATTTTGTGTTGAGCACAGCATTTATGCAGAATATATGTTGAGCACTCGATATTTTTATTTTTTTCTGTTTAATTTGACCGTTTTTTTGGTCAATAAAAGATCGTTAAAGTAAAAAATAATCTTTTTACTAACTTCAAGTCAATTTACGTACATTTTTAATCCGCGAATTTTTCTTTCTTACTCTATATGAGCAAGATCCAAATGAAATGTTTTAATTTTTCATCGTTGATTTTTTTACATTTTAAACTTATTTTTTGTCTTATGAATTATATATATTTGCTTATATAGAATCTTAAATATGGCAGCTACGATTCGTTAAAATCTTTGACGTTCGTTGGTAGCTCCCAATCAACAAAGCAAAATGACGTGAAATAATACATAAAAACAACTATTTATAAATAGTCATATATTCGAATCAACACACAATCCTATATGCTTTCAGAGAATTCGTTAGTCGAGTCGCAATATTAAACCCACATATACAAACAAGACGATGATCGCTGTCTATTTGTTTTATAAATTCTTTAAGATCTGTCGTTTCTAAGTTTGCGAGATCCTGAAGCTTTAACTGTTTAATTTTATATTTGAATTCAAGACAAAATTGTATAACACAGTTTTGCCTAAATTTTAACAAGGATATTTT
Source organism: Anastatus disparis (assembly GCA_017163975.1). NCBI lineage: Eukaryota > Metazoa > Arthropoda > Insecta > Hymenoptera > Eupelmidae > Anastatus > Anastatus disparis. The sequence continues at coordinate 2,405,407 of JAFFSR010000227.1, forward strand.
AGTTTAATTTTGTAAATACAATTTAAAAATCAATGTTTAATAATATCATGAATTATTCATGTGTACATAGTTTTAAATTCTAAACCCAAGTTTTTAGTATTTTCTTAATTAAGACGTCATTATCCACTTATTATGTATAAATACATTACATTATTTTATGTTGCAGACTATATATTTGAACTTATATAATATAAATCTAATACAAGTTTCAATTTATTCAATATTGAATTTATTGTAATTTGTTTTAAACTGTAGGACAAAAAATGAATTTTTGCAGTTTTAATAAAATCAAGTTTTGAGAGCTTTTTAGAAGACAATATATTACTATAATCAAACGATTTGAAAGAAATAAATCGTGCTTTTAATGAAAAATTCTAAAAATTATATTTACAGGGCAAATTGTGCTTTATAATTATTTATTACTTAATGGACAAAAAAACTTTTTCATCTTACAGTTTTAGCTTCAGTTTACGCATACCACTTATAATAGTATACAATTTGTCAATCAACTGAATATACAAATAATTAGAAGCTGAGTTTCCTTCTTAATCGTTATAGATGTTCAAAGATCATCCAGTCAAGTGGTTATAAAATAAATATTAACGTGTTAGATGTACCTAATTGAATTAATATAATGTTACTGAAAAACGCATTTTTATATCATAGGTTGACAAATTTGTATAGTTAACAGCCTCGAATATTTTTTGCTAATAGAATGAAAAATAAGTAACTATTGTTACAAATAATATTTGAAAATTATTTTTAATTGAATATTATTTTGTAATTTTATTATATTTGGATAAGCTCAAAAAATATCATTAATTTAAAAAAGAGTTAATAAAACTCTATAAACAATTTATAGTGAAAATATTCGAGGACTGAGAGATGTAGTAGTGAAATGCCCGAGGCCTTATCATATCTTATATTGAGTAAATGGACGCGGAACAATAAATTTATTCGATGATAAATCTGCAACTTGCATTGCACGACTCTAGTAAATAATAATCTAACGCTGTGATCGTTAAATGCCGTTTTCATGCAAACGGACCATGCGATATTTTCTCCGCTGAAAATAGAGTATCTTTTTCTCAAAAAAAGAGGAGAATTTATTGCCCGTAAAAAAAAATGACAAAATTATATATTATCGTACTTTTTTTAAAAACTGAAAAATTTGGGAAGCGAATCAAGGTGCGGAAAAAAAATGTTTCGAACAAAAATATTAACAAGCATAAATAAAAAACGCGACATAAAAAAAAAAAATGAAAATTCAATAAAAGAATGCAACAGATTCACTTTTCTTCTTTTTTTAGAGTGGAGTAAAGCTCCGATTTATTTGTATATAGTGTATCATGTTTAAAGAATTTATATATGAAGCGGTAATTGAAAATTATTATATTATTAATATAATTATGTATTTAATACTTAAGAACATACTGATAGTATCTTTTTCTTTGTTGTCAGAAAAATATTAATTTCTAGATGAATATTTGACAGGAGAATAATGTATTTTTAATCAGTTATTATATATGGATCAGGAGATGTTTTTCCTCTTTCATGCAAAAATATAATAGAATGCACCAGTATTGATGTTGTTATTTTTTTATTTCATTTATACATATTATGCTCCTTCATTTCGTATATCAAAATATTTACAAAAATTTAAATAGAAAAAATTTAACGTTAAGGATTTGCCAGTTTTTCTGTATGCCTAGCAGCATCTTTTAACTTATATACTAATTCTTGAAGTTGTTGAATTGTGCACATAAATTTGACGTTTTCAATTTTACCATGTTTCATTGTACTGAATGAAACATTGTAATTAGGAACTCCAGCTGGACTATTTGTGCTTGACTATATTTAAAAAAAAAAATGTTTTTTTAGATAACAATTTTTATGGTATTAAATAATTTTCTAAAAAAATTTTATTATACTTTTATACAGTAGTCCAATCTCCAATCTACATCAATAATATGTGGTAACCCGTTACCAACTGACTCCAAATTTTCTTGAATTTGTTCCTTATGATGTGTATAAAATTCACAAAACCTATCTATATGAGTTTTGCTCAAACTTGTGCATTTTAATAAACTACTTAATTCTTCTGAATTTGTGTCATATCTTGCAGCTTCAATCAGTAACTTTGTAATATCTGCATACGCAGCTTTGATAACATCAGGCTTTGAACCATATATTTTAGTGAGAGCTGCATCAAATAATTAAATTTACTTTATCAATGATATTGTTATCAGTTACAGATAATGTTAAAACTGAAGGGCAGAGATATATACATAGGATTAATTCGAAATAAAAATTATCTGATAAAATATGTTTAACATAAATCACATCTTTTATAAAAGTTTTAAATACACAATATAAGTTTATTAAAAATAAATTTGTCTATGTTTTCAAAATTAAGTTTAATTACACAAATTATCATCTGTATAGTTTTAAATTTAGTTGATTACATGAAGTTTAATATTCCAAATAATTTAAAATTCTGTACAAAATTTTTTTTCTAAAACCGTAAAATTTTATAACAAATATTTTTAAGCGTTTTTTCATAAATACTAAAAAGTATTGACAATTTACAATTAAACTATAAAAAAAAAAGATTACAAAAATAATCTATATAATTTAAAAAATTATATAATTGTTGACTTTTGACAAGTGATAAAAACAAACGCATGTTAGCGATTATAGTACTCGGTTTACCTTCGATCTCTGATTTGCCAGAAACGTGCGATACGACAATTTTCAACAGCTGATCAAAAACATCATCATTTAATTTGTTTAAATTTTGCCCGTTTAACAAGTATTTAACTTTGCTCTCAGTAAGTTCCATTATTCATTAGTTTAATTTTTTAGGTTAGAAATTAAGCGTCGTTCCATAACGATGTATATAATACTACTGTGCGCGTGTCAAATCAAATCTCACTCGTTGTCATCTACAAATGCAAAAAATAATAAACGCATGAGTAAATTTGTACACACCAATACTACTTTACTAAAAGCTTAATGACCTATGCGTGCGGCACATTGAGTATATTTGTGTATATATGTATGTATACATATATGTATATATACATATCTTTATAAAGCTATTAAAATTGCATAGTTTCAAATAGTTCAAACTTCTCGTGAGATAAGTGAGTACATGATCAAATTTTTAATATTATTGGTGAGACGAGATAAAAGAGGATCGGTCTTTGGAATACAATTTTCATACATGAACTCGCAAAATTACAAGGTAAAAAAAAATAAATTTGAATTGATAGAGCCGAAAAAAATGTTGTTTATCATCTAAATTTTTTCATTTAAACTTATGCAATATAAAGAGACAATAATGTATAGAATTAAAGAAACATGCCTTATCATTGTCAATAGCCACTGTAGCGGTATTTTCCAAGCATACATTCATAGTATAAAAGTTGATTTTTCTAATCTTACTAAATTTATGCAAATATCAAATTAACAAGAATTTAATTTTCAATTTTTTTCCTTGTGTAAAAAAAAATAATTAAAATAAGATAATATAATATCTTACAATTTATTATTAAAAACAAGATATTATTTAAATTTCATCACAATTTAAAAAAAAAAATTAAATTATTATTACTGTGATAACTTCAATAATTGATTTATCCTTGAACTCTGATTAAAAGAAAAAAAAATGGTCAGTCATCAGCAATATTTAAAGAATTTAGAAACACTTTATTGGCACATTTTTCAGAATGGAGAAGAACACAGAACTATCTCCTGAGGAGCTTGCATTGAATATTGATTCAAACAATGGAACAGGAAGTAATAATGAAGAAAATTTAATTAAGTGAGTTATTTATATTCATTAATTAGTTATTATTAACAATAATCATTTTTATGTTTATTTTAAACACAAAATACAACAATATTACACAAGATAATATTTTTCACATTTGTTTTTTTGCACCTTAATATTCATATAATAACAATACTAAAAAATAATTAATGTACACTATATGTAATTTAGTTTTGCACTTTTAAAAATAATCCTAAATTAATAATTTGTACAAATCATGTTAAAGTGTTATTTTCTACTAGATTATATTTTTCTTTGTAGTAACTTATTAATGATAATCAAGCACACACATACAAGAACTGTGCTGCCTTTCACTTATAGACGTACATGTGTCTCACAATGATACATTAATGAAGGTCATCTTAAATGAATATTCTAAAAAATCATATATATGGTAGCACTATCCTTGAATACGTCTAAAGCAAACTAAATTCATAACATTTAACATTAAAGCTGATGCACTGGTTATAAAGGCACTGTTTTTTAAAAAAACTTATTAAATATCTTATTTAAAAATTTATAAATATGTAAAAAAATTTCTACTTTTTAAAAAAAATGTGGAAAATTTTATTTTTCTATTTATTTAGACATGTTATATCACGTAAGAAAAGCATTTTTTAGTGAACTTCTTCCGGCTGAATTTGACACACCAGTTACACAAAAACTCTCTTTTAGAGATGTTTTGCCACAGGTATTCAATTATTATGTTTAAAAATTTTAAAAATTGTTTCTTATAAATTTTAATTTGATCTTTTTTCCTTGAAGATTATTATTAGCTGTATAGTACATTGTACAGTTATTCAAGCTGGAATAAATATGGCATACAGTACAATTTTAGAAGATGGACTGAAGAAAGATTTGACACCAAACCAGATTTCATGGATAGGTAATATTGTTTAATTTAAAATTAGTGAATATTTTAAGCATATATTTAATATTATTCAATGTTAATGGTTATTTAATTTTTTAATAGTAAGTTTGGTAACAATATCACTACCAATTGGATCATTTATTGTCGGACCATTAATGGATCTATTTGGTCGAAAAATAATTTGTTTGGCCTCTGTTGTACCTAGCATAATATCATGGACCATGTTAATTTTTGGCAAATCATTAAATACAATTTACATAGCCAGAGTAATCGCTGGTGTTTCAGGAGGTCTTTCAACAGTTGCTTTAGTTTACATATCAGAAATCACACATCCACAGATTAGACCAATGTTGCTATGCTTTAATTCAATTTATGTTTCACTAGGCATTTTACTTACGTATTGTCTTGGTGTGTGGCTTAGCTGGAGTAAGATGGCTATTGTATTTTTGGTATTAAATATAGGTGTATTTTGTCTACTCTTATTTATTCCTGAAAGCCCTTATTGGCTTATGTGCTTTGGAAATGATGAATCAAACGAACAGAAAATTGAAGCTATTCTAAGACGTTTAAACAAATCTGACCAAGTATGTATATCTATGATTCAATATTTTCATACATTTTATAAAAAAAATTAAAGTAAATAAAAATATAAAATATTAATGTAAATATTTATTTCAGATTTATGAACAAGAGCTTAAGCGAATCAAAGAAGTGTCTCAAAATAGAAACATAAATAATGAAGCAGATTTATTAAAAAGTTCATTTATGAAAAAATGTTTATATTTTTATAAACAATTAAGAGTTCCAACTGTTTATAAACCAACAATAATTTTATTTCTACTATTTTTGATGCAACAGCTTGCTGGAACATATATAATTATATTTTATGCTCTTCATGTATTTGAAAATATTGGTGGAAAATTTGGTGAAGGATTAGATAAATATGGTGCTATGGTTATAGTTGGAGTTATACGCTTTTTTATGAGTATTCTTACATCATTTTTTAGTAAGAAATTTGGTAGACGTGTACTTTGTATATCAAGCGGTTTAGGTATGGCTTTCTCAATGTTTTTCTCAGCGATGTATATTTACTTGACTTCACCCTGTGATGGAGATGGTAAAATAAATACAGTTGTGGCTGATCAAAGTTGGGTATTATTGGTGATAGTACTTTTTTATGTATGCACAAGTTGTTTAGGATTTGTTATCATTCCATGGACATTAATCGGAGAACTTTTACCAATATCAGTTAGAGGAGTAATGGGGGGAGTTATGATTTCTATTGCGTATGCAATGATGTTTGGTATGACAAAAGGATATCCTTATATGAAGGATGCAATGGGAATACATGGTGTATTTTTCTTTTTTAGTATTACCTCACTTATAGGTGCCTGTTTTGTATATCTATTTTTACCAGAAACTTTAGGTAAATCATTTTCAGAAATAGAAAAATATTTTACAAATGATAAAAAGTCAGACGTTAATACTGATGCCAGATAAATAAACTAATTAATTTATATTTTATACAAAGACAATAATAATTGCAATAGAATTATTTTCAGTGATGACTAATAAGACTACGAAACATAAAAATGTCTTAAAACACAAAAGTTAAAATTTTTACAGTATTTTTAATTCATTAATGTTATATACGTATTATTACAATTGTTATTTTTTTAAGTTTTACAGATGTTATGTAGATACTTAATATTAATTAATTTGTAATTTTTATATTTAAACCTGTTTTTTTTATAAAGATGAGATAATAATATTAAAAATATTATATAAATCATTAAAAATGTACAAAATAATTTAGAAAATTTATATGGATTTTAAAAATAAAAAGTTTAATTTTTTAAAAATTTATACAGCATAATAAAAAGTATTTTATAATTTACATTTTCTATTAAAAAATGTATACTAAAAATCAAATTTATACAAATAAAAAAAGTATTTAAATATAAATTATGTTATTTTTATTTATTAGTCACTTAAACCTTTATATGCAAACTTAATAACTTATTATTATACCTTATTATTAGCTTGAAAAGCATAAAAAACTTAGAATTATTAATTGTTTTACACACAGCTTAGGTGAATAATAGATCCTCGAGCCTTTTTTGTATTGTATTAATTATCTCTTCTACTTCACGCGGACATTTGCACAATGCCAGCAATAACTATCTTATTTATAATAAATTTTAACTATTTAAAAAAATGTCGATAGACGCACTGCTAACTGTTTTATTTTTTTATGCAATTTTATTTTCAAAATTTCAAAACTAAAATTGTTCAAATTGAATTTTTTATCTCACTCATATATCAATGTCTATTTTTTTAATGACTTAATGCAATATATACTGCACTTTTTATAACAATGTTTTTTGGATATGTGACTAAGGATATTCTCGTTTAATTTTATCATTTAACGTTAGCGTTTTTTACAATTAAACAATTGCTCGTAAATTTGTTACTTTAGCCTTGTCGTTGTTTTCAACAAGGCTAAAGTAAAGTAACAAGAAAGTTCCTAATCAAAATTGATTTTAATCATGATTTTATGTTTCTAAACGTTAACCGAACGTTGATTTAACTTAATTTTCGACATTGATTTCAACGTTTTGTAAATTTTCAACGTTTTCTAGTTCTTTTATTTTTATATGTTCAACATTGGTACACCTTTGGCACAGGTACTATAAATTCCAGCAAAATAACTTGCATGTAGACACACATTCTGCTCAAAAATTTTATTTTTTACGCAACCTGCGTAAAATTGCATTTTATGAAATCCAACCGAATTCTTAACATGCAATTTTACGCACTTGGTTAAAAATATTACATTTCGTAGCGGGTATGAAAAGGCTTTATTTACGAATCAAGAAGTTTACGGCCCGAGTTTCGTAAAAAAGCCTTTTCATATCAATTGCGAACCGTATTTTTTGCCATGAGAGTCAAGAAAGAGAAACGAAATTGCGATTTTAGGATTAGAATGGCAAAAAAATTTTTTTTCAAAAAATGGTTGATAAAAATGTGAGCGGGTGGGTATCCGGTTGCCTACAAGCTGAATCAATGTTTGTTCAATGTTCAGAAACATTAAAAATCAAAATTGTAGTGAACATTGATTTTATATATTTTTAACAGAAAGGGAGGCGATAAACAACAATTTTCTCTTTGCCCAATTTTCTTGGCAGTTGAACTTATTAGTTTTCAATAATTGATTTTTTTTGCGCGTGCATTTTAAAATCTGCGGTTTCAAATATTATTACATCATATGGTATAATAACTGGTGTTATAACTCGTTACAGTTTTTTCTTCATGATGTTTATTAGAAACTTGAATAAAAGTTCCTTGATATTTCTAGGTTTTTCAGGATCAATTAAATAAGAAAGTTTTATTTTTATAAAATTCTTCAGATTGAAAGATATTTTTAATTGTGTAGACATTTGCGTTAAAATTGAATCTTATTAATATTTTACTTTATTTCACGTAGCTTCAATATTGAGGTGTGCCGTATCAAGCTGGAGCCTCTTCTTCTTTACAATAAATATTATGAAAAATTTTGTTTATAATGAATTACTATATTTATAATTATTTCAACAAAAATGCATTCAAATTCTTAATAAAAAAATCATTAAATTACCGAGTTATAAGCATGAATGCTATTTTTGATTGTAAAAGTACATGTTAAATTTTTTAATTTCCCTAATTTTTTTTCTTTTTAGTTTGGACAATGAAGCTTATGTTTTTAAAATTGTTATAAAACACTTGTAACTTATACTTTTTTTTATATTTTTTTATCAAATACCCTATTTTTATCAAAAGTCGCTGGGGTCACCTTAATGTTTTAGTTATTAAGCAAAGTGAACAAATTATAGTAAATTTTAAAATATAATTCGTAAAATTTTTTCATGCTAATTCAAGATGTTAGATTTTACAAAATTTATTTAGAAATATTTAATAGCGATGATAAATCATCCAATTTTCAAATCATTAGCTTGAATATCGGCTCAATTTCACTTGCAAATAGCTTAAAAAATGTTTTATTCAATTTTGAATCATTGATCAAAAACAAAATTTTTCACCAATATTATTATTTTTGTTTTTTTATAGTGTAAAAACAATTATTATTAATTTTTTTTGTATAGTAGATTTATTGATCATTTTTTTTGCAAATAAGGTAGACGGCAAATGTACACAAATATTTAAAATAATTTATATAAGCAAGTAACATTTGTAAATTACTAAAAGATAAGATGCTGTGTGGGACTTGTCACATGAGCTTGCCGCTCACGCTCACAAGCGGAAACATCCCACCTGTCATAAATTATTAAACATTAATTCCACAATCGTTCTAGAATGCTAAGGTAATATTTTCGTTCCAATTTCATGAAAAAAAAAATTCTCACAAAAACATCTTAAAAATAAAAAAAAAGAGTGAAATTTTTGAAAATTAAATAATGAATTAATTAATAAAAATAATTTTTTTTAGCAGAAAATATGTTTTATAATTAAAAATTTATGTAAATATCTTAATTTGAAAATTTCAGAAGTAATGTTCATCAGAATCTGTTTTAATCAATGGAACTGTGATATAGATTATTTACAAACAAATCTCGATCTTAAGCGGCGAGGATTCTCAAGTCTTAATCTCCGAAACTGCAGCTCGGAGAATGCATATACATGTTTTCTTATATTCGCATACTCTGCGCCTATAGCTTAAAGCCAAGCATAGATTATGCAAATACTAAAAAGCATGCAGTTTATAGAAATTGTACCTTGAGAATTGAGAATCTTTTTTGATTAGGATGATTGAGATTTGTATACAAATTCCATCATTACGAATATCAGCTCAGCTCCGTTAACCTTAGTATTCAAAAGAAGTCTGGCAAATGTTCCATTGTTATATCGTATCAATGACTTGATATTTAAAAAATTTAAATAGCTCTTCGCCCACACGTGCATATATATATTCACATACTTGCAGACTATATGTGAAATCTAACCTTACTTTTTTTAACGATATTAAAAAAAAACTTAAACTTAACAGATGGAAAATTTATACAACATTCCATCAAGAACAACAATGAAAATTTTGAAAAAATGAGAATTTTGCGGTGCAAAATCAGATATGTAATTTACATTTTTTATGTAATTGTTATCTTCGTTATTATAAGACAAATATCACATGCAAGGACTAATGATGCGTCCAAGGATAACGAATATGTGTTAAATAATACTGAATTTTACGAAAAAAATGAAAGGTAAAATTTCTTCAGAATTTCATAAACTAAAACATTATTTTAAAAATTAAAATAATTAAAAATTTTATTTTTTTTTTAAGATATGAACAATGGATTGGCGAGTACATAAAAGGTGTTGTTAAAAATTTAGGTGAATATGGCAAACCTGCTTATCTCAGTGGTGAAGACAAGAGGAAAGGAAATGAATCTTTGAAAAAGAAAGCAATAAATATTATTCTTTCAAATAAAATACCACTCCAAAGAAAATTGCCTGATGTTAGAGATCCACAGTAAGAAACGATTTGTGTTAATAATTTAAAATACTAAGAAATAAATAGTTTTAAAAATGATTTTATAATATTTTTTATGTCAATTTTCATCATAGATGTAAAAATATTACATATGATGTTGCACTGCCAGTAGCAAGCATTATTATAATTTTTCATAATGAAGCATTCAGTGTACTTTTACGCACAGTGTACAGTGTACTAAAAGAAACTCCTCCAAAGTTTTTAAAAGAAATTATTCTTGTTGATGATAAAAGTGATGAAGGTAATAAATTTAAATATTATGAATCTTTTTTGTTAAATGCAAAGATTAATTAAAAAATTTTTAATATGTATTCTTTTTTATTTCATAACCAATTAGAGGAACTTAAAGGTTTATTGGAATATTATATTCAAACTCGATTACCAAAAAAGGTAAAATTACTTAGATTGAAAGAAAGACAGGGATTGGTAAGAGCTCGTTTAAAAGGAGCAAGAAGTGCAACAGGGGATGTTTTAATGTTTTTAGATGCTCATTGTGAAGCAACAAAACAATGGTTGGTTCATTAATCAATGTAATTTTCATTTTTATAAAACGATATTTTGTATTTTAGGTTGGAGCCATTACTTCAAAGAATAAAAGATAAAAGAAATGCGGTTGTGACACCAATTATTGATAATATATCAGAAGAAACTTTTGAATATTCACATAGTGATGAGCCATCGTTTTTTCAAGTAGGAGGATTCACTTGGTCAGGACATTTTACATGGATAAATATACAAGAAAATGATCTGAAATCAAAAACTTCATCTATTTCTCCAGTCAGGTCGCCTACAATGGCTGGAGGTCTTTTTGCCATTGATAGGAAGTATTTTTGGGAAATAGGTAGTTATGATGAAAAAATGGAAGGTTGGGGAGGAGAAAATCTCGAAATGTCATTTAGAGTAAGTACAAAAAAATAATTATATTTGAAAAAAAAAGAAATTTGGAAAACATTCACATGAAACAAAAAAACATGTAATAAAATATTATTTATTATTCCAGATATGGCAATGCGGCGGTGTACTTGAAACTATTCCTTGTTCTAGAGTAGGTCACGTTTTTAGAAATTTTTTACCATATAAATTTCCAATGGATAAAGATACCCATGGTATTAATACAGCAAGATTAGCGAATGTATGGATGGATGATTATAAAAGATTATATTATTTGCATCGTGAAGAGTACAAAGTAAGTTTTAAAAAAAACGAATTCTTAATGTAATCAATAATTGTATAAATATAAAATTGTTTTTATAAAAACAGGATAGACCAGAATTAATTGGTGATATTAAAAATCGTTTGAAATTGCGTGAAAAATTGAAATGTAAAAATTTCAAGTGGTATTTGGATAATGTTTATCCGGAAAAATTTATACCAGATGAAAATGTCCAAGCATTTGGTAAAGTGAGAGTGCAATCTCGTAACTTATGTTTAGATAACTTACAAAACGATGAAGAAAAACCATATAATTTGGGATTATATGAATGTCATTCACAACTTTATCCAAGTCAGGTAAAAAAATATTTTAAATATATTCAATATAAATTATTTTTATAAAATATTTTAAATATAAATTTATACTAATAAAAGATTAAAATAAGTTTAAAAGAATGTAAAAAAAATTTATTGTATTTTATATATTCAATATTAAATATATTTTAGTATTTTTCACTGAGTAAAACTGGAGAGCTAAGAAGAGAAGATACTTGTGCTACTGTAGCTGAAGACGAGCATTCAAAAGGTATTTTTAAAGTTTCTGTGAAAGCTTGCGATGAGATAGAGAATGATAAGGAATGGATGTTGACTGAGGTAGATATATTAAAATTTCTAATACATTTTATAGAAAAATGTGATAATTATTAAAATTTGCTAATTATTTACAATATAGGATGGAAAGATTCTACATTTAAGAACCAGTCTCTGTCTTGACAGTACTGGACTACATAGCAAAGATGATGTTATAGCAACTGCCTGTTCTGATTCACCGGATCAATTTTGGCAGTTTGACTTTTATGGCGATAAAATAAACCCTAGATAAAATCTAGTTGACTGTTGCACAATTTTAAAGCAGCTTAAAAAATGCAGCTAAAGCTTTATCTAATATTTTTATATTGAATATTCCAGTGATTGTTTATATTTTTTTATTATAAAAATTGTTGAGATTATTATATTAATAATATAACTTTTTATAAAAATATAACTGTAACACATTCTATTAAAGCAATGATGTATCAATATTAACTGTACATCCAGTTAAAAAAGTTATTTTTTTCAGTATTTTTCTATTAACTCTTTTATACAAATCTTAAATTACCTAAAGTAGTGTATCTTCACATCGAATATATTCTCCAATATCAGCTTGATGAAAACAAACCACTGCCAATGGATCTGCATTTTTGCATTCCATAGTACTTTTAGCAGCAACTCCAAAGCCCTAATGCAAAATATAATTTATTAAAAAAACTAATAAAACTCACATTTTCAGAAAAATATATTTAAATATTATTTAAAAACAATTATTTATGACTTATTTTTCTTTTAATATTAATCTAATTGAAAATTACCAATGGCAAATCATTCATTGAATATACTACAACTCCTTGATACCGTGGTATGTCCTCTGTTATTCTTCCTAAACCAGATTTCGTTACATGATTACCATATAAAAATTGTTGTTCTGCAGATGATTTGACTGATATTTTATGCTGAAAAAATATTAAGCATATTAATCAATAAAAGTATACTTACATAAAAAAACAAAGCTTCTTACTTTAAATAAAATAATAAAATATTTCAAAAAATTTTCTAAACGTATTTAAAAAAATTATTGGCATAAATTATTTCAAACGTTAACTATAATTAAGCTGTTAATATTTACCTTTGCATAAGGTGCTAAATAATGCAATGCAGTGATGTGCAGCCTAAATTTTCCAGTCTTAGTGAATTTTCCTATGCACGTTCCACAACTCATTAAATTATCAGGCGACACTGTATTCGCTAGTGCTAAAATCTTCTCAGACACATAGTACACTCTGTCTTTTTTTTCTCGAAAACAATACGCACCATCTGGCCTGTCAATGAGAAATTTAAGATTGTCCCCAATACTAGAAATAAAATAAAATGTTATTGTTATGTAGAAATTAAAAATAATGAAAATAATTGAAATTAAATTAATAATGAAAAGAAAAACTAATATGTAAATATAACCTAAAAAGTTTTAGATAATCATATTTAACTTACTATTTTGTTAATTTCTCAAATACTAATTTTGTCTTTTCTTCTGATAAACGTTTCATTGTGTATTATAAATTATGCAACTCACTTACATAAGTTATAAAAAATAAAAGAAAATTAATTGTTGAGAATAGGCACGTGAGAGAGAAAAAATAATATATAACGATTCAAAACTCCCATAGACAAACGCATGGCGCATGCACATGGCATATAAAAATTTGTCGAACATAGCGCCCTCTTTTCAGAACTTTAATTTTTTTTATTACTTTTTTTTATAGAAACATTTCAACAATTTAATTACGCTCGACTTTAGTTGCTCTTATCGCCGCCAAAGAATTCGAGCAATAGTATGAGCGATTAATATTAAGCCGAATTGTACTGCTTAATAAGCTTATTGCGTTCTTTGATGGCATTCCGAGAAGCATTGAAACGGGGATAAAATAAAAGTAATGCCATCGAAAGACTCGATAAAAGCTGGGGAGTTTGCGCGACTACGTAAAATTAACTCTAGTTCACGCCCTCCTGGTTGGTATTTTATTCTGGGATTGGTCGGATGCTTAATTTTTTTTTTATATAAGCTTTGGGTTATAGAATACCAAACGTATCATTATCCTTTCAACTTTTCTTTCCCTCGACTACCTTGAGTCTTTCTATATAGATATCTGTACGCTCCTTTTACTCCATCTTTCTCTTAAAATCAATCCTAAATGCCAAGTTAGATTACATATACGTATACTGTAGCTACTGTTGCGCGCTTTTAGTCTCGAAGGAACCTTTTACGCGCGCTCACCTGTTGATTTTATTATTTCTGCTTGTTGCGCTTTTGTGAACAGGAGAATCGGCACCTGATGCAGGTAATACAGAACACACGAGCTTTTAATTATCTATGTGGTGTCTCTTTTCTTTTTACGCTTATTTACATGTTATTTTATATTAGATAATTAACCGGCTTTGCGGTACTCTAAGTGTTCTAATTGTTTAAACGTTCGTTTTGCCAAAGTATTATCGAGTTCCTTGTATATGTTTATGTGTATACGTTAAATCCTTTCACGCCCACATTGTAAATTGACTATTGCGGAACTTATATTGGTCACAAAGGAATATACTTTCTAATGTAATAATTGATTTAAAAAAAAACCTTTATTTTCGCTTTTAATCTTGTATTTCTTAATCGCTGTTATTGTGTTTTAAAATGTGCTATATATATTCACGTTTAAATTTGTTACACTTTCGCAATATTTTTTTGCTTTAACTACTTGTTTTTTCTTTTTAGCTTTTCTAATTTTAACTTAACTAAATTCATGAAATTTTATAAGCTAATAAGATTTTTTTTTCTTTTTTTGATTATATAAAAAGTATGAATCATAATTACTAATCATATAACGTACTAATAATAGTTTTGCACTAAGAATGTAGAGATGAAACGTTTTAATTATTCTAGAATATTTTACTTGAGTTAAAAAAAGCACTTTGCACAGAACATACAAATTTTTGTTTTATGCAGCTTTTAGAATCAAACTACACCATTCCATATGTCTAATGATTATCCGTATGAATATGAACTTTGTACAGGTATGTGTTTATTAAAAAAAAATTATTATTTTTTATATGTATTAACAAATGCTTTTAATTTATTTTTTAATTTTCTCTATTTTTTGCATGACATTAAACATTTGTACTATGTAATTGATAAATTTTGTAAAATATTATGTTTCAAAAATATTTAATTTCAACTGATTTTTTTTTTTATTTTATAGACATGGATAGGATAGGTGAACCACAGCAAACTCAAGATTTACGAGGTTTTGATATTTTATTTTACTCTTCACAAGCATTTGGTGGATTATTGATTATATTAGTGGCAGTATGGCTTTCTCAATATCGAGGAGGTTTTGCATGGACATCTCAACCAGCATTGGAATTTAATTGGCATCCTCTTTTAATGACTATTGGTCTTGTATATCTATATTCTAATGGTAATTTAAATTCTTAGATAATTTAAAAATTATGTAATATCAACATTATATTGAATTAATTATACAGTTTATTTTATATAAAGTGTTGATATTATAAACTATAAAATACTTATACAATATTGCTTTTACAAACTAGCTTATATTTTAAATTACAGGAATGTTAATATACAGGTCACGAAGAACCATTCGTAAAAGACGTCTAAAGTTTATTCATGCTGGTGTTATGATCTTCACAGTTCTATTAACAGTTATTGGATTAATTGCAGCTTTTGATAGTCATAATCTAGCTGTTCCTCCTATCCCTAATATGTATACTTTACACAGTTGGGTTGGATTAACAAGTGTTATTTTATTCTGTTGTCAAGTATGTTAATTATTTTGATCTTTAATAGAAAACCTAAAGAAAAATCTGATAAGACTAATTTTTGTTTGATTATTTACAGTGGTTAGCAGGACTTGTAGCTTTTCTTTACCCTACAGTACAAACATCATTGCGTGCTGCATACCTACCAATTCATGTATATTTTGGTACAGCAGCTTTTATTGGTACAATAGCTTCTTGTTTAATGGGTCTGACTGAAAAAGCATTTTTCTCTTTGAAAGATGCTGATAAAAGTACGTTATCACAATATTAAGATAATAAATTTGCTTATCAATTTAAGATTGTTTTTATATTTTAATAGGATTATAAAAAATTTAACAAATAATTTTTAGTATGACAAGATTTCATTTCATTAAAACAATCAAATATAAAAAGAAAGCTTATTATAAATACTTTAATTTTTTTAAATTTAATATAAAATATAAATAATTAAAAAAATTAATTTTTAGTCCTACTTATCAAAATCTACCAGCTGAAGGTGTACTGATAAACCTAATTGGACTTATTTTTGTTATTTTTGGTGGTCTAACTGTTTATTTAGTAAGTCAAGAAAGATATAGAAGACTTCCACAACCAGAAGATGACATACTACTAACTGGAAGAAATGAATAAAAATTGCTTGTCCAATGTTCAGACCAATTAAAATAAGTGAAGTATAATTAAGCTAAATATAATTACAAATATTTTGTCTCGATGGTGCTACAAGCTCAAAAAGTCTCAATGAATCGCATAAATTAAAATCTATATATTTGAATAGGTAAATTAATAAAAATAATTATATTTAATTAAATATTTATATATACAAACAAAGATCTTAAGTAATATATTATATTGTTTTTATATTTTTTTTTTAATACCCAAAATTGACTG
Source organism: Anastatus disparis (assembly GCA_017163975.1). Taxonomy (NCBI): domain Eukaryota; kingdom Metazoa; phylum Arthropoda; class Insecta; order Hymenoptera; family Eupelmidae; genus Anastatus; species Anastatus disparis. Next base: position 2,422,120 of record JAFFSR010000227.1, read on the forward strand.
AAATAATATTTTCTAAGAGGTACTTAGATGTAATTATAGTATTGAAAGTTTTTTTTCTATAATGAAACAATCATAGTATTGAAAGTTTTTTTTCTATAATCAAACAATTATAGTATTGAAAATTTTTATTCTATAATGAAATCATTATATAACTAACAGACTATTTTTATTTCATCGAATATAATTCTCTGATAGTCAAAGGTTACAAAAAAATTGTACAAAACAAAGGTGCTTAAATAATGGTGTCTTTTATGTAAACAGGTCCAAAGAAATTGAAAGTATAAGTATACATTATTGATGTCTTTCAAATTTTAACGGATTGAGTGTGATATACTATAAATCTGATAATTTATTTACTATATTATTATTGCAAAGAAAATACAGTTTTTTTTATCATATCTTTTTCTTTAAATTTTTTTCTATCATGATTTTAAAATTATGTGAATTATTTTCAAACTCAAGAGTTGTATTTCATTAATTTGTATTATTTGAGTAATATTCATTCTAATGAAGACTGTTAAGTAGATGTAATTAATCATTATAATTCATAAAAGTATATTAATTTTCTAAATTTAATTTTAAGTAATACAATAGTGCATCATGATATTTTGTATTATTTTACAGAAATGCAATAGATATTTATTATTTACATTAACTTGCGGTTGAGATGTGACCGCGTCTCATGATTATGTATCGATTTTTTAAATATAATTTTAAAAATCATAAGGAAACAATCTTTCATCTGCTGTCCAATATTTTGTATTATTTTAAACAACTATATGTATTTATTGTATACACATAATAATAATAAAAGCTTTAAATAAAGAGCACTGTGTACACAATGATGTTATTATTACTGTAAATTATTAATCCTATAAATTTATGATGAATCTAAATAAAACCAAGCAATCGATTTTCGCCTTACCATTACGAGAAATAAACATATTTTATTGTACATGAAATCAAGCATATATATCTTTATATAAATAGTTCGGATTCTTACTTTGCAAAAATTTTAATTTTCTTAGCAAGTTATGTGAGCGATTGATATCTAATAAAAAGTGACTAATTTATTACCGCGATTAAACTCTCTGAATACTGCGCACTTGTGCTGTTTAATTATGTTTACCTGCTTTTCTTATCGTTAAATTACGTAAATACGAAGATCATAAAAGTACAGGGACAAAAATACATTGAAAATTCATTACAATTTATCAATTAATAAAAACAAATTTTATTTATTTAAATATTAAGCTTATTTGTTATTTTAAAAAATTCCGAGTTACTGACTTTAATTCTTAATTTTAAAAACCACTAAATTTCATTTTGTTCAATCATTTTTATTTGATACTTTTTTTTAAATTATATACCTAATTTAAAATAAAATAATTTTTATTTTATTGTTGCAACATTTTATTTAAAATAAAAATTTAAAATAAAATAAAATCTTTTCAGACGGCCCATACTTATATTAAGATTTAAGCCGCGTAATATGAAGGATCATTAAATAAACTGATTTTGTAGTTTTTAAAAATACAATCTTTGGAAAAAATTTTCTCATACTCTGGTCCGACGTTTATTTTACCATTTCGCTTTCGCATCTTTCGAATAATAGCGGTATATACGTGATTGCGAAAAATTCTCGTTTTATAATTTATAGACGTGCCTACTTAAATTGTGTAATTATATTAATAGGCAACTTTGTTTTTTTTGCTAAATACTCTGAAAAAATTTCTGAAATTATTTTTCCTCTAAGTTGTGAAATATTAAACATTCACACTTGAGCAAACATTATTATCGTTGTTTTACGTATTAATTAATTATTACGAAAATCACCATAAATTATTATTGATATTTTATCAATAAGACTCCCAATTGATTTTATCAAATGCTTCCAAAAATAACTCGTGAATTTTTTATCTATCTTATCCTTGTGTGTTCAACCAAATAAATTATTGTTGTTGGCCAACCGAGGCACTCAAGTTCAAATATTGAAAAGAATAAAAAATACGCCGTTCCTTTAATTACAATTGAGGAACGGAACAGAATGGAACTTACGTTATTTTCATCGACTCCGACTCCGCAGTTCACAGTTATTTTTCTGCAGTACCTAGTGTATGTTATTGTTGTCATTTGATAAAATTGTATTTTGTAGTTTGACGTTTAATCAAATAAAAATGAGTGAAGGAGAGTCTAGTAGTGCAAAAACTGCGGCCGAGAAAATGGCTGAGCGTATGAAGAAATTGAAAAACCTGCATTTGAAAAGGGTAAGATAAAATATTCTAACCTCATCATAACCTGTATTCATATATTTTACGTCATTAAATAATTTTAAATTTATGTATTTGTTAAAATCTTAATTTTATTTCTTCAGATGGAAGCTCGTACACAAAATCACAAAGCAGTTGTTGAAGAAGATAAACAAAAAAAATTACCTTCAAACTGGGAAGCACGAAAACGACAAGCAGACTGGATTATAAATGACGAAAAGGCAAGAAAGGAAGCTGAAGAAAAAGGACTTGATTATGAAAGAACTAAATTATTACACATTGATGCCATTGAATCAGAACGATTATCGAGAAAAAAGAAAAAAGTATCGCCAAATGATGGTTTTGCTGATTTCGAGCAAGCTACGATAAGACAATATAAACAACTTGTTAAAGGTATAAAGCCAAACATGGAAGCTTATGAAGAGGCAAAAGAAAAACTCGGACCAGCATTCTATGGGGATAAAAATACGATTTTACACGGTTTGCACACAGACAAAAAAGAAGCTATAGATAAAATGGTGGACGATTTAGAAAAACAGGTTGCTAAACGAGAAAAATATAGTAGAAGGAGAATGCACAATGACGATGCTGATATTGATTACATTAATGAAAGAAATGCCAAGTTCAATCAAAAACTTGAACGATTTTATGGAGAACATACAAGAGAAACAAAGCTTAATCTTGAACGTGGAACTGCCAATTTAAGTTTCATTTTGTTAAATAGATGTTCAAATATATCATTTTTAGAATTAAATTTTATTGCAAATAAATTATAGTAAAATATTTATAAATTAGCATCATAAAAAGCGCAATATAAATAATTAAGTAACTTACTCTTATTAACTAGATAAAATTATCTAAAACTTGTATATTTTTTTACTGTTTGAAGTAAAAAAAATTATATTTTTGATCAAATAAATATAAATCATGTTTTTTATACAATTAAAACTTTTAATTTTATTATCTTTTAATTAAAAATAAAAAAAAACGAAATAATTACAGTATACACATAGATTTAAGTCAGTCAGTTCAAAATTTATGCTTTTTAAAATTAAAATAATCTCATGTTAGGTATGTACAATTTAAAATTTTCTAAGATGTTCAGTTTGTATTAAACCACCCAATTGTGGACTGTTCCTGTAAATAAAAATATATGAATAATAAATTATATAGTCCAAATTTTATTAAATTTTGTGTTTAATGATTTTATTTAAAAGAAACTTGGCCTGCTTATACTTACGACGAGGTGAAAAATTATGATGATGAGTAACTCTTATATGAATATCTTGAGTTCCTCCTATGTGTAAAAAAACAAAAAATTTGTATCTATTGTTATTAATTTAAATCTCAAATATATTTATTTTGCTACTCTCAAACTGTTACTTTAGGTGGACCGTTAATATACACAATAGGATGGATATATAAAATAAAATCAACATTTTTATTTTTTAATTAAAAAATTAATTTTATTCATTATTTTATAGTTATGTAACTTTTGTTTAAAATTATTAAAGCACATTTTTTAAGTCTGTAAAATCTTTTTAAGGATTAATATTTAAAATTGTAGCTTTGAATTATTGCTCTTATGATATTTTCATAGATCTTAAGCTGAATCGGTTAGATTGTATCACAGAACGACAAAATCATTAATTCGCCATTGCGAATCAAGTATCGGTCGTAAAATGTTATAACTTATATCACTCAATGCACACACATCATACATGCTGTTATATAAAAAAAAACTGGTGGGTTTAAAATACAGAATTCAATTCATCATCTGGATGTTGAAGGAAAATTGCGCGTATTTGCCAAAAGCTGTCGATTTCTACTTGTCACTGTACCTTGCAAATTTTCATTAACTCTTGGCAAGTCACATTCTTCACATTTATTCATTAATGGATGATTATCAAATGTACATCTTGGACAGACCCATGGAGGACCATCTCCATCTTGATTGTCAATTATCGTTGGTTCAGGTTGCCAAGCAGGTGGCTGAGAAGGTAAAGGAGGCGGAACTGCAGCAGCTGCAGATGGTTGAGGAACATATTGTTGTCCTGTATAAATATCTTTGTAAAACTCCTCGTTTGTTTCTCCAAGTGGAACTATCAAATGAAATATTAAAATCAAAATCAAATTTTTAATATGTTGAATATTATTTAGATTTTAACTTACGAAAAAAATATTTAAAAAATAAGTAATTCAGCTAATTATCAAAAATCTTTTACTTATTTTAATACTATATTTTGTAATAAATAAATAATTAATGAAAAATTATTAAAATTTTATTTTATTAGATAAAATTAAAAGTTAATAAAGAAAATTAATTACAAAAATTAATTATTTTTTAATACCTCGAGGATCTGATTGTGAATGTCGATCAACTTCCTCAGTTAATCTGTCACATTCTAATTGTAATTGATATATTTCAGTTCGTAATTGTCTTTCATACTCCTGAAATAAGTAATACAAATACGTAAACATTAAGTAAAAATAGAAATAAACATTAAAAAATTTAAATTTATTTATTTATAATTTTACCCTAGAAGGTGTCATTGGATTTGATAAAGATTCAATTTCCTTCTTTAAAGCTTCCAACCGAGCTTCTTGAGCTTTTACTGCTTTGTCCATTCGATTTTTCCTTATAAGTTGTTCTGTTACATGCGGTTTTAATTCATCTTCAACTAAAAAAATATTTTAAGACCATTTAACAATAAATAATATGGTAAAATTTCGCATAAAAATTATTTTAAATTTATCGAAAATTGAACAATTAAAAAACATAAAAGGGAAGGAATAAGTATTGTAAATATAAAGAGAAGAAGATTAGAGAAAAGAGAGGGAGATGGATATACGGAAATAGAGAGTATGAGCATTTCAGGTGGGCAGTGTAATACATAACGAGAGATTCTCGCCGGCTCTATGTATAGCTCGGGGCGTGGGTCAGGAATGCGTAAATATCATCAGCTTGTGGGTGTGTAGACTTATATGTATTTATATGAATATATGCACAATATCCAACTGCTTGTCTACTTCAAATTATAGATATGATATGTGATATGAGGATGAAATAACGTATACTAAACTAGCAATTTAAACAGACTATGAGAATTTTCAATAAAATAATTGGAATTCAATAAAAAAAATTTTACATATTTTATTAAATTATGTTTTTAATCAATATCTGCTCAAGTAATGTCGGCCGAATTATTATATCAACTTATAACAAAGCATATTTATAGTTTAAATAGAATAAAAAATTGTTATAATTTTTTCGACTTGTAAATTGAATGAATTTAATAATTTGATTAGCCATTTATCAATAGAAACATCAAAGTTGATTATTATAAAAAGCGGTGGCAGTCCAATGACCATGACATTTACATTCTAATGGTTCAAAAATAGATTCCTCGAGAAAATTTTCGGAAAATTTTTTTCTTTATTTCTTCGAGAAATAGAATCTGGATACCACGAAAAACAATTAAAGACAAGTTCGATTGAGCAAAAAAAAAAAATTAATATTATGAAGAAGGCGATATCTATCAAGAGTTTATAGAACCTTCATCATCACCTGGTAATGATTTACGAGTATATCACCAAAGGTCAACAAAAAGAGAAGTTGATCCTTAATTAGATATTTAAAAAAATGAAAATCAAGAAAATTATCTTACCTTTACTTAAAATATCGAGACATTCTAAGGGAAGCTCTTCAGGCTCATTATAACTGCAGTTATTTTCTGGATTACGACTAATGTCCTCTTGTACTAATAAAGAAAGAAGTTCCGGAGGCAGTTCATCATCTTTAATAATACCACTGCCAGCTTGCGTGAGATTAGAAGGTATACCAATATCTTTTTCATCTTCACTTTGTAGGACATCTCGTAATACTTGAGAAAATTCTCTCTTATCATCCTCATCATCATCACTATCTTCATCATATTCTCTATAAGTACTAGCAATAGTTTTTGGAATAGCTCCACGACTCGCTGACGGAACTATTTGTGATTCTGACGTAGAAATAGACATAGGTTCTGAGTGAGGTATTGCAAGTGGTTGTGATGAAGCTACAGGCTGTAATGTTGGAATTGTTAATAATTCTGGCGTTAAAAATGATTCTTGTGATGGGATGGTTAAAAAGTCTGGGGGAACGGTTTGTGAATCGAAATCAGCAATCATTAATGCTGTTGGATCATCTGGTGGGTCATCTAGCCCTGTTGGTAAATCCAATGTTAATGGTTCCATTGCTGGAATTGACGCACCGATCCAGAATTTTGATGGTCCGCCTATTGGTACTGCAAGTCCAGCAAGCGATGTCGACGACACTTTGCTCGACGGAATTATTGGTGGTAAATGACTTTGTGATATCGTAACACTTTGGTTTGGATCTGAAGGTGTATTTGGTAAACTACTTGAAGGTGCAGTACTCTGCAAAGGTGTTGAGGGTGTCGTTGGGGCACTCATCGTCGTCGGCCGAGGAAGTTGACTGGGCGGTCCTATTGGTAAGCCTAAATTTTTTAATAATATAATTTATTATAATTTTGCATGAATAAATATATTTTCTATCGATATTGTATTTACCTGGCGGCCGAAGATGTCCTGGACTAGTACTATGTGTGAGAGTTACAAGACTTTGGGGTCTTTGAGGTACTGGAGGCTTTATTCTAGCGGCAACGGCTCCGCCAGCACTACTGTGACCTATACTAATTTGTACACGACTTTGAAATCCACGTGGATCCAATGATGAACTCGAATACGTAAGATTTGAACCTTGCGAACTTATGTCAATTGGCGCTTGTGGCTCAGACGATGGCGGACGCAAGGTAAGGCTCACCGATGTAAAACTACGAGTTGTTGGCTCTGTTGTGACTGGAGTTATTTGTTGCTTCTGAGCCGAAGAAATTCCTTCATAATTAGGTATCGCACTCACGAAATCTGTATGAATAATATATGTTTATTTGTTATTGTTTCCTATTTTATATTAATTCTTACATATATACAAAGTAAGTAGATCAGAAAGTTTAATTTTCAGGATAAAACATTTGTAGATTAAATATATTTTGTATCGATTGTAAACACTAAGTTCGAATCCCACTTTCGGCAGCCGATTGATACAAGCACTACTGTACGTTACATGTGCTTTGTTTACAAACACACTGCCGATTAATTTTAGAAATAATTATTTTACTATTATCAATAAACATGAAATTTAGATAAAATTAAATTTCATCCTAAATTTAAAAAATACTTAATCTACGCAATTGTAACTCTTACCATGATTACCAGTCGGATTACAAGCAACATTAACATTGAGTTCAAAACTCGGATTATTTTTTTTAAGACTATCATTATTAAACTCGTCGAAAAATCCTCTATTAGCAGAAGCTGCAGGTGCCGAGGATGGATGCTGTTGCTGAGCCGCAACTTGTTGCTGCTGAGCTAAATATGAATTCGAGCATCGGTCTGTCAGTATCGATATCCAATGAAACCGGTCTGTGTGCTCGTTGATTAGTGACCATTGCATTAGGTCTTCTTCGTAACTGTTGATTTTCGTCTTCGTTCATAATTATTGAATGATTTGATGGACGGTCTGAAGTTAAGGGTAATAAAAGTTCGGATTGAGGCGGAGGTGGCGGAAAGGCACCTGGCGGAGGACGTGACTCCTGAGCGGCTTGTAAACTTCGCGCGCATGTCTCTCGATCGTAACAATTCTGTAAAACAAAATTTTTCATTTTATTTAAAGAAAATTAAAAGAAAAATATTCATCCCTTGTTATGTGCTATTTATTAATTTTTATAATTTTTTTAACATCATCCTGTAGATTCTTGATGCAATGTATGCATTTGCGGATGTCGATATGTTATCAAAAGTTTTATATTTTGCATGAAAAATTATGTCAGAATATTTTTTTTTACAATGAAAGAAAATGTATCACATTTATCGTTGCTAACAAAACAAAAAAAATCAAGTTTACACTTTAAAATTTGTTAGTGAAATTAAAGTAAACAAAACAAAAATATTTGAGATTCAAAGTGTTTGGGATATTTCATTAGCAAGTGGTTTTTGTAAAAAGAAAAATTTTATTTGATACATTCATTATGATAAAAATTTAATTTATTACCATACATTTTATATTTAAAAATTTAAACTTAAAACTAGTGATATTATTTTAATAAATTTAAATTATTATTTTAATAAATCTTGTAAATAATTTAAAGCTGTTAATACGTCTAGACTTCGTGCTTAGTGAAGCATTTATAAAAAGCCGTAGAAGTCTTAAGCTTCTTTCAAATGGAAATATGAAAAGAAAGTTTTTTTTAAATATAATTATTAAAGCTTATATTATAAAGTTCTTATATATTAAGGCAAAATGTTACTTATATTTATTAATTTTACATTATTGACATTATGAATTTCACATTAATTAAAATTTAATTAAAAAATAAAAAAATAATTAATTTAATAATTATATTTATGTTTAACATTATGCGCTTTTCTCGAAATGAATTTTAACATGTCATAGATTACATTTTCTAGTATGTCTTTATCTTTCTTTACTATATATATATAAAGTTCAAGGCTCAATATTGCGAGTTTTGTATTTAAACATATTTAAAATATTCATTTATTAATAATAAATTGCAAAATGAGGAATTTAACATAAAATTATTTTAATAATTTTTACTTTTAATGATGAACATCTTACTTAAAGTTAATAGTTTATTGTTTTGAGAAAAATTAGTTCAGTATTAATTACAAAAGTTTTTAATATGACCCAAAAATATGTACTATTTTATTATCATATTCATAATTTCAAGTTGTATTTTAGAAAAATAGTGTTTTTTTTTGTTAAAAACAATCTGATTTTTTATAAAAATATATGAACGCAAAACGTCATTATAAGATATTTTTATTTATACTTTGTTATGATAAAATTCATACATTCTATAAACATCTTATTTTTTAAATAATTTTTCCTGTTAAAAAAGTAAAAGTTCAAGTTAGTTAAAAAATTTTTCAAATCAACAACTTTAGATTTGTTAAAAACATTTATGAAAACACTGTCAGGCTTTTTATTAAACAATACGATACAAAAAATTAGAATTATAATTTGAAAAATTTAAACACTTCTAAAAAAACCAAAATCTCATATTTAATAATAATATCAGATTAAAGCCAAAACAAGACATGCATCAGAAAACCATGGCACAAATTTCAACGCCAAATTTATCGAGCATATACATAGCCAATGATATGTGAACAATTAATTGAAGGATAAAACAAGAAGAAAAAAAAGTACGTGATTCGATTTTTTGTTTTTTTTTTATCCTTGTACCTGAACGATGCATTGAGAGACAACGTGATCGGGGAGCGCAGGAAACTGCTGCTTCAGCTCGTGGAACAGCTGCATTATGGCGATTTTAGAGCAGTGGCACTCCCCCATCGTGGGCCCCCATCTTTCTAGCCGCAACTACCTACTTCCAAATAAGGCTAATACTAATTCTTTTTTATTTTGGATGATTTATATTTTATTTAAATTATTGAAAAAATTAAAAAAATTTTTTTCAAGTTGATAATTAACGTTTTTGTACTGAAATATCATTGTAACAAAAATGATGCAACTATTTATTTTTTTAATTGTTATCTGAATAGAATGAATATGAAATGCCAATTTTAGTTATTCAATATAGTACCGTTAACTAATTTCTTTTAGTAACAATTTTGTTAATTACAACAAATTATGCTTTTCAAAGCAACTTCTAAAATCTAACAATAATCCTATCGCGTTTTTCATTTGTAAATACAGCCATCAAATGAATTAAAGAAAAAAAAGTCACACAAGTACAACAAAGCTAAGAAAAAAAGGCAATAAAGAATTTTCTTAAAAAATTCTTCTATTCTAAATCGAAGCACAATCAAACTAATTAAAGGAATTAAAAAAAAAAGCCGAAGTCGAAATACAAGGAAGAGAAAAAGAACAAGCGGAAGAAGTAGACGAAGAAAAAGCATTACAATTTTTATTTATAAACTCGTTTGACCCATTTTGTATGATCGAAAGAGTAAGATGAACTGTATAAACCAAATAGTATCTTTCTTAGATTAGAATATACGTGTATATGCATCTTTACAAAAGAAGATGATAAACTATTGTAGTTTAAAAGCATGCAAGGACGGACACCTGTCGGGTCTCTCGCATGCCACTGCATATAAACGTGTAAATATGCACGTATGTATATATGCGCGCACGCGCGCATGTATATGCATAAACTAACCGGCAAACTAAACTATTTCCCAACTTCTTATGACTATGTATATATCAGTTAAGACTCAATGTTTTGCACGTGCACTAAAACTTCATTCTTATGTAGTATGTCTTTCAACGCTTTTCTACACATTGAAAAGAACTTTGGGTTTTTTTCTTTAGTTATGTATACTTTTTTTGAGATATGGGGCTTTAGGTTCAAAGTGATTCTTTGTTGAATAAAGATTTGACGAAAGATTCTTTTTTAAACATTTACAACATTCTCTTTTGAAATGTTTTTTTTTTTTAAAGTTCGATTGCATAAAAATTTTTCTAGAATTTCACGATTATTTTTTTGATACAAAAACAACTTTTCTCTAACGAATTAAAATTCTATAGGTCAGATTTAGGAATTCGTTTTAGCTTTGATTCCTTATAATCTTTTAATAATATGTTACTTTTCTTTCATCTTGTGCAAGCTCTTTCATTCGAATGCTGCCGGAGCTTGCGTCTGTTTGTCTTTGAACTAAAATTCTTAAATTAAAATTCTTTACTAATGTGAAAATGATGATGATGCTCGAAAATTTTCTCTCTGATTTTTCTTTTTTATATATATATTTTAAGCATTACCGAGTTATAAGTTGACGCGAGAATGTGCATTTACTATGTTTAAAGCAAAGCACTTTAAATAAAGTGACCTTTCTAATTAGCATAACTTACTCTAATTTTTTGCTAGATCGTTAACCCTTAAGTTTCATATTTTTAATAAAAAGATAAATAATATTTCTTTAAGTTTTAAAAATTCATTTTTTTAATATTCATTTTTGTTTCTTTTTATTTATTATAATTTTCGAAATATTTAATGATCATCATTTTAGATATTTGCTTTAGTAATACATTAGTAATGCATTATTTTTTTAATTAATTTTTCCCCTCATATTTTATATAAACTGATTGATATTCATTATATAATTTCAACCTTCCATATATATATACTTATAATCGTACTTATTAGTAATTAGATTGCGTACAACTAACGATTGACGTCGTTAGGTTCGATTGCAATATAAAAATACTTACACTGAACAAAGAGAAAAAATCAATTTAAAATCTTCTCATTTATCGTTCAATAAATTTAAAACTGTTCTTCTTTATCTAAATTTTTATTTTAGTTATAGTTATTTAAAATAAATAAAAAGCTCTTGGCATATAAATAACATTATGTTTTTATAAACACATTGTTTGAAGTAGAAAAAGATAAATCTGCTCAGACGTATTATAAATTTAAAAAACTTTTTTCTCCGATTTTACGCAAATAAGTTTAAAATAATATATACAAAGTATATGTAGTGTAAATTTATTATTTTTTTATATATTTCATATAAACATTTTTCATTTATTTTTATAAAAAATTTTTAACTATCAACTTGTATTTTAATTTAGCTCGTAAGCATTTTCTCAATTGCTTTCTAAATCATGCGTACACAGTTTCTATTTTATGCCACAAAGTTTTATGTTGCCCTTTTTTGAATTGCCGCTGCAGCAACCGCAACCGATTTACTTAATCTCGAATTAGGTTCTTGATCATAAATTAACCGTGATACCGAATATTTTTCTTCCATTTTTTTTTCTAAACTTCGTTAATTTTAGCTTTCATATATCGTCATAATATTGAGTGTAGCGTTATTTATAATATTTACATAGTATGTGATAAATAGTTAAATATTGTAATACGAAAAAAATTAATAAAATTATTTGATTCATTTTTTATTTTCCAAGTCTAAGTGTCAATTAGTTTAACTTTGAACGTTTGTAATTTTAAAATATTTTCATTTAAATATTGTCGTAAGCTGCTTCAGAAAGAAATGAATAACAAAAAATATTTAGAAGATAAAGTTAATTCGATGCCATTATAAATGCATAATTACATGTTTAACAACAAACGACAGAGCTATTTAACATGAATTATTACTTAATTAAACAAGTTAATAAGAACGGTAGATAGAAGATGAATTAAAATGGTTTATTAAAATATTTGAAAATCTAAAATATTTGCAATAACTTTTGTTTTGAATGCAAAAAGAAAGTACAAAGAGAGAAAAAAAAAAGATATGAAAAGTTAGCGCTATCGCGCATGTAAAAACACGAGGAATCCGAATTTGGCATCGCGCCAAATGCGAGTTGTACAGGCGAATTAATTTTCTCCTCTGAAAGTTTTGCTTGTTTTGTATAGTATGTAACATCCCGTTGGCCATTTTGTTTACATTTACACCTGTCCGAATGATTTAAAAATTTTATACTTTCGTATGTGTTTATATGCACGCGCATACGTGAAAATTCTCAAGTTAATCCTGATTGAATAGACGGACATTAAGTATGACGTTTTTGACGACACGCTCGTAAGGCATAAACATTAAGGGAAACGAAAGTTATGTGAATTTTAGCTAATGAGCGTACATTGCTGACTGTTTATATCCAGGCTTATTTTATATGCGTGCTTTCATTTTCCTTTTTTTTATGATCACTCAATTTTGCACAAATGATTTATTTAATGACTTTTAAAAAGAAATTTTTAATAAAATAAATTGTATGACTTTGGATCGTTAAGTTTTATATTAATAACTTGCGAAAAATACATTTTTTAATTGATAGAATTATTCTTTAGCATTTTTATAGTTTATCAAAAGTTTTACATAAAACTTTAATGGAAATATAGTATTCTTTTTTATCATTAAATAGTTTTTTTTCAACAGTGGGCTAAAAATAGCATTTTGCTCCCGGCACGGAAAACAAAAAGTGCTAATTTTAGCCTCACTGTTGAAAAAAATAGTATATGCACCACGGAAGGTAAAATGGACAACCCAGAGCACGAGTGAATTGACACCCTCGGCTTCGCCTCGGGTATCAATTCACTCGTGCTATGGCCTGTCCTTTATTTTACCTCCCTAGGTACTTTATTCGCACCTCAACAGAAATGGAAACTTTTTTAACTCGAAAAGCGGGCCGAAAGAAAGTCATATCTTTTGCGTCAGAAAAGTACTTTTCTCCCGCTAAATTAAAAATTTATAAAATTTTATAAATGATTGAAAATTTTCATTAATTATTGTAAAAATCTAATACAAATGTTATATAATTAAATAATACAAAAAATTAAAAAAAAAAAAACATTTTAATATTAACATTTTTTTGAAAAAAAATAATATTTAATTTGAGAAAAATTTATTTGTAGATTTTTAAAATTGGGTTTGATAATATTTAATAATGAATATATTATTTATTTTTTTAGTTTTATTAATAAACATAATTATTTATTTAAAAATACTGCATAATGCATATAAATATTATAATTAGTTATACAAACTCAAAAATTATATAAAATTTAAGTACATAAAATTTAAATACATAAAATTAAAAAAAAAATATAATTTATTTAAACAATAAATATAATTTTCTAATTTAAATTTAATCCGGTTTTTTTAAGTTAAAAAAGTGACCACGGTTGAGGTGGGAATAAAGCACTAAATGCAACTCGAGAGCAAAGTCTATTTCTCCCTAGTTGTATAATATACTATCTTAATTTACCTTTAATAGATTAAATAAAACGAAATATATTTAAAAATCAATTGCTTTTGTATTATCTTATAAATATAAATCGATTATTCAAAATATTACTAAACTATTTATAAAATATTTTCATGAAATTCAGTAAAGTACTGTACTATAATAGAATCAAACTTTTATGAAATTCTTCATTTGACAAATGAACTATGCAGAATGCAAGAGAGGAAAAAAAAGAAAAAGACAAAATTCCAGCAAGAGTCGACAAGATATTTGTGTCATAAAATATAGTAGAGTCCACGGTATAGAAGACATGCGTAAAAGCTTGACGATAAGGAAATTCTACCAGACGCCTACCCGTATTTTTTATGATCAAAACAGTACCTCATCCTTTTATAACAAAAAAAAAACATTGCAATAAAAAACGTGTATGATATTTAGTTGTAATTATTTTATTTATTTTGTTTTACATACATATAAAAGCATGACAGTATGAAGGATGATGAAATATGTCTGAGAAAGCGAGTTTTAGATTTACATCTTTAAATTATCTCAATGATATAAATTACATTATATTTATCCATTCATGCATAAGAAATGGAAAATATTAAAAAAAAGAGATATTGTATTTTACAAAATTTTATTATCATCTTGAAGTAATATTTTAAATTATGTTTATTTGCACCTACTTTTGCATTATCTTGAATAATAAAAATATAAATTATTTTATGTAAAACAAACTTTTTTTTATATATGAAAAATTTATTTTCCACAAATTACATTATTAAAAAAAATTCTTACATTTATTTCGTTTAACGTTTTTACTGAATATGCTAAAGGTACGATCAATAATCTAAGACCTTCATGCTTTTATACCATGTTAAGTTATTGTTATTATTTTTTGTTTGTATTGAATAGTAAAATACTGTTCCGATAACATACAACTTAGAATTATGCAAATGTTCTATTCTTAAGTTTAAAACCAAATGAAATTTCACGTTTTCACGTACGAGTTAAATATTTGAAGATTAAAAAATGTTTTTTAATAATTTCTATATAATGAATTAAGAAAGGATATAATTTATCATGTCTACTTTGATTAAAGATTTAAAATAAATTTTAATTTATCTTATGTCAGTTAATATTTTACGAAAATTTTTTGTGTTTTCAGAATTAAAATATTTAAGTAGTACAGTTACAAAAAAACGTCTGTTACTACTGCACGATTTTCTTGAAAAATAATTTTATTACTGTTTTATGTATTTTTGTAAATTTCAATTTTCGTTAATGATAACAATTTTTTTTCCATCTTACTAAATACTAGCGAAACACTTATGAAATTGCTTGAAAATCTATAAAATATAAGAATTTATAATTTTGTTGATTTATAGTAAAATAAGATACAAAATAATACTTTATAAGATTGACAAAACCTTTTACAGAGCATTACTAAACAGTATTTGCATTAGGAAATCTTTGGCAGCTATAAAAAAGATTAAAAAAAAAAGATTGTGTAATCGATTTTTGATAAATGACCTATTTCAAGCTCAATTAAATTATCTTAAAATTCAATCAATGCTATATTTCTTTTGTGTTGAATCTAACAGTGAAAAATTGGAAACACGTAGATCCTAACCTAAAAAATGAATAGTTACAAACGCAATTTGTATCTATATGTTATAACAAGTGTTTCAGAGATTGCGGAGGTTTAAAAAAAATATGAGTATTCCACTTGCACGAGCAGTCAATCGAAACAACAAACAAACCTTCGAATCCTCCCACAAAATAACCTAACCTGACTTTTTCTCCTATGTCAATATCACTTTAACAAATCAAAACAATAATTATTTCCTCAAATTAAACTCTTTAACCCATAAATATTTAAAAATACATATCGACAAAACCTAAATCTCAAATAATTCTTTATTGCTCCAAAATAGATTAACCGAAAAAAAATGAAAGAACATCAACAATGGAGAGAATTTCCAAATGGTCAGAATAAATTCACACTCACCGAACGGCACCCATTGAATTGTCCGTGTAGTATAGTGAAGTCTCAGATATGTGTTTATAATGCGTGTAGTACGTGTGTAATTAAAAAAAAAATCAACAATAACGAAAACTTCAAATCAATATTCTTATGTATATAGATATCTATATATATGTATATACAAATACGTTCTCCGAGACGCGCGAACAATTTACGACGACACTAAAGAAAGTTGGATAAAGTTTTTCATTTTATTATATATAAAACATATAAAGAAGTTGATAATTATTAAAAAATTAAAAATAAAAGCTCGTAATATGAATACCGCAAAATTTATAAACGCGCTACGCTCTCCCCGCGCGAAAAACTGAGAACTAGACGAAACGGCGACGACGAAGACGGTCGTCCCATCGGAGTTAGCTGATCAGCTGTACACTGCGTCAGTCGTACCAAAGCAAACTTTAACTACTTATTTATTCAAATGTTCTTTTTTTTATTAAAATTCAAACGATACTATTCCGAATGCCATATTTGGACTTTAGAGTCAATGTTTGAGCACATGTATTTTTTTAGGAATACAAACAAAAGTTATGCTAATGAAGTAGAATTAAAGAAAAGAAGAATTTTGATCAAAGTAGTCAAAATGGCGGCTATTACGAAGTTTACCTCCTATTTATGAATGGGAAAGATAAGTTAAGAAAATGCATAAAGTGAAGCAATGTACTACAGCATATAGTGAAAAGCCGGCTAACACTATTTTAAAATATGTATAACGGCTGTTAACGAGTCGAGTGGATAAATTAAATGTAAGAAACGCGTGTTAGTTTTCTTCCGTTTCGTTTCTTTTTTTTATTGGCTTGATTTCGTATTTTTCACTTCAACTTCTAATTCTTTCTAAATTTAGTTTAAGCCCACGCAAATTTTTGTTTTGGTCGTACAAACCAGTTGGTAATTTTTAACTTTTGATACGAAATTTATTATTTTTTATTTGTTTTTTTTTCTTCTCCGTATCTTTTTTTTTATCGATCCGTAAAAAAATGAATGAAACTTTATCTTTTTGTGCTTGTCGTTGAAATCGAGAAACTCGTGTATATATTTATTTTATTTTGGCTTGTGTTCTCTGTGCCATTTAATACAAAATATGAGTATGTGCTAATTTTGTTACACAAGGAAGCTCCTTCATTCTTGATGCATAGTTTCTTTTTGCAAAATAGATATTTGAATACTTATATATACGCTTAATAAGAGGCGAAATTTTTAGCGACGTTAGCAAAATTTTAAATGTTAAAAATGGAAATTTATGTGCCGTGGTTAAAGGTAAAATATGATAAATTATTTTTCAGTTGTAATAATATATAATTTCAATTTTTAAAGTAAAAATTATTTTATTCTTCTCTTAAATTATATTTAAATTTAGTCAATATAGATGATTGGTTTATTTTTTTAAACAAGTTTTCATGTGAATATGAATTTCGAAAATAAATCAAAACCTTTCATTGTTATTATAATGCACAGAAAACAAAAGAATATGTAAAAACTTATTTGCTGGACTATAAATAGCATTATAAATAGACTTATATTAAGTCTAATATGATTTCATTTAAACATTATTCAATTAAAATTTTAATAAATTAAG
This sequence comes from Anastatus disparis, assembly GCA_017163975.1. Lineage (NCBI taxonomy): Eukaryota > Metazoa > Arthropoda > Insecta > Hymenoptera > Eupelmidae > Anastatus > Anastatus disparis. Next base: position 2,439,810 of record JAFFSR010000227.1, read on the forward strand.
CATAAACTATATTCAACAAGATTACAATAACTACCATTTTTACATAATTAACTATGCATAGTAATAACTATGTATACTAAAAATATTTCTTTGTTCACATAAATAATTGCATCATGCTGTAGAATTTTTTTTTCAATAGGAATTATTAAGACAAGGAATAATAATTGTACGCAAAATACTGTAAACACTGGTATATTGATTTCTACGAGTATAAACCAAAATTGCGGTAATATAATAATTATAATAATATTAATATAATTAATAATACAAGAAATAGCGATTCACTCATATATTCATTAAATGAGCTTTTTAAAATGCCAAAAAGAAAAAAATTAATTCCAAGTGCATCAACGCGGAAACGTCGTTCTTTGATGACTTCTTTCGTTTCTTTTTCACTATTCATCTTTTAGTTCTAGATCTTTTGTCATGTCTAATCGTTCGAGAGAAACACAACAGGATGTAAATGGAAAAAAAAAATAGTTACGCAAGTGAACAAGTCACAATTTTCGCGATAACGATAGTTTTTTTTCTTTTCAAGTTTGCAGTCTCTGTCCCTCAACTGTAATCATTTGTAGGCTATAGCGATAAGACGTAATTCATTGAAAGATGCATTAGTTGTTTTGTGTACAAAAAGAAAATTACGATGTAAATTATTGGACAAAGGGTTTCTCATTTAAATAACAATAAGAGCATAATGATTAAAGCACAGTAGTTTCTTTATAATTTTTACCATTGAAAATATGCTTTAATAATTAAGGCGAGTTTAATTCTAAGTTATGTAAAAAAATTATGAAGGAAAGTCTGAGTATAAAGTTTTATACAAAATGTGTTGATTATTCGCATACAAATGTTTGATTATTTACACATTTTTATCTGTATATTGTACAATAAGAATGTATATACTTTGTAGAGTTTTAGAAAAGTTATTTTATTAATTTTACGAGTATTTTCCTTATTTTTACATTTATTCTACTACATTTTATTATTACAAAATTTATAGCACGTATTGACAACCAGTCAATTTAGCTTTTAAATATGCCGAAATGAAGTGTTATTATAAAAAAAAATCGAATTGCCCAATGATTTACGCCGTCAATGTATTTAAATTTTTTGCGCACTTTCGTCATCAATAGTATTATGAAAAAGAACAAAATAATCCGCCAACATATGGCTGCATTGCAGACGATTTGTACGTTTCGAGGAAGACTAGTGGGCGATTCGATAACTTCGTGCATACTTGGTATTTGCGTGGAATTTGGCACTTTGATTGAAAAAATATTCTTATGCAAATATCAAGTAAGACGACAGTTACAAGATATTATGATATCGATACACCTGAAAATTATGCATCGGTTTAAAAGTCCTCCAACGCTGTACAGAATGAAATGATACTCTATCCGCAGTTCAAAACAATTTCAGTAGATTTTGTCTTGGAAACAAGAGAACATTTTTTGATTTTGTTTACAAAAGTAATTTCTAAATTGTAAGAAGATTTTGATGTGCTAGAAGTATTGAATTTTAGTTCTGAAAATATTTTGTGTTGTAGTCATTAGTCAATTTTCATAAAATAGTTATTTTTATTATCCTTATAAAAACGTATAAAACTTTATCAATAAAATTATTGATTTTTATCCTTTCACTTCTTTAGCACAGAAAATCAGTTTTTACGATTTACAAATTATCAAAATACATGTATACTTTTCCTGTTTTATACACAATAGGTAGTTTTTTTTAATTATTTTTATTACTGTATTATATCTGAAATGATTTGATTTTTTACAAAATTCGTTGCTTCAAAGGACGGATATGCCTTTCGCACTGTAGAAGAATAAAATGTATATTTTCCTTTCTCTTTTTTTTATATTTATTTTTACGTACGATCATTGCATACGTAAAAAATCGGCGCAGAAAATTTATAAACCATCCAGCGTTTCGATTTTTTTTCGCTTAATACCAAAGCGATTTTGTTTTTACAATGTAAGTGTCTTGTAATAATTAAAAAAAAAAACAAGTAATTTGAAGCTATAATAATCATTTGATGTGTTTACGTGACACACGTAAACTTCTGCGATTCACCATCGAAGAAATTTTTTTAACAAAGCTTTGTGGGTATGCTCAGTCTCTGGCCTACCCGATACTATTATCAAAAAGTTTGAAAAAATGTCCGCTCGAACGCGCACGCATTCGCTTGTGCTTGATACGTCACTTTTATCATCTTTACTCCCTTGGATTTTCACATTCGTTGTTTCAACTTTACTTTTTCCCATATAGAATATCTTTTACATTCTCATTTTCTTATATGCTTCTCGATTTTATTATGTCTTAGTGTACTCTATATGCACCTTTGCGCCAACCTTACATTAATAATAAGAAAAAAAAATTGACCTCCTTCGTAAGATAAAAAAAAATAAAGATAAAAATGTTGCAGACAACAATCAAAGCGTCGCTTGATATAGCTCAAGTTATTGGATGGCGCAAAATCTAGTCGTTTTATCGAAGGAGGTACGATTAATATATGCACCGCATTTGCAAAGTTCTACAAGAAGCTAACGGCGATGATGATGACAACGATCGACGACGACGAAGACGACAACAACAACGAATTATACATCCGCGGGCTCCGGCCTCGCTTTAGAAGCCTAGTCGTCGTTGACCTCGATTGGGATGCTTGTTGTAAAGGTCGGTGTTTCCAATTCTTCGTGTTTCTTCATCTTCATGCTCTGTAAACAAAATTAAAAGTAAATAAAGATTGTAAAAAATCAATTCGATATACAGAGTGTACATATATCTTGATGATATGCTTTTTTTGTTTTATAATTGTTCTTTAAATGAAGTTGCGCAATCGAGTCGTTAATTCGATTAAACGAAAGGAAAAACCAGCAGCCATGAGGAGAGAGGGAAAAAGGTATGCATCTGTTTAATTAGCCAACAAGTGGACGGTATATAAGTGAATTAGAGAGGCAATTTGGGTCGCTGAATGCACGATCACATTAAAGCTTGTATTACTAAAAGCAGAAGGTAAATTATATACAGGAGAAGCAGAATTTTTTTTGTTATTTTGCGATGGAAAGCTGAAAAAGAGATGGTAAAAGGCGATTGCTTAAGCTTTATAAATTGAGGCGAAGAAAGGTGAACGGTTTGAAATTTTTCGTATTGCTAATTTGATGTCGAGAGAAAGAGAGAGGATGATGTTTTATATATATATTAGCGGTAGTCAAAGTACCTGCTTTATATCCATTGGAAATCGGGTAATGATGTACATCTTTAATTAAAATATTTGGTTATTTTAAAGAGTTTTAGAGCAGCTTAAATTATAATAAAAAGAATTTATTTTTACAATATTAGAATAAATTAAAGGTTAAAAATCATTCAGGCTAGTTAATTTTTCAAATCATGCAAAACTTTATTTTCTAAACAATAGAATTGAAGTATAATGATTATTTTTAATGTTATTGGTATTGCTTTTTTTCAAAATTACAATAAGTCATTATTGAAGTCATTATGATTTATCTGTACTTTTTTCAATAATTGCTTCAAGCAGTCTTTTTTAATGTATTTACAAATTCACATTCTTATGTACTAAAAATTTAAAGGAAATAATTTTTCCAACTAGTTAAATTTTTAATAAATTAAAAAAAAACATCTAAAACACTTCCGTGTAACAATCATATTTTAAAAAAACTCAAAATAATCATTATAACTACAAATAATTGCCTGTTATTAAATAATAATTAAAGGATCAGAAAACTTAACATTCTTCATAATTAAAATAATTATCTTAAGTAGAAAGCAGCATTAAAAAAAATAAAATTTCTATATCATGCAGTTTTATTAATCTAAAAGTCTATATTAAGTAATCATATACCAGCTTGTACACTAGTTATTGCATATATTCCTGATAATAAAAAAATATGTATATATAAAGAGAGAAAATGAGGTCAAAAAAATGAAATCAATACTAACTTGCTGAAGTTTATAATGATTAATAATGTCTTGATCAGCTGGACAGCTTTGTAAGAAGGCATCGAGCCTATACATGTGATGCATGTATCGCCACAAATGCACCATACTCTCAGGTATTTCAAAGTCAGCGAAATATTTTCCAGCTACGCGAATATGTTGTAATCGTGGCATTAATTCACAATCGAAACAGCACATTGTGTCGCCTGTAAGGAAGCGTGTGCCTTTGCGACCCAAATGTTCATCGATCTTACGTAAGTGAGCCATCAGCGACGATGATTTAGGATCCTTATCCTTATCCTTTGCGTTCAATAATAACAGCTTTAGTTTCTGCAAATAAATGAAAAAAAAGATTTTTTTATTTAAATAAATTATATTTTTTTTAAAAAAGATTTTTGTATTTAAATAAATTATATTCTTTTAAAAAAGATTTTTTTATTAATTTTCAATTATATTGTGGTTATTTGTAATAGTTAAAAAAATAGTCTCTATATAAGAAAGACTAATCATTTCAATGATAAAACTATCGTATTCTTTGCTTTTAAAAAATTGACTTTCTCAAAGTTTTATTGCTAAAGATGAAAAAATAAAAATTTAATAAATGACGGTACAGAGTCTCTTTATTTCTTAGAAAGTTGATTCCTTTACAACATTTTCCATTGATAAAAAATATTTAATACAAAACTTTAAATTAAATTTATTACTTAAAATGGTATTGTCTGTAATTACTATTATCTATATTTACAATTTTTATAAAAATGAGTTTTCATACTATTAGATTAGATACGTAAGGAAAATAAATTCATTTATATGATTATTGATTTATAATTCCTTAGAAAAAAGTTATTCACGTTAACAGAAAAGTTGAATCATTCTAGCGGGCTCGCGAGTGTAGATAATATTTTTGATCGTTAATTTATTTTTAGATTAAAAACCTTTTTGTGATTACCGATCATTATTAAAGATAGTATACTATTGTCCAAAAGAATTCGTACTTTTTTTTAAATTACGCATTATTAATATGAATACAATTAAAATTGATAAGAAAGCTAAAACTGAGAAGAAAGAATAATAAGTAATTAATAAACTTTGCATGAATGTTTTCGATTACATTTTTTTTTCTAAAAAAAAAAAAGATTTATAATCTAAAAGAATGAGGTCGTCAGTGGCTCACTCGGTAGAGCGATGGATTGGTAATCTGAAGGTTCCGAGTTCAAATCCCGCCCTCGGAGCCCGATTAATACGAGCACCACTGTACATTACATGTGCTTTGTTTACAAACACACTGAGGACCTCCGTCGCTAATTAGCATCGTAATAATAGCATAAATACAGCGACGTTAAATAATAAAAAACATTTTTTAAAAATTTTTTCTTCAGATCATTTCATTTTTTTTTAAATGTAAATATAAACAATCATCAATGAAGAATGTAAAAAATATAACAATAATTCTAAAAAATGGTATAAATTTGTCACTTGACTTGAGTTCCAAAATTTCGAAGAATATTTAACAATAAAAGTTAAAAGTAAAATAAATAATGTTAAAAGAAAAAATAAATAAACTTACACTAAAAAGATTTTCGACAAGAGTCGCAACATCCTTATCTTGAATGAAAAGATTGTGTCCACCTGGTATGTTTTTCATAATGTGTCTTTCGATCTTTTCATTTTCAAGTATAGCATCACCATTATCAATGAGAATCGGCGGCGGTGTGGCCTGGAAATTGGTGCGAAAATCAGGTGGCGGTTTTTGCATATCAACCGTCGTTACTTTGAGTGATATTGTTTTAAGCTCGGCCAACAAGTACAAATCCATAAAGTATTCTTGGCAGAATAGACAAGCACCCTTTCTGCGGCCATCGATTGTTGAAGCCTGAAATACATAAAAAAATCATATTTATTATTATAAATATATTATAACTATATTCATATTTTTATTTTAAATATAAATAAGATAACATTGTTAAAATAAGTAAATCACAACGAAAAAAGAAATAAATACGTAAGAATACATTTCTATGCAAATTTTAATCTACAGACGTAAGATGATGATTGTAATATTTTTTTTTATACAATTTGTTTGAATAATTAATTTATGTAAACTCTTATTATTATTTTTTTAAACTCAACTAGTCAGCAAACGTAGGTTGTAATTTTGTTGTTGTTTATTTTTTACTGCAGTCGTATTTTTTATTAATATGCAAAAATTTAAAAATGTACGGCAGTAAATGACGAAAAAAATCATGTTATGTACTTGAGCGATATATTTATGGTTAACAAAAAATTGTTGAAAAACTTTAATGTCCTTCTTTCTATAGCAAGTAATTAGAGGCGAGCTAATATTATGCTTCCATTAATAGATCTCAATAGCAACAATCAGCAGGTATTTGTAAATTACGATTAAATTCAAAGTGGATAATGTGATTTTTTTTTTTAAGTAATAAAAATTCATTTATCGTTATCTGGTTTACTGAACAAACGATAATACACGTGTTATTTCAAGATTCGATAAATTCTTAATCGAAGATAGTACTCGATAAATGTATCAAGGTTAATGAATAACACGTTAATTTTTTCAGCGTACGTTTGTTAAAAATAACTTTTTCATTTTAAATATCACATTTTTATGTCATTTGTTATTGTCGTATATTGTGCTTCGAAAAAAATTTCTCTAGAAAATTCACTTTAATTTCCGTAAAAATATGATGTTACGCATGAATCATCAACCTTAATGTGCTTTGTCCAGTTTAAATTAATGCGTTTTTAATATCATGGGAATGTGAAACATTCAACATTTACATGATGAAAAGATATAATTTATTCTTTTATGTCAAGTATAAAACAATTTTAAATAAATATGCTGCGTATTTTTTAAATATCATATCAAATTTAAAAGTGTAGCTTCATTTATTTCAGATAAATTTTAGAATTTCTAAAATCTTGACTAATGAAAGTGTTTCAATCAGCTCATAATTATGTTAATGGCATACATAATGGGATTCTTTAAATAAAGAAAACTACCAATTATTTTTGTGAAATATTCAAAACATAAATATTCCTCCCACAACATGAAATAAAGTTGTATTACAAGTTACGCTAATAATCGTATTGTTAAGACGGTAGACTAAACTTTAGATATATTAGCATCTATAAATCAATCTTTAGGAATAACTTCTTAAAAGACTTTTTAAACTGTGTAAATTTCTCCATCAGCCATACATAGCTTAAGCTTAATTGATCAGAATAAATTTAATAGTCCGAATCGCTTTGATTGTAACAAATTTAAAGAGTCGATTTCTTTTCGTCGCTCTTATTTTCATCTGCAAAACGACGACAGAGCAACTATGTATAGTACATTTGAAGAAATAAAAGATAGACCCCTTCTCCTTTTCGATGAATCTCCTTCGATTTAGCGTAATCCATTCTCGATGAAAACACGATTTCTCGTCAACTTTGTTTTCTCTTTTGGATTTTTCAGTTCATATACATATAATACATATACAACGGTTGGTTATATAGCTAACATAAGATCTTTTTTACGCATAATTGCAATCGCGTTTGGCAGCTATACGCTTGATTATATACAATGTATTATTATGTATAAAGATATATATTGGTATTAAAACTTTTAACCTACTTTAGTAAAATCTTCGAAAGAAAGGATAGATGGATTTTCACCGATAGAAAGCAAATTATTGTTACTTGGCTCGCTTCGCCGGATGGATGATAAAGAATGGCGTTATAGAGTTACATTGTTATTGTTATATTTATACATGCTTGTACAATATATGTATATAAAACCAGTGATTTATGAAGAGATGAAAACATGTATATAAGCGCAAAAAAAATTATATGAAATTATTTTTTTACATATATAGAAGCCTATTAGCGAACATTATTACCTTATTAATTTTAAACACTTTTAGCTGCACACAATATGTGGTGAACCTATTTTACGATGTTTAAAATGTATAAAGTGCTACTTAATTGATGTTTCTATATAATAGTCATCGATATAGATGGTAATATATTTAAACAGTTCTATTTAACAGCTTTCCCTTTTTTTTAAATGTATAAGACTATGTCGAAAGGAATATATAAATAGATATGTATAAAGTTTTATTATATATATATTACAAGTTTGCAAAAAAAGAAATTAACGACAGCTTAAATATTGCACTGAAAAAGTATAAATGTCAAAGTTTTAGATTTATTTCAGTGGTACTTTCATTATGTGAAAGTACGTACGCCGGTATGAATCTAAAAAAAAATTTAGAAATTCTTTGAAAAACATTTGAATGTACATTTAAATTACAGATTGTAAATAATATGTATGATATTTATTTTAAAACCATTAAAATAATGATTTTTTTCGTTAATAATTTTTTTTTGTAAAATTGCAAAAAAAAAAATATTAATATTGTGACGAAAAATTATTGTACTATGTATTTGTATTTTATTTAGCGCATGCGATATGATATATAATTGATGAATATAATTGCATGCTACAAGTGTTATCGCTTAAAAAAATATTTTTAAAACGTTCACGTTATAACGACCATTAATTAAAGTTGATAAGATTTAATTAAATGACGCTGCAAATGTTTATAATTCAAATTTAATAAAGACTATTTTCTATTAGCATCTGCCTCAGCTGATGGAAAAATTAGAAAATTTATTGATCTTCAATAATCGATTCCAACACATTACAAACAAAATGCATTTGAATGCACGATCGCTGAATCAATTATTTTAAAAGTCAGGCTTGTTTTTATGAAAACAACTTTTTACAATCTTTCTTACAATAATTACGCAATCCTAATTAAAACGAGAATCGCCGATCTATCTTCGTATCAACAATCACGAATTCAAGCCGCATTAAATTGAAATGAAGTAGCTATTTTTTTATCTTTTTTTAATTAATAATCTAATTTTCACTTTCATATCTTACTCTGAACTTATGTAAATGTAGCAGGGAGTCTATTATTTTCTCATGCACAGTTTTCGTAACAATATTGGATCTTAGACTCTTAATTCCTTCCTCTTTTTTTCTCTTTTTACTCTTTTTCTTTACTTTGTGATAAAAAAAACGCAACAAGAGAATTTAATAAGAAAGAATAAAAGTAAAGGGTATCCTTTCCTATATCTTTTTAAAGTTCATACCTTAGTAAAGTTATAAGACTCTTTAGTGCACACGCGAATGACGCATAAAAGCTTGCCTTTATTTTCTACATAACGAACTAAAGGATTACGCAATATGAGAAAGTCAAGGCCCGTCACGAGAGAGTTTCATGTTTGTCTCTGGCTATATTTGCGCGTGGCTATGTATAAGTGGCTTTTTAAGCAAATACTTAATAGTTCGCGTAGTGCGTAAGTATTTGCAGAAGAAAGAGAATATTGATGACGGATCGGGACAATGACTTGATATTCTTCAAATTTTTTTAATATACGTGATTTTCGATTAATTTTAAAAGGCGTTACAAGAGGATATAAAAATGTGATTTGATTAGATGAGTGCCATTCATAAATTTTTGGAGAATTTATGGGTGGCCAATGTTAATGAGCTGTCTTTTAATGTAAACGAGTTTTTCAAGTATATGACATTTTTTTCCTTTAGTGATTGGTTAATATTAGCAAATTCTATTTTGGAATATTTCTAATCGATCAAAAGATACGGAACTTTTTTTCACTATTTATAAAGCTTAATTTATATTGTTTTATTTGTAATTAACATTTTTATTTATTTTTTATAAAATATTCACATGCATTATAAATGTTAAAAGTTATGTATTAAAAAGTTTTAAGAATCTAATAAAGATTAAATCAATGCAATATGACGTAACTGATTCTCCTTCTCTTTTTAATACTATTTAAAATCTTATTTCGCTAATTTAGTTTTGTATTTAAGTTTTCTGCAATTGATAAAAAAGCTATCGCACGGCATTTGTAAACCTTAAACTTGTTAATGAGACTTTGGTATTTTTCCTGAAAGATAATATAATTTACAAAATCAATTTCCGAGAAAAAAAAGGTGAATAAGTACGTTTAATCTTATTTAACGGTTCTTCTAAGTACTTCGTAAAAAATAAAAAAATAAAAAGGCTTTTTTCTAGAAACTTTTATTTATGTGCACGTGATAATTTAAGTTGTAGAATTTTGTATTAAATAATAGTGGCAATTTTGATTTTGATTTATGGATACCCGTAAAACTTTGTATTGTGATGCGATTTTAAAATCAGATTTATAATGTTACAGAACTTTCTCGCAATAAGTTTCGTATAAAGTTCTACTTTTTAGATGTGGTTAAAACAAAATACAAACGAAAGTTGTAAAATTTTTAAATAAAAAAAATTTTAGTTAATAAGAGGTTAAATGTAATCTCATTACTCATAACATTTTTGGGGACCATTAATATTTTCATTGTTTTTTCAAATCTAGAATAAACGAATGATTTCCACGATAAAATATGAGATAATGGTAAAATAATCGATAGATTATAAGTAAAATAATAAATGTCGAGACCTTTTAAACGAAACCTTGAAACAAAACAAGTAAAAAAATAAGTACATATACGTGTAACAGTTAAGGAACGAACACTCTTACATTGGTATTACATCAACATTATGCACATAAAATACAAATAAATTCAAGCGCCTCGATTCCCATAATCTCTTGTAATTATACCGGTAAGAATTGCGAGCCTTCGTACGTACAGTATATACACTGCACGCAATAACAAAATGCGAGCACCTAATAGAGAAACAACAAGAAAAAAATTCTTCCACTTCGACATTTTGCTTTCAATATCACGCGTACAGCGCGAAATTTTCCCACTAAAGATTAAGACCATATGAAATCAAATACCTTACGAACGTGTTATCTCGCGGAAAATGTTTTCGTGTATGAAACAACTCGAAGCTTATGCTCAATAATCGATAATCTCAAGTTGAAAAAAAAAGTTCGAAAGAGAGGCAAGAGAGAGAGAAAGAAAGAAAAGCGATAAGCGCAATGTTGTATAGGCGCAGCTATTGGATTACTATAAAGGAGTTCTCGCGTGTGTACGTACTATTTATATGGAGCTAAATCAATGCCAAAAAGGAATAAAACGTATAAAGAAAAGCTGAGCGAGTTACCATGGAATGTTTTATATAAAAGCAAAAAGAGATAAAGAAAAATAAATAAATAAATGGGAGGGGATGTATAAAGGGTTTTAAAAGTATGCTGTTGCAATGTTACAACTTATATCATACAGCACGCAAACAGCATTCAAGGTGCAAGGATATATTTTAGCTCTCTGCTTATTTGCGATACACAACACGCGTGCCTCTTGAATTTTTGCTTGTTTACAAAGTGTTAAAAGTCATGGGGATTTAAAATTACCTTGGACTTCTTTAAAAAGTATCATTGACTCGAGGGAGAGAGAGAAAAATAAATGAAAAGGAGATTATGTATGAGCTTGTTGTTGTTGCTGCTCATTTGACGAACGATAAATGTCGATTCCATACGTCGAGACTTATGATTTTTAAAAATTTTTGCAATTTTCAGGATATTTATATCGGAGGAAAAATGATTTACAGCCACTTTAAGGAAATGTAAATGCTTTCTCAAGTTTATTTAAGAAAAAGATTGTGCATATGACTTTGTTGGGATTGTTGTTGTGCATGTACAGAATTTCTATTGTTGAATTTTTTTTTTAATAAATGGTCGTAAATATTATTGTTGTAAAAGTAAAGGTATAGTAAAATGTTTAGTATTAGCTCGTTAGTTTGACAATATGGAAGTGATAAAATATATTTATATATTTTATCATAGACTTTAAGCAGAAATGCATTATTATGTAATTTATTTTTCATCCATTGATCTGATTTTCTATCGTTAAAAAGCTAAGGGTTTAAATTTTTAATAAGCTCATTAAAAATAAATGAAGTTTTTGTAGGTAAGTGAAAAGTTTGTAATAACTATTTGAAGGTATTCATAATATTACAATTATATATCCTGCGCAATTAAGTTATGAAAAATTTTTATTTATTCAATAAATAATTATGACAAACGTTAAATAATACACAACAATATTTATAAAATATTTTTAATAAAAAAAAACATTGAACTTGCATGGCAAACATTTTTTTTAAATTTTCATTCGAAATAATTAGAAATCACTATGTGAATGAAAACTAAATTGAAAAAAAAAATGATATACCAAATTTCCATAGCTTTTGTTGATCTATGATGTAACAGTGATATGATCAAACGTTCATACTGAACCTGAGTCTCGCATGTAAATTCAGCAACGCAATTTTATGTGACCACGACAAGACTTTACCTCACGCTAAAAATAATTTTGCACGTACACGTTAAACAGATGAAGTATTTAGAAAATTAATTATACGTGTAAGAAGTAAATTTACGATTAGCGCGAGTCGTGTATGATTAAAACAAATATTTAAAATATTGCAGATGACGAATCAAGAAAATAAGCAAGCAAATGAAATTCCTTTTTTTTCTTATTATTCTTCGATTGCATAACAAAGTCTAAAAAGACAGTTTAATTTATGAAAGACACGTTTTTACTAACTAGTAATAATATGTATTATAACTGAATAAGTTTTTACATCTTGTCACGTACGAAATTATGCATCCGTGAGTTTTTTCCTTTTTTAAAAATTGGTTATAGCATGAGATAATTGGATATTGTGTTTTAAAAGCGTGACTCTATTGAGGCGCATTTTAATTTCAATTATCATTTTTTTAAGCCGACATGATTTCTGATAATAGCATATTTTCATTTTATAACTATAATTATTTAGAATATGAAGAAAAAGATTAGGGGTCTCAGTGGCTCAGTCGGTAGAGCGATATGGATTTGTAATCTCGAGGTCCTGAGTTCGAATCCCGCTCTCGACCGATTGATTCAAGCACCACTATACACGTTACATGTGCTTTGTTCACAAACACACTGATATGACCTCCGTCGCTAATTAGTATCACAATCATAGCATAATTACGGCGACGTTAAATAAAATTAAAAAAATATATAATATAATGAAAAATAGTTCGTGATCAATATATTTTTTTATTATAAATTTAAAATTAATAGCTGCATATCTATAATTCAAAAGTTCAATATTTACAATGTGGTGTGCACATATTGGAAATACAGATTAATATATCCATCCCACAAATTTTAAATTGATAACAAAATTAAATTTATTAAATGCAATACTAACTATTAAACTAAAGAAATTTAAAATTATTAGACCACATTAAATCTCATCCACATAACCCTTATTACTCGAAATTTTTTTTCTCAATTAAACGTACTCGTAAATCGATCAATTAAAATCGCTATTATCAAAGTTCTTTTCAACTCGCGTGAGTAATGCCTTGGTAGCTATATAAGTAATCACACCCACATAAATATAACACAGTTAATATCAGTATGTGTAACATGTACACATTCTTATAACAATTTTTCCTTTCGTTTATTTCTTATATATATTTAACGATATCGTCTTGTATGTGTATGAGTCAAGCGTCGCGCCTATATATCTCACGTATACTAACAATGCCGGAATTTCGCCACATGCATATATTGCAAACAGCAAACATTGTCTAGCTGCTGAAGTTGAGTAGCTCACGTGCTGCTAAACGTGCACTTTATGTGATCAAAACTTCCTTTCTTTTTTTTTCGTTGAATACTTTTTTTTTGTCGAAAGATTTTAGTTTTTTGTTGATGTTTGTAAATTGAAGTTTAACTAATCTCTTAATTAAAAGACTAATAAAATTGCGATTGCATGCTATTATTAGGTACTGCTGTACATGTTATACTTTTTTTCAAACTTGTTCAATATTTTTTGTAGTTTAAGGACTTTATATAACTGATTGCATTTTAAGAAGAAAAAGAGATTTAAAAGTTTTAATATTTTTAAATATCCGTAATTAAGATAATGTTTTGTATTTTTAAAAATAATGTTTAGTTTTTTTTATATTAAAAATACTTGTACCATAAAGATAATAGCAAGTCAATTAATATACTGTACAAGTATAATGGCTTCAAATTTTTAAGAATTATTGTTTTAATTATGAGTTATATGAAAATATTATACACAATAGATTTATGTATCGTAAATCTTAATCAAATACTTTTAGAATGCAGGGCATGCAATTAAATTCAATCAAGCAAATGAACCAGAAATTGCAATTATATAAAATTAACAATATAATATTTACAAAAATTAAACTTTTTTTAAGATATACGAATTATAATAAATCAATATCATTATTTATATACCTAAAACTGCATAACACAAGATTTTATGAAAATCGCATAATGGTATACGATTCAGTTGGCAGAAAAAATAATGCTGCTGTCAGTAAAGAATTCATTCATTAAAATAGCTCGAATTTCTTTTCTCGCAAAGTCTAAAGTTATATGCAACTTTAACAGTTATAAGTTAGACTCATAATAATATTATATAGTTGGACGTTTTCGAGTAAAACGAGAGGGTTATGCGCTTGTACGAGTGCATTTAATTGCTGGTGACGCTCGTGGTGACGGGCAAGAGACGCGATTGTTTATATACGTGATGTTTAATAAGTTTAGTTTAAAAACTTGAGATAAGATCAGCATTATTAGTCACGACCTTACTTTTATTTAGTTGATTCCTTTTTTTTAATTTCTCTAGTCATTTAATGTTTTTTTATTTTTTTATATCTTGTTTATTGATTATTTTTTATCACTTACGATATTTTTATTTTACATCTTTCTATCATTATACTTTTATAGTTGTTACGCATGACACATTGTTTACTGATTATTAATTAATAATTAACTTCCCATATTTAAATCTAATTGTCAATTAGTTTAATTTCTGACAAATTTATTGATTAGCTTAATTTGAAATTTTTATGCTGTGTCATTAAAAGATCTCAAATTATTTTGATGTGGGTGTGTACATAAAAAAAAAAGACAAAAAAAAAGTTATTTAGAAAAAAGTGTTTTGATGTTGTCACTTATATTCTAAATTAGCCTTCTTTATGGACATATAAAATCAGACTAGAAAAAATACTTTTACAAATCGGTAAAATAATAAATATCTATAATTATTATAATTTACAATATTTATAAAAAGGACCATTATTAAAATTTATTACAGTGCATCTAATTTATTTTATTATAATATTAATATACACGTATTGTATTATTTAATTATAGTAAATATATCATATGAAAAATGTGTTTAATTGTACATAGAAAGCCTCAATTATAATTCAGCTAATAATTTTATTCGCGAGTTCACTGAATTTGCAATAAATCCCAATCTTCATCTGACTCATCGTATGTCTTGATCAAAAATATTTTCTAAGAAAGCTATAGTAGCTATAGATGATAAACTGCATATTTATTGCGAATATACAGGGAGCTTTTCACGTAAAGTAAGTTTTTAATTTTTTTATTTGATTCTGAGAAATTGTAGTATTTTAAATATGAAAAATTTAAGAGCGATAATTTAATATAAAGATTCAAATTTCATTAATTTTTTAGATTTTTATAAATATAATTATAATATAATTTTTCGTTAAATATTAACTGAAATTCTGAAATAAATTAAAGATGTTTTAAATAAAGAAATAATTTTTTTATATATTTCAAAGTCAAATTCAACAAATGAATAAATTATTATTCTGTTTTAACGTGTTTAATTTATATTTTTAAATGTTTTAAGAAACTCAAAATTTTGTGTTTTAACTTCACGTAAAATATCAGCTATGTATACGTAGGATCACAAATCTTCAAAAGAATGCGCAATCCTTTCGACATTGTATGTATAAACCATTGAATATATCTATGGCATTAGACAAAAGTATGTGTCTGCACCGTCTGAGGTAACATCGATATCTTTCACCCGCGCGCTGCATGTATTTTGTACAATGAACAAATCACGCATGTACATGTACATGAATATAAAATGCGTTTTAATGATTATACACATTAATGAAAAATTCCTCTATTCTTTCTCTTGTGAAATTCTAACGAAAATTTTAAATGAATACTTATAAAAAAGAATATTAGTTATATGTTTTTTTTTCTTTTGTCACCATTAAGTTTATAATTTTATTTTACTATTTTTCATCTATGTTAAACAATAGCATATCTATTTATTCAAATTGAGTATAATAATTTACTTTTATTGTATTTTCAAATCTATAGAGGTAGCCATTATAATTTATGAATCTACAAAGAATTTGAAATTGATTAGAAATAACCAAATGAGAAAAAACTATATTTTAATCCTATTTTAGACATTAAAATAAAAAGTAAAAGTAGCGATGATGCATGAATCATAAGGTTTCTTTCTGAAGAAGGAAAAAAAATGAATATCCGGTGATGCATCCCATACAAATAGACAAAACCAAGCGTATTTATTCAGTATGCGTTTGGGCGTTCATTTAGGCGTATATTACTAATGACGCTTTTAAAGCCAACAATATTTATGTCTCATATACAAAATCAAAATTTTTTTTTCAAACCGTCTGTACTTTATTATAATGCACTTCAAGAATTGACTATATTTCATAAATTTAGCTTGTAGGCTTAGATTTACCAAGGTTTTTATGTCAAGTAAAATACATCTTTTTCGAAGAATAATATGAAAATATTTCATTGAATTTTAATTCTTAGAAACTTTGAAAATTTCTCTCGAAACTTCCATTATCAGTGGGTTATATGTTAAAACGGAACAAGCATTAGTTTTGAGTGTCTATATGAGGAAATAGGATACAGAAGATTCGTCATTTACAAGACAATAGATTAGTTTCACAATTGAATAAACAAAAGATCTCATTATAACAATCATATAATAAATGCTTAGTAATCGAAAACTCTTTTAAAACGTACCGACACAACATTTAAAACAAAATCAATTTTCTTCTTTTACCTTTTTTTTCAAATAAACCTTAAACAATCCATGCATACATAAAGCCATTCTATTAAATAAATTCAACTATTAAATGACGCATACAATAGAAACACGAATTGTTAAAAAAAAAAAAAGCACAAAATAAAAGAATAACGAAAAAGACATAGATTAAACGAAACTCTGCTCGTTGTATATTCCATGCTTTTAAAACGATAGCATTCCTTTGTATAAAGCCATTGTGACGAAAGCCCTTTTCTCCTAATCGCGGGAATTGGCTACGGAGACAAGAGAGTATATAAAGAGAAGAAAAAAAAGAAAGAAAAAAAAGTTTTTATAGTGGGAAGACGCCAATTAACGAAGAAAATTGCCATAACGATCTGGAATTATTATAAAACCGATCGGGCATTTTATATACTCTCATATGTGTGTGTGTATTTGTCTTGGTTATATTCGGGCGTTTTCTTTTACTCCTTTTCTTTCCTTCATTTTAAAATGCTTCGGCTCTTATACAGCTCATTGATAGTAATTATCGTTGACGTAAGCTTTCTATGACTCGTGACGTGAATTTCGTAGGATAAGTCAGTTGGAATGCTATTTTTAACCGGTGGTCATTCAGCGCTCAATAGGAACATTAAAAAATAAATCGATGTCTTTTCTTTACACGATCATTGCGCAAATATTATTGAATTTACATTTTTAAGCTTTTTAATACGAAATCTATATAATTTGTTTATTGTTTTTCTTTTAATTTTTTTTTTTTTTAAATAAATGTTTAGTTTGATTAGTAAAAGTAATTTGTTGTCTTTTGTTTGTAATAATAAAACTTTCAATTGATAAATAATCCAATCAAATATAATTAATTAGAAAGCTCTACAATTTTTAATAAAAAAATTATTAGTCGAAACAAGTATAAAACGATTGCTTATATGATTAAATTAGCCATATCCTGTATGTAAATCAAATTAATGAGGCATAATAAGATTAAATATATAGCGACCCTGGTAGAAAATGAAACGCTTTTTCTACCATTTTATGGCCATTTCTTTAAAGTGAAGAGCAGAAAATGGGAATGTTTTATGGCCATTATTTGAACTAATATGAAACGTTTTTTTCAACCTTCATAGTGCTAAAAAATGCTAATAAAATGTTGAGTCTGATCCACTATTATTTGAATATAGATAGTTAACAGTAGAGTCTATCAAATTGTGCTCTAATTGATTACTATTAAGAATTATTTAAGGTTTTTTCTTGAAAGTTATCATTAATCATTAATAGAATCACTTTTGTTAATATATTCGCGCGTATATTTTGAGTTGTGATCGGATTGTTAGAGGTTATTTTTAAACGATTAATAAAATTTTTCATTTATTATTTTAAAAAACGATATTTTTATACTCGTTTCGTACTGCGTTTCATATTTTTATTTTAATAAAATTTAATATTATTTTTATTTTTATAAATTCCAATAAAAATAAACATTGACGAAGGAATGTGAATAAATACTAATCTATATTTTCTCGCCACGTGGCAAAAGTGAGGTTATGATTTTACCTATGATCTGAAAAATTAAGGACTCATTACTAAAAAGTTATATAACTAGTCAAAAAAAGTTGTCCACAGTTTACCTAATTTTTAGATAGCTGTTACTGATTTTTTCTCTCCGTTTACTTAAAATGCGTATTTTTTTGGCTAAATACAAAAATTTTTAACAACATTTTTATATTAGCATTTTTTGCCTATAAGATGCTAACCAATATACCAAAAAATTTGAGCTCTGCAGATTCAGCAAAAAATTGCCATTTATTCGCCAATATTGACATGACAAAATATTACTATTGAAAATGGTCATAAATTGTTGTTTACACCATTTTTAATGTTCAAATTTCTACCAGGGGAATAAGAAAAAAAATGTAAAATCATATGAAAGCAAATCCTCGAATTATTTCTACGATTAATTTATAGTAATCTGCCGTAAGTGGATGGTAAACATAATTTCATTTTAAAAAGTTATTTATCCTAATTTTAATACTTGATACCGTTAAATTGTATTCAAAATAGATGTCAATTTAAAAAAAAGAAAAACGAAAGTTACAGTTAGTAATGCATTACTGTAAGGATAAAAAATGTACCGGTGAAAAGTATCGCGAAATGCTAAGTGAGCGTAAACAAAAAGGGTAAATATCGTTTTGTCATGAAATAATATACGGAAATTTCTACGTTTTTATGCTTTCACCATTTTACTAATCAAAGTCGAAAAAATGAAAAAAATAAATAAAATAAAAAGTTTGAGGTTTAATCGTATACTTGTATATAAAGCAAACTTTTTCTTTGGCATAAAAGAAGACGATCGAATTTTATAAACTGTGGCCAGAGGTGTATATATATATAGATTCGACCGCGGAACCAACAAGCTTTTACACTTGATTGCACATAAAATAATGTATGAAATTTCAGTCGATTTACTTAGAGAAATTTATGCGACTTATTCTTTTTTGTATAACAGAATTAATTTTTTTTCTCTCTCGATACTTTTATTACAGTTTTTGCCGAGGTTTTGCATCTGTAATTTTATTTACGATATACTTTTTTTTATAAATTTTATTTTTATCGTCTGGATTAATCTTGAAATTATGAAAAATAAAGTTCAACCTTATATTTAAATTTCTTAAAGTAGGTTATAAAAATAGAATGATTTTAATTTTTATCACGAACGCAAGGAATTTACGACTGAAACTTTGTATTTCATACAAAAATACTTGATAAAGATATTTTTAGAATATATTTTAGAATTAGAAGTCGCAAAATAAAATGTTATTCTTCCATTAATAATTTAAAAAAATAATTGTATAAATACTTTATCAAGTATTACGTTAATCAATTTATAAACTGTTAAATAAATTATTAAACATTGTTTAATAATCATTTATTCTTATATAACAATAACAATAATCCATGATAACAATCTTGAAGGAATATATTTCTATATGTTTATATATAAACGTCAATTTATTCATTCTCCTCGAACAGCAACCAATAATTATGAATATATATGTGTACATGTATATATATACACTTTCTGTCAATTATCTTTGACGCCTTTCTAACAAAAATATTTATCTCAAGTCCCTGTTCAGCGAAAGACAAAAGAATGTGGAATTCCACGCTGCATTATAATTGGTTAAAATAAAAAGAAAGAAAAAAAAATGAACGAACGCCTAAAAAGTCACGAGAGCTTAAAGACACACATACGTGTATATACATACACGACAAGTATCTCTCTCAGCAGAAATTTTAAAGCCTAAAGAAACACTTCTGCACGTTTTTTTTCACGCCATAGGGGCAAAGTGCACGCGCGAAATCGTGACGAGAGTCTCGCGACGATGAATGTATACTTTGAGATCTATGCGATGGCTTAAAGTTTCCGTCTACGATTGATGCTCAAATATATTGACAAATAAAGAAATGATAGATTGAGACTAATGAGTTTATCAATTTTTCTTTATTGAAAAATTTCTTTCGATATTTGTTTTAATTAAAATGTATTTAGGTTGACGCTTTCAATTAATTATTTAGAAAAAAAAGATAGGATTAAGAGAAGTTGTAGATTTAACGAGAGAAACGTTTAAGATTTAATATCTTAATGCTGCTTAATTACTAATACCATAGCTAATTATTTGTCGTAAATTATAATTCGAATCATAAAATAGTCATAATAAAGCAAAATAATAATTTAATACCGTTTTGTAGTGAATTAATTCATGTAGAAAGTTACAGAAATTCTCTGTATATTAAGAACTTAAGGAAAAAATTTACTTATATTAAAAATTTTAAAAAATTTAGTACTAATTTGTTTAAAAAAATTTTGGTTTATCGTAAATCTTTGAAACCCCCTTTTTTAAACAAAAAAGAACCTAAATTTAGAATTCGTACAAACTTTAATATTGATAAAACATCTAAAAACCCATGATCCACTCCCAAAATAGCGTAAACAAAACAGGTTTAGAATAAAAAAGTGGAAAAAAGGAAGAAAATTAGCATACAACTAAATATGCCCATCCTACATAAAACGCATGAACGGACACTTTGTCGTTAAACACGATATTTCTATCTTCCTCTTGGTAAAACGATAACGGGACCATTGACCGACTGATAAGGATGAATGTACACGTTGGTAAGTGTGTATAATGTTATGCACTATACGCTCACACATACATACACACGAAAGAAATAAATATAAAAAAGGTGTGTTACACTTTCCGAAAGTAGGTACGATTGAAGATAAAATGAAAGGCGATTAAAGATCGAGTGTCGTATTGCAAATGACATTTTGTGTTTGACTTTTTTATTTTCTCTTTTTAATGAATATTCTAATGGAGGTACCGTTATAAGAGAAGTGCAGATATGTCGGTAAGTCAAAACATGACTTTCGCGGTGTAGTGTTGTTGATTTATTTGTATGTTATGATATAGCGCTTGACTTTTGTTGGTTTAAATCTATTTTCAAAATTAGGAGAAATTCATTAAAATTTTTTAAAAATTCAATCACAATAAATTTTTATTAAATATCAACACCAAGATATTTTATAGAAGATGTTTATTAGAATTTTTTAATCTAATAAAGCAATTCAATATTTTCTTTCAAACAGCACTTTGAAACAAAGCTTTGTTATACGAAATAACAGCTGAAATTAATCGAACGATTCTTTGTGAAGCATCGGGGAATATATCATGTGTATCGTCAGTACGTATCATTATTAATGCGTCTTTATGTACGCTCTGAAAATTTTCCCGAGGGATATTAAACGCGATATCAGTTTGATTAAAGTTAAAATAAAACTATATTCGTTCGAATAACAATTGTAAAAAAAAATTTTTTATTATTCATCGCTATATTGAAATGTATTTTAATGCTCGTTCACGTATAGCTTTCTAATTCCTTAATTTTCGTTTTAGAATAGATAAAACTTCGTAACGGTAAATCAATCTGAACACTTACTATTTGAATTTTGTTAAATTTTATATTTGAAATTGACTTTAATAGTATAAAATTTTGTAAAACGCAAATAGTAGAATAAGCAATAATTTTTGTAAAATTTAAGTTTTTTATATACTTAAAAATTCATGAATTTAATAATAGTTTATTAAACAAAATTATGATATTACATATTATGATAGTCACCGCTCGAAACATTCACAACTTTTGGCACAACATTATAAAACGCTATAATGCATAAGCTTTAAACATCGCTTAAGTCACTTTTATTTAAAAATAACATTAATTTAGAAAATTGCACAAAGAAAGCTGGTACTCGTACATTTAATTGCACTTAAAAGTGCGACCCTTTAAAACATCACTCGAGACACATATGACACATAGCTCTCGAAATTGTTCGCAGACGGCAAAAAAAGTAAAGAGAAAAAAAAAATTCTGTTTTTTTTTTCCTTCAATTGAAACCTAAAGAAGAGCTGACACTATGAGCGTGAGGTTGCTAAGGTTAAGTAATACGATAAATATAGTCGAGGCACTCGTGCGAAGACATAACGTCCGTTTAATATACGTCATATATTCTCATCCTGAAAACGCAACAGCCTTCTTTTCATCTTGAAATTTTTTTGTTTTTTCATCTTTTTGTATTTTTAATGACTACAACGCGTTTGTATATGCCATGCGAATTACGAAGGTCAAATTTTTAAATAAACAAGTCTCAATAATGAGTTTTTTTATATTTTCGTCAACAAACATCGGTTTCTTAATAGCCAATTGAATTATTATGTTGAATCCATGTTTTACGAATTGCAAAATTCCATGGATTTTAAATAACGCTGATTTTCGTTGGCAATTTGCATTACATAAAACGTTGCAACTTCCTATTTTGTTTTTAAAGATTTTTATGAAATTACTCGAACAAGATTAGATTAGAGTTCTTAATTGCATTTCTTAATAATTCAATTGTAAACGGATGAATTTTGTAATAAAAAGAATTAACGTTCGAGTTATTGTTAGAGAAACAAAGATATTTAATAATGTTACAAAATTTAGGACTGTTTATTGCAACTGCAATAATAAAAGTAAATTTTTTTTAATTATTCGGTTATCAAATATATAGTTAATATATAATTGCAATGCGTAAAACAAACTTGCACTAACAACATTTTCTTATTCTATTATGTTTATCAACTTGTTTGCAACAAAAATTACTAAGTAAAAAATAAATAGATAAATTTAAAAGTAATTACGAGTTTAACAACAAAAATAATATCTTATCTCTCTCATAATTGAAAACTCAAATTAAATAACAAATTACAATTTATATTACCACGGCAACAAATTTATTCTTCAACGAAGCGTTCATTCGTTAAAGTGAAACATATACCTTATATGCACGCATATACATAAAATTGAAAAAAAAAAAAAAAATTTTTAAGAGCACTTTTGGGTCATCACTACCTTCATAAAACAGACACCCTGAAATATTACGTAGTATGCGCACACGTACACGAGCAAAGCAGGTGGATAAAACTGCATAAAGATACACGTTGCGTATATGTATACAAGCGATGCATTCGTATTGTAAAAAAAAAAAAGAAGAAGCACCTGGACGCATCCTGCTGTCTGTACATATATAATTTAGCTTTGCGCAGCGGAAAGCAGTTACGTTATATTAGACGCGAGCTGATGGAAGAATAAAACCTTGTATACGAATCGCGTCATCGAACGCGTATTTTAACTTTGAATTTTCCTTTATAGCTTTCAATTTTCATTGGCGTTTGTCCAAAGCTTTTTCAAAATTAATTTTTCCTCTCTCTCTCTCTCTCTCTCTCTCTCTTTTCTCTTTGGTCAAACAAACGCGACAGTTTTAGATGATTATTTAATGATGATTTGTTATAAAAATAAAGATGAAGTTACTTAGCTTGCGTCATCGTTATTATTTCATGGCTTCGATTCCGGTTTCTCACGTAAAAAGGGTTTAACTGGTATGAAAAATATATTTTGATGTTTGAATGGGAATGGTGATGCGTAAAACTAGAAAAAAAAAAAAAAACAAGTAGTAGGTTGGGCTTTACATTTTTGAAAACAGGTGTATAGAAATATTTGCGAGGATAAAAATCGATGAGTCTTCCATAAAGTATAAATTTGATTAAAATTCAAATAAAAAATATTGTGATACAAAATTAAATTTATTCTTACACAAATGAAATGTTTAATAATTATCTCATGAAAGGTAAAGTCAAACAAAACAATTAGAGGCCAAAGATGAAAAAAAAAATTTTTCACATGTTGACGCATCTAAACTAATATGGGCATTATGAGTCATCTGAACTTGATAAACTTTGCCGCTGTTTAACACTATTTTTAACTTCCATCAAAATGATTAATCACATACATGTATAAGAAAAATTTTCCAATCAAAGACAATAAAAGAGGTTTAAATTTTTCAAATTATTTGAAATTTTATTATTATTTTTTCTGATAAGAAAAAGTATGTTATGTGTAATGAAAAATTGACTAAAAAAATTTTTCAAATATATCAAGCAATCTACGAATTAAGCACAATCCAAAGAAAGTTTAAAATTCGACATGACTGGTCTAATCGTTTATAACAAACAGCTTCTTTCGTTCTGTACAACACAACAAATAGTCAAGAACTGGTATAGAGCTTACGGTAAATTTTGAAAACGCGTATATTTTCATCTCCCACAAAATGTCGGCTTGCGGCATATAAAAAATGATTAACAACCTAATAGAAATAAGAAGGAGTAAAGAAAAAAAAGTTCAAAGATGAAAGTTAGCTGTAGCATAAATTACACAAAACAACCGCAAGACCAAAAGCAACCTACAAGGAACACCGTTTTATACACACGATTAAGTTAAAATTCAAAATTGTAGTTAACACACGTATGCACGAGATAGAAAAAAAAATCCTTGTGGTTTAGGCAGCTTGTTTGGAAAAAAAAGATTGCTTTACCAAATGGTCGATTAACGGTTAAGAATATATTGATATTAGGTGGAAGAAATGAGCTTGGTAACAAATAACTCATCGAGGCATGTAGGTGGGACTCGAAAAAGATAACTCTTAATGATTTCGAAGTGATGAGTTTTGTTGCATTGTTTACTAAATGGCTATAAATTATAATTTCTGAATTTTTCAAGTAAATTGTAATGATAGGCTTTAAAACGTTCGATAGAATCATGGTAAATTGCATTATGTTGAAGATGAAAATATAAAAATTTAATTATATTATTATTAAAAATGCTTAAAATTCTTTAGCTTTAAATGTTCTTTTGTTTGTGAATCAATAAAAGTTCTTTTGTTGGCAATATAACTACTCAAATTATTATAAATTTTAACGATTGCCTCCAATTACATATTTTTAAAAGTTAAAAGGTTTTAAAGATTTAAAATAAAATTAAAGATTCTTCAGTCATGAGTTTCAGCGTTATACATTAATTTTAAAAATATAACATTCCAAAGGAAATCTTTAAGTACCATAACAGTTTGTTCCAATTACTAAAGATTCATAAATGTCAAAACTGGTATATCGTATTTGAGCATCTATAATTACATATTTGCAAAATGCTGCAATAAAATTATAATAACTTCATTAAGATAGCATCAAACGAAAAAAATTAAACTTTTTTGCTAAGCTTAGCAACCTCGAGTCGAGACGTTGAAACGCGTACGAAAAAAAAAACGTTTATAGAATTTAAAACAAGCGTGCATCATCCATAAATTTAAAAATTTCATTTCAAAGTAGGCCGTAATCAAGTTAATTCGAAATAAGAAAAATACAATACAAAAAAGTCATTTTAATTATCTTATTTAATGAACGCGCAAGCCCATCCCCCTCTCAAAGAAACTTTGAGGAAAAGGATATACAAGTATGTCTATCTTCTGTTTTAATCATCCATTCAATAACCTCCGCGTCCACTTAAAAAAAGAAATAAAAAAAAAGGAGACGCATGTACAAGCAACCTGACATACTTTTTGGATTATATAGAGGGAGGTAAAACTTGGGTATATAACGGCTATAAGAAAGTACGCAAGGTCGGTCGGTTAACTCTTTCACTGGGTTATTACCGCGGCCTGGAAAAAAAGAATTTACTAAGGAATCGTGATACATTGGAGCTTTAAATGATATATATTTTATCAAGTAGGGTTAAGTTGTTAAACTTTTTCAATAAGGTCATCAAAGTTGATTTCGAAGATTCTTCGAGAATTTCGTGCAACATAATACTTTTTAGATGAAACTTAGGGTATAACGATAAAATGGTCTGTCAGGAATCATATAGAGAAGAACTTATTTATAGGTTAGGATTGAATAACTGCTTAATTGTCAACGACGATTAATGTGAGATTGAATTTGTTTTGAATATAGAGTATAATTTGCATTTTTAATAGTAATAAAATGTCGTGATTTATCAAAGAATTAGTTATCATTCTAAAGTATCCATTGTTATAACCTATTAGATACGAATTTTAAATTACGGTATGATTTTATAGAATAAAAATTTTATGTTATCTTGCCTCACTTAGATTCTTGATCTTAATGATAATTTTCTATGAATAGACATATATTTTGAAACTATAATGACATATCTAATGAAAAATTTGATCGAAAGATCTATCAAGATATCATCTGTTGGTCGTACATTTAATATGCACTATTTTAACGATCGAATGATTTATTTTTATGTTTTATATAAAAAGTTTATTATCAATTTGACATGTTTTTAATACAATTTCAAAACAAAATGATTTTTTTATGCATACGATTTTATTATTCAAATAAATGATGTGTATTGTTACTTTCATTATTATTTCTTATTTAGGAAAATTTTGTTGAAATTTTATTTTTGAACTTCATTAAAAATAAATTTATAAACGATGACGTGATATAAAATACATATAGATGATGCAAAATGAGTTTAAATAGTCATAAAATGGGTATAAAACTAGTATATGAACGGTGAATTAGTGATTGCATCAAAATATTGGATTCACAATTTCCTTGTAAACTTGTTCTTTTTTTAAAATATTTAAATATTCGTTAAACTGTAACTTTATATTTTTTTACAGTACAAGCATGGGAATATAATTTTCTATCACAAATTTTGAAATAAAACGATTATAAAAATCCTGCCTCAAATTATAAATTGATTGTACAGTTACTTCTAATTATAATACATTAAGAATTTATAATCGATTATAAAACCATAAGTAGGTCAATCCTCGTAGCATCATTAAACAAAAAAATCTTCCTGCATTTTTTTCTTAAATCTTTTAAGTAAATTTATCTTTACAAAGCGAGCTTTTGCACGTATATATGCGCTTACGTAATTAATATTTACACTAACTAAAATAACAAACTTGGAAAAAAATACACAACGCATATTACAAAGCTATCGCGATAATTATCTTGTACACGCTCAACTCTCTCTCTCTTTCTCTTTCTTCAGACAAAATTATTACTACACACCGTAACAAAAATTTAAAGATTTTTATTGTACAGTCGTTCGGCGACATACCTTACGCTTTTGATAAGACGATAAGGCGTGTACGCTTGAATATTTGTATAGATATAAGTGCCGTAACGGATACCTTAATGCGTGAACAATGATTTTTCTTCTTCTTTTTTTCTAAAAACAAAAATCTCATGAGATTTACCTGCATCCATGATTTTAAAAGATTTTTTTCTTTTCAAATGACTCACGCAATAGCATCTTTTGGTTCTTGAAACGCGTGCGAGAATTTTTATATTTATAGGTGAGCATATTGTGGATAAAACGTGAGAATTTTTTTACGGACAGTGTGTAAGGCTTTTTTTTTTATCTCGTAAAAATTATTAACGCGTGATTCATAACAGAAATTCAATGCCTTTAAGGTGCAATGAAATTCCAGTGTAATAAGCTTTTAGCATCGTTATGCGTGTGTAATTCTTTTAAATGTCCTTGTTTTATATCCAGAAACTTTTTATTTGTCTTGTGCTGCTAATAGTTTATATGCGTTTACGTTTTATGAAGTACTATAATAGTTCCAGTTATGAGAAGAATTAATAAATTCAGAAATTTATTTGTTGACATTTAAATTTTTAGTATTAATTATTGATTATATTCGATTTATTTTTAAGAGTTTCTATTGAAAACCACATCGTCAAATTCCACTTATATTTTCCTTTTTATATTAAGAATTTTATGAACGTATAAATGTTGACTATTACATATAAATATGATAAAACAGAGCATTCTTGAACAAATAATATTAACATAATTAAGTAGTACTATAAGAAAAACATATCCACGAAACCAAGATAAATATGGTTTTTGCAATTAAATGAAGAGATGAATCGTGACTTGAAGGTATCTTATCATTTGTCAAGATTTTTAGATAAGTATTCCGAGAGAAGAAAAAAAAATACCTTTCCGCTATCTCTGTACATCGCGTAGCACGATTTTCAAGATAAAAGAAACCAAGCAATTGGCGTAGAAAAAATTGGTTCAGAGATATTTAGTAAAATGCTTATTTAAAGAGAGTTGTTTGAAGTGACGTTGACGTTGTTGAAAGAAAAAAATAGGATCTAATTATATAATGATTCAACTGCATTGAATATTATTGATTGAGCTTCAAAATTTAATTGTCGACAATTAGTTACTCGAAAAAACATATGAGTATAAAAAATTAACAAGTGAAATAAAATTGAATTTTCCAAATTTTTTTTTAACTTTTAATTGAATCTTATCGCATAGTCGTAATTAACATATCAGGTACAACTATATAACGTATGCATATATAAAAACTTGCAATTTAATGATTTTAGAATATTCAATTACTTGATGAACTCATAAGAGTAAAAAATAGCTCGTATTAAACATTATCTCAATGCAATGAATCTTATAACAATAATTTATAAAAGTCTCATTTGACCTGACTCAAAAGTTCTTTTTAAAACTTAGCATAAAGCGTGAAAAAAGATTCTTTGTATTAGCATTTACATTTCAAGATACGCTACACACCTTTTGCAAGTTTCGATATTACACCAAAGTATTCTATTTTCTATTATTCAACTTAATATTTGGTAAGAAACGCTTCGAAGAATCCAGTAGCTGTTGAAAGGATCTATTATACACAGTCGGTTCTTAAGGTATTAAAAAAATCTAAAATCTCTGCGATATCGAATAAACAAAGCTTCAAACGAAAAAAAAGAGCGAATTGTTAAAAAGTTGAAAACCAACAATATTCCACAATCTCATTATTGACTTAAAAAAAAAGAAAAAGATTGAGTGTATAAAAGAGAGTCGTAAATGTACTCTAGACGCATGGAAGAAGGTAGAAAAAAAAAGAAAAGGAGAAGAGGAAACGTTTCTTTAACCTTCTATTCTCTCTCCGGAAACGTTAAGCCGAAAAAAAGAAGTTTTAAAACATAATGCAGTTGCTGTGTGTTTTTCACAAGAAAGAGTAGACCTTATATCAATGTGATACATTGAGACAAAGAAACTTGTTTCTTTTTCTTTTTTTTCATTCTTTTTCGCATGCCGGTAAACTTCTCTCTGTCGCTCTGAAAGTCACTTGGTTCTTTTTTTTTTTTTATCTATGTGTATATGTATGGGGTTTATTTGTCTGTGTGTGTGTGTGCGAATGTTTCTGTGCAAAACAAAGGAGATTGGGAATGCCGATTCTTGGTGCGGCACTATATAGCAGGGCTTTTAAGTAGGTCGCTCGTCTGCGATTATACGGCCGATTATGCATCTCTCTTTCGAATTATATATATAGATATATATGTGTGCCTTTTCTTTCCTCGACTTTTGTCTGTTGCATATATAGTCTTTCTCAAATTGATATTTTTCATTGTGCTTGCTCGAGTTGTTCGACTAGAATGGTATACTGTTGGGGTCACTGTGCAAAAAATTAATGTGGTTTCAAGTTCTTTTCGCTTTTTTTTTTAATAAGTTAATATAGAATTATGAAATTATCATATGAAATAATTGAAATTTGATTTTATATAATTACTAATTTAAAAATAACATGAATGATTCATAAAACGAGAAATTACAAGATAAAATTTTAAAATTAAATAAATGTTAATAAACATAGTTGAAATTGCAGTATTATTTTTAGTCCATTATTTAAACTTATAAAAATAAACTGAAAGAAAATCATCAAATTATCTTTTACATTTTAATGTCATTTCCAAATTTGAAGCCTTTGTTATGTGATTGATTTACGTTGTTTTTGAAATACATTGATCACTTGACAGTTCAATTACATATATTTTAAATTAGTATTACATGCAAATCCAATAAGTGCAATAAATCATATGTAATACTTAAAAATGTTATAAAACAGTATTTTATTATTCATGTGATGTATTCATTATTCCGAATATTCACAATATATTTGTATTTTGTTTGATGCTTATAGCGTAAATTAAATGTATATTAATACGTTTGATATATCACTAAATTGATGTTTCTATTCATCTTTAAAAAATTACTTGGTAGATTTTCGTTAATTATTAAAACAATCACTCATTTAAAAATTCATGGTGAAAATGATTTTATGGAAATTATATCATACAAAATTCAAGTTCAATATATTAAATTCCTGACTTATAAATAATTTTTTTTTTCATAATAAGCCAGGAAGTACTTATACACAATTTCATCATAAAAATTCCTAAAAGGTTCATTAACGCCAGCTTTAATGAAGCTTGGACACCTGACTAAGCAGCTAAATTTGCTATGAAACAGTATATGTAAAAACTATAACGTTTAATGTTTTACAAGAATATAATGATTAAAAATAAATTTTTTGTTTTAATAAATTTAAGCTAGTAACTTGTTTATTATTAAATGTTCTAAAAATTCAATCAAATATTATATTAGCCCTCTAGGCGCCATTACAATTTGTAAGACATAAATTTTTTTCGGTTTTCTCTAATTTATTTGAATAATAAAAGCTTATTAATAAGATCGAAATGTTTCTTTTAGATTTCCTAACAAAATGTTTATTCTCAAAAACAGTTTAGAAATCCTTGGAAATCATCCCTAAATTTTTGAGAATTTTCATTATTTATTTTTAATACTTGAAATCCGAAAATCTAAAAAGTAATAAGAATATATTTTGTTATAGCGCGTGTGAATAAACTTATTTTATCCTATAAGTTATTTTCTTATTTTTCGACTTTTAATTATAAAAATATTTGATTTTAAACGTGAAATAAAAGATTGGAGTTAAATTATAGAAGAATATCATATGTTTTCTATTTATAGTTCTTCTACAACTTCAATATTATAATCAACTCTAACCAAACTATATATAAAGCAATTCGGTATAAAACCCAGTCACTTAAGTCTCAAAAGTAGTAAAGGATTAAAAAGAAAAAAAAAGGAGGGAGAGCAAAAGAGATAGAAAGATGTACAGTTAAGTTTAACGAAATATGCCGCAACGTACATATATATCTATGTGGCGTGCAGCAAGAGCAAGAGCAAAAGCATCAGCAACATTATAACAGCGTATCGTCAACGGCTCATGTCCTACGGGTAACGTGTGCACATCGAAGAGAAGACGACTCGTCTTTTATATACATATACATTTAAAAAAGAAGAAGGGGAATAAAACATAGTGTATAAAGAGAACGGCTCTGACCCGATACACGTGCATGCGTACTTTTACATATGGCCGGTTTCTGTTGTCTGGCTTATATATCGACATTTCTATGTATATCTATACACACATATGTACGAAATCCATAGTGCGTCCAAGAGAAACCGGTTGAATTTACTTTTTTTCTTTTTTTTCAAAGACTATACGGCTATTTTTTTTCGAAAATGAGGCGCAATGCTTATAGTTGGGTTAATAATGTAACTGAATTTAGTAATTTAAGACGAAGCTCAAGTACAGGCGTACGCGCGTCTTTTACGGTAGCTCGAATGTTCGACAGTAAAGTATACGTTATACCTGGATTTACAGTAACGATAGTCATTTGGAAAGTAAATTTTAAAAATATAACCATTTTATTTTTAATTAATTATGCTAAGTAGATTTTTCATATACATTAAAGAATAAAACTAAAATAATTTTATATTAGCGTATGAAATATTAATTTTTATAATTTGAGATATAAGAACAAATACTTTATAATAGTAGCAATAATAACAAAGTAGAGAAAAAATGCATCGTCAACTTTTTTGAATAATTAGGTAAATTTACATATAAGTGACACTAATAAAATAACGATTTAATGACAGTATAAACATAAATTTTTTAATCACCATTTTTCCTACTCACTTAAAGCTCATAATGCGTGATTCGATGATAATTCGTGTATCGTAAATGAAATTATTTTTTAACCGGAGGTACAATTTGGCATAATCTTGGACTATAATTTGACTTACAGTTTTGAAGCGGTTACAATTTAACATTGTTATAATGAGCTTTTCTAACAAACAACCTACAGGTTATTATACATTTTTTCTTTTTCTTTTTCTTTTTTTTTAAAGTAATGTTAGCTCAACTAGTTTTGTGTTACAATAATTATTGTATTACAGTTATGTTGTTACTGCATCATTACAGTTACATTTCTTTTATAACTTTCGTATATAAATTACATTGTTATTGTTATAATTTATAAAAAAATTGGATGATTCGGTAATAAAATGCTAAGATTTTTTTATAATTCAACGAAATAATTTTAATATTTCAAAAACAGTAAATTAAAGTTCGTTATGTAATTAAATGGTAAACATATTACTGCACAATTGTCAAAATGAAACTGTACATTTTTGAAATTAAATATTAGATTTATATCTTAAAACATTTTAGTTTATTTAAAAATTCATTTGAATCTTTTATTAAAAATTTTATTATAACAATATCTTATAATCTGAAAAATTTAAATTAAACAATAAAAAATTAACATTAGCATAAGTGTGTAAACACTTTAATAAACAAATTAACGCCTATCACGTGCGTGCTAGATACACAAGTATGAATAAAAACTAAAAAAATAAAAAAGCTTAAATAACAAGGCTTAATAAATGAAATACATACACACTCATCGTCATGATAATTTTTTTTTTTTTGCCAAATCATATCGCTAGAGAACACATCCGCAATTATTATTTCAACTTATATTATAGCTCTCATCTCTTTTCTTCTTTTTTTAAACGAAACCGCGATGTATACATTTTGTCGGTCTTCTTTTGTTAGTTGCATAAACAGCTAATGATCTTTATCTTAAAAAAAAGAGTATATATACACGCATATAAGACCCGATTGTACATATATGCATAAAGCACGTAACGAAAAGCCCACGTGCAAATATTCCGCAACGTACACATATATATAAAGCTCTTGTTATTATCCATTCAATACCTTAAACGGCTATCGTCGCTTCAGAAGTATATGAGCTGTTTTTAATAACCTACCGGGCTAAAAGTAACTTAGCACACTTGATTTTCACTTTTGAACTGTTTTTTTCTTTTAGTTATTTTTTTCGTTCCTTTTTTTCTGTTTCTACACACAGAGAAGAAGTATTTGAATACGCGTTATTGTACATGAATAATGCAATGACATTAAATTTGTCGCGTATTCATCAAGAAGGATATGTGTGTACACATACAGAAACATATGATATTATAACAGCATGATTATACTGTTTTTGATTTGTTTGTGTGTACAATGTGTACGCGATGAAAAGAAAGTGGAACGAATGCTAGGGTGTATACATACACGACGACTCATTGTAACTTGAAATATCATCAAAGAGATTATTTCAATTCTATTGGATGGAGTAATGTCATTCATTTTAATTTTATGTATTTGATACGAGATAATTTATTTGAACCTTTTCTTCTTTTTTTTAATGATTTCTATCTTAAATGTCATAATGGAACACTTTTTTATATTTGTTATACTTTCTTCGCTTAACAATAAAATTAAATTTCAATGCCGCATAGTTTTGTATAAAGTGCAACTTTAACTATAACTGCGTTGTTTGTATACATGTTTTAAACATTATTTACTAGTTGACCAAAATGTAATTAGTAAAAATATTTTAAAATTTTTATTTAAATATAGACAGCAATATGATAATTAATATTTGAATTGTAATTCATCACTTTAGAGATAATAATTTTATGAACATTTAATACATAATAAGTCTTTTCTGTAATTAAAAATTTTGATAATGCCAAATACGATAAAACATGTCTAAAACATAAATAAAATGATACTTCCTTACGTAAATTTCACAAAAAAAAAGATTATTGCCATGAACAAATAATAATAATAAAAAAAAAGAAAAACTCTTCTTATAATTCAATAAGCAGAACAATAAACTGTTTAACGTCTGCATGATAAACAGAAAAAGCGTGTGAAAACTTAATTGAATAAGATTACTATAGAAAATTTGGGCCTCTGAACAATAAGCTGACAAACCAAAAGACTTGGTGATTGTAGGCTGATATTTGCAAGGAGAGGAATGGAGAAAACGAGAAAACTTTTTCGCTTGCGCAATAAGCAGCACAGAGGAAGTGATAATTGGCTAAGCTAAACGAAGAATCAAAAGGAAAATATGTTTTTTTATCTATTTTTCTTCTTCTTTTTTTCTTAAGTTAGAACACCTGAAGTGAAGTCATCATTTAAAAATAGTAAACACGAAGAATTAAAAGAATAATGCTTCTTCTTATTTTTTTTCCTTTAAACAAATTAATGTGGACTGTTATTACAGTGTTATGTAGAAAAGATTACATACACGCATTGTAATACATAACGTCATAATAAAAAAAATCATACCGATTAGATCACTGTGTTAATATTTATTTTATTCTAAAAATTTATTGTTATGCATTCCGTTTTAATAATTGAAGGAGCAAAAACAAAAAGGATTTTTCAAAATGAGGAACTAATGAAATGGCTTAAACTT
This sequence comes from Anastatus disparis, assembly GCA_017163975.1. Lineage (NCBI taxonomy): Eukaryota > Metazoa > Arthropoda > Insecta > Hymenoptera > Eupelmidae > Anastatus > Anastatus disparis. Next base: position 2,474,614 of record JAFFSR010000227.1, read on the forward strand.
TAGATTTTTTGTGAGAACAATTTAGTGAACGTTTAAAAATTAAAGCATTTTTTTTTTTTTTTTGGTGTAACCGCTTATTTCTCCGTTTTTATGCAGCAATTCTAACAAGATAATAACATTGTAGCACAAAAATTTCACTTAAAAAAAAAAGCAAAATTTTTTCCAATTTCGTTTAATGATATACAATTGGCATTTAATCGTCCATAATTACTTCCCATTGATATATTTCTTTTTTCATACAAAATGCCTCTCTTTGGAAAATGAGTTGAAGAAAAGACTAATGGGATTTTCTTTGAAAACCAGCTTAGAAGATTCAATGGGCGATAATTACTTTTACTAAGTAATCCAACGAGAAATTGAATGCTTAGAATTTTCCTTCTATTAGTTTTCTGTTAAATTGTGGCTGCTTCAACATTTCAAAACAGTCTAACAATTTAAAACGAAAAAAAAAATTAGAAAAAAAAGAATTTAACGATAACGTTCGAGCAATTGTTAAAGTATAGGTTAAAGGTTCTAATTACCTATATATTTTTTATAACCTTGCTAGAAGTTTTGACGAGTTACGATGCGGGAATGGCGTGCATCAATGTTTATTATTTTATTGATTCCGCTCTCTCTTTTTTTTTTGTAATTATCTTGATAAGCAAGTAGTGAGAATGATTTTACAATATTGAAAATTTTTTTTAAACAATCCTCTATAAAAATTAAGTGAATTGTAAAAATATTCTAGAATTTTTTTTAAAACTATTTTTTTTTTAGTTTATTTGGATCATTGTAAATAATATGATATAAACAAATTAAAAAAAAAAAAACAAATAACACTGTTTAAGGTTATTTAATCACAAGTTTGTCAAAGACCATTTATGTACACAAATTCTGACGGCATCATCGTGTAAAAGGTCAAATTTACTGGAACTTTAAAAACAGAAAAATCCTTGTACGAAATTTTTATTGACATACGTCATACTGTCAGTGCATTTCGAGCCGCCTACGAGGAATCCAGGCCATTGCAAAAAAAAGACAACAACGAAGAAAAAAAATTGAAAATAAATCGTTCTTTTTTTTATCCGTTTTTTATGCGTCTCTCAAAGTTTGTTTTTATTCTTTCTTCTTGTTTCTCGCGTGTCAAATTTTTCTTTGCCATTGCAACTTTACTAGCACGATAAAGCGGTAAAATCTTCTTTCGCTAAATAAACGAACGAAACGTCCTTGTAAGTCGTATTTCCTCATTGAGATTACCTATACTACCGTCCACGTGGCATTTAAAAGCGCATGCGTTAAAAACAAACACATTTTTCTCTCGACTTCTCGGTGCAACTTCGTTTTTTTTTTCTTATTCTTTTTTTATACAGTAAACTAGCTCCTTTTACCTTTTAATTACCGCACGTGATACGAGTGTATAGCATTGGACTTTATGGAAGGATTTTTCTTTTCTTTTTTTTTTTTTTCGTGTTTTATATAAACTTGTTCGCTTCACTTCTCTCTTGTGTATAAAACGACCTGTTTCTCTTTACCTTCCGACAGATTTTCCCATAGTAGGCCAGCTTTTTAACGAAAGTTGCTACTATATCGTCGTTGTATAGTCGACGACGTCTTGCCTCTACTACCGCTTAACCAAAACTTTCGATTCGCCAGATTGTTCTCATTGGCGAAAGCAATACTTATTTTTCTTTTTTCTTACTTTTTAACCGGTATATACCTTTTCTCGAGTCTCTAGAGGCGCGGAAAAGTTTAGTAGATTTTTAAATTTTATTCTAAAAAAGCAAAAATATAATTATCGCTCGGCGGGAATACATTCTCGAAGCTGAATATGTTATATCTCGTTGAATTTTTTAAGGTGGATTATGCAGGAGACGTAAAAGCAAAATAAAAAAGCGTACTTAAGGCCTGTAAGTTTTATTTGTTTAGAATTTGCTGCTTTACAAGTTTTTATACGTTGTAGAATGTTGTCGAATTTCAGGCACGTTTTTTTAAGTCTGAAATATTTGGTCGTGTGAAATTTTACACTATTACAGAAAAAAATTGGTGCGAAATTATAGGTGAACCAGTGTTTTAAGAATTTTAGTTATGAATATCTTAATTTTATAGTTTGAACAATTTCTTAAAATTTTTTTTAAAATTATTTCTTTAGCTCATTGTTAGAGCAAAAATTTTTTTGAAAATTAAATTTATATCAAATATTATACAAAGTATATGAAGATAGAGTATTTCAAAACTATTCAACATAAGCAATTCATTTGTGAAAAAAATATTCATTCAACAAACAACGTCAACTTGAATAAATAGAAGATTTGTAGAACAAAATCCAATCTAGTATCGATTATGTTTTGACCTAAACATCACGCAAATTCCAAACAACGCTTAATAATGATTAAGCTAATTAATCTTAAACTCAATCGCGTGGTCTTACTGTTAAATTTCATCGATTTATAATATAAAAATCTAATTTATATTTAAAATTTCCATTAAAAATAAAAGTACACGAGATAACAAGAAAACTTGTATTCGTTCGAACGAGAAATAACCTTCGTTTTACAATGCTCAATGTCTATATTTAAGATTAAATAAATTTAATTATCGTACTGTTTCATAAAAAGTTACATAAAATATAAAAAGAAAGAACGACACGTCGTCTTGTTTTTAGTTAAGTAACAGGTCAGATACATTGCACTTTTTAAAGTATGACTCATGCACCTTGTTTAAAATATACATCCTTATTCTTTTTTTTTTTAAAAGTTTGTTTTATTTATAATGCACGTATTATATAAGATTAGAATTTTTTTTGTTGTAAAAATAACACCAAAAATTAAATATAAAATAAAGTTTTTATGAAACTATATTTTATATCTCGAGTTATGAAAAAATTAGAAAAAAAATTAATCAATAATAAATTTAATGACTCGCGTAGTTAAACAATAATTGTAAAATTTAACAATAAGCTTATCGATTATAAATCCTCATGCTCTCTTGGCGATATTACGTCGACGCTTATTGTTGGAGCAACTCATTTTAAATGGCGAAAAGATATTTAACAGCGATTATCTGCTCCAGATAGCCGTGTAAATATTAAATATGCTTATTGGCGTTCATATTGCTTCGTATATTAAGCTTCGTTCGTGTATACGATGAGAGGCAAGAAGAGCCAGCGAAGAAATATTAGTAGTTGTTGTTTTTTTTTTTTTGGCTTTAATGCTCTCTTTCTTGCAGAATTTTTTTTTTCTTTTTGTTTTGTTTTTGTTGTACTACATCTGCGTCGGTAAAATTTAGTGCCGTGACGTCTGGGTGTATATACTCGGCACTCGAAAAATTGATGTTACATGGGTTGCTTTGCAGACCAAAAAAAGAGTCTTTCCTTTTATTTCCATTTGTTTTGCTCAAAGCGATACTTTTGGCTTTCAGTTTATTTAAATTAAAAATGACAAGGATATATGTATGTGGATCACTTTTTTTTGGTTCAATTTAAAAATAAAGTGGAAAGTTGTTTAAATTTATATCGATCATTTTTTTTTATATTCAAGTTCAAGTTACTAATTTCATAAACTGCTATAATTCAACATTAAACTTTTCCTGGCAATCAAATAACTATTACTATGAAAACAAAACAACTTTTATACATGTATTTGAAATTATTAATTTTGGTAAATATAAAATACATATTATATACTTAATTAGCTCTTATTAACATTATTTTATCCAAAATGACATTAACGTTTAAAAATATCCCTTTCTTACATACTTTAAAACTCGTTCTCAATCCTGTTAGTGCAACTGTACCGTTACAAAAACCATTTTCACCGCTCCGGGAAAAGCTGTTTGCAGCTTTCTTTCATTTTTAAGGAAGTTGACATTTAACTTTGCAACAAACGGTGCATAAAAACAATCATTTTTTTACATGCTTTGATTTTTTTTGTACGCGAAAAGAAAAATTTTTAACAAAATGAAACATTGTAAATTTAACTTATTTGTTAAACAATTTTGAAAAATATAAAGTTATAGAATTTTTAAGAATTATTTATTAAAAATTTTCTAAATAACTTTATATCTCGTATCATTAAAAGTAAATACCGAAGAAAGAAGAATCTAGAACTACGCCGTTTATTTTCCCCTATACCCGTTTGCTCTTTCCTTCTCTTTCTCACACACAGAGTTTTTCGCCGGCCGCTACATAACGCGCGCGCGCTCAAAATAAAAACAAAAAACAGCTGACACCGCTTATATCTATATATATATAAGTATCCTCCGAACCCTTTATGTGAAACGTAGTATATATAAGAAGCTAAGCAATTTATTCGATACATGGAAACTAATGCTTAAGGAAGTTGTAATGAGGAAGAAAAATATAATAAAAATGAGGGAAGGATAAGTTTAATTTTAGGAAAAGAAAATAAAATTTTTTCTTCAAAAATTTTTATTACGTGCTATCGGAGTGTATATACGCAAGTTGGAAGGCGACACGAAATTCCGAAGAAAGCAAGAATAAGGAAGAAGAAATGTTTCGGCAACGTCGCCTTATTTTCTCGTTTATTATATATTTGAAGAAAGAAAAAATCGAAGAATCTAAACAATGATATCGAAATATATGCTTCGTTTTCTATGTTGAAACAGTTGTTGAATGCTTTACGATATAACTGTCAGGATTTTAACGATCTAAGGAAATATCGCAAGTATGTTGATGACGTAAAATATGATTTATGTCGTAAATCTTATAGTAAAGGTGTTATTTCAGACTTTTTTTTTTCTTTTTTTCAAATTTCGCGATGATTGCTAGCGTGCTTTCGTTTATCTTTTGCAGACTCAATCAATGGTTGGATTGTATGGACAGCTGTGTATTTTCTTTGCTTTGAAAATGAAGCAAAATACAATACGAAGAAAAATTACTTTTCTGAATTATGGATCTCGGAAATTTATCAAACGTATAAAATTTTATCATTGTTATGATATTATTGCATGCATATTAAAAAAAAAAAATTATAATTTCAACTGCTGTTACAATATATCTGAAAAAAACTTTATTTGACTAAAGTAATAATTTCAAATAAAGTTTTAAAAAATTTTGTTGGAATTTATTATTATTTACTCGTGTATTTCGTGATCAATAATAGACATAACGTTTAACTTGGATTTTCTCACATTTATCGTATTCCAAAATATTAACAACATCGATGTTATCAAATTTTACATCCATAAAATGAGAAATAAAAGAAACTAAAACCGCACATTAGCTTTTATTTCGCAACGATAACAATATTCTCCAAACAGAATTTCCAGTCTCGATACAAGAAGAATGACGCACCGAAGCGTACATGTAAGAACGAAAAAAAACGTAAAGAGCAAAGAAGAAAAAGAAAGGGAGGAGAAAAAATTGAAGTACCGCGATGAAGCTTAAATCTCTCACAGGAAATATTTGAGAAAAGAAGGAAATAGAAAACGGAAAAAAATTATATTTCAGCTGGGTATGGCTTTAAATATATAGAAAATAAGATTTTTTGCTATCATATACTTTTTCACGTCTTAAAAGTCTCTTTTTATTTTCCACGCCCATTTCTCTGGTGGTTCTACACGTATATAGATATATTCTTTTTCTTCCCGAGTAACCTTTTCACTTCGGCGCGGGCCGAACCCCGCCAAGCGAAGGCGTCCGCCTGCCAAAAATTACGCACTTCTGTAAATCTTTTCAACTCACTAATTATTTCTTTGTTGTCTACTTTCTTTCCTTTTTTACTCCTGATCCGATTTTGTACAACGTCGAAAATAATTCGATTTCTATTTACCACATACTACATTTCTTTTTTTTAGTTCTCATACTTTTTTTTTTTTATTTTTGGTTTTTTCTTCCTTTTGAAATTTTTTAACGGTTCATCATCCAGAAAATCTTTTATTAATTAATCACTCTTTTATTTTCATTAAAAATTTACATATGAAAATACATAGTTTCAGTTATATAACGCGATATTATACAAAATCTATCGATTTTCGCTGGCCATCGGACCACGCCGCCACCACCCTCACCCATCTGCCCGACCGGAGCCAAGGCCCAACTGAGAGATTTGGTTTAAAAAGGTTACTCGGGTTATTTCCAACTTCTTTCTATATACACTCCCTACGGCTTTCTATATAGCTCTAACAGTTGGTGAGGCGCGCGAGAACGAGGCACACACACACACCAAGCGAGGCGGAAGTGAAGTAGTGAGGCAAGAGAGAACTCGCGCGAATATATATCTATATAACGTATTTTTATATGCATTACATATATATGTTACCTTTAGGTTAAAAATCATATGTAAAAGGAGAAAAAGCCTTTCTTTTTAAACATCGAAATATATCCTTAAAAAAATCATGAACCTGTACGAACGCATATTTTAACACCGGTTTGATTATTATTTTTTTTCTCTCTCTCTCTTTAGCTTACCTTGATGATGAGCTCGATCTCGGGTACATCGCCGTTGCTTGTGCCGTTTTCGTGACCGTCGTCCGCCATTCTATCTGTCTCTCTTTCACTCGCTTGTATTACAAAGTATGCGTGTTATCCTTCTCCCCTTTATTTCTTTTTTTATCTTATTCCTCCTCTCACTTGTTCGAAGCTTATAGCTTTAACTTCTCTCGAGTAGCTTTTACAATTTTTTTAATCCTTTTACAAGACTCACGTATATCTGACGTGTATTTTCTAATTTTTTTTTTTTCTTTTTTAAAGATAAGGCACTTGTATTTTATATGTGCGTATCGATAAAAGTATGCGTATTTAAACTTTCTACGTAGTCGCGTACTTTTATTTTTTGACAGGATATCAGCACGAGAGCGAAAGTACGATAATTTGAACGTTTGAAAAAAAAGAGCAACTAGAAATCAGGAATTGTGTATATAAATGCGGCACTGCGAACCAAAAAGCAATTGAATATAATACCAACGGAAGCACGGAGAACACTATGGAAGCTCACGAGTTACTGACGCAGACAGAGAACGACGATGGAAAGCAAACGCGCGGCTTTGCATCCCCACCTCTTTGCTCTCCGTTACTCCGGTATTTCTTTATCCTTCTCTAATCAACAGTTTATATGTTACTGGTTTTTGTACGCCTTGCTAGCGATCCCGCGCGCCTTTCGGTTGATAAACACATTACGTTTTGTAAGCCGAACGTTTTTACAGGGTGCAGGATTTATTCGAAAGATGATTTTAAATTGATATTGTGATATAATATTTTGAAAGAATATTGATAGAGTAATTGCATTTGTTGATGAAAAAATTTTGTATAATTTATAAATTTGAGAAAATTTGATTTTACAGAAAATTAATTTATTGACGGATGATAAGTTAGATTTCGAATTTTTCAAATGTTCATTTAATTATTGATAATTCACTATTTGTATTTGGAAAAATAACAATTTGTATTCAACAATAAGCACTTTGTTTTTTTAAGAACTGATAGAGGTTTACTTTATTATATTTAATTATAATCAGTTTGAAAACGTAAAGATAATCATGATTGCAGCACTTTAAATTTCAAAAAGAATCAATTTTTCAATTATTTTATTCAAATCATTGTAACTAAAAATAATAATTAAAAACGAGTATTTTTTTATGAAATTAAAAAATTCAACTACTGATAGAAAAGGTCTCAATAAAATAAAATTTCAATTATAAATTAGAAGTAGCAAGTAAGAACCTTCTTTTTGTAAGATTATTATGCAAAAGATTTGAGAGTATTAATATACAATTGAAAATTACAAAAATGCATAGAGATAAAAATTAAATTAATTGAACTAATAATTTTTAGTAAAATTTTTCATTTTTAGGTACATACAAAGTAGTAAATATCTATATCTATATAAATAAACACGCATGTATCCATGGTAATGTAACTAACAAGTAATTATGGTTAAAAAATTGAACTAACACTTGGTTCTTTATCAGTAAATTAGTATACAACAAAAAATTATTTTTTTTATTTTATAAATATTTAAAATGGATGATAATATAAAGTCAGAAGATATTAGTAAAGATGCAGAAAAATTTCTCGATAATTATTCAAGTACGGGTATAGATAGACGGGTAACAGAAGAAGAATTTCAAAATTTCATGTGTCGCGTCACAGAAGTTGGTATGTATCTTATACTAAAAAAAAAAGAAGAGTATTGTGAAACAATGAAACGATTTTGTTTTTCGTTTATTTTTGACAATAATCGAAACAATTGTTGTATTTTAAGAAAAAATTGTAAAAAAACTTGCCTCTGATGATGTCAAGGAGCAAGAGCAAGGAATGCATTTGGCTGATGAAATTTTGGTAAACAAAGTACAAAAGGAAATATCAGACAATGTCGAGTTCAAAGTTAAAACAAATCGTACCTTAATAAATAAATATAAGCCAGATGAAACAGATCCAAATAAAATGTCTCAAGGTACAATATTATCTTTTATTAATTTTTTAAACGAATAAAATTTTTTCATTTTTTTCTATTAAACATTTCAATTATACTTTATAAATTAAATAATTATATGTTTAATTTTTAATTATTCCAAAAAAATTCAAAATTATTTTCAAATTATATTTTTTTCTAAAATTATTTAATTTATTTAATTAATAAAAGAATGCAAACAAAATGAATAGAGCTATTATCTATAATTTTTTAAATAAAATAAATCTTGTAGAGGCTTTCAAACGAAGCGTCGAAAGGGACGCAAAAGCTCGAGCCGAAGATCGTAAAGCTCGCAACGAACGCGCCGAAACTTACAAAACAATAGGTAACTCGGCTTTCCGAGAAGGTAATTACGAAAAGGCTGCAACGTATTTTAGCAAAGCAATCGAGCAAAGAAAAGATTCAGCAGTCCTCTGGAATAATCGAGCACTTTCCTACATGAAACTTGGTCTTTATCAAAAAGCACTTCACGATTGCGAGTGGGCATTAAAGGTTAACGAGGTCAATATTAAAGCACTCTTAAATAGCGCTAAATGTTACAAATTGCTGGGAAATTATCGCAAATGCAACGAGTTCATTGCACTTGCTAGAGATAAAAATCCACATTTTCAAAGTTACATTACTGGTAATTGTATATTCTTATTTTCTTCTTCTTTCTTGAATGATGACTAGTTGTTATTAAATATAATTTATCTTAATTTTATTTCAGAATTTGAAAAGAATTTAGAATGTGAGTCAGAGAAGTCTAATTTAAGAGACACAACAAATAATTCCATTGAATCAAGTAAAACATAACATTGTAATAAGTAAAGATTTAACATTTAATAAATATATTTTAAATAAATACATAATTAATAGTTTATAAATGTAATAATTTTCGATTGCGATTCGTTAAATATATATATGTATAAAAATGATTTTTATGTACAACTGTATAATAAATTGTAAATTTATTAATACAAAGAGTATCTGTTTTAGAGTGATTAAGAAACGTCAAGATGATTCAATTTTAGAAGCGTTAAGTTCTTTCATTTCGGATAAGGAACGTGGTTCGTGAATGAAAACCATACATTCAATCCCCTGAAAAATTAGAGTATTAGAAATGCTTTAGAATATTGATTGAAAATTTTTAAAAAAATTTATAATTTTATGTGTAATACCTGCATTCTGGCAGCACGAACAAAGCCTTCATTAGCTGATACTGTGATGCTTTTTAAATTTTCTCCGCTTGCAAAGACTAGCCTTGATCTTACTTTAATTTTACCTCCGAGACTAAGTTCCATGATTCTTCCTTTAGGAATGTCATCAACAATTTTAACTCTGTTTAAGAGCTCAGCTGCACGTTCTTTTTCATTAGTACCACCAATTAAATTAACTATATTCGTAAAATTGTCATACGCAGTTTGACAGACGACTAGTTCTTTATTATGAAAGAGATTGTCTAAAACTGGTTTAATAGGGCGACATCTTTCCCATTCTGCTTGTGTTGTAAGCAATGGTTCTACGTAAATGAAATTTGCATAACCATTTGTCATATTTGTTACATAGGCAAGTAATGTCGAAACATCTAAGTTAAGTATTGTTATACCGGTTGAATCGATATTTGTATTTAATTCTAGTAAATCACAGACATTACTACTTGTGGATTCTTCAGATTCAGTCTCAGATTCAGAATATAATAATTCATCTGCAAAAAAAATATAAATAAATTTTATTTCTTAAAAATATTTTTTATTTGAAATATAAATAAAATGATTATATTTTTACCATGTGCATTATTTTCATCTTCTTGCACATCTATTTTCTCTCCTTCAACTATAATACCTAAATTTTCTAATTTAAGTGCTAACGGTTTCTCTATACCACATGCAAAATGAAAAATAATATCCGGTGGTTTGTACATATGTGGATGATTCTTAGCACATTTTAAATAAGAATCAGCTTGATCAAAAACTGATTTTTGTCCATATTCTGCATTACCACGAGAAATAAGAGTTAAAGCTTTTGCATTACGAGCAATCACTTTTATCCAACTCGAACCACTATCACAAACAATATCTACTTCTAATCTTGAGTTTTGATATTTGAAAGGTTTTAAAACATTGACAGGTTCATTTGCAGATAACAATCGTTCAACAATTGCATTAAGATGAATCAAATTTGTGCTTTGCAGATGTTCCTTCTTTACGTTACCTGTAGAACGTACCTTATTTATGGTTTTCAAAATAGAAAAACATTAAAAAAAGGTTTGCTAAGAAATATATTTATAACATAGTATAAATGAATACCTTTTTTAAAAATTTTACTTCTTGTTGAATTTTTCGTATCAATTTATCAACACCTTCAACCTTCTCCATGGATTTCAATTGCTCTACCATGTGCCAACCCCATTGGATTTTTTCGTCGAAACATTTTAATAATTCTTCCTCTGTTTCCATAACACAATACTACTATTTCTTGATTTACTATAATCTTTATAAATTAATACCAAAATTTTAAGAAGTAAATTTATCAGTTTGGATTACAATACGTAAAATTAAAAATATGAGATGAAATCTGTATGGCATGCAAATGTTGACCAATTACCGATTGAAGGTGATTTAAAAGTTTATGCAAGTTTTCATTCGTACAAATAGATGGTGAAGTAAAAAAAGTAGTGTTACCAACAGTATTTTATTTTATTATCAGCTGTAATTTAACATACTTTATTTTAATATCACAAAAAATTAAATCAAGAGTCATTAAAAAATATTAAGTTCAGTAATTTTAAGCACAAAATTTTGTTATAAAATTCTTTTTTTTAAATATATTAAAAAATATTTTAGTATTTTATGAATTTTATGTTTGTAATTTCTGCTGACAGCGCAGCCAACTTGTATTAATTATCGACCAAAATGACAACTCTGTCGATAACCTTTTAAAAGTCAACAAACACGTGTAAGAACGTGCATCAAAGCGTGCACAAGAATTATTTTGTTTTTCTGAAGAAAATGTTTAAAATTGTTAAATAAATAATTTTTTTTGTAACCTAAGTGTAACAAAGTACAAGCAAAAATGGTGGTCATAGGAAAAAAGAAGGTAAATTGTTAATAAATTACTTAATACAATTTAATGAGGTTATGTTTGTAAACATATTTATTTGGAATTAAAATTTTTTATAATAATATTAAAATACGCATTAAAATATTTAAACAGACGTATAAATAAATTAATTTATAAATTTTACTTATTTTCTAGTATGAGGCAGGAGAAGCCACACAATTTTTAACTAGAAAACAAGCTCTCAAAAAGTTACAATTGTCATTAAATGAATTTCGAAGATTATGTATTTTAAAAGGTATTTATCCAAGAGAACCTCGAAATCGTAAAAGGGCACAGAAAGGGGATACTCGTATCAAGATTCTTTATCACAAAAAAGACATACAGTTTTTAATGCACGAACCAATAATATGGAAATTAAGAGATTACAAGGTAAATATTTAAAGAGCTTATATGTTTATATTAAGTTTATTACTTTCAGAGTTTTAACAATTTTTTAATTTCTGACAGATATTTGCCAGAAAAGTTACAAGAGCAAAAGCTATGCGAGATTTCAAAGAAATGAGAAGGTTTTTGAGAAATCATCCTCAAATAAAACTTGACCATATTGTTAAAGAGAGATATCCAACATTCATGGATGCCTTAAAAGATTTAGATGACTGCCTTACTTTATGCTTCTTGTTTAGTACTTTTCCTTCGATGCCACACATACCTAGAGATCAAAGTATTCTTTGCCGAAGGTTGACTGTAGAATTCATGCATGCTGTCATTGCTGCTAAAGCTCTTAGAAAAGTATTTATTTCAATAAAAGGTTATTATTATCAAGCTGAAATAAAAGGAGTAACAATTACATGGATTTGTCCACATCAGTTTGGTTTTGAACCTCAAAAGAAATCTGAAGTAGACTTTAAATTAATGTCTACATTTGTTGAGTTTTATATCATTATGCTTGGATTTGTAAACTTTAGACTATACCATAGCTTTAATTTGTTTTACCCTCCTACATTTGGAAATATTAGTAAGTATATATTAATTTTATAACTTAAACATGAAAATAAAGAATAATATAAAAAAACTAAAATGTATTTCTAAATTTCAATACATTACTGTTTTTAGGTATTTCAGAAAAAGCAATCGTTGATGAGCAGGCATTTGTAGCTGAAAGGATAAGTGCACTAAACGTTCCATTGGTTAGCTTAAATCCTTCAACACAAAATGAAGAAGATGACGTAGAAATGGATTCATTCACAAATGTAAATATAGTTTTTATGTTTCTCATATTTAAAAAAAAATTATAAGAAGCCATTATTAAAATTGTATACATTTTTAGGAAACTGATACTGACAACATTGAGGAAGCTAAAAAGGAATATGAAAAAGTAAAAAAGTTAAAAACACTTTTCAAAGGATTGAAATTCTTTTTAAACAGAGAAGTTCCAAGAGAATCACTTGTTTTTATTATACGTTGTTTTGGAGGAGAAGTTTCTTGGGATAAGTTGTTATTTGTTGGTTCAACATTTGATGAAAATGATGAAACCATTACTCATCAAATTGTTGACAGACCCAAAATGGATAAACAATACATTTCAAGGTATGAAAGTTTTCTTCTTTTTTATTATTTTAATTTATAAAAATGTAATAATAAAAATTGAAATAAGAAATATTGGAAAAGATCATATAATTATTTTTTCATAAAACTTTTTAAAATTCAAAAGAGATAGAATTTTTAAAACATATTTTGCACATTTACTTGCATTTATTTTTCGATTAAAGTCTTCATGATGGTTAATTTACAAATTAAAAAACGAAACTTAAATATTAAAATATAAAATCAAAGTAATAAAAACTATACTTTTTGTATCAGATTTTTTAAAAATAAATATTAAAATAAATATTTATGATAAATATAATATCAATATATAAATAATCTGACGTTTGTTTAGCAAAATTAAATTCTAAAATCGTTCTATTTTAAGTAACTATTCAGATGAATATATGTTTCATTTAATTCATATATCTTTACTTTTATTTAAAAATTTCATTGAAATTGAAAATAAAGTTATATTTCTTAAATACTAATTTTTTATCCAAAATGCAATAACTTTAATATATGCTAAATCACTTTAAATTTTGACAGATATTATGTACAACCACAGTGGATTTTCGATTCTGTAAATGCTCGAGAACTTTTACCTGTAGAAAGATATTTAATGGGCTGTGTTTTGCCCCCGCATTTATCACCATTTTCGGATCCTCGACGAGACGAGACCTACATTCCACCAGAAGAAAGAGCACTGATGGATCCTGATTTCAAATTAGATTATCGTAAGTATTTTTTAATGTCATATTTTAAATAATTTTATGGGTATCATAGAGCGTAACTGTAAACTTTATTTTTAATTTTTAGCCATTAAAGATGAGGCTGATGAGGATTCTGAGGTAGAAGTAGAGAAGGATGATGAAAATAATGAAAAGAATGACAAAGCTGAGGAAGAAGAGAACAATGAAAGTGACGAAAATATGAGTGAAGATGAAAGCGAAAACGAAGAAGAAGATGAGGAAGAGGATGACGAAGACATCGAAATCATTGAAGAGAAAAATAAGACTAAACCTAAAAAATCAAAAGAAGTTGATGAAAAGGAAAAAGAAAGATTACAAAAGGTAAATTATTTAGTATTTTATAATTTAATCAAATTTTTAAAATATATGTGATAAATATTAAAAAATAACATATTTAAACTTTCAAAAATCATTTTGTAAAATATATGTAATATTTTTACGTACATAATTTTAACTTTATTTTTAAGATCAATTTTAAAGTAAAATCAGTCAAATAAAATTTTTTTCTTCGTTTTTTAAATAAAATTAATCAATTATATAAAATACTTATTCTGTATATTCATGTATACATTAATATAATATAAAAAAATTTGTTTCAGAAAAAAGCTATGAAAGTTAAGAGCGGAGAATTAACAAAAGAAGATCCTTGGGATAAGAGTCGACAGGAAAGACAGGAATATCGTTTACGTGAAAAATTGGTTAAAAATAAGCACCGAAAATTGTACAAGAGTATGATGAAGGGTAAAGAGGACCGAGCAAAGGCTATTTGGTTACTTCGCAAGAAGAGACGTCTTCACGAAGAATCTGAAAAAACAAAAAGAAAAGAATTGAGAAAAGCAAAGAAAAACGAAACTAAAGCATAAAACAAGCACATTTCTATTTGTAAGATATTTCTTAATCTAGGTAACTTGTACATGAATTTTACATAAAAATACAAAAAGCCTTAAATGGCGTCGAAACTATATTTAATGATGCTTTCATTATTACGCACAAAGAAACATGATCCTTTACTAAGTGAAAAACAAAATGATCATCTTTAATATTTTTTTTGTTAATTTAAATATACAAACATATTTACAAATTTTATGATTTTCTACAATTGAGTTACTCTAATCGCTCCCTGTCATCATGAAAAATTAAATTCATTACTAATTCACAGAACTTAAAATTGTTAAAAAAAAAAACTTGTTTCTATCCTTGGCTAAAACAATGACTCACTCTTCCCTAATATTATCTACTTTTTAACATTCGTCGTCGACCACAAAACGAACCTTTCACACCTTAAAAAAAAATAGTCATCATTGCTTTATCCTGCTCATCCAAGGTATTAAAAAAAAAAAGAGACTCGTGTGAGTAACGTCCAATTCCACAAATGGTGTGTTATGTGCTGAAATATTGCACAATAATTCTATGCATCTTTCGCATCTCCCTATACACTTCGTCAAATGAATTTCAATGTCCGATATTTTCTCTCGGTGTTCTCCTTCTCACGCGAGAGAAAAAAAACAGATAATATGTATATAGATGTACAGTTACGTATATTTAATTTAATGAAATGAAAAGAAGAAAAAAGAATGAGGAGAGTAGAGATGATTTGAGAGTCCACCCACTTAAGCTTAAAGCCATGTACCTACGCAAAGTAAGAGTTTCTCCTCTTGCAAATGTATATACATATACACAAACGCGACTATTCCACTGAAGGACTTCGAAGGCCATTTGGGAGACCAAACCCACGCATTATACACCTACCCACATAATTACCCACATAACACATGCACGACTATCTCTTCTTTCTTTACCTTTTTTTTTTTTTCTCTTTTCTTATGTATATAAACGCTACCGATTGGATTAAATGTTTCTCTTATACATGTGACGCATCGGATTATTACGGGACTTGTGCCGCACGCGCGATGTGCACACCCTTTTCTCAATAGATATCTCTAAACACTTTATAAAGCTTTGAATACATGAGAATAAATTTTAAATATAAATTAAGCCGTGCGCCAGTATAACGCATTAATCATTTTTAAGACTTTCGGAGAGAAAAGAAAGTTATTGTGCTTTTATTCGGGAGTATGAGTAATAGATGCCTGTATAGTATTACATTCAATTTTCATTTTCATTATCAGATTGTAACATATATTCTAGGATTATGTAAAATCAAACATTGAGGTTGCATTCCGGAAGCGTTATTTAATAACAAACTTTATTTTTAACATGCTCAATGTTTGGCAATCAATGAAATATTTCGTGTGGGTTTGGGTATAGTAATTTTTATCATTGATCGAAAAAAGTGAATAATCAAATTGTTTTTTTAAATATGAGTTCTTTGGTAAAATAGTATTTTTACCGATTTTTTTCTATGCAGACTGATTTCAGATAAAAAAACATTAAAATTTTGAAGGATACACAAGAGAGCATTCTCGAAAGTTCTGGAGAAATTCATTATGCATATTGGCAATGAAATTTTTTAAAATTGTAAAAACATTTTATTTAAATAAAAAGAGATGTTTTATTCATAGCTTGAACCTTTAAACAATAACGTAATAAGTTATTTAACAATAAAACATTTGCATTAATATTTAGCAGAGATGAGAAAACTGATTAATTTCAACAAGCAAATGTTGTTTGTAGAATCCTTTCTTATATTGATGTCGACGTTCCGAATGCATTATAACGATTCTCCTCTCCAGGTTAGATAAGAATAAAATTTAGTGGTCCATATTTATTTTTTACACATCTTGTTAGTGATTTATTTTTCTACCACTCGCTAAATGATAAGAAATATAACAACATGCTCTTGATACCTATTTCATTCATACAAAGAGTAGGTTCAACATTTGGTGAATAAAAAAAGATACCGATTAAGATGTATAACAGAGCCGACTAAATCATTGTTATTCGACCTTATATAAGAGGAGTTGATGCTTTTGGATCGCTGATATTAACGATAAAGAATTTTACAATACGTTTGCTTGTAGTTAATCAATCATGTCGTCTCCGTTGCGCTTTTAAAATGGACAATGGAGTCTTTTTCTAATGATCATATTTTATATTCCATCGTTTTTAAGGCTGCATTGATGTTGAATATTAATTGATAATAAATTTATTTTATATTGTTATGTCAGTTGCAAATTGTGCTATTTGTATGTATAAGATTTAACTTTTATTTATGATGTGAAAAAATACATAAAAAATAGGTAATTTATGATTTTGATAAATTTTATTTTCCAATTTTCTAATGTTCAGCTCAAATTTTCCAGACTTTTCCATTTTCATGTTGAAAAAACACGAAACGTCTTATATCTCCAGAATTTATTTAGTTATTTAAATCGAAAGTTAAACATCTTTTGCATAAAAAAAATATTATTTTCTAGAGCGTGCTCGAGTTGTTTTTGAGAAATAGAACGCGAAACAATAGCAGCACTGCTTCCGCTGCAGCGGCCGGCAGATCATGCAATTTGTAACCCGAAATGCTCAGCCTTGAATCTAAATATTAAAAATTATACTCGAGATTTCAAGATGATTTTTAAATATAAAAGAATTTAGAAAATCTGAATTCATCATTGGAAAGCTGAGGAAAAAATATATCGGTAAACGTAGAAAGCAACGTGAAATGTTTATATGAATTGCTTATGATATTTAAAAGTTGTTTAATCTGGATAAACGTGATATAATTACAAAATTTTTATAAGTTTAAGTTTAATTTTCAAAAAAAAATTGTAATACTTTACAATATTTTTAAAAGCTTGAAAATAGAATCATTTTAAACAATTATTGTTCAATTAACGTAAAAATATTTTTTGAGATTTCACTCCAAGAAGTATAAAAGAGATGAAAGTAAAATCAAATATAATATATGGTCTTTATTAGTTCTGTATGTCATTTTTACTGAATGATTTATGAAATTTTTAAAAATGTTTTATAACTTAGCCTTCAGCTCTGATTTTCGGCAAAAAACTATTATCTAATTTTTACGAAAATAATAATAATAAACAAGGGAGTAGAAGATGAGATGAAATACTATTACCAGCCAACAATATTTATTAAGGTCGCAAAAATGAAAAATTAGATTTAAAAAAATACCTTTTTAAAGTACTAACAATGTAGAAGAATTTAAACATAACTTGCTCTGCATAAAAATTGTATACATCAACTTTATAAATCAACAATCACGAGTTGTCTTTTATCATAAAAAATAAAAAATACATTTGTTTTATTTCATTCGTAAAGGTAGTTTAAATAAATGATAATAAAGGGGTATATAAAGTTGAAGATAGGGATGTCATCATTTGAGGGATAATATACTTTATTCTTGTATTCCGTATTTTTATTTAATAAGAGCCTTATTTAATTGTAGTTGAAAATTTTTAAAATAATTATAAACTAAATACGTAAGTACGCATTGTTAAAAAAGTTTAAAAAAAAAAGAACTTGGAAAACTCGTTTAAAATTCAGCAAACTGACCGTAAAAAATGATTGATTGATATGCGCTTTTTAAAAAGCATCAGGTAACCATCAGCAACGTGAACGCGTGTTATTAGTTTGTGTGGGGTATAACCTAAATTCCAAGAAAATTATTCCCTTAGAATTTTATTACTGCAAAGTTTTCAAAAACCAGACTGTATAATAAAACAGCAAAAATTTTTGGTTCTTTCAAATTTTTGTTTATTTCATGTACCTTATTAATATTTACACGGTAATTAATGCGAATAAATTATAATTATTGCATTGCTATACATTTAGAATTAAAATCGATAATATACTATAAAAATTGAAAAACTTTTATAATTCATTCGCTTCTTATTTACTCAGTGTATTTTAATGAATTCAAATAATAAATACTGATTTAAAAATTCTATTATTATTTAAAGAAAATAATTGATAAAAAAGTATAATAGGTAGAATAATATAGACATTCTTTAAATTATATAAGAAAATTTCTCAAATGAGAAATAGAAGCTATCATATGAGAATTTATAAAACCAAATAAACACGATGAAATTATGAATAAATTCGGAAAATTAAATATTTTTTTATTCATATGAGAAAAAAATTCTAATCTTTTCTTTATTCAAGCCATGATGAATATTATGCACTATTGCCATAATAATGTAAAATATTTAAAATATCACACAAATGTCTTAAAATAATAATAATTAAAATTAATCAAAAAATTTTTTCCAGTATTAAGGTGATGTAATAGGGTATATGACTTATTATCATTAGTTTCCCGAATTTTTCATCTTCGTTTAAATTATTTTTAAATACCTCTGTATTATGCTATCATACAAAATTTTTTCATTAATGAACCAGCGAGTTAATATTTTAAAATAAACACCACTACTGATTTTATCATAGTTTGGATATGAAGTGTAATTGTTCTTCATATTTCTTTTAAAGTTTAAAAAAAAAAATTTTTTCTTTTTGGTTTTTACACTGATTTTATTTTATTTTTATTTAGCCGTTTAATTTAATAATTGAAAAATTGCAAAATTTAAATTATAATTTCAATTTTAAGTTTTCTTACGTTTTTTTAGAATCTTTTAATTTTTAAAAATTTCTCTTCTTTTTTAAACACTAACTACCACTAAATTTTAAATTTTATTTCTTCTTTTTATTTTTAAAATTTTTAAAATTTTTTTTTATTTCTTAGAAACCTGGTGCTCTTTTTTTCTTTATTTTATTTCATTTTTTTCTAATTTTTCTTTACAATTTCCTTTCATTTTCTGTTTTTATTTTAGTTTAAAATTTGCCTTTTTACACAGACGTAGATTTGTTCTAAAATACAGATTATGACCCCTTCATAGTTTTTTAGAGCATTTTTAAATTTTTAAGAAATTTTGATTTATTTAACCTTATCTCACCGTGCATACCCTTGTTTTGAAACTCAGATGAATATTTTTATAGAGCTTAGATTTGATTTCTTTTTATTTTTTTTTACGTTTATGTGATTTGCTTTGTTTCATGAATATTTGCATCCTGATAACATACCGACCAGCTAGTTTCTTTTAGAATTAATTTTCTTAAATTTTCTATTTCAGTTTTCTTCCATTTACTAAGTACTCGTAGATTTGCTCTAATGAGTTATTTGATACTGTCTTTATAAACCAAGTTTGAAAAATTTCTAGTAGCTTTTCACCTGATTTCTACTCTAATTATATATTTGACTATATACCAACTATTTAACTACTTTTTTAATTGTTTTTATAATGGAAATATTAGAAGACTCTGTTCTTTAGTATTAATATCTTTTATATTAAATCACATTTATAAATATAAAAAATAATGACCAGCCTGAGCATCCCAAAGCCCGCGTTTTTATTAGTTAAAATGGAAAAGTTTAATATAGAGATATTTTTAAAACTTTTTGATTAAGAATGAAAAATTTGGAAATCTGTTATGTCGGTAATTTACATTGTCTCAAAAATAGAAAATGAGCTTAACAGTTTGAGGTTGTCGGTGGCTCACTCGATAGAGCGATAGATTCATAATCTCGAGGATCCGAGTTCGAATCCCGCTCTCGGCCGATTGATATAGGCACCACTGTACGCTACATGTGCTTTGTTCATTAACACTTGAAAAACCTCCGTTGCTAATTAGCATTGTAATGATAGCATAATTGCAGCAACGTTAAATAAATTATTGAATATAACATAATTTTACAAAATTATCTTCGTGATTTGATTTTATTAAAATAATATTTTTGTAAAAATGTAACCTAAATAAGGGAAAAAAAATTTTTGAAAAATTATCACGTTTGTATAAACTAACAATAAAAAGCGAAACTCTTTTTTAAAACTTTTATTACCCAAGAAAGTCACGCGCAGCTTCACGAGTAGCTTAACAATTCTACACACCCTTTTTTGGTACTTTAAACATGCCGCATAAAGCTACCGTATAACATAACTACGAATAACAGTGACGGCATATCAAGATATAGTTTCTTGAAGAACGCAGCCGAACAATTTCATCTTACTTTACTAAACGGATTCTACTTTTTGATAATATCGTGGAATTTTTTAATTTTAAATTTTTGTTAAATAATTTAGTATTTGGTTAATAAATTATAATAAAATTTTGTTTTTTAATTATCTTTATTTTTATTCAGTTAAAAACCAATACGATGATATTAATATTTTGAAGGCTTGACGTTTATATTATAAATTTCTATATTCGTTTATAAAGTTATTAAATAAATTTGTTGAATTATTAATATTAATTATAATTCATCGATGTTAATAAAATTATTAATATTTATGGTTCATTTAATGAAAATATTTCAATATTTAAAAACGCTTTTATATTACAGTGCTATATAAAACTTCTGAAGAAAATCAAAGTAACAAATAATGAATTTCATCGCCAATTTATGTTAGATTTGCAAAAAAAATTTTTTTTTCGAAAGCAACAAGTTATATTTTTAGAATTAGATAATGTAAAAGCTATAATTTCAAACAATATTGTAAAAATTAGCTCTGCCTTAAATAATAATAAATTAGCATGTTTTATCTTATCCATACCATTAAAATGGTATAAAAATTTTATGAAGCAAGTCATAAAATACGTCTAGCTTTAATCTTAATTTTTAATTATTTAAAACTTAGGAACTTATTGATGTTTCTTGACGCCAACAAGGATTAAATAAGAGTTATTTTCTTAACCCTTTTAGATTCAAAATACTTTACGCTGCGCGTAGTTAGTAAATGCAACAATGACGATTTATCAAGTAAAAAGCTTTGGAAATTTATGTATGTGTTTATATATTTATTTATGCATGCAAATACTTAAAAAAAAAACATGTAATAATATATACAATATACATACAGGTGTACGATAAAATTTGAAAATGTTGTAAAAGATGAAAGCACGATTTTTACTCGGGCGGTGCGCCGAGCAAGCGAGGAAAAGGTCCACGAGGAAATCACTGCGAGATCGAACAATTTGAACGATAAGCCCATTCGCACGCGAACGACAGCGGTCGAAATGAGCTTCGCGCACGGATGTCAAAAATATTTTTTAGTTATACAAATGTCATATTCAAAATGTAAGAAATCAAAATAATGTTTGAACAGACATATTATGGTGAGTTTAAATTTAAATTTAAAAGGATTAAACTTTTTATACAATTTTGGTGAATTGCCTTAGTCAAACATGATCTAGTTTGTGTTTTTAAATATGTTAAATTTTATTTAATTACACAAAATGATCATTATTATATCATCTCGTTCCAAAAAATATTGAATATAAGATCAAACAGTTTTAGCTTTTTTTATTTTATTTATAAATAAAAATATTTTCTGGCAGTTTTAGCAGAATTTGTATTCCGGAATTTTGAAAACTTCTTACTAATCAAATTTTAACAGTAATAACTCAGGTAAATAAAATAAATATTTAAAACACCAACTTAAACAAAAATAATACAAAGCATCCTTTATGTTGAATCGTTTGTCTAATATCATTAGTTGGTTTTACGAAAGCTAAGCTATCTTATGTAAAGATTTAACGTGCGTGCTGCGATGCTCTTTGGTTTTAAAAGATATTGCACTCTTAAAGCTAACATACATGGAGAACGTATCCTCGTACGTATATATATATATATATCTATAAAACCGAGGTCAGAGACACTTGTTGACACCCCCATGTGTATATATGCTGCTGGTATAGGGCTTTTTGCTTATATATAGCTGCTGTGCAACTATACTCCATAGGTATGTGTATGTATTATAAGCTATATCTTTGTTGGAACCAATGGCTCCCTCGGCGTTCTTACGCCATTGCACACACACATATATGCACTAAAGCCAGGATGTTGCTTACGTCATCGTTGGCTATTCCTGTCCTCTCTTCTGCTTCGAAGGAAGGATAGAGAATCTAAGCAAAAGAGTAAGAGAGTCAAGTCCATCTTTTTTTCTTTTTTATTTTACTTGCACATTTTTTTTTTATTTTCTTACATTTTATTTCTTCGTTTTCTTGTTTAGCTATAGCGCATACTCACGCGACGTGCAAAAGGGGGAGAATATCTGCGACTACTACTTGTTCGTTTTTTTTTTTTTTTTTCATTTTTTAGTGTATAAGGGACGAGTTAACCGCCACTTAAGTATATAGTCGAGCTTGAGCCTTCTTCTATTGCCGTATAGCTATATCCTCTCTTTTGCTTATATGACACAAAGGGTATATGTATATGTACCTTGGAAAGATATCTCCAGAGAGAGCTTTGGGAAGATGATTCTTTTTTTTCTTTTTCATTCTCTTTTTTTTGTGTAGGAGAAGAAGGACTTTTTTACTTGGAAGAAAGAGTCATTCTTATATGGTAGAGATTTCTTTTTTTTGATTATTTTTTTTTATTCTTTTATTGTTTAACCGGAGGAGACGGGGCTTACGTGATGCATGGGCTATTTTTTTGGGAACCATGATTTTCGAGATTATTTTTGGATTTTGAGAATCGAATGCTTTGAATTTTGAATCGAGCGTTAGGACTAAAGTTTCGAAGATACGAGTTGTTTTAATTTAAATTTGTAAGAATTAAAAAAATGAAATTCTTATCGAAGCTAAAAATTAAAAAGCTACAAAAGCGAAGATATTAAAGATGACTCAAGTCCGATTATAAACTCGTTTTCTAAAGTCTATGTAAATGCTAAAATAAAATGTTAATACCAAAATGTCGAAAATCAAGGTTAACTAACTAAAAATTACATCTTACCTAAAAAGGATGCCTGCCGAACGAATATTATATAATTATTTAATATGTATTTGAAGTAGTTTAATCCTATATTTTACAAAAAGCAACTTATATTACAAATAATTACAAGCGTAATCTTGATTTAAAATAATTTCAACATATTATCTATACTTTCACGAGGTACGTAAGTGAATTTACGAAAGTTCTTCTTCTATTTTTTTTTATAATATAACCATTAAGAATTTTCTCAAAGTCATAATCATGGAACAATGAAAAATTGAAAAAACGAATGAGAAGAAGGAAAAAATAATAATAAAAATTTCCAACAAAACGATCCCGCCCTATTTCTATAATACCTATACATTTTCATACTTGCGAGTTTACCGCTGTACTTAAAAAGCATTCCTGATGGGTCCTGCCTACCAATCACTTCTTACATTTTCTTTCTCAAAGCTCCCCTCGCCAATTCTTTCTTTTTTTTTCAAAGTGTATAGGTTGTGCATAGCACCAGCGTTAAATTGCTCATTATCTTAAGACTATACACTTTATATTTAAGCCCTTTAACTTGAAAAATCAATTGACCTTGATCTTTGTGTAGCTTCGCGTCTTCATCGGCCTAGAACCAAGAAATACGTATATGCATGTTTCTATATATATAGATAGAATATTGGCAAAGTATAAGCGTATTGGATAAAGAAGAATGCGCGCAAAACTGGCTGGCGGGGAGTGGAGAGAAACTTAAAAGATGCTCCCGCGTGAACGACCTTGAGAAAGAATAGCATCACGACGACGAATCGAAGCAGAAACTCTTCGAAGCGAAAAAGATGTATAGATATATAAATATGTTTTGTACATATATTTTAAAGATGACCAGCATCGAAAATTCATTCGAATATTCCTTTGGATATTTTTTTTTATGTTTGTGCGAATGGGTCGTAATATACGTTTTTTTTTTTTTTTTTTTTGAGGGGAGGATTAACCAGTCGAGTTTTCGGATAGATAATGATGGGCGTTTTTATGGCACGCAAAAAGGGTGTAGATGGACCAGCTCGCACGAAATGTTTTCGACAAGAATGATTAATGACGTGTTTCTTTTTTTAAAGGTTTTTTCTTGATAAGATTTGCTGGATTTTTTTTTTCTCTTTTTCATTGTCGAGAAATGCGTGAAACGTAATATATTGATACAGCTTGATTCATATAATAAATTTAGATTTTGACTGTTTGGACATTTTGAATGCAGATTTCGTGACATAATTGTTTGCTTAGAAGATTTTTATTAAAAAAAAATTTCTATGAATAATATCTTATATTTGATTTTTTATTTTTTATATATTTGTAGCTAGGATGATTTATGGTTATAAATAAGATGTGTTGAGGTGTTAAATTTATATTTTTAATCTAGAAACTGTTGATAAGCGTTTGATCGATAGTGACGTTAATTACCATATTGAAAATCAATTAAAAAATTTTTTTAAATATTTTTTATCAATAATATTTTGATATTTTTAAAGTCTTTCATTTTAAGAACTTTTATTTTGAAAGAAGAAATTTTAAAAATTAGCTGAGATCATGCGATTTTTAGATATCAAGGTCTAACGAAATAAGAAAATATGCCAGGCTGGTACTACGTCTGACTTCACCCCAAAATCGTTTCTGCGAACTTATTTAACGGTTTGGTGCCCTAAGTTTTGTGGTTTGTTTCTTCATTATTTGTGAAATTCCAATTTTTTTTTTCTTAAAAATGTATGAATTCTATTCTCCGCAGTTGAACTAATGGAATTTTACTTTTTAAGAGGATGTTTCTTAAAAATAATTAATATTTGTAGTATACTTAAAATAACAATAATTTTCTTATTGAAATAATCAAAATATTGAACTTGTGAAACCACAAATAAATTACTAATATTTATTTTCATTATGGAAGATTTGCAATTGAATAAAAAAAAATAAATAATACTGTAACACAAATATATCACTCTACAAAAACAAAAAATTCATTTATTTAATAAATGAGTACAGAAATAATCTGTAATTCGCTATTTTCAAATTATATATGTGTGCATTAATTTGCAATGGAAAAATATGCAATATCAAATGATGCAGTTCTACTGATTTAATTTTCGAGAGAAATGATTATTGATTATAAGATTTTATTATTCGAGAACATCTGAATAATTATTCCGTATATAATTTTGCAAGGTACTTTAAGAATTATTAAGGAGGAGAAACTTTTGTTGAACTCGTTTATTGCATCTTATTTTCTAAGTATATGACAAAATAAAGTTTTTTAAAAAAATTTCATTTTTGTGTAATTTTTTTACTAAAATAAAAGTAAAAGTAAAAATTTTCTTTTGGGTATAAAAAAATATTTGACAAAAATATTTTCAAACTAAACATACAAAAATATGCCTGGTCCGCTTAAAAATTTTCTAATTTATTTTTTAATAGTTATAATGAATTATCGGCAAAATTGGTGAATAAAGATTTGGTCGCTATAACTCATAAACGCAGCGAATGGGTTAATAAATATAAATTATGACTTTATTTAAATGGCAAAGGTCTGAAATTAATATTTTTCTTTTCACTTCGCATAATTCACTTTAAAATATTTCAAGTCCTTTATCTAAAAGCAGATGCACAAAGGAGTCGAGGGTAAAAGCGAGAGAAAAAAAAAGAGAATAGTAGAATAAGGAAAGAAAAAAAAAAAAGAATTAAGAGACGCTCGGCCTTGCAAAAGTATTCAAGAAAGAAAAGAATCTTCTTTTCACTATACTTTCTTATTTTTTCTTCTCTTTTTTTAACTCGACACCATATACCTTCCCGCTAAAAATGGCAAAGTTATTCGCAAAAATAATGCGTGGGTTGTATGCAGAATAACACTGAAAACATAAATCGATCGTATCCTGAAAACGTCAATATATAAATGTATTTAAAAATGAAAAAAAAAATATATGTTTAAAAAAAAAAAAAAAAGAATAAGACAACGACGAAATATTTCTTGTTCGACGAAGTCATGTACTCGAGATGTAAACGTGCAAAAATCAGTAGAAAATTCGCTACGCTAGGATGATGCGCGACCGATGAAATTCTTTGAAAGATACTCGTTGAACGTTGTAATATCCTTTATTAAGGGGCTGGTCTCATACTTATTATCCTTTATTTTTTTTTTCATTTTTCTTCATTTTTTTTTTGTAGACAGGGCGTGACTTTTGTTTAGGTTGTGCACAAGTTTTTGCAGTAACGCACGCGCGGCTTTCGCGGAATTATAAGCTTTGATCAGTTTATATTGAAATTGAGTTGTTTTTTTTTTATAAAGATTTTATTAAATTCATTTTATTTATTTTAAATTATTAAACATTGTTCCCTCGCGCAACGTTAATAGAAAATATTCTAAAATTAATTATACTATTGTTATCCGTCCTATAAATAACTCATGAGTTCGAAAAATAAATGAAATTAAAAAAATATGGGATAATATCCAGTACCTCGGATCATTTGAAATAACAATGAGAAGATCAGCTCCGATTGAAAATAATGATCTTAATTTAACGACGAATGCCTGATAGTAATGTATACCGTAATAACGAATTATGGTAATTTTCAAACTACCATACCAGTTACTTAAGAATCTTAATAAAGGTTTCTTTATTTTAAAAGTACAGTATAAATAATTTGATTTTCATCGATAAGTATACTCGTATAATTTGATTGGCTGTATATTTTGCAAAATCTTTGAATTGTAAAAAAAAATTATTTATACAACCGAAGCTTGTATCGTAAAAAAATTTTTTCATTTTTCTTATGTACTATGAACCAGTGAGTCGAAAAAGTGGTTCAGAACGATGTTTTTTTTGTGGATGGAACGTATAGCGACCAACTACCGATGGTTTGCTTCTAATGATGAATTAGTTTTGATTAATCTGGGAGCTTGATATTGTTCTTCCACCTAGTTTCATTTTAGAGTTTTTTAAAAAAAAAAAATTCTTTCTTTTGGTTTTTTTAATTAATTTGTATTTTATTTTTACCATAAATAATTTTAAAACTTTTTCTATCGTTTAATTTTAAGCTTTAAATTTTGAAAATGTTTCTATTATTAAGCCAAAAATTAAAACTACTCGTGTTTACTTCAATTTTCATAATTCATTTTTGATGAACTGTCAGCTTTAATTGTTTTAGTTTTTTAGAATCATCTTAGAATTTTTAAAAATTTCGATTTTTCATTTTTTGTATTTTATAACTACCGATTTGTTTGAAATTTTATACTTTTTTCGAAAATTATTAAAAATTTTTATTTTTCTTTTTATTTTAGATTTTTAAAATTTTTAAAAATTTTTATTTTATTTTTATTTTACGAAACTTCGTTGTTTGCTCCAAATTTTATCATTAATTCCTACTATCTGAAGAAAGCTTTATACATTTCTCCCTTTAATTTTAGAACACTTTAAAATTTTCAAAAATTTTTTTCTTTCTTGGTAACTACTTAATTTTCTCCAAAATTTTCTACTTATTCTATTTCTGAAATTACTTTAAACTTTCTAGTGTTACATTTTGAAATTTTAAAGATTTAAAAAAATTTTGATTCTTCTTTTCTTATTTTTTTATTCTTCGTAAAGTACTCGTAGATTTGTTCTAAAATTAAATTATTTACTGCCGAATTTTCAATTTTTGTTTTTTTTAATTTTTAAAATTTTAAAAGAATTTTGAAATTTTTTATTTAACCAGTTAGATCTCGAAAATTATTTTTGCTTCAAATTTTGTATACCTCTTGTTTTTGTATAACTAGAACTATGAAAATTTGTATTCTATTTTTTTTATTATAGACCATTTAGAATTTGAATTTTTTTTATTTTTTTTTGTATTTACTAGTTAATTGAGAGTTTCTTTGAGATTTCATGGAATAATTTCACTCCAAGAAATAACTTTATAAACCGATCTTTTTACGTAGTTTTCTTTTTAGAAAATTTTAAAAATTTTCTTAAAAATTTTCTATTTCTATTTTTCCATTTACTAAGTACTGATATTACTTTAAAATTTTATCGTTATTTACGTCTTTATAAACCGTTTTAATAAATAATTTTATAGCGTAGCTTTTGATCCTTTTTGTTTTCTGAGTTACTCTTGAAAATTTATATAGACTACTATTTAATTACGTTACTAAAATTGATACTTGATTACAGTAGTCGTGATAAAAAGATATCCCGTAACAAATAATACGACCTTGATTACAAGTCACAAATTAACCTTTAAAAGCTAACATTAACCCAAACAAAATGTTGAAAGCACAACTACATATATTCAAATTTATAAGTACAAAGATAATTTAGATGGACATTTTTATATTAAAATCACATTTAAATAAATATAAAAAATAATGAAACTCAAAGAGCTCTATGGAAAGCATTCCGCCAAAGCCTGGCAGCGTTTTTTAAATGTCTAAAAAAAATGAATATTTATTCATGTGCAAATACATAAATTAGGAAATAATATTTTGATCTTTCGCGGACTTTTATAATTACTTTCTAAATTATGATTCACTGCATACATTAATATTCATGATACGCTAAAGCACCGAAGACGAAAAATCCATAATATATTAACTTTGCAAAAACAACCAAATTATTCATAATCTTCTCTATTTACATAAAAGGACTGTTAAACAAATTGTAGAAAATACAGTAAAAAAAAAAAAGAATTATCCACAAAGTAAATACCTACTCACGCTACGAGCAGCTTGATTTTAAAAACGTATAAAACTTAAACGCTTCTCTCGCGTATAAAAACATTCAATGTATAATAGACATTTAAATGTTTTTTAACAACATGTAAACGACGGAAAATAAAACAATATTTTTCCTGCTACAAAACAAACCTAAAACCATTTTTTTCCTTAGTCACTAAACGCGCCTATTATTGCATATACATACTTTTTGCTGTTGGTTAAGAAAAAGAAGAAGAAGAAGAAGAGAGTCGAAAAACGTAAACTCCATGGTAAGACTAATGATTTATAATATAAGGAAGTCATATCTTCTAGTAGCATTTGAAGTACCGCGCGCTATTATGTATTATTACGCGCGTTCGTATAACGTACATTATATCTATATGCCGAGGAAACAAGAGAGAAAATATGAATTGCTCTTGTGTATATTTATACATATGTGTGTGTATGCGTTAGACGATGTCATATAAATCATAATGGAAAAATCGCATTTCCATATCTATGGCTCGGTAAAGACGTGACACTTAACTCATCGATGATCATTACGATATTAAGTATTTATATCCAGAGGATAATAGGAAAAAAATAATCAATGATAATACTTGTCGACCGAGCGATGAGAAAGTGTGTAATCTCGCGTGGATTTTAATGAGGATGATTAAATTATTGACTTCGCTTTTAATTGTTACTTTCAATTATTTTCACGTCAATCATAATCGTATTATTAGGTATTATCTAAAATGCTCGGAGTGCTGCTCCGAGTTTTCTTAGCTTTTAAAGATGATTACAGAGATGAGAAAGCTTATTGACGAGTGAATTTTTAATTCTATGCGGACATGTGTTAATTTTAGAATATAAAAAAAACGAAAGTGGATGAATAAAATTTTGTGAAAAGTTATAATCACGTGAGTAATGTTGGATTAAATTTCGTTTGTTGTTTTAACATGCAAATTATATTTTTATTAATACTTGTAACACGATTCTACAGCTATAATTTTATGATTTGATCAGAGATTTGTCTAACTTATTTTTATGCGAATTTCAGTGGGACTTTTTAGATACTTCAGTGAGATTTGATATTTTTAAATTAATTAAAATTAAATAATTAAATAGAAACTTAAATTTTCCTTTTAAAGACATCATTGTTTTTATTTATACAAAAATAATTAATTTTTGAGAATTTTCTTTAAAATAAAAATAATTTAACTGTTAAAATATAAATCAGCCAATATAAATTCTTGTATTTTTATTGAAGCCAAAATTTTTTAGTCTCAAGTTAATACGTTATAAAACGTAACGTTAACTGAAAAATTTCTTCAACCCTTATAACAACGTCCAATAAATCATCATCTGCTTCTGGTTATAAACGATAAACTATATAGAGTACTCGCGGTGGTTTTGTTTCTCGTCGAAACGGCTTTTTGGCTTGGTTAAAATCGTTTTTAACACGAGAAACGATAAAGATGCTACGTAAACGCCATTGCCGTGTATATCTATAGAGAAAAGGAAGAATTTCTTTAGCAATAACTCTATATCGGCATCGGCGTTGAAAAGTGCACGCCGGCATTTGAGAAAACGCTTCCTATAAAAGGCGTGTCTTCTTCTTAGCTTCTTTCGCATCTTCCGACTTCTTTGCGTTTCTTAGATATGCCGCTATAACTTTTATTTATATTTACAATATATATACACACACCAACATATGCATGTGTTTTCATATGTAGATAGAAATGGGATTTTCCATATGATGGTAGAGTATGTAATCACATAAGTATCTAAATTTAAAATCTTAATAGAAAAGTGAGTTGACAGTAATTATCACTTTTTGAAAAACATTAAATTCAACTATTTTATTAATAAAGCTTTATTTGAGGTTTAATAAAAAAGTACCTATTTTACTTGCAGTTCAATACCTAATTTGTTTGAGACTTGTATAAAAATATTGTAATATATCTCTTGGAATTTATCTACGAGTAACAATAATAACTGTGAAATAAGGAATTATTTACGCGTTATGAACTGAATAAATCAGCAACAAATACGTATCATCAGAAATTGCATTCAAAGAAAATACACGCAGAATAAGAATGACGTCTATTTCAAGAGTGATTGGAAATCATGTAATAATATTCTTGTAGTCTTAATAATCTGGCATAACGTTTAAATAATCATATTTTCTTTCCTCGTTCGCAAGCGTACAATTTTCTTCTTTGATTGAACATGTATCGAACGTGACTGAAGATCAAGTGCATCGAGATTCAAATTTCAGAATTTTTTTTAACAGTTACCCGATAGTTTATGCTTTGAAGATTGAGATAAAAAATTTGAAAATTATTCAACGATTCATCGATTCAAAAATTAAGTTTAATAAAAAATTTTTTTAATTTCAATTTTATTTTACTATATTTATTAAATACAGTGCTATTCTCCAATCACGAAAGGTTATTATATATTTTTTTTAATATTATTTAACGTCGTTGTATTTATGCTATCATTATGATGCTAATTAGCGACGAAGATCGTCAGTGTTCTTGCGAACAAAGCACATGTAACATGTACAGTGGTGCTTGTATAAATTTGCCGAGAGCAGGAATCGAACTCGGGACCTCGAGATTACGAATCCATCGCTCTACCGACTGAGCCACTGACGATCTCGCTACTACTATTATTTATACACCCTGAAAAGTATTTTAAATTCTATTTTAATCCTCTTATCTGTTTCAAGTAAAACATAAACAAACTTAGTGTTAAATTGACGAACGAACTATGTATAAATTATCAATAAAAATTTTCAATATAAACTCACAACATTTTTTACAGTGTATTAAAAGTACATTTTATAAGTAAATTTTTTATAGTGCATGTTGAGTAAAGAAAAATCTATTCATAAACCTATAAATCTAATTTTTTAGTGAAATTTTATTTTTATTTTTTTTTTTAAACACAATATAAATGCAACAATATAGATAAATTTTTTCAACTCTTATCTATTTAAAACATCAAAGCAGAATTTTTTCATCGCACCATTTGATACGGAACCCAGCATTTACAGCACACATATATATAAGATGAAAACCTATGGCGCTAGATGCACTTGCGGTGTATGTGCGCGAGCAAATGTAGTAATGGCTTCCTAGAGTTTCCTATATATATACACTCGAGTTCTTTAGGTTGGAGTCCAAGCTTTATACGATGTAGATAAGGAAGGAAGCCTTAGCTAAATTGCTCAATAACCCTCTTTTTCCTATGCTTGAGAGCGCTGCTTTTTATATATATATACGCTACGGAAGGGTTATTGTCCTGTACTGAACCGTTCAAATTCGTGATAGCTGACTGTGTGCTCATATAGCAATGGGAAGCTGAAAAAGGAAGTTTAAAAAAAGAAGGCAAATATATATTTTCTATATGGAAGTATTGGATAAGAGCGTAAAACGTGTGGGCGTACAACTGTCGCGAAAGAATCCGTTGCTATCTGCTTTTAAGTGTCGATATATATATATATATATATAAGTAGTTAGGGTAGTTTATCGATAAAGCCGTGAGTTATTTTCAGAAAATAGTTTTCGTTACGCACTGATAAATTCTGTCAATTGTTGTAATCTAGAGTTTTGAAATGTTCAAAAAATTATAGTACTTTAACGTTTTCGAAAAAAATAAATTATCAAATGCATTTTGAATTTGATGTAATGCTAGGGAATTTCGTCGAACTGTATATTCATGTGAATCAGTTAAAATTATCAAATAATCTTCTCTGCGCGTTGTTGATAAAATGTAAAAATATAATGAAATTTTCTAAAAATAACTTTTGGAATGTTTTTGATTTTATTATATTATTCAGAATTTCAATTTTTAATTTTTTAGATTAATTTTACAAAATATGATAAATGTTTAGTATGCATTATTAATAATTGCGTATTTTGATTATAGTTCACAATAATATTTTTATAATTGAAAGTTATTTCAGTATCAAAAATAAATTGCAATAGCAAAAATATATTTTAATTAATTCAAAATTTCAATTAAATTTAAAATAGATCTCTTGTAAAAATACTTTCAATAAAATCATAAATAATTAAATAATTTATAAAACTGAAGTTCATAAAATAAAGCAAAGAATGTTTAATAATGTAATAGGTTTGAAATTGCAGAATAAAATATAGAAAACTACTCAATCATCATCATTTAGTACGCGCGTCTATTTTCTTACAAATAAAATAGAAAATCTAAAAAATTCTTTATAAAAAAAATTGTTTAATTACATAATTTCTGCTTGACATGCGAATTCTTCGATAAATACCAATGAAAAAAAAATTTTTTATAAATTACACATTAAGTTATTTTCGTAGTTTGAAAAAAAAAAAAAATTAACAACAACAACAAAAAACTGAATCTGTAGCTTACGTTAATTATAGGAAAATCCCTTAAAGGTTACTGAACTGAATGCAGCTAATTTTTTTTCTAATCTAAATGTCTATATTTAAAGTAAGAAAATCCAGTTCTCCATACGCATAAAAGGTTAAATTTTTATTATTTTTTTTCTCTCTCTTCCCCTCCCCGTACACGCGCTCTTATAAAAATATCGTGTAAAGTATAAACGCTGTACTTAAACGCAAGCGCACTATATTATTTGAAAAAATTTTTTTTAAAAAAAACTCTGCCTCAAAAGCAAAGTTATAATTAAATACAATATATATTGCTCGGGTAGTTCCTACTCTATCTTTAAACTTGCATCCCAGAGCAATAATTGTCTCTCGTTCCTTTTATTTTTATTTAGGAGAGGAAAAATATAAGATGAGCAATTGTAATGGCATGATAAAGACATGTAGCGAGTATAACGTATATGGGTGCATATATAAAGCTACCTTATATGTTGCTTATACCTCTTCTTTTCTTTTATTTTTTGTTTGTTTTGATTAAAAAGTGGGTAACAAAGAGCATGGAATACATTGCATATATTTTCTGAGACTGTTTGAAAAACCAGTTTTCAAGGCACGGAAAGTCACGAAGCCATGTTAAATGTCAACCCAAGTTTGCATCTTCTCTTTAGTGCACTACCATACCAGGCCTCCTCTTTTATTTATTGCGGCATCGGGTAGTTTTCAGCTGTAGTTAAATTTGTGATGATTTTATTTTAGGAACGAAAGCAAAAGTAAGAAAAAAAAAGGATAATCTAAAGAAGATCGTCACAGAGTGTACACAGGTATTCTGCAATGTTTCCCCCAGCTTTAATTGAATTTAAAAGCAATAGCAATTTATTCTAATTAGCGAAGAGTTTCTTTCGTACCTCTTTTTTTCCTTATTTTTTCCTTCAAATGTATATAATTAAAGTTGACAAGTAAACGTAAGATAGCATGTTTTACAATAAATATGTAAGAGGACGAAAAATAAAATGATAAGTGGAATTTCAGTTTATTAAATGTTAATCCAATTACATTAAAAACCCAATAATAAAAATATTTTAAGACTGATTTAATTAAGTCTCCGCTAAACGAATTGTAATTTATTTCTATTTTTGTCGATTCTTGTAAGTTTTCCACATTGGATCTCGTTTCATAAATAACTATTATGAAATTTCTTACTGTAAGAGCTTCTTATCGCGAAATAATAAAATTATTCCTGCTAAAACGAAGAAAAGAAATTGGATTTAATCTGAATGAAACGTTAAAAGTTAAGTAATGCGGATTTTATTTTTTCAAGATATGAATTTGCATATAAAGTAGCTTTATTTGCATTTAACATTTACAGATAAGGACACTTTTACAAGATAATAAGTTCAAATTACTGGGGAACTTGATTAAATCTTCGATGCTATAAATTACGCGTGTAGAAAAAAACTACATATTTTCCAAAAACAAAATTCGAAATCCCTTTACAGAAACAAGAAAAATTTATCCTCAGATTCAATTTATACCGAAGGAATAGATGCAGCTTATATGCTGTAAAGAGAATGTATAATACGAAAAGTAAAGAGAGAAACCATCGCAATAATGACGTCACGATGTACAATAGACCTTTACCTCTAATGTAACTATATGGAATGTCAGAGTATGAACTTGAGCTTGAGTTTGATCTTCATATATACCAAGTAATGCGCGCCTGATTAAAATTCATACGTAAATATATACGACCGAAGGGCTTTTCTGCTCTGTGCGATAAAATTTGTTGCAACTTTTAGCTTTGACGTATACAACACATTTAAATTTGTACTCCGACGTGTCCGTTTCCGCTTTTGTTTTATAGTACTCAACGAAGCTCTTTTTTCTCTCTTTTTGTGTTTAAAAAAAAAGGATAGTCTTGATCTCCTCTTGACGTGGATACATCTTCAAGTTGTAACACGTCGAGAGGGTGGTATCTTGTATGTATACCTTCGAGGTAAATAATACTTATGTATATAATCAAGAGATTTTTTTCGAATCCCCGCAAATGTAACGTGATAGAGCTTAAATAGCTTGTTTTGTAATAACGTTTAAAAGCTTTTATAATGAAAAGTTATTTTTTGGTTTTTAGTTATGCTCGCTTGTTTGTTAGATTTCATTTTATCGTTGAGAAATTTTTTTCTTAAACAAAACTTGAATGGATAATTTCTTGGATAATTAATACAAAGATTTAAAATTAAATTCAGCATATTTTCATCATACTCATCCTCGTAATGAAATTAAATTAAAAGAATAAAAATCAATTTTGCTTAATCGTTATAGCGTCATGTTTTAATTGACGTAAATGTTGTTTAGCTTTAATTTGTTTTAACGATTAATGAAAATAATATTTTATCCTACTTTATAATTCTTTTATTTTAAGGTATCGCGTAAATTAGATTTTATAATTTATTCGAGATTATTTAAGCACTAATTTTATTAAAAAATCTTGGAAGATTATGCGTATTATCGAAAAATATTATAAATTTAATCAGCGATGGCAATAATTTAGTCGGTATTTTAAAAAAATAATTAAATATTTGATAAAACGTATTAATTAAATAATAAATTAATTTAATCAGAATAGCGTCCAGTTAACATGTTTATATTACTAATAAGAAATTGACGCTTGAATTTATAATAAGTTGTATACACAAATACAAGGAAAATCAAGTCTATACTTTATATAATAACTCGATAATTTCAGCTGCGAGCTTTTACTTTATTTATTGATTATAAAATAATTATCCGACGAATGCCTCGGCTCTCATAATTATGCTATCAATTTTAAAGGGCGTATATTCTTCGGCTGGATTTATTTATAAATATATTTTTGTATTATTAATTTTTTTTCTATAATTATATAAGATTTATTTTAAAAGATGAAATTTTTTTAGTTTTATTACTTTTTTCTTTGATATATAAATATAAAAAAAAAAGTTGCCAAGACGCGTTAATATTTTATTTGAAATTCTTCTCCAAGCGATAAAACTATTTAAAAATTTGTTTACTCTGCTTGAATATGCATTGGAAAAATTGTCAAGCTGCGTTGTGTTCTTTTTTAAGAAGATGACTGCTTTCAGTTGTTTGAACAAATTTAATATTGACATCATATAATTTCAAAGAAGCACTTATAAAAATGGCCTTCGGTTTTTATGTAAAATCCTTTTTTAAAGATGACTATATTGCATTAATTGTTAAAAAATCACTTTCGAACTTTCGTGCCTTTATTTTTAACGCACAATAAAAACGAAACAAGCAATCAAAAAATACCAAACGAGAACAATCGCACAAAGAAACCGTTTACAAGTATGCAAAGACAGTTGCGTCCCAAAAAATAAAATTTCTAAAATAATTTCAGCCTACATTGTGCAATTAATTCCTGTTATTCGGA
Organism: Anastatus disparis; assembly: GCA_017163975.1. Taxonomy (NCBI): domain Eukaryota; kingdom Metazoa; phylum Arthropoda; class Insecta; order Hymenoptera; family Eupelmidae; genus Anastatus; species Anastatus disparis. The sequence continues at coordinate 2,511,607 of JAFFSR010000227.1, forward strand.
ACATAATAAAATTAATGCTGATTTCGCAAAGATGTCACTTCCAATCGGAAATAAAAACGAAGAAAAGAGAAAAAATCTTTGCGAGATCACATACTAATGAGGCTGAGGGGAAAAAGCCAGGAGTATTAAGCAAACAACATCCTTGTGGAGTGCAAGTGTAGGAGAGGCAATAACCTACGTGTGTATGTGTATAGAAGCTTTTATAAAGTTGGCCTATAACGGCTCTTCTCTGAAGAGGGAAGCCTCTTCGTCCGGAGGAGTTGCGCCACGGCACATCACGTTCATTCGATATTCTTTTCGGTAAAGATGCGTCATCTTTAGATTCACCGATGCTTTTTTTCTCTTCTTCTCGTTTCTTCTTCTTATAGTAACTATGGCTAGTCACGATTCTTCGCTAAATTAAGCTTCCTCCCTCTTGTAGATTCTTTAACGTCATATTCTTTTTTTTTTTCTTATTCATTTTAGTTTTTTTTCTTCCTTTATTCAAGACTAAGGAAAAGTGACCTTTTCGAATTTCTATTCTTTTTTTTTCTCGGTTGCAATTTTTTTTCTTTTCGTTTTATTTGAACTCTCGGCTCAAAGGTCAAAACTTACAGGAAAAGGGATGAAGCGTGCAAAATTCTTTTTTTTTTTCTCGTCTGGGATTTCTGGTATGTTGTATTACGTGATGCCAGATTACGTAATAGCGTTAAAGAACTTGAAAATTTGAAGAAAATAAAAAATAATCCCGAGGATACTTGCTCTTCGTTAATGCGGAACTATTAATCAGTTTAATTTTCACACAGATTTCTCAAAATGTTTTTACACACATTTTTATACGTCACGCGCATTTCCAACTGATTCGTAATTATTGATAGAGCCAGTACTTGTTCAAATGTTTATGCGAATCGTGATCCGGTGAAATAAATTAAATTACGTTAATCTTAATGGATTTTATTAATGAAACTTAATGACCGGAATTAATTAGGTGCCGATTAATTTTATTATATAAATTTATTCAGAAAATTGCAACATTTTAAATTGATCATCGATAAATAGTCAGAAAATTTTACATAGTTCGAAAATAAGTTTACAAAGCTTTAGAATAATTAATGGAGCTAAAATTTTCCTGACATAAATTATGTTTAACAGAATCTAATTATTACACTATAACTTCATATTTTTCTAAACCATAATTTTTGTTAAAATTTCATGATACTTTAGTTTCCACCTATAAAATAACAAAAATTTACTTTTTTTATCAATAAATTAACAAGAATCACTTTCCCGAATTATCCAATTTAATTACAACGTCCGTAAAACAATTAACATTCTTCGTATAAAATATATCGACAGTCTCTCTCTCTCAAAAAAAAAGTTAAAAAAAAAATTGAAGCTTTTATATCCCTCACCCTTTCCTTCCCTTTCCGCTCGTCAATAAAAATTCTCTTCTCTTTAAAGCAAATGTTTTTTCACATACTCTATAGGTGTAATGGAGCTTCAGAATCTTTTACAACATAAACTATGCTCACCTAAAAACACTTATGGCTTTTTGTATATATGTGCGCACACACACGTGTCGGTGAAATTCTTATCCTAGAGCTATACGTACAATTCTATGGTATTACATATACGTGTGTGTGGTTAAACTTATGCTTATACAGGTGTACAGAGTCGATGCACAAAAGGGCTTTTAAAAGCATTGAATTTTCCACGAATTCGTGTGTATTACGCGCGAGAGTATAGGAAACTACTTCTCTTACTCGGATATATTAAAGTTAATGACGCATTAGAGGGAATTGTTAAGTGAGAGAAAAGGGAATTGCCTAGATTTTTTTTAAAAAAAATTAGGTAATTTCACTTAATTGGAGCGATATGTTCGTGTTAAATAACGAAAAAAAAAGAGATTAAATATTTTCTTCTATGCCAAGTGTAAAGGACGAGGTTAGTGAGTTTAGAATTACACAATCCCGTCTATGTATTTTAGTATACTTGGAAATTCACTATTGGCGTAAAAAAGATTGACATTTCATATAAGTTATAATCATAAATCTTAATCATTATACTTAGGGCGGATAAAAAAAAAAAACGAGAAGCTTTAATTCTTCTTTAATAAAACTCCGGTGTGTATACCTATATAGACGAGGAATTCAAAGTTAATTTCACAAGAAACAACAAAATTATTGTCTTTTTGCCGATAATGTCCCGAAGATAATTTCAGCGCCGAGTTTCTTTTATATATTTCTTAATTTTTTTCTCTTTCACAGATCTACCGATGATTGGAAGGGAGTTTTAAATGGAGTCCTTGAATTAAGCGCTATATACTTTCCGGAAGAGCTGCGTACAATATATATATATATATATATATATATATATATATATATAAAGCCTTGGGAGAGGGCAGGTTATATATATATAAAGAAACCAAAAAAAAGAGAAACGTAAAATAATGATTTATCTAATCACATAAAATACCGTGAATCGAATGTTACAAAATGAAGGGATTAAACTTAAAGGCATTTATAGGGATAACTGTAAAGGGTATATAAGTTAAAAAGAGAAAAATTGGAAAAATAAAAGCAAGAAAATACTTGTCATTATACCCAAAGTGGATCTTTACTAATAGCAGGCTTATACTTATTAGCGGCAGACGCGGTTAATCAAATTCTACTTGTGCTGATATATAATTTTACAAATATTAAAATAATTTAAGATTTTTTTTTGCTTCGCTTTAATTATTAAACGATTAAGAATGAGTAATGATTAAAATCATTACTATAATAATGAATATATTATTTTATATGCACGATGAAGTCATTTAGTTATTAGAGAACAATTATATTTGATGAGACATTGATATCTTAATTTCAATAAGAATTTCTATTTTAGAACATGATTCAGAAAATGTTCTTTATTTTTTTAACAACAGCATGCTAAATCTAGAGTGAAAATTCTCTTGAAAATTGAAATTAACTTTTACACTGAATTCCTTCGCATTATAGCTTATTAAAGATTCATAAATTAAAAAGGCTGAAAATTTCCAAGATTATCCCATGCTGAAATACATACATTAACCTTAAACCTTTAAACTTGAAAATTCATGGTAAACGTAAACCAACACAAAGCTTAATTTCATACTCTTTTTGAAAATGCACGTTATATACACCAAAAAAGAGCTTAATCAACATAGTGCTATATGCTATGTTTACAGTGTTCAACTCATTCTGTATACGTACGCTGTAAAACGTACCATGTAATTTAAGTTAAACGCGAAGGTAAAAAAGAGCTAGAAAAAAATTTGAAAAACTCATCAAAAAAGTAATTAATCGCGAAAGTATGCACGTCGCGTATCTTCCCGTTGGTATAATAATCGTATATGTACCTTTATATCAGTACGTAAGAGAAAAAAAAATAAGAAAGAGCATCGTTGGCAAGAGTTCAGCGACTTCTGTGTGTATGTGTGCCTGGCGCCAACTAACCGTAACATTTTCTGTAATTTATTTAAAGCTATTAAAGCGCTCCATGATTCATTGCGAGCGCATACGCGTAATTGGTGTGCGTTTAAGATTTTTATAACGTGTATAGAAAAAAAAAAATATATAGATATGTTTAACCATGCTGTTATAAAGATGTTTTAATCAATGTATCTTCATTTATTTTTCTATACAAATGATGTCCAATAACGTAATCTTTGATTTATGATATTTTATGCAGGAATAGTTATAACTCGATGCTTGGAAAATAATTTGTTTAGTGGAGGATAATGAAAATTGTTAAAACGAAATTTTCTGCTCAACGTTGCTCGCATTATTTATTTAATTAATGACAATTTAACTTAGCTTAGCCATATACTTTCGATAAGAGTATACAGTTAGAAGAAGATAATATATTCGATGGTTATACATACAATATTTACTTTCTCCGCTTGATAATTTCGTCAAGTAATAATACTTCAAACATAATATATGTATCAATTACGAAATAACAAAAGTTGTGAATGAGCACGCCGTGAATGACATAACGAAACATTGTAAACAAATAAATTCGAGCGCGAATTAATGAAATTCCATTTTATATCTAATTGTCAACTTATAACAAATTTTTAAACAATATCAAGACTATTTTATGTCACAAATGTACTTAAAACTAACAAAATTAAATAGAATATATTTAACACTAAATTCGATTTGTACTTTAACTTAATTTTAATAATTAATAAATTATTTTGAATTAAATTTTATGTTGTAGAACGCATATAAAAATAACAAAATGAAATAGAAAATATTTCATTCAACGCAAAATAACAATTGTAATTTAATTTTAACAATCAATAAATTATTTTAAACTATTTACAAATCACTTAAATTATCATTTAAATAAACATTTTGAATTATTTATAATAATTCATCTAAATTATAATAAAAAATTATTATAATTCTGATAAACTTTACATATTTTACAAATTGTCCATCGATATCATATTTTATAAATTATCCTTCAGTACTATCAGGACCCAGATCTTCATTTCTATTACGAATAATTCGTTGATAGCAATATCTACAAACAATACTTGAATCAACGATCTCTTTATCCGGAAAAATTTCGTTTAAATATTTCGACAGATCTCCCAATTTACGAAACGCGCACTTTCTTTTACCGTAATTCAGAACAGCTCTTCTATGAACTTGATAATAATCCGGACACCTTAACCTTTGACGAGCTTCTTTGCGACGTTGTTCCATTATGCAACAGTTCAAGGCAAGCTCGCTTTTAGATTTATTATATAATCCAAACAGGATAACACACTCGCGAGATGCTTCTTTTTTTTATTTTAACAATTTCCTTTCTTCTTTCCTCGCTCCGCGATGCACTCGCGCGATATATAAAATTGATGGCAGATAACGCGCGAACGAGTGTTTCTTCTACTTCTGGCCGATAAATAAATAATTAAAATTTTTTATAACGCCGAATTGGAAATTTATTCTTTGAGGAATGTATATACGGCACTGGTATTTGCTAGCGAAGCTTAAATCGTGACAAAATAAACGTGTAAGCGTCCGATTACGCTGAGATCTGAACAATGAAAGGATCGCGAAATATTTACGACGTGTATATGAAGGTACTGGCAGTAAGCGTTATAGTATGTGTTTGACTAGAATGTAAAGAGGAAACACACGTACATTGTCGTAGGTATTTCAAGTACTATTGTTTTTGTAGGAACTGATATCGACCACGAAATTTATTAGATTTCCACGAAATGTCAAATTATTGAAGTTTGTCTTACAATAATAAAGCAAGAGGAGAAAATAAAGGATATTCGTATAGGTAAAATTACAAAAAATATCTCGGCATAAAATACAATTTTAAAACAAAAAATACATTTTAAAAAGGAAAATCGATATATTTTTAAATACTAAATCAATGTTGAAAATTTGTTAACAAAAAGAGTAAATAAAAATAATTAAATAGAATAAATATAAATTATTTAATGTTTGTAAATAATTTGAAAATTTTACGATATTGAGGAAATGGTTTGAATTTGTTATTTTTTAAACGATTTCGAACGTAGTATTTAATGGAATATAACTTTTAAATACATTTATAATTTTGTTTTTAAATCTAAAAATAAAACTCATGGAAATTATTTGAATTTTTTTCATGCATTAATTAAATATTAAATTTTATTCTGAAAAACTAAAAAAACAACTTTAAAAATTGTATTGATATATCCGTTAATCGTTAAATATCTTAACACATATTAAAAACAAAAAATAAATTAAACTTAATTAACTCACTATTTTACTATTTTTATTATTATTAACATATAATGTACTATCAATAAGGTTTTGAAAAATTACGTTTATTCAAATCATCGCTTATGTTGTAAATCAAATTTTTCAAAGCATAACCCACATGTCGAGAAAAAAAAAGAGAATGTATTAAAAAGATGTTAAATTTGGACTACAAAATTATTACAGGTTTGACCTCCTTAAATCTATCCACCCACGTTTAAAAGATCGTTAATTATTCAAAATATTATTTGACAATATAACGATCACTCATCGAATCTACCAAAAGTTGCCATTTCTGGTTGAAGATCGATTAACGAAATAATGCCATCATTTAAATATCTCGTGTATAAAATCATTAATTTTGTATATGAATACAATAAATTATCTCGAAATAATGTTACAAAGAATAATTCGTCATGCCGCTAAATCGTTTCGTCATATTCGTCATTTAACATTATTAATTGCAAAATCCATAAGAACTTTCGAATAAAATTAACATTTGAAGTTAAGTTTCAATTAAAATAAAATTAGTCCCTTTCTCCGTCTCTCTTTTTATCGGCAAAACAAGATATTATTTAATAACTGTTTATCTTCGACGCGCCAGCAAGATATATCAATATAATAGACCATTAACAGAGTGTATCTTAATAGCTTATAAACACATCCTTGCAGGATAGGATATAACTGAAAATTTATCTTTTTCAAATTTTCCTTTTTTCTTTCATAAACAAAATTGAGTACTGCAAAAGCATTGATCTGCGCTATAAGTTATATAGCAACGCTTGAAATAAGAAGAACGACGTAATAAGAAGCCTTTATGCATTTTATCTTCTCCTCATATCCGCATTATGAGCAAAATCAACGAAGCAGCTTAAAAAAAGAAAAACGACTAGGAATGAATCTTCCTTTTCCATCTTTATGAAATATATCTCTTGTTATGCCACTTGGCCAGGCGTCAGTACCTTCAGGCAACATTTCAGAAAAAGATATTTTACTATTTCTTTTAACGTCTTTTAATAACGTATGAACAATAAAGATTAACTTGGAAAATCTGAGGATAAATTTCAGACACCATATTGGTCATACAAGACAATCGAAAAAGGAGCTTATCGGATAAATTTATTGAAAGGTATATATCCATCGACGAAACGGGAAAATCGCGTATATCGCGTATCTCTACACACGAGGAGAATAGTGGACGTGGTTTAAAGTCGCGGAGCGCAACGATCCGTATGATAAAATCAAGCTCACAAGCGATCTTTTCCTTGCACGCTACGTACCCGTAGAAAGATTGTTCAGAACGAACGTTGTGCAGTTAACGTATATACGTGTGTATATGAAGGGAGAACGAGCTGTGGAGAGATGCGGAAAATCGAAAGAGAAAATAAGAAGTACGTACGAGCGGTGTTAAAGGAAAAAGATGAAAATTATGAGTATCCAGAGAAAAATAGGATGTTGATCAATTACAGGACGGAAGATGAATTTTTCCTTATCTTTTTTACAATGATGAAAAATAAAGATTATTATTTCTTGAAAAGTTGGTTTTTTTTTATTCCACAAGTGTTTTTAATGAAATCATTATAAAATTAAAAACTTCCTAAGGTTTGTCATAATCATTTCATTGAATAGCGAAATTATATTTTTTTTTTCTATTTTACAATTTGTTTTGCAAGCTTATAATTTGCATTTGAAGCTCGAGCTAAAAGGCAAAAACACGAAATCTAAAATGCATTGCATCAACAAATATTATGGTTGAAAAAGGATTGAGACATAATTGACTCTTTATGAAGTCTACTTTTATTTTCTTTCTTTTTTTTTTGTTTACAAAGGGACTTTCATTATTTCATTATGATTATCTTAGATAAACGCCTGTCAAGATACCTGACAATTTCGAAAAATAATTATACATTTTGCAAAAAGTTTTACGCACTATCTGCGTAAGTCTTAACAATTTTTTAATAACAACATTGTATACTATTTTTATTTTTTCATCAAACATATTTCAGTTTTATAATAATAGTGCTAATTTTTTTTCATATTTTTAGAAATCTATTTTATATATTTTTTTATTACGGATATACCTTACAAGATATTAGCTTTCTTCCATTTATTGATGAATTTCAAAGAATGCATAATATGTAATTACAAAAATTTCAAAAATTCCTATTTTAAGATATTTGTTCTGCAAAATTGAAAATTTTAATAAATAATTTTGAACCCTTTCCAATTATGAATAATTTATTAAAATAACAATAATCTTCAGGCATCACAATATGCATGTTTATTGAAAACTTGATAAAATTAAATAGATTTTATGATACAGTTTTTTATTTTGGAGCTATAATATTAACAGAATTTATAAATCTAATCTTATTAAAGTTATTAACAATAAGCTTTATTGATATTACTGGTATGTTTACTCATTTAATTAAAAAGCAAACATATACTGCAAATCGTAGATTAAAATACTGAAACTATTTTTTTATTGATATCCTTTAAAAAAAATAATCAATTTAATTTTATTAACATTATTAAAAATTACGTTAGGTAAATAAAAAAAAATAGTAATTTAGAAAATTTTTAAAATACATACTGGTTTTCAACGATGAAATAATTTTAAGAATAAAAAAAAAAGGACCACGTTACTGGCATGAAACTGGTACCGCGAAAAATTTTATTACTCCACGAGAGATGGTACTGTACTGTTGTCGAGTCATAAATAGGCTTGTTTATTATTTCCTCTAAAACAGCATTAAAATTTTAACTTTCTGATTAATTCTACAAAATTTTATCTTTTGCTTACATATCCTCGAGTTACATTACTCGTCAAGAAAACAACAAAAAAAAGGACAAAAAAGCAGTTCTAATCTTAATTCTTAAACGTTTTATTCAAAAATGAAATTTTGAAAAATAAGCAAATTCAAGATATCCATCTGTGTAACTCTTATGTACGAATTAACAGTAGTATAATATTATTAACTTTTTTTTTCATTGCTTTTAAAGACAGTAAGATATTAAATAAGATTAACGCATATACCGAGAGCTTATCTCTGAAATAATAGCTATTAAAAATTAAATTTATGGAGCCATAAATACTTTATAAATGGCAATATATTTTTAATAAATTTTAACATCATCTTTAATTATTACATTAATATCACTCTAAAATTAGAAGGAGAAAAAAATTTTAATGTGTAATCCGCATAAAAGAGAGATCGGCGTTGTCGTTACCGATGAAATTTATAATAATCGTTAAAGCAGCAAACAATAAAAATCGAAGAAATGAAAAAAGTTAAAAAAAAAATATATCCGAAGATAGAGAAATAGAAAATAATAAGGCAGTTGTAAACAAAAGAAAGATTACAAGCTTTTATATAGCCTCGAGAAGTCCGAAAGGGGGGAAATTGATAATAAAGCGCTGGGCAAGAAAATGCAACTCTAGAAAAGCAAAGACTTTTTAAGAGAATGAAAAAAAGAAGATGAGGAATAAAAAAAAAGGAAGAAAGAGCAGAAGAAGAGAAAAACGAACAGCTTAAATAGAAAAAAAGGGAAGAGAGTAAATGAAAAGAAGAAGAAGAAGGAGGCATAGCTGGCTTTTGCGCGGCTTGCGCGCACGAAGGGAAATAATGAGTGAAAAGTAAAAAGCGAGAAGTTAGAAAAGGAGTTAACTTTTAGCAAAAGAAAGAAAAAGAAGAGAAGAGCGGATAGATAGAAAACTTGTATAGAGCCCGGAAGCTAACTAACGTTAAACTCGTATGGTGCACGGAAGCGCCTTTGGTTTATCCTTTATATACATATATTTCCTTTTATATGTGTATTAGTATTTATACACATAGACACACACACGACGACGACTAAAAAGATAGTTTCATGTCCAAGAGCTTTGTATATATATACACGGCCTTGAGGGGGTATACGAGCCGCGAGAAAAGTACGTCGCCCGAAGGATGCTACGCAACTATATGCGTATACATATTCTCTCATCGTTGTATATACTTATTTTTAAAAGAGCGCGAAATTATACAAGCACGGGATTAATATAAGCGCAAGGTTTTTTAATTATGGCTTTTTTCCTCGCTTCTTCTTTACTTAAGAAAATTTAATCTGCCAAGAATTATCTTATAAACAAGCGCATTGTGTTAAAATCTCTCCCTTAAAATAATGTTTATAATAATTTGATTGTTAATTGTCTGGTGGGATACTTTTTTTTTTCTTCTTTGGAGCAAATATTTCAGCAGTTATATGATTGTGAACGTCGTGGGGTAATAAATTTCGTTTTATGGCTAGTTTTGCCGAATGATCTTGGAAGTTAAAGTTATCTATTGATTTGTCTTTTGTACAATTGAATGCTCATTCAAGATTTATGGACAAGAATGCCTTGTATTTATTGCTTTTGTTGGTGAGAGTAATGATGCTTCGGTTTTAATGGACATTAGATGATTTTATTTCTTCTAAATTTGTCTTATAGTAGACTGTTCTTTATAAAATTCTTAAAGTTTTATATTTATCGAATATATTGTTTTATGTTTTAAACATACTGTTAAAATTAATTTACAATGTATGCTCAATGTCTGATTTACAAGATTAAAAAGCAGTCAAAACAAAATCAAAGAATTTTATTGACAATAAATATGGCTAAAATTAAGATTTCCTTGATATATGGAAAAATTAAAAACAGGAAATCCTAAAAAAAAATCAATTAAGCATGAAATAATTTCAAGAGTATTTTATCAAGTCGTTATGGAATTTGAAAATGAAGTAAATTTAATTTAAAACTGATAAAAAATGCAACATTTTATAGCTTCACGATCCTTTTTGTATAGTTAAAACTTAAAAAAAAGGAGGGTAATGCATAAATGTATTTACGTGATACAAAACTCTTAAAAAATCAATCCTTTAAAAGAAGAAAATCCAGTTTGGATGTGAGCTGTTTTCAATTGGTATAAAATGTACATAAACCAAGTGAAGTAAGTATGTAGTTTAATTTATTTTTATGATGCTTTAGGCATCGATCGAAGTTACATAATTTAAATTTTTTGTTCGAAGATTTTTTGAAGACTTTCCATGAAGAATAATAAAAGTCAATTATAAATTATTATATTATTGTTATATTAATGAATTGTTTGTTTTACTCTTATACATTCAATTTGAATTTTCGTGACAAAGATGTTAAATTGTTTAATCAAGCTCCTTTATTGTGAGTTTATAATCTGAGATGGATATTATTTTTTTTGCACTTACCATTAAAAAGTTTATTTCATTTATCATATTAATCCCTTACCGAAAATTTTAAATATTGGACATCAAAGATTGGGGTCTAGTTAATTTTAATGACCCTACTGAATAGGATTGGTTACTGATTATTTAATCGACTTTTTTCGTATATTTTGAAAAAAATTAATTTATAAATAAAAATTTTAATTCAATCTCTATGATATTTTTAGGTTTTCAGAATGACTATTGTTATTAATGTTTATGATATTCTCAGTATTGTAAAGAGTCATATAATTAAATAATTATTAATTGTTGATGTTCCGCGAACGTTATGTTCATTTCTCGAGGGCGGACCTGAAGTTGTAAAATAAATATTGTTTTGGAATCTCAAACTTGGACTTAAAAATTATCTACAAATCGGAAATTTTCCGATCTCAGCTTATTGCTTCGCTTCGCAATTTCTTTGGTCTTGATTTTGTAGTTTCTGAGAAAGTAACGATCGTTCATTCTACGAGATTTTTTCGAAGATTTTAAAACTGAGAAAAGTTATTTTCAAAACTGAAAATATATAAAATATATATATATATATATATATATATATATATAGTCCCAAACATAATATTTTAGGTTGTATAAATAATACTAGTATATTTATAATGGAATGTGTATTGTAAAAACTGTAATTTTATAAGCGTAATATCATATGTTCCATTTTATTGTTGTCCGTTGCTAAAAATAAAAAGGGTGAACTTAGATTAATCTTTTTTCTTTGAATTATAGCCAAGAAGAATACAACAGAAGTCAATCCAATCGTAAGTATAAGATGGAGAATTCCGAAAAGTTTTTCATCTAAAAAGAAATTTATATATGTTCAGAGCAAAGATTTCTATATTTTTAAGAATTTGGATACGTATGATTTTTTATCTTATTCTGGCTGGACAAAATTTTTATTAAAATTTCATTGTGCGGACTATAAAAAAATGTTACTATATATTCATGAACAACGTAGTCAATAGTGTCAACACATAGCTGATTGATTATGTAGTTGATAGAATCTCTATCGTACTTATTATATGTTTAAGTTTTTTCATGAGATTGCATCAGGAGATGTTAGTTTTACTTGAAAAGCTTTAGTCTGAGAATGTTTTATAGATACTGATTATTTTTGAGATACTTCCATCTGTGAATTTTGAGTCTGTGTAAATCATTCAATACTACTACGTGTGGATGTAGCAGTTAATAACATCAAAGTGTGATATTTGCAGAAAAATTATTAAAATGTTAAATTATTAAATAAAAAAAAAATGTTAAAAATATTCTTGACAAAAAGAATGGTAATGAATATCAAAACTGCAAATAGTCGAACACTTTTGTATTTCATAATCAAACGCGCCTTAGTAGATATTTGCCCATTTAAAATGGTTATAAGCCAAGAAACAGCATTAAATTCATTTTTACTAGAGATTATCTAGCAATAAAGTGGAATTATTTCTACTAGGATGAAAAAAAAAAAATTTTCAAAATTAATTATTTGTAGAGTTGAGTATTTTAAAAAATACAGAAATAATTTTCCATGACATTAAATTCAATAAAAAGCTCAAATTCACATTAAACCGATAATTTCACGGACAAGGTAATTAGTTAAAGCACCGATAGAATTCAATGCGAATTTAAATTAAAAACATATTAAAATTTTTATGACCTTCTTCGTAGCAGCTAAAAATAATAATTTAGAAATTTTAGAGATGTTTTCAAACAGTGAATACGACCTACAGGCTAGAGAAAAGTATCGTAAAACAGCTTTTCATATCAGCGTTCGTCACAGTAAACCTTCAGGTAGTAAAACATTAAAGATTTTATTAGATCATACAGCTTATATTAACGCCTTAGATAATGCAGGAAAATCGCCATTGCATTATGCATGCTCACTTATAAAAGCATCATGCTTTGATTATCAACCATATTATAAAGCAGGCTTATACGATAAAGATAATTTTAATTAATTTGTAATATCTTACATTTACATGTGTTTCATTTTTATTGGTAATTATATGTTTAGCTAAAAATAGCTGAGCTAGTTGACAAATTATGTAGATTTTCTTTAAAAAAAAAAAAAAAACTATGAAGAAAATTAAAGTGAATAGTTTTGTAGCTACCAAAATATAAAGCATCGGAATTTATAGTGTCTAGTTACTTTAAATTTTTTAGTGACAGCGAAAGAGATAGCATTATGAGATGAGCCGGCCTGTGGCTCAGTCAGTAGAGCAATGGATTCGTAATCTTGAGGTTTCGAGTTCGAATGGACCCCCCCCCAAACCCCAAAACCCAAAAAAAAAAAAAAAAAAAAAAATGAATCGCGCTCTTAACAAACAAAGAAAAGCCACCTCCGAAAAAAACACAAAATCACACACGTACCGAAGTGCCCCCAAACCACACCCCCAAAAACCAAACCACCCAACCCACCCCCACAAAAAACACACAACACCACAACCACCCACCCCCCAACCAACGAACACCCACACCACCACCAACAACAACACCCACCACGACCCCCCATCCACCAACCACCAACAAATAACAATAACCAAAATATAAAAACACAAACACCACACACCAACAATCAAAAAAAACCAAAAAAAAAAAAAACAAAACAAAAAAAAAAAAACCAAAAACAAAAAAAAAAAACAAAAAAAAAAACTTTATTCACAAACAACAACGAGCGCCGACGCCTGATTAGCAATAACAGAAAATAACAAATAGCAAAAAATACACGAATAAAAAAATATCAACATAAGAAATATTATTAAAATACCAAGAATTTTTAAATTACGATGATGTAATAGGGTATATGTTTTAAAATACATTAGTTAGCCAAAAACCAAACCAAAAAAAAAGCCCGACAAAAAAAACATTACAGTTTCCCGAATTTTTAATCTTTATTCAAAAATTTTCTGGCATATCTATGTATTATGCTTTTTTCTAATTAAAATAAAAGGCTGTAATATAGAGATATTTTTAAAAAATGTGAGTTAAGAATAAAAAATTTGGAAAACTGTAATGTCGGTATTTTACATCCCCTTAAATAATATTTATTAAAGAGTTTCATATATATATAATTGTCTAATATAATTATCAATAGTAATTATAATTAAAAATAAAATAAAAATGTTTCAATTATTTTCAAGGTTCTATTGATAAACTCAAGTAAAAATGACAGAGAAAATAACTTTCAAAGACAATTTCCCGAAGTAATGATCGATCTGTATTGACAATGGACTACGAACCAAAACGAGAAAGAAAAAAACAAAATCTAAGTACAATTCTTTAGAAAAAACGAGAAATTATTTTTTCTTTCTTTAAGTAATGTGTTTTGAACACAATAATTTTAGCTTGCTCATTTTCAGTAAGATGAAATTATCTTTATCTTAAAAAAATATATGATGCTAAAGAACAACATAAATTTTTGTCAATTAGACACAATGTACACAAGACGAATGGATATACATATACTTTTATATAGATAAAGTTATCAAAACAACATTTTTTCAAATTTACAGGTATATTCGGGATAAATAAACTTGACAAGTAAGCAGTCTTGTGTCCAAAACACGTTGCTGTTTGAAAAAAATGTTCTTGTTTTTTTAAAGATTTATGCTTGGAATTTGTTTTTTTTTTCTAATTTTGGTTTATTATTTGTTAACAATGTAGATGAACTATCATTTCAAAAACTTCTCTTTGAAAATTATTTACTCTGAGATTTTTGTTTGAGACGATCAATAAAGCCTTGAAAATAATCAAAACATTTTATAACAACTAATGTATTCTTATAAATTAAAATAAAATTAAAATAAAATGAAACAGTTGTATTCTTTCTTTCACAATCAAGAATAAATTAAAGCACATCATTTAAATTTATTAATTAGTGAATGCAACCAACATGGAAGCTATTTGGTAACGTAACTTTTGTAAAATCAGATTTCGATGTGGAACTGTATCCATGAGAATAAAGTTTTCAAAAATTTTCTATCCGTTCATTACTTCATATATAATCATTATTTATAAGATATGAAGTTTTTCTATGTATTTACGAAGTACAAGGATATTGATGAACGATGTGATAATAATACTTCATTTTCCAACTCTTTAGAAATTTGCGTACTTAATTATTGAATTTCACAACTGCGAGTTACTATTGTATGCGTACGTAATAGGTAATTTTATAGAATAATTTTAAGTTTGAGGAATAAATAAATACACATATTTGATTCTTAACTAAAAATGAAATCTTCTAGAGAAAAGAATCAAATGTTATCTCTTTTCTCAATCTATATATGATTTATTCTATAATCTCATCTTTATAAGAAAATAAATTTTATAAAAATTCTTTGGTTTAGAATTTCATGTATCAAAACGAATGACTTTTTCTTTTTATATTCAATATTTTTTTTCTATAAAAAACCACATATAATTTTTTAAAGTACATTGTTTTAATTTGGAACAAAAATCATACATTTTTCATTAAATTCATTTGTTCCAAATTTCGATCCCGACAAAAACTTCAGAATCAATTTAATTGATCTGTTAATTTTATAATGAAAATTAATTCATTATAAAATCAAAACCAAATATATCTTTACATATAACAATCTCGTCAATCAGTAAACAGATTTAATCTTCTAACGTATTCTCAGCTTTATCTTTTACAATCTAAACGTATAAAAAACTACTTTAATGAAATGAGTTTCAAAAGCGCAAGATAAAGATTGGATAACCAAATTTGATAAAAGCCAAGTGTTGTAGCTGATTATTTCTAATCAACAGCTACAAATTGAGAAAGATGAGAATTGACACTTGAGAGAGCGATTGGAAAACCTTCGCTTTATTAGAAATCGAAAGTAATATTTACCGATTGTTGTAGACCACAAAAGTATCGTGTGTTCCTTTCAGTTATAAGCAAATATAGATTATTGATGGAGATATTTGTCTTTCGATTTCAACAGATTATTCAGTGCGTAAAAAATATCAGTTTAGACGTTAATTTTAAAATATTATTTTGATTTATCATTTCATTTGATTATGGTCCATTAAATTTTTTTCCAACGTCCATATTTTATTACTAATATATACAGCTGATTTTTAGATAAATAATAAATCCTATAAAAAACGTGGCGGTTTGTATAAAAACTCTATTTTAAAACACAAGTTTTACATAATAATTAAATCAATCTTCAAAAATAAAAAAAAAATTTTTTCATGTTATCTTATTAATTATGAATAATTATTTTCACACGATCATGTTTTTAAAGGCGTTTGCTCCGTATTTAAAAAAAAAAGGACAAACCAAAAAACTAGATTTAACTCGGAAATACGAAATTATTTTCCTATTTGCTATAATAAATCTACATAAAAACAACTGCTCGAATCTAACTGTATATTTCTTTTGAAGTGATTCCTTCGGTACATACCCACCTATATAACATTTAATTACATGACAGAAATTCTTAGAGCTTCATCAAAAGAGACGCTTAAAAGACGTTTTAAACGTAACAACCATAATCTTACAACGATCTAACAACAACAACAACAAGTAATAAAAAGAGCCGAGGGAGATGGATAACAAAAAAAAAAAAAAAAAGAGGATCATCAAAATCGTTTTTTCTTATTTTTCGCGTGTGCACAACACACCACCTACTCACAACCCTCATCATCACGTACATACACGCGTATTATAATATCTTGTATAAGAAAGGCGCGCATCTTCCTTTTCTTTCTTCGTATTAAATTCGCATATTTATAGTCCTTATAGTCCGACGTAATAAATTCCTCGGTACATAATACGTACATACGTACTTACATGCATACGCATAATAGGTATTGTGTGTGCATGTGTGCGTATAAGATGCGGTCAAGGGCCGACGAGGCATCGAGGCGTTTCTAACGTATAAGCGCGTGTATATCTCCGTGTATGTGCGCACACACATATATAACTTAAAAAGTTAATTCATCCTCTGCGGCATATCAGGAAGTGGACAAGTGCTGTACGACTATATATACATATGGTTTCAGGTAGCTTCAGAATTCACTTAAGCCGCTGCTTTTTTTTTTTCCCCTTTGTACGATTCTTTTCTTTTGAAAGTGAAAGAGGAGGAGAAAGACAGAATTATAATGGTCCCTTTTTTTTTTCTTCTTTTTTAAGTTTGTTTTCTCTTTGTCATTCTGTTTATCCGAATACATCTATTAGATAATTTCAACTCCAATCTTCTTTTTCTTTCTAGACGTTTTTTTTTTATTACACACGCGCGATGCCTACACGTTTCTTTCACTCCTTTTTTTTTATGAATATAGTTTTGCGAACGCTTTTTATTTCATCATCGTAGGCGCCAAGGGCAATGCGAATAATATGCACAAATTAATTTGCTGTGCTTCGTTTCTTAATCAGGTCATTAAATACTTTTTAATACAAGATTGAATAAAGATATTTTTATGCAATATTTTATTGTGCTATATATCATTGATTTTGAGTCACAAAAATTATGACTATTAAATTTTAATTTTACATAGTTTTTATAGCAATTAAAACGGAGTAAAAATGTTCATTTTACATTAAACAAATAGTTTGAGGCAATTTTGTTGATTTGAAAAAATGATAAATCTCAAAAATTTACGCATCATCAATTAGCTATAATTTTTACGTAATTGTATCTTTTTGCGGATGATATAAAAAAAGAAGAAATTAAATGTTTCACGATAAATCAGAAAATAAAGTTTTATCAACATTACGCACAAAATATACTCTCTATACTTATTTATCATTTTCAGTGTTACTGAACGGCGCGCACACCACAAGCTACCTTATGCAATTATTTTTACTTAGAATATTATTCACACTCTGTAATCTTGTTTCTTCCTTGTACTAGCTTACTTATATATACCTTTTTTTTTCATTCTCATCTTGTTTCATACACGTGAGAACGTACATTAATTATGTTATTTTTTGTATACATTTTAAAAGAATCGAATGAAATTAACGAAATTGTTTTGTAGAATGTCAATTTTAGAAAATTTTTTAAAATTTTTCAGAAGAATTTTTTTAAGCGTTTGACCGATAAATGAATATATAACAATGTAATTTTTAAGAACATTTTCAAAAATTCCTATAACATCTTTTGAACAGACCACCTTTGGATGACTTCATCCTCATGTGAACCAAATACATTTTTTATCGTACAACTTGCGTACAATGTAATGCATCAGTCAAGTGACAAAAAAAAAACTATAACAAAAGGACATAAGATGACAATCATCTAATCGCTCATCCATCAGCTTAACCAGGCATATAAAATTCCAACGAAAAAATTGAAAAAAAGCCGTATGAAAGAAAAGAAATTCGTCAAAAAGTTAAAAAGGTAAAGAAGAATCATAACCAAATAGCATTGTTATAAAAACCAACAATAATATGATTAAAAAAAAGTAAAACTAGCCATACTACATTGAAAGTCATTTTTCTTAGCATCCTTCATTACCCCATCCATTATAATAGCAATTCTCAAAAGGCACAACTTCAATAAACGAACCTTTAACACCCCCTTTGAAAGAGAGAGAGAAAGAGAGAGCTTCCTTCTTTTTTTATTCTTTCATTGGTTATACTCGTATAATATTAAAAGCGGCAGGTATCATAAGCCTGCCTTTTAAAGTATATCATATTTCGGCTCTTGTCTCTTATTTCTCATTATACATCAATGGAACATTATTTTTTATCTTTCTCACTTTCTTCGAAACAGGTACACGTACAAAAAATGAAAAAAAAAAAGAAACAGAAAAAAAAAAAATATGCGTGAAGGTTTACTCTGGTGTATTATCTCTTTCTTCATATACATAAGGGACAAGAATGAGAGAAAAAAAGAAGAAGAGGAGAGACACATGTGAAGCTTCAATTTATATAGATATATATTGCATATATATGCATATATGTATATGGAAAAGATATAACATAACAAAACGGCGAAGCAAAGCTCCTTTCAGGCATTGAGCTCACTCAACTTCTCTTTCGACTGCCCGTGGGAGTCGCGAGGTATTATACACACCTTTGTATATCTGTATACGCAAAGTTAGCTCAACACAGAGCGTTTTACTATATAGCGCTATAGGAGTTGTATATATGTACATACACATAAAGCAACAAGTGAGACGAGGAAAGGTAAACGCCTTGAGGAAGCATAAAAGAGAGAGAAGGAAGGTATATATAGAGAGAATAAAAAAAAAATAAAAGAAAAGACAACAAGAAGAAATAAGTAAAGAGAAAGAGATGGAGTTAACGAATGGAGCATATAGAGGCATATATACATAGGAGTTGCGCTCTCTGTGCGCCGCTTGAGTTTATACATTTTAAGAGGTAGTGGGAGAAAGAGAGAAGGTGAGAGGGAACCAAAGTTTCTCGAGTCTTATACTACACAACATACTCCTATACATACGTACCACATAGAATGGAGAAAAAGGAAGTGAGATAGTGTTATAGGAGCTACACGGGTAAAGGTAGAAAAAGAGAAGGTATATAGCCAATCGGTTGCACGGCGTCTCGAAAAAAGTTAGAGAGAGAAAGAGAGCGCCTTCCTTGCAAGAGCTCTCACGATTTGTTGTAAAACGTCGGCAAGGCAGTTCGTCCGCGCCGTGTTTGGACGACGGTAAGGCGCGAGGAGCGCGACTTTTAGTTCGTTTTTTTTTAACATCTTTTTTTCAAATTTTTAAGTAGATTTTTATTTATTATTATTTTTTTTTTTTTTTCAAGAACATACGTAAAGACAAAAGTTATTTCGATGAAGTCGGGCGGTCGCGAGTTTAATCGAGGACTAGACAAGAAGCGGTGAGGAGTATTTATAATAACAGCTTTATTTCTTTTATCAAAAAGAAAAAGCTGATAGAGATAATAGAACGGCCAAAACGGCTGTTCTACGTGGGCCATGGGGACGGGTAAGTTTTCAATTGTGTTGCAAGAGAAACTATATCAAAAGTGATTATTCTAACCATACCGGAAGTGCATTACTTATATTTTTTTTATATTTTTACTCCTTAACATCAGGACCAAATTCAAAAAATATATATATTTATATAGAAAATGAAAAAAATTGATTGTGCTTCAGAGAAAAAGTAATCTTGTGAATGATATATTATAATATGTTCGCCGTTTTTTTTATGGTGTTCTCCAATCGATGAAAAACATAAAAAAAAAAAAAAAAACTGGATATTCTTATCGCTAGGAGTACAGGGACCGATCGCAACCCGCCTTCTTCTTCTTACCTACTATAACAGGTCTGTGTATGTGTGATCTTTATAGCTTCTTCTTTTATTTTATTTTTTTGGTGTTTTTTTTTTTTTGGAAAAAAGATTTCGCTCTGAGATTTTATTTTTTTCGAGGGGTATTATAACGTACATTCCATCTTTTCTCTCTCTCTTTAAGGAAGATAAAAATGTTAAAAAAAAAAAAAACGAAGAGAACTTCATTCTTATTCTTCACGCGTTCGAAATTATGGAGTTCTCCGTGTAGTCTTGAAAAGTATATTAAGCCTTCGGGGGATGAAACAAATTTATTACGGGTACTTTTAAAGTGTAAAAGAGATAAAGCTTTGGCTTTGTGTTTTCAATAAATCTGTTAAAGGTGATAATACGTGGATTAAAAGTACAAGAGATAAAAAAAAGAAGTTAAGAGAACCGAAGGAAGGTTATTTTCTGTATACACATCACATGCGCGCGGTGTGTATATACATGGTGTGCACAGTACGCGAATGGGTACCAAAGCGCGCGAACGTACGAAACCAAAATGCCTCTATAGTGTCTACCTTTCTCTACTCTATACGCTCGGAGAAATTCCTTAACCCAAAACTTTTATATTAACATCATAAGTTATTCAGCTCAGACAATGTGACTTTTTTTTTGATTATACTGAAAAACAAAATAACAAAATTCTTTTGTAACTTTCTTTTTATTCATTCTGGATAGTGCGTTTAATTTCACGTTAAAAGGAATAATAAAAATATGTTAAAATTGTCATGTGATCGAAGGTAAAAGTTAGATAGAATTTGAAGATTTTGAATGAGAATAGAAACCAAAAATTTAAAATTGAAAACTAAACTTATTATTTCATTGCATTGTAAAACTAAGTAACAATCTAAATAAAAGAACGTATAATGATTACCTAATCGCAGATAATAAATATAATAAAAATTACTTAAAGAAAACGGCGTGTGTAACGGTTATAACAATGATATATTGAATGTACATAGATGTATTTTTTTTAAAATTAAATTTTTTTTTATAATCATTTCTTTTTTTTGCTCGACTTCTTACGCGTTGAATTGTTTAATACTAGGGTACACCAACTGGACAGTTTACTTTCAAATCCTGAACTTTAAAAGACCTTGCTGATAATTTTGCCTTCGGTTAAATTGTAGAACTTGGGATAATATGTATATGTATATTACCGGAACTATGTCTACGTATGTATAACACACATATAACGTATTACTATACTTTTCAATTGTAAATGTGAAAGTATTTCAACAAATTAAATGATATCATAAAATCCACTTATGTTTAGTTTTATGATTACTTTCGATCATTGGCTTACATTTCTTTCGTGAGTAGAAAAAAAAATAACACTGTTTATGTATTTCTTTTTTTTTTCATAGTTTGATAAATGATTCTAAGAATCTATAGTATTTCTCTAACCGATTTTCCTGTGTTTCATAAGTTAAAATTCTTTTTTTAAAAAAGAACTAGCGTCTATTGTAAAATGAGAATGGCACACATTGATTTCTGAAACACCGAGTTTCAATTGCTTTTTAGAATATTATATTTTAACAAACTAAATTAATTTACTGCTATCGTGGTGGTGTAGTTAACATCTAACATAAACTGTTACTTTGAAACTAATTTTAGAGCTGAATTCATTATGCAAATTTATTTTTATTTTTAGATTATTGGAAACGTGATGCTTCTAAAATATCTTTTCATTTCTATTTATACTTTAATAAAAATTTTTAATTTCTACTATAATAACCGTTAAAATAAAATTTATCATTTAATTAATCTTAAATTTCGTGAATAAAAAAATTAATTAAGAAAAAGAGAGAATAATAAAAATTCATTTTCAATCTTCTTGCACGGTGATTTCAAATAATTTTAACTTGAACCCTAAAGCGATCACGTTTCTTTTAAAAAACGTAAATTACCGATCGATCGTCATCACCTAAATTTCATCTCTCTCTAAAAAAAAAAAAAGGGACTGAATCTTTGCGAATTCATCGACAGGCTTATAACGAAAACGATAAGTTCGACGTATTTGCTCCTTTTTTTTTGTTGCCAGACTTAAGAGCAACTCTTTTACTACCCAAAAACCAGACCCCTGGGCCTTTCCAATCTCCTTTTTCGTCCATAAGCGAAAGAGCATGCAGAACTAATGTATGTTGCACGAAATTGTTAAAAAGGAGAAAAAAAAGGAGAAAAAAAGAAAATAAGAAGTCAAAGACATAGAAAAGAAAGAGAAGAAAGAGAGAAGAAAGAAAGAAAGATAAGGATTCATGTAATCGGCTTGACCTTGGCTCGTGTCAATGGACGCGCTCTCTAACGTGTATATATATATATATATATACATATACAGTCAAAGTCATCGTAGTCCTTCTTTCTCTTTCTTTCTTATTCTTCTATGCTCTTTTCCTTCGTTCCTGACTTCTTTGCAATGTCGACGTCCTATAAGATTCTTCGTGTTCACCAACGGATGTGTTGGCAAGAACGTGTATATATATATATATATAGATCCCTTATTTCCCTTTTCGAAATGCAGTGCTTATTCTTTTTTCTCTCTCTCTCTCTCTTTTTGTTCTTGAACTTTTTTGGCCGCGAGCTTTAATGTCGCCGCAACGGCGTCAGTTAATGTGTATTTTACCCGTTGATGTTACAAAAATCGAAAAGCAAACTCAGAAAAGGGATATCCCTTTCTTTCTTTGCTTATACATTTCTTTTATTTTATTTATTCTTTTATTTACTCGGTATTCCAAAGAGTTTATACGCGTCAACTAAACGAGTTTTCACTTTTGTTTTACGTTTATTTGCTTTTTTCAAAAACTCATGTTACGGCTTTTCGTACGAAACGTTAAAGAAAGATGTAATCATTAATCTAGTTTTTGATGTTAATGAAAAAAAAAAAAATAATATTATGGACGTTACGTTTGTGTAAAATGTTAGAAAGTCTATTTGCATTAATACTTTCAATGAGTATATATATCAATGAACTAGTTATTAAAAACGCTTTAGAAATTTTTTCGAGATCTAAGATAAGGGCTTAAACTTCAAATTTGTATTACTAATTTATGAGATAACATTATTTTTAAAGCAAAGAATATCAATTAATTTTAAAATAAAATTAATCAAAATTTATTTAAAAAAAAAAATATATTACTGGTTGTTTACTAAAATGAAAAACAAAAGAGGAAATGATTCGTGGTAAAATTACTCGTATTATTTTTCTAATGTTGGTATCAAGCAAAAGAAATGTTCTCCATATATATATACCGATTAACGCATATATACTCAATAGTATCTTAAAACCCAGCTCACACTTATCTTACAACTCGCAGCCAGCCGCAAAACTACTGCGGGTCTATATTTCCCAAGCTTTGCTTCGTTATTTTTTTTTTTTTTTTCTTGTCTTGTTCTTCTTCTTTTTCTTCATCTATTTGGTCAAGGAAAAAGGAGATTCAGTGCGATCAAATACGTTTATAACAAGCAAGCGCATGATTTTGCAACATTATAACGTCTCCTGAGGTATACATCCATCTCTGTGTGTACTTAAACTTATGTGAGCACACTCCCATCGCTATAAACTTTATAAAGAATAAGCTTCTATAGTTGCGTAAAAGAAGAAAAAAAAAAAACTAACCGAAGAAGAAAGAACAAAATAAGATTAGATATTCAGGGCTATTTGAATCCTCATTTAAATAGACGATTTAGGTTGTTAAGTAGTAATAGCAGTGAGGTATAAGGCCCCAACGATCGCAGGTGCTTCCGGTCTCTCAAGCCGTGAGTTGCGAGTTGCTTTGCTTCTGTGCTGTGTATATATATACGTGCTGGTGTGCAGCCACCTTAACGCGGCCTTTTAGAAAGTGCATGCGTGATGTAGTTATGTATGTATATATACACACGTATATACTATAGTGTAAGACCAAGAAAGAGAACCGGGCCTTCGAAATTGGGCTAACGATTCACCGAAAGTCTGGTCTTTTCACTTACACTTTTGGTCAACGCTGGAATTGAAAATAAAAATAAAAAAAATACCTCGAGAGGTAGCATTAACGTACTTTGCATCATCGTTACTTTTTTATTTCTATTTTTGTAACGATACACACAATGTCTTTCATTGATCGTTCCTGATCGTGTTTATTGATGTTAGAATTAAAATAAAGATAAGTAGGT
This sequence comes from Anastatus disparis, assembly GCA_017163975.1. NCBI lineage: Eukaryota > Metazoa > Arthropoda > Insecta > Hymenoptera > Eupelmidae > Anastatus > Anastatus disparis. The sequence continues at coordinate 2,536,056 of JAFFSR010000227.1, forward strand.
AATGGGAAAGGACGAAACATATTGTTCTTTGAGAGCACGGGCATATCGATAACTTTCGATTGGTGTGAGAAAGAGAAATGACGAAATTCCCTCTCGACGAAGGCACTTGGAGAACACACGAGCCGGAGAAATCTGTATATATATATATATACATAAGCCGCAAACGTTGAGCGCGCGCGACACTCTCACATATACTTATATGTACAGGCGTGATCGGATTTTATATTTCAAACTTTTTATCATATTTGTTTCTCTTTTTTTTTCAAAGAGAAATTTAATTTAGTATCTATTAAATAATTTTTCAAATTATGCTTGTGGTAGAATGTCTAAATTACTTTTGAAGGAAACATTTTAATGTATACATTGACTTTAAATGAAAAGAAATTTATCAATTATTTGAATAAGCAGCTGCTTAAATTTATTCATGATGTTAAACAATAAAACTAAGATTATTTATAGTTTTGTTGAATAAATATTCATTGAAATTTAAAATTTAAATACATTCAATTTTCGCGCGCAAATTCAATAACCAATCACATCGAGTATTTAAATGCTTCACAATTTTTGTTTATAAATTTTTCTAAAACTGAAGATTGATACAATATTTTTACTTCAATTTATATTTTCGAAGAGTACTTAAAAGCCTTACATACATTTTCAACAATATTTTAATTAAGTTTTATTTATCATTTGAAGAATTAAGATGCAAAAAGAAGTAAATTAACATATTTTGACATTAAAGTGGCGATACTTACACTGTATGTCCATTACTACTGATTTAAGCCTTGCTGAATGTAAATCGTCTGACCTCTAACGTACGCAAAAGAAAAAAATTGATTTGCTACGAAAGTAATGAATAATCTTTTGAATTTTTTTTGAAAGATAAATCTAAGCATTCTAAATATTTAAAATAAACACCTAATATTGACGTACAAAAGATCAATCTATGTTATATTAAGACGCATATTGTTGTTGTCTATGATATAAATAACCTAAAACAGATCATTCGTCCAATGCTTAACGTGGCGAAAAATTCAATTTCGCAAGGTTACGCGCGGCCTCTCCTTGCGTGAAAGGCGAAGGAATGAAAAAAAAAGAGAGACTTTTAAGATTCGACGAGATTAAATAAAAATGAGACGAAAGAAAAAGGAGGACGAAGCTTAAAATACGTGACGGAGGAGATTATACAGGCCGATGAAAGAGAGGTTAACAACTTTTACTCCAGAAAGTGAAAAGAAGCCGTGTAAATTTTTGGTATACGCAACAGTCTTGTATAAATAATTGTTGAACAATAGAACGAAGACGATCGATTGTTTAAAAAAATTATAATGGAATTGTATAAGGTTATGTAAAAAAAACTTAGTTTTTTTTTGTATTCAAACGTAAAGTCCAATGAATCGTAACGGGAATGAAGATTGGACGAAAGAGGAAAAAAAAAAGAAGTTTTTTAAGCGAACAGTTCAAAGAACGATTATTCAAGAGTGTATAAGGACCTTGCGGTTATGCTACTCTCGCACATTCGGCTAAATCTTGACAAGTCGTCTGCTTCGGCACGAGGTATATATATATATATATATAATGTTTGGAAACTCTTTTCAATGAGCACCGCGCGTCACGCGACCGTGGAAAGTCTGGATTTTAAAGTATTACGCGATCTTGTTGACTTATATTCTTCAATATTTTTTTTCTCGTCTTTTAAACCTTTAAACATCATCTTTGCAACATTGTAGCTCTTTTTTTTAGTAATTTATGCATCCGCAAGTGGAAAATTGGCGAAGGCTGAAAAATTATTTTTATTTTTTCAATCATGTTATTCTTAGAAACTGAAACACTTTGAAAAATATTGAATTTAGATATTTCCAAGAAGGTATAATGAAATTTAAAAAGGAAAAAATACGTTAAAATTTTTAATGACGTTAAATTTATATTGGTATAATTATGAAATCATCTGGTTGATGAGTAACGTTTATTGCAAAATTTCGTCCATATAACCTTTATTTTTAATCAATTCTGCATATTTTATTAATTTTGCATAACAATATAAAGTGAAAACATCTGTTGGTAATTAATTCCAGAGCCTATCCTGTTAAAACTAATGCATTTTGAATATTTTCATTTGAAATTGAAATTTCTGTACAACAATATATACATTTTATGCATTGATGTTACCATTCAAATTTGTATAACTGAATTTTAATTCGCCAGAATTCATAAACGTCGCGTAAAAGTACAAATTACGCATAAAATTAAGAATAATACGTACGTAAAGCAATTCTCACTTTTTTACGTCTGGAAAGTTTGAAATTTCGTTTTTTAATCTCGAAAGAAAATTAAAAATTTTCTTTTAATGATGGAAATTACATTAAAAAGTCCCATTTAATTTTCTAATATAATCATAATCAACGAAAAAAGAAAAACTCCAACAATGTAAATGATACACCGAACTTTTTTTTTTGAAGAATTAAAAAAAAAGGTCTTTAAAACATTTTTTTTCTCCATATAACGTTATAATGGCATAGAATTACACAATGCGAATCGAGCAAATGACAGTTCTTTAACCGAGACTCTGGCTATATACGCGCGCAAGGTAAAACCGTATTATCGCGCGCTCTTTAAAAAATAACGCATACACTAAACGCACAATGTTATAATATGTCGGAGAGAGAGAAAAAAGAGTTGAAAAAACAAGCGAAAACCGTCAATTTTCTATTACATTTTTATACACATGTTTATTATCCCGGCGCAACGAGTTTATTGAAATTTATAAAATATAACAATGTAGAAAACGATGTACTTGAAAGTAAGAAGAAAAAATAAAGAACTATTTCTCAATATAGTTTCGCGTCGAAAACTGGTTCTTACAATGAATATTTATTTTATTAATAATAACCATATAAATATTAAATTTATTCGTGTATTGCACGGTGCGTTAATGCAAATAATTATGTTAAATTTTAGTATGAAGTACGGCATTGCTTTTGAATTAAATTTAATGATGATATTCAACTAGTACCCTCGCACAATAAATTTTTATAATTACCATACACTGATATTTTTAGCTTTTGTAAGTTGTATGTACGCGCTAAAATTGAATTAGAAAATTAGGTGCCTAAAAACCAGAAAAGTCGAAACCTCTTTTTCGTCATTGTTTGAAAATTAGTTCAAATGCTTTGTATCAAATTCACTAAACAAAGCATCGAAATTTAGACCGTTCAACAACAAAAAAAAAGAAGAAGAAGAAATAAAAGAAACGAGGTAATTACTCATTATAATTCTATTCATACAAAATACGCGCAATAATTTTGAAACCAGTACCACACACGCAGAGAAAAGAAAAACCCATTCCCTTTGTCCATCCAACGAAATTAATGCATCAAACTCTTCTTTTTTTTTTCTATTTAATCGTTCTTTATTTAACACGCGTGCACTCATGCTTTACACACAAATTCGCAGTTTTAACGGAACATACACGCGCTTTAGGCATTGCGTAATTCGGACGGTATACGGTTAACATATATACATATATAAAGTCCAGTGATTAGCCATTCTTTTTTTTTTCCTTCTTTTTTTTTATTTTGCACCAACAGATGCGTATAGTCTTTTGCGGAGAGCAAGAGTCGAGAGATACACATCGATTGCAGCACTTTTTTTTTTAAACTTGGCTATAGTTGCAAGCCCAGTTTTTTTTTTTTTTTTTTTCGTGACGAAATGCTCTGAGCTGCGGATAGGTCCTCGTAATGCGTGTGTATGTGCGTGCAAAGTGGAAACTTGATTTTCTCGCGAAGTTGGAAAAATAAGTATCTTTATACGGAAGAATCAGGTCGGAGCTTTAAGTTTATTATACTCGCGACGAGTTAGTGACGTATTCTTTCGTATTGAAAAAAAAAATAAGGATTTTCAATAGTTTTATTATTTCCCGATGGTTTATGATGATCGAATCGTGCACATGCAACTTTGAAAAGTACTGGTTGGTAATTAGAATAAATTATTCTTTTATTTATAATATTTATGAATTTATAAATCTTAATCCAATTGCAATTGGATGGATTTATTGGTCTGGCATTAGCATATGCATCAAAATTTGATATTTAATGCGAAGATGATGCGCGAAGGATATGTAAATTATTAAAAAAGAAATATACGCCAACGTTATATAATAATTTCCTCCGTAGTTATAAATAGATTCTAAAAAGTAAGTTTAACGCTGTAACATTAGCGAAGAAAAACCAGTAGGTAAAGTATTTTCAATTATATTTTCTATAGCCATTAAATCTGTCAAATGTTAAATTAAAGTACCGAGCTGAAATTACACATTACGGGGTACAAATTTATCTAATAATATACAACAATTCGTTATTTAAATAAACCATAAATTTATTATTTTAACGATATTCCTCAAGCGCGTAATTAGAACATTTAGTTTATATTTACGTTTGTACGTTGTGCATATACGCAACTAGAAGCTACTTATAGTCGGAGTGCTATCTTCGTTATTTATACGGCGAGTTTAAATATGCTAAAATGTGACATTAAAAATAAATACACTATACTCACGGCACATAATATTCCAATAAACTTTTCGCGCGCATTTAAATATTAGCAATGTTAATGCATACTTTACTCTTGTTTACAGACGCTTGTTAGATTAAGCATCTACACCGGTTAGAAATTTTAAATTCGTTTTCAATTTACCGCGATGCGATGGAGCTCGTTAAGAAAAATTGATTTTTAAATTTTGCAATTTATTAATCCGATAAATAAACTATTATTTAATATAATCAATTACGTTAATTGTTGGGTTGACTAGTATATTATTAAAGTGGCTGTTATCTTTTTAAAAAATCGACTGTTAATTACTGATTAATGAAAAATTCCGAATCAGATTCTCGTTAACGTTAATTTAGACCGAGCAAAATGCGAGTAACTAATTAAACCTAACTGCTGCATCACGAGGCAATAAAGTTAACTTCCTTATAAGCAACGAATAAAAATCATCTGTGAACCAAATTTAAAAAAAAGGAAAAAAAATGCAAAATTTTAATATCAAACAATAGATAAAGCAACATAATTAATGAATGTATAACAAAAAGCATTTAAAGAAACCTAACGCGTATATATGGAACCTAATACCATGCAATTATGATATCACACCTAGAAAATACATATTGGTCTCCGCAGTTGCGCCCGCTAGCTCTAATGGTCTAGTTCATATATTCCTATTCCTTTTCGCGCAGGATAAAAAAAGAGAAAAAAAAGAAAAAAAAGAAAAGGAAAATGCTGTCTCAATATATAACATTGAATATCATGGGGCAACTGTGTGCAGCAGTAGTGTTGAAGGTAAAAGTTTTTCATTCGGATAAACGCCCCCTAGCGGCACAATAGAATTCAAGTCTAAAGCGAAAGGGTCCACTATATAATAATAAAACGTGATAGCAAGCTTTGCGAGGTCATGGCTATGCAGTCATATATACACGTATAAATATATACATATATATACTATATATACATAATGCAATCCTAGAATTTAGCGTGTGGGCGCACAGCTGATTTATCGGCATCTTCGCCGTGGGCAGGCTATGTAACTTTTCTCTCCCTTTTTTTTCTTTCATATATTTTTCATTTTCTTTTAGTTAAACTTTTTTAAAGTTTCTATATACACTTACTCGTTCCTTTTTTTTTGGTTACGCTAGGCTCTCTTGTCAGCTGATTATCATCGGCTGATTATACATTTGGCTTGTTTTACTTTAGTACTCAAGAGCAAGAGCACCTTAGAAAATGCATACATATATAATATATGGTATATATATATGTGTGTGTATAGGCATGGGTATATAAAGGGAGAAAAAGGGAAGGAGTGACATGAAATACGACTGGTTAAAGGAACGTATATAAAGGATGTGTATAATCAAGTTAACGTTTATATACATACCGCGGTGTTGTAGTTTTCAATTATGTTGTGTTGTAGCTTTTGCTCAAAGATGCGCGCGATGTCCTTTTTTTTCAATTTATTTGTTAAAACCAACCAAAGGGAATATACTTGTGAAGGGTTAATTGATTATAATTAAGTTTTTGAAATTGTTCAAAGTTTCTCGAGAGTTTTTCATATATGTAAATAGCGTTAAAAAGGGCCCCCCCTTTTTATAATTGCATGAATATTCAAGTGACAATTTTTCATTTAGATTAAGAAGTTGTCACTTTAAGTGACGTTAAATTGCATTTTTGTTGTGTGATTTATAGTTTCCAGAGAGAGATTAAAATATATTACCTTGAGCTCAAGTGCTTGATATATACGTTCGAATGAAGATGTTTCATATTGGAATAAATAATTGTTTGCATTTATTAAGAGGCATATGCAAAGCGTCGAGAGATAATAAACCGATTTTGCTAAGTAATAAAAAATTACTAATCTATTAATAAATTTGGATAATGTCAAAAATTTATTTTAATAAAAAAATCAAACTCTCATTACCATAACCATTTTACTTAAATTCTTTTATTTTTTATTCAAATTTCACATTGGATTAAGTGCATTTATTTATATGTAAAAAATTTTTTGCATTAAAAATTGCTAGAAAATCCGTTAAACCAAAGTAATGTTAAAATGGCAGGATTGAAAGGATGAAATTCGATGCAGACGTTAGATAATAAAGTTAACACTGTGTAAATAACGGATATTTTATAATCTTTAGACTTTATAATTGCAATTAGTAAAAGCGTTTATTATTTTCTCTCGCTTAATGATTTATGTACCAAAAACTTGTAAAACATAATTTATCGTTCAGCCTTCATTTGTCATGCGCTGGAGCTTCTAATTATGGGATTCAAGTTTGAAAATTTTATTACTTTTTTTCTTTTTAACGACACCATCTCCTCTCAATATTAATGCAATTTGCATTAGTTCTGGCTTGTCGATGATAAAAGAAAAATATTTTTTGCACGAAGCTTCAATGATTTAAATTTGTATCTTCTATTTTATTTTTTAAAATGAAAAAATAAAAGATGAAAAGGATTTCAAAAGCATATTTATATACAAGTTTAAATTGAGCTTATAAATAAAAGTGCATCCCTTCGTGCAGAGCGTCATTTTTCTTTAGCGGCAATAGATGAAGAAGAAGAAGAAGAAGAAGAGTAACGTTACTCACGATGTTTATCTAAGTCTCGATATAATTAATAGCAGCTTGTGTCCCTTGCGATGATAAAAAGAAAAAAAATCTTCTCTCGCTATATTTTTTTTCGCTTCTGTATTTCAATTTTTTTTTCTTCTTCTTTTATTAAAAAAAAAAAACAACTTTTCTAATATTCTATTCTAAGAGTTCAGTATACGTATATAGATGTATATATGTGTTTCATTATAGTTGCATGAGTACTAAAGCTAGCGTGAATTTCATTTGGCTGTTACTTGTCAGTGAGCCAAGTAATAACCGTATATCGCGTTTAGCTCGTATTACCGATTACCTTGTGCTCTCGCGTCACCTTCACATATACCATATACTTCCAAGCTTTGAAAAAAAAAAAAAAAATACTCGCCGTTTTGCGGCCTATACGTATGCTATATTACGTTGGAATAAAAGTTACAAATATAAACATTATAATGTACATCACTTTGCGTCCGAGGCCCTTGGAGGAATATGAAAAAGAAAAGTCGGCCTTTTTTTTGTTCTTTCTTTTCTAAGATACGTTACTTTATCCGCAAGAATCTTTACAACTTTTGTACACACGCCGAGCAGTACAAATGGTTTTTACAAAAGTGCGAATAGCCTTATGGCTTTTGTCGATTATGGCCTTGAATAATTTCAATGCTATTTCTCATATGTTTTCAATGAGATCTTTATTTTTATGAAAATTTTGTTTTGAAAATACATTTCTAAAAAATTACCGTGTAGAATTTTAAAAATTTTTCTTTGAAATTTCATATGAATCGACTCGAAAGTTTTACATAACGAATGTAAATTTGTTGGTTTTCTTTAAATATTCATGTTAATAAACCTTAGATCTTGTTAAGAAAAAAATAACCATAATAATAATAACGTTTACTCTCTGGTCTCTAATGCACGGCAATTTTTTTCTCCTCTTCGTTCTTTTTTTTCTTTTCCATAATCATAAAAATCAAGAGTTAAGGTGGCAATTAAAAGTTCCGTTAGAGAAGCGCGAGCGCGCAACAATAACAGGACGCGTTATGGCTGATGCCTTCTTATATGCTATTCTAACACTCGTTATGAGTGCTGACTTTAGAAGAAAAAAAAAATAGCATCCATAAGGGTACGAGGATAGTATATCTTCAATATTCTTTTTTTTCATCTTCCATAGAACGAAGTTCAAGACTATTTAAATACTCGTTAACAGTAAATTTTAAATTGGTTATTTTATTTTTTTCGCTTATAAAAAGTACGTCTCTTTGATTAACGTGATTTTAATTTCGCGTGTCGTTATGTTTGCCTTGAAAACTGTATTTTCCATGGATATTTTGGTTCTTTTGTTTCTTTCGATCTAATAAATAAAATTAGCGTAAGTGGCAAGGGGGGCTAGAAATAATTGAATGAATTTTAATGAAGATCGTTAAAAATGATCGCTTATACATTATTATTACGTTCACGAAAGCTTTTAAACTTTATCGTTTATATCGTTTCTTCTTCTTCGTTCCTCTTTTTTTTTTTAAAAACTCTTTTGGTTAAAAGTTCCTTTTTTTCTCAAAGTATCTCGATTCACCCTTTTACGTGCTTGTGTATAATGTAAAATGATGATACTCGAGGATGAGCATGGAAATTTGATACTTTGCTAGCTTAAACGATCCCCTCTCCGCTTCTTCTTACATGTAAACTTACTTTAATACGATGCACGGTAACATGTGATTTGCCACTTTGAAAAAGTTTAAAAGTATAGTTTTATTTTTGTTTGGGCTTTTAGTTTCTTCGAAAATATGATATTTCAATTTTAAACTGAAGATCCGAATGGATAATGCAATGAATTGAATACAAAATAATAATCATAGTTTAAGTCACGTACGTTAATATGACATTTTAATTTCAGCCTCTTAGTAATTATCGCGACTCGTTAATTAATATCCAATGTCTATCATTACGATTCTCGGTAGTAAACAATAATGTGAAAAAGAGAAAAAGTAAAAAAAGAAAGAAAAAAACTGTTAGCCACAGATGACACGTGCGTTATATCAATATTTGCATTGTATTACAACAGTTTCTGATGATGACACTACACGCTTCTCGGACGAATCAGAATATTAAATGAACGATGAATTAAATAAACATTTGTCAGTTTCATTATAGCTCATTAAAAAAAAAGAAAAAAAAAAAGGAATAATAAACGCAAAGTAAATTTATTTCTTACACGTAATTGAGTAGTTGTATGATATAACATTGCAATACGCCGGCATTAATCATTACCTTTTTTTTTACGTAAAGGAGAGTGTAAACTTTTTAATGAAAGTATAAAATATTTACTTTGAAACTCACTGGTTAGATCGTTGGAAAAAAAAAAAATTAAAATTTCTAAAGTTAAGTTCTGCGAAATTTATTATTTACCAGCGCAACTATTTATAAACTAAACACTCAAGTACAAACTCTCTCAAAAATCCATAAATCACTGAACTACCGAGATTTACATATCTCCTCGTGCAAATATTAAACATAAAAAGCCTCTCGGACTAAGTAAAATTAGAAAATAAAAAATTTTTTTAATAAAAGCCCATTTACAAAGTTTTTAAAAAAAAGAGCAACAATAAAATATCGAGCTTTTATATGAAATCTTAAAAGATTGATAATGGCTGTGTACTTAGCTATGTACAAGGAAGGGAGGGTACATAATGCTCGCTCCTTTATATTATATTCTTTTACTCTATCAGCTGTATCCTGCGGATACGTCGTATACCTATTTTATATGTATATACACTCTCGCGTATAATTGATTACCATAACATAGTAGTCCTTGACACTTAATTGCCCCCCTAGTATACACTATTACACTCTCCTTTTTTTCTCTCTTTTCTTTAACCATTTCCTTGGCACTTATACGTATACGCACACGCACTAGAGGGATAACTATTCCAGCCGTAGCTTTTATGCTAAACAGTCGTGTGGATGATGTGTCTTTGATTTTTAAACTGGACTTTCTTGTACTTTATTACCCCGGGATTTTCTTCCTTCTTCCTGATTGACATGCTAATTTTATTTTGTCGATCGGTTTTTTTTTGCTCTTTTTTCTAGTTGCTTGCTCTTTTTTCTAGTTGCTTGCTCTTTTTTTTCTTGGTTTAAGATGTATAAGCTCGCGTTGCACGATGCGCCGGACAGTTGTCGTTTTTTATGACTGTTTCTACTGAAAGTGATTAAGATTGATTAATAGAAAGGTTTGGCAGCTTTATTTAAAACTTTCTTTTTTAAATACCTTTTTCTTTCTCAATTATTCTCATTTGCAATCAGAATGATCTTTCCTTTTTAAAATAGTCCGATCTTATTAATGGTTCAGTTATTTGCGGTATGAGTCATCTGCTGGATTTTCCAGTAGTTGCATATATATATCAAAGAATTCCAGAATGATACTTTATAGTTTTATTGAAATATCTTTGAATTTTTCATAAGCTTAAATATACGCTTGAATGCAAAAATTTAGTATAATAAATTTTTTCATTTATAATCTCAAACATATCTTTAACGCGTATATATGCCTCTTAGATAGAGAAATACCTTACCCACCGCGCATCGAAATCTCTCTCTAGTACATATGCAAACATTGTATAGGAAAGTTGTCGTAAAATTAAGAGAACAATTTTACTGTACTGCCAATAAAATTACGCGTATGATTTTAATTTGTACTGTAAGACTTTTTTCCACAATAAAATTTCAATTTTCTTTTTATTTTAGAAATTGTTGACGTTATTATATAGCTATACATGCCTCGGCATGAAGTTTAACCTCCATTAAAAAAATTCGAGGACGTGCGGTTACAAACTGGTTAGAAAAGAGTAAAAATCGACAGCGTTAGCCGGTTTTGTATATGCAGACCAATAAATCCTTTCATAACCTTAAACTTTTCTAACGAGATGTAACATTATAATAAAAGCAAATTGTTAATATGAATATCATCGAAGAAAGTTAGACAAATTTTTCAAAATTTTATACTTTACTGAATTAAAATTTTATATTATTTTAATTAAAATTTTAGGTGAATCGATCAATCGGATTGTCTTAAAAATGTTATAAATCACATATTCCAATTGACGGTAAATTTATAGTTCTATAAACTTTTCTCATAAAGCAATGATTAATTGAATGTTTGTCGACAATTAAAAAGAATAATTATTAAATACTTGAGTACGAATCTTAGAAATGAAAGTATTATACTCGCTGTGCGTAACGGTCGCTCGAGCAAAAGCGCAATGAAAATTAATCCGTGACGTAATTTACGCACTAGCGCTCAGTCAAAACATGCAGAGCCATAGAGATGTCGATTGCTCCAGTAATAAAAATCAAGCAATTAAAAACAACTAAGCAGAAGGAGAAACGTTTAACGATTCTGTCTCAAATATCAGTGAATAGTTAAGAGATTGAAGCTTTATTGACGCGAAGGATTAAACACTTGCATAAATTACGCGCGTGTCATCACTTTTTCATTAACTGGACATCAAAATAATCTTTAAATTTAAGTTTTATCTCGATCTGTAAAGTAGATAAAAGTTTAATGCATGATTGATGTGGAAAAAAATGTGTCACGTAGTATATAGCTGCAGTATATATTTTTAATGCCGAGCTTAGTTCAGTTTAGTCCATTGAAAATGCACTAGGCGTTTCCGTCCTATTTTCCGAAGGCTACGAAGAATAATGCTATTCTTATTTCGAAATAAATCAGTCACGTGTATTAATAGATGCTGTAACTGAAATGAAAAAATAATAATAACAACTCGCCCATACACAAAGTTATTAAAAAAATACAAAGTGAAAAAGAAAAAACATTTTTTTTTTTCTTATTCGTCGATAATTGTTCAATTAAGTAACACGTCGGAGAAATAAAGTTTTCGATAAATTTATTATGAAATTATAGATTAACTTTTTCTTTCGTTATGCAGCATCCACAATTACTTTGGGCTTTACTGTGCTATTGATCGGTAAGAGTAACAAGTCAATTATATACCCATCTGAAATTCAATCAATCGTGCGACCTGAATTCTAACGTTAACGTAAAAAGACGTTTATTTTAGCTTTGATGTTGTAACACAAAAGAAACATGAAATTTGCAATGTGATACTCGTTATCTCTTGAGTAGAAAACAACATTATATTTATTTATTTTTCATTTGCGCCGTGAGTTTAATGAATTGTTGCTTTGAAAAAATATGTGTATTAGAATAATTTCTCTGAATAACACAAAGTACTTTTGTCTTCTAATTTCCGTGTGATCAGATAAATAATATGAATTTCTGATCGGCATAACGCGTTCGTTTAGAAAAAACAGGAGAGCAAAATTATAAAATCCCTTATAGTTTATGAATTCAGTGCAGCTAATTGCTGGTAAACAAGCTCTAATCCTAAGGCACAGAATAAAAAGACGAAGCTTTTTCAAAGAGCCTTTAATTGACGTGTTTACCAAGGGTGTATATGCATATTATAAGGAGAGAGAAAAAAAATAAATTCTCGAATGAAATCCCTTCCGACAGCTCTTCATTTGCTATGCGTTCTCTTTTATTTAACTTGTAAAGGAGAAAAAATCTATATGATTTTTCTCTCACAAACGCGAGTATTACAGCTCGAACAATTTACACTTTCCAATTTTCATACTACGCTAATTGCAAGTAAACGCTCTACCATTTTCACCGCTGTTAAACAAATTCTTATCCATAAAGTTGCAATTAGAAAATTGAAATCTCGTTGTTTATTTTTTATTTAATAAAATACATGAAAAAATTAATAACAATACTGAAGCCAACGTACAGATAGAAATAATAGAAGGCGATCGCTGCTAGAGATAATATAAATACAAGGGGTGGAGATATACTGACAATAATTTTTTTTTTGTTTTCTTATTGTTTTTTTTTTTTTTTGTTTACGACTCATTTCAGTTAGACAACATGTATTAAACATTTAATACGCATTCGGTTGGTAAAAGGTCCGATATCTAAGTTAAATCCGGCATTGTATGGTAATGCTTGGCTGGCTATAGCACTAACTCTCAACGGTGGCAAAAGTACATACATGTATACATGTATACGTGTATACCTATGGAACAAGAAAGATAGCGAGAGAGAGAGAACAGAAAATTTCAAAGGTATATAAGAATATCTTTTATCCCTTCGAGGGACGCATGTTTCTCGCGCCTTTTTCTTTCTAGCCTTCTATTTTGCATCGTTTGGCATCTTAAAAAAAAGGCAAAAGATAAAAAAAAAATTAAAGAAGAAGATACTTCGGACATGCCTCCGGCTATATAGTTATATACAAAAATAGTTTTTGTTCATTTTAAAGTCACGATTTTTTTTCTTATTGTTGCTGTTCCTTTCTTTGATATTAGTTTTTTTTTTTTTCAACCAAAGCTTATTACGAACATTCATCATAGAAGATTTTTCATTGTAATTGATATTATGAATTATCGTTTGTTGTAATCATTACAAATTATTATCTGCAAATGATATACGGCTTCATTTGAAAATGTTTAAACATTTTTTTTCGTTTTAGTTTACTTTTTCACTGTTTCATTTTATTTTAAAGAATCTCATCATGCGAATAATCTCATTTATATGTTAATACGGTTTTAAGCTTATAATTTCAAGACAATAATCAATTACACGACGGAAACGCTTTTATAGAGTTGTCTGGCTCGCATGGGAAAAAAGTTTTATCATTATTAAAGATTAAAATAAGCGATTCAATTAACGACACACGTAAAATTAACTGCTTACAACAAAACCTAAGATTACTTTTGAATTAACAAAATTATTTATTTTTTTCAATCTCTACTAAATTATTTCCATCGTATTTTCACAAAATCTATTTTTAATCAAAACTCATCTCAAATTTTAATTCAACCTTGCCACTTGCACAAAGAGCTCTATAGATCTTCAAACCATCCAAGCAAGATACTTTGAAAGGGAAGGGATTTTCCAGTGTAAGCGAATCTCTTTCTTCATAAATCTGTAACAAACCGATCGAGAGTACATAATCGAAGTGAAAATAGAGATAAAAAAAAAGAGTCAAAGATGGCATAAAATGGGGTTAGACTTTCGTCCTTCGCTCAAAGGATGAATTCTCAACAATCCGTAACGTAACGATGAGCTTTGAGGTCAGTGCGTGGTTCTGTCAGCTTGGTTTATACTACGCTCTTCTCTCTCTCTCGTCATCGCGTGTTTCCTATGATAACTTTTTTTTTCATCCGATTTACACGTATATGCACGTACTGTCAATGGGATAGATTCAATTTATCGCGAGCAAACATCTTTTCGAGCTTGCCGATACACATCTACAATGTGTTACGATGAAGGGAATCCGTATTATTACGTGCAAGCTGGTGGGATGAAAGAATTTTAAAAAATAATTCATTTTAAAGGTATAAATTGTCGCTTTTTGTATACACGCACGCGTTACATAAAGATTCATCTTTCGAAAGTCGATGATGCGATTCGTGAAATTTCTTTTTTTTTTCGAGCCTGCAATTAGCAAAGCTTTCGAAAGTTTGTTGACTGAAAGCGCTGGGTTTTTTTAACACGTCTCGCACGCAAGATTCAATAATTCTGCGTAATTTTATCGAAGATTCTTATAGGATTTTTAATGAAAAAAAAGACTATGTATTTCAATATAATATAAATTTGTTTGTCTAAAAAACTATAAAATCATGCGTATCTAGTTTGTACGGCAAAAACATAAAAAGTATATTCAAGAGGTATATTAAAGGCATTACCAGACGAAGATATCGATTTTCCTAGAGATTCCATCGATTAGCAAAAAAAAAGAGAAGAAGCCAACAAAAAAATAAAAGAATATTCTCGTTGAAAGATTATCAAAGCTCATCATCAAGCGCAATATCCTAAAGATCGTCTAGTAAGATAAAAGTAAAATAAAAAAAGAAAAAAGAATAAATTCAAGGATGCGTATACGAATGGTATATCTAATAAGAGCCTTAGAGTAACTCTTATATGTTTCCTGTTACGAATCAAAGAAAAATGTCCCTTTAGCAAAAAGGAAAAAAGAAGAAAAAAAAATTGTAGATAACATTACACACCGAGTTTTTCATTAAAAAAGCGCGTCTTTTTATATACACCGCGTAAACATATCTGCCGACGCGTAAACAAGCATCTTTTTACAAATCCAACGTTTCATAACCCCCATGCGCGCAAGAGGAATTTCATCGTTATCGGACGTTATGTGGACGGAAAAAATAAGAGAAAAAAATTCAATATAAACAGAGAAAAAAAATAAATAATGTTAAAGAAAACGAACGGAACCGATCAAGTATTCCCTTCTAGTATAAAAGTTAAACGAAGGGAAGGCATTACTAGTTTGCTGATTCGTCGTTAGACTATTTGCTCTCTTGCTCCTTTGCATTTCCTATCGGTTAGAGAATCGTATAATGCAGGAGATTTTATAACTCGTATATGCGAGTAAGCATTGCCAGCGTAATTTCATACATTTTTTACCATGTTCTTTTAAAAGTATTTTATCTTTTTTTTTTCGTCGTTCCTTTTTTTTTCAAGGGATTGCATCGATTTTATGATGTATTTAAAGTTTTTTGATGCGGTTTGCAAGAAAGTTATGATTTTAATGATTAGATGTGTACGGTCATTTTGAGAGAGCACAAAAAAATCCTTTTTAACGACAAATTATTATAATTTTTAAACAACTGTTATGAAAGTTGAATAATTTTATTTTAAGACTGCGCGATAAATCAAAATGATTTATGGTACCAAACAATACTAAAACTGTATTTATGTTGTGCGCGTAAAAAAAAAGGAAGGAGAAAAAAATTAAAAGTACAATTTTGCAGCGTCAATTTACGTAACATTTTTATAGCTCAAACAGGAACAAAATAAAGATCATACGAACAAACGTTCTAATTTTCATTTACAATCGTAAACAACTCAATTTTCCATAACAGCAACACATACGCGTGCTATGATTTATCCTCAACATCGTCGATAGAAGAGAGGGGAGAAAAAATTCAATCGAAATCAATTTTATTTCAAGCTCCGTACTCAACAATCAGATCTATTGAATTGCTCCTCTTATTCAAAGTCAATGATAGCTTATGCGTACGCATATCATAGAAAATACATAAGCGATTATCTTTGAATCGTCTTTTTCTAAAGAGATATTTTTTAAAAAAATGTTTACTGGATGCTGCAATGACATTATAACGAATGCAATGTATATGTATATAGTTAGTCACGGGAAAGTGGAGGCGCGGTCGTCAACATTGCCGATTATAGGCATCGATGTCGACTTTTCCTCCCGCTCTTTATGCATGTGTGTATGTGTATACTCCTTGTCTTGTTTAAGAGCGAAGCCGTGTGTATATGTATAGGTATAGTTTCTCTTTCTTTTGCGTTAACGCGCGAGCGGCCGAGATAAAGGCCACACGAGAGAGTTTGGTGCTCTCGTTGACTTTTGAGATATAACTTCTCCTGGCGAACGGCTGTTTACGCACACATACACGTACACAGAGAGAGAAATACCTTCTGAAAGAGACAAGAGTCAAAGACTGAGAAGGAAAAAAAGAATGGGATTTAAGAGTTTGAGAGCGGCTTAAAGAGGTTGCGGTAGATGTTTGTGTTGCTGGCTGTCGCAGGGCTATTGCAGACCAAATTGCAATGTTGTTGCAATGGATTAATGTGGTTTTATAAAGCCTCTCTTTCTATCTACTTTATTTTTACATAATTATATATATTGTCGCTGATGCGATTAATTTCACTATTATTTACCGTTATTTATTTAGCTCTAATATTATTCTAGAAAAATTTAATTATTATACGATTGTGCGTACGTCGTTACGTAAAATTTGAAAAGATTAATTTTTCATTTTAAATATATCGCGCGTTAACAATGCTTTGAACGTTTTATTTTTTGCTTGATTTAAAAAAAAAAAACCTCCGTTACTTTTATTGCATAATGCAAATGGTAAATACAGTTTTGTTTCTAGAAAATTAATCTCGTTTAAGCCTTGACGAAGGCTCGGACAGATTTTAATTTGATGTTTCAAGTTTTACATTAAACGAAGTTGAATAAAATTTTCATATAAATTACATTTAAAATTCTCTTTTATTTTTGAAAAATCATCGCTTGCAATTAGAATAGTAATGTGCGTAGAAAATTTGAAGAAACAATTTAGGAGTACAATTTATTCAAAAAGAAGATATCTCGAATAACGTTGAAGACAAAATTATGAAATTATATTAAATAGAAAGAAGCGTAAAATTTTCAAGTCATATAACAAATAATGACAAAATTCGTATACCGAGTACATAGAAAGCTTCTTAACATGTCGACCATATCTCTTTCTTCTTCTTCTTCTTCTTCTTCTGCTTCTCTTGGCATATAGTGTCCACATACTTTTGCTAAGACACACACATATAGCATCTTGACTATACACATAAGCGTATACACAAGTAGAAGAAGAAGAACGTCGTCGTCCCTCGACCTCCTCGCAATCCAGCTTTAGTTCTCTCTTCGTGCCTTAGGCGCCATTACCTCCTTCTCCTTTTGCTTCTTCTTCTTCTTCTTCTACCTTTTTCCTTCTACTTCTTCTTCCTCTCCTAGGTATAGAAGCCAGCCCTTCCAGTTTTCCCTCCTCTTTTCCACTCCGACTACTCCAATTTCTCATCTCGCTTACTGTAGATAGAAAGAAGGAGAGAGAGAAAAAGATAGAAAGAGAGCCTCTCTCGCAAATTTTTTTTTTCCGCACGGCGCTCCCCTCCGAGTGAGTTCGCTTGCCTTGCTCTTGTTCTTCCTCTTTCTGTATAAGCTAAAGGAACGTATATACACTCCAAGCTTATCTTATAGCTTGTCTATATATATATGTATATACTATAGTTAAGACTCTACGAAGTCAAGGACCGTTCTCAAGGAGGTCGTCGAGCACGCGCTCAGCCGAGTATAAGAGGAAAAAAAAAAGAAGCAGAGAAGGAAGGGACGCTAGAATAGTTGAGATAGAAGAGGAAATAGGAAGATAAAGATAGAAAAAACAGAGAGAGAGAGAGAGAGGGAAAGGACGCAATGCTGTACAGAGAAAGGGATAAGGATATACGAAGAATTTAAAAGGATGTACATAAAGAAAGAGCGAGAGAGAGAGAGAGAAATAGCGAGAAAATTTTATCTTTCAGAAAATTAACTTTTTAACTTAAGAGAGAATGGAAAAACTGTTTATATCTCAATTTTCATTGAATATATATAGATTATTTCGATTTATCGATGCAACGCAAACTGCTCTCTTTCTTTTGTTTACGTAAGAAATTTATTGATTTCATCGAGTTTTTGCTGGAATTCAAGCTAAATTTTCAATTTGTTGCATCGATTGGGTTCACGAGAAAATTTCTAGATTGCGAAATTGAATTTAATGGACGGATTTTCAATATTTCCGATAATACGGATAACTCAATTATTTATTATAAATATTCCATTATTATTCGACTTTTTATTAAGCGTTTACTAAACTAATTACTGCAAACAACAGCAATTTCGCCACGCCAAAATACCAGCAATTTTTCGAAAACGTATAACTTTTAAGATTTTATAGCCTCGAGTGCGAGAAAATAGTTGAGGATAAAATTATTTTTCATTAAAATATTAAGTTATAATAATTACACCGAGCGTCCTTGACTTTCAGTTTACATTCAGCTGTTAGTACCGCCTTAGAATATTATTATTATGCTTTTATAACACGTAATAGACTTTATGTCTAATTTTACTTAAACCAAACCTAGTAGACCACTTTTCTACAGTTAAAAAAATTTTTATTTTTCTGGTACACGAGTGCAAAGCTACGTTCCTCCGTTTCTCTTTCTCTCTGTGTTTCTATTTCTCCGTGTTTCTTTAACGACAAAGTTATTCTCCTTTGGTTTGTGCGTAATTTTAGAGTAATTTTCTATACAGCTCTCGTGAAAAATCCCGTAAAATAACGAATATTCCTTCCAACATTTTCCAACAAACGTAACGGATTGTTTTTTATGTTCAATTTTCTTGAAAAAAAAAAAAAAATGGATAATTAAGATTTTTTTTTGTATGTGGGACAACATAAAAATACAGCTAGTTCTTTTTGTTTATTGTTGAAAAAAACAAGTACCCGTGTTCTTATTAACTTGATAAATACAGTAGCATTTATAATCTCTCAATGCAAGGGGAAAAAAGGTAATAAGTAATTTATCATCGGTGTATAAGCTTTAAAATCATCTAATTGAATTCTTACTACGTGTATTTCACACCACATGATCAATTCGCTAACATTCTTACAATCGATTTTTCTGCTCGATACAAGATATACACCAGAACGAGGAATAAAAAAAAATAAATATAAATAAAATAAAGGAAGAAAGGAAAAAGGAAAAAAAAAAGGTTTTGTATAAAAACGTGAAAAAGATCGATTCGAAGCGATGTTACATTACGTATACGAATGCCTCGAAATCTGCGAGTCTTAGGATCTTTCTTGCTTATACACAAAAGCAAAAGACTTCTAAAAGCAAACTAAAAAGATATCCATGATGTACGTGTGTATGAAAGTATACTTGTGCATGTGTGTGTAAAGGACAGAGAGAAATGGAAACTTCTTCTTCTTCTTCTTCTTGTACACGCGCACGCGTTTATATTCTCTTTGTCTCTTTTTCTTTCCTTTTGATATACGTTTGCGCTTTTCTCTATATCTCTCTCTCTTTCTTTCTCTCTTTTTCCCCTTATCTCCCTTTATTTTTTTTTCTCTTGCTTTTTCTCTTATTTTCTTCTCTTCTGGTATATAACAGAGCAGAAAGAACGGATCACCATTATCTGCATTCCCTGGACTATACGACGTAGAAAGAAAAAGAACAAGCAGAAGAAGAAGAAAAGTCTCTCTTCTTTCTATTTTTTTCTTCTTCTTCTTACTTGTGTTGTGTTGGGCTTTTTTTTTTCTCTTCAACGATCTCCTTTTCTTGCGTATTTATCGCTGCCACGGCGAATATTGTTTTTCCTCTTGAAGAGAAGGAAAAAGGAGAGGATGCGCATGGGTGTGCTTTCAAAGTATATTATATATCCACGTATACGGATACCGCAATGGCATTTGAATATCCTATGCATAGCGAATGAATCTTTATTTTTCTTTTTTTTTTTTTTTCATTTTCCTCTTTCTTTATGATAGCGCACAAGGAAAATAGTTCTTAAGGTTGAATTAATTTGATTTTATTTTTCCATTCTTTTTGCTCAAAGACTTGGAAATAATTTAGATTCCCCGGGACGGAAGTCCCTGCGTGTATAAGGTTTTGTTTTGGTTTATCGGTAATTGCTGAATTGGCATTGTTTTGTCAGATTTTCAATTATAATTTATACGACACACAATGGAACGCTACAAGGACTAATCAAATAGTTATTTATATCATGTTGAAATAATTGGTTCGACGGAGAGAAAAATTTCTCCCCGATAAAATATCAATTTTCAAAGTCTGTCGTGTCGGGCCTGTTACTACTTAAAACGGTAAATTTGCTCAATTTGCATATCTTTAAATGATTAATCGATATTTATTCAATACCACGCATGATTTCGGTACAAATGTTTATTCGAAAAAAAGGTTTTAGTTTTTGAAAGTAATCGCTTTCTAAAATCGTATCGCTAATGCACGTTTTGTATGATAATTTTTTCCTTTATTATAGCACGTTTTAAGGAATTTTTTGCAAAACAATAAAAAAAAGCGCGTATAGTTAAATTCGAAGCGATTATTAGCGCGTTCTCTCGAAGTTATGATTTTGAAAATCTAATTACACATCGCAAATTAGTAGGAAAATATAATGCTTCGAAGAAAAAAAAAAGGAGAGGAAAAAAAAGAACAGAAGCATAAAACTTGTTACCAAACTAATTATGAAAACAATGAATGAACGTTCTACATTTTCGTTTTCAACGAGCCAAAGGCATTTATCCACGTAAAAAACTTCATTACCTAATCATTATGCTGTACGTATACAGCCGAGACAAAAATAACAAAAAAATAAATAAATAGAAGAAGAAAAAACACGAAGTTTAATGAAACAACAAAGTAGTAAATGAAAATTTAAATTAAAACGTATCACCGAAGCTTTTCATTCATTAAAAAGGATAAGTCTTCCATGTCGATTGTATGTATATGCATGTAAGACCCCACGCGTGCTAAATAAAACAAACGAAATCAATGAAATTCAAAGTAGGCTATAAAAGCGCTCTTCTTTTTTTTTAAATGACCATTACCCATCGTGTAATTTCAAAACACGCTCATTTCAAGCGTTCGTGACAACTTCTCCTTTTAAAGAAGAGTCTGCCGTATATTTTTTCTTTCTTTTTCCAAGAGATTCTCTCTCTTTTTTTTAAAAATATGCTCTCTCACGTAAGTCTTTATAGAAAGAGCGAGTGAGAGAGAGAGAGAGGAACGCGGATACGTTTTACTTTCCAAACATTGTAAAATGTGTATGTATAAAGCGTCAAATGTCGGGCGCGCACATTGACCTGGTAAAAAGAAAACGACGACATCCCACGCATCTCGACCTAATTTTTTTTATTATTTTTTTCTTTCTTTTATAGCTCGCGAATCATCTTTATATATATATGTGTGCGTCTTTTTTCCGCGTTGTTGTAAAGAGAAAAGAGAATGAAGATGAAAGAAAAAAAATAACACAAGCCCCGCGAGCGATGAAACTATTATGCTTTGGAGTCTTGCGATTTCCCTTTGGTTTCATGTACACATGTATATATGTATGAGGATATTTTTTTTCTTTTCGATTAATTTCGATGATGAGATCAGCGTGATTAAATCGCTGTTCTAATTTCATGTGTTACAATTGATTAAGGTTAACCTTTTTTGATGGATATATCTTTTTTTTTTTTTCGTATGAATTTATGTACGTTGTGAACTAATGGCGCATGTGAGGCTAAGTGAAATTTAGGGTATAATTTGTGCGTTAATGATTATTATTTATACAGATATTAATATATCGTTAACGTTAGATATATTCGGTACTGCCAGAGGCGATGATTTTTTTTTCTTCAATGAAAACATAATTATAGTTTTGAAATTGAAGCGAGAAATGATTAGTTGGAGGAGCTGTGAATTTTTTAACGAAATTCAAATTGTATGAAATTTTTGACACATTATTAAAGTATACGAAGCTTTTATATTTTCATTTGACTTTCTATTTTGTGAAAATAGTTGAAATTTCATTATAAGAGTTTGTTGAATATCAAGAAAGACAAAGAATAATTTAAAAACGTTATAACAATGCAAATTGAAAAAAAAATTTGTTTAACTAATACAACATCGTTATGACATTTTATCGTACAAGGTAAACACAATTTTTCAAAATTAAAAACAAATTTCATTGTTTCTAATGTAGCTCTTATCTTCTAGAAGAAAAATGAAGTTTTTTTTATTATTATAGACAATTTATTTTCCAAACCTAATAACCATAATTAAAACTTGTTTTTTCTTCAGCAATCATTTATCATTTGAACGTAACGTACAATAATCAAACCGTGAAGTTTAAACGTTGTCGCGAATGTGCTTATTATTTTTAAATAAACGAGACATTGTCAGCTCTTTATTATAAAAGGAATACCCAATTAAATTCTAAAATTAAGCGCGTCAACTTTTATTTTTAAAAAACCCGTCAACTTTATTTTAACCTTACACACGCATGATAAAAACCATAATAAATCTTTCGTCATCTACATCGCGCATCTTGAAAAATAAAATAACAAAAAAAAAAAATTTTTCTGTGTATAAACTCTCTGTCAGCCTACCAGCATTACGCGCACATATACACGGGCAAATAAAAAAAACCGTTCGGGTAATCACGTTCCGCCGATAAATTAAACCGACGCTGGGCGAAAGAGATAAATAAAAAAGAAATTAGCAAGAAACATGAGTATGAAAAAAAGAAAAAAATATATATATTCAAAGAAATACAAGTTTAAGATGATAATCTTCGTCATTTTCTTCTTTGAGATGCGCCGGAAGTTGGATATTTAATATTTATTAAAAATAAAGGAAAAAACATTCTTTTCGAGCGTCTCGTTTTGCCAAAGCTTTTAAAACAAAACACACCTCTGGAGAAAATCTTTCTATTTATTATTATAAAACGTCGTATAGGCATATAGGTATGTCTTGGGTTGTCGCAATATTTAACCGCGTGGGCATTATTAGCTCAAGGTAGAAAAACGTTGGATTATTGCGATACGTTTAGATATTTTTTTCTCTTTTTTTTCATTATGGATTTTTTAATTATTATACGCCGATGATAATATAAGAAAAGCTTTGCGTACCAGTTCGCGCTAATATTTTTGATCCGTGAATTAAAATATGAGTTTAGATATGTAAAACGGATTACGATGTTAATTTTTCTCGTAATTTTTTTTTCATAACTTCGTATGTGTATCGATGGGATAACTACCGAGTAGCAACTTCTTATTACATTGTTTGTATACCAGTTAATGATTGAGGCTTTGATTTGATTTTTTTTTCACATTGATGAGCTTGCTCGGCGAAGGTTGCGCGGTCGAGAGACTTTAATTGAATTTGATGGGTTTGGTATTAATTAAGCATCATATTTGCTTTTTCGTTGATTGCAAAATATCTTTTTTTTTTCTTGGGATATATCTGTTTTAAATTGTATGATATTACGGTGTAATTATTTGCGGCTGTTTCTACAAATTTTTCCAAAGGTCAGTGGTAAATTTGAAAACATTAAAATTAGAAACGTTCGAAGAATTGTTTTCTTTATTTACTCTTCAAATTTTTTTCAATAATACTTGGAAACGCATAAGTTAATTTGGTATTTTATCAATGTTCCCAAAATACACCAAAAATTCATCATAATTCTTAATTCGAACAAATTCCTGAACACTCATATTGTTAATTTATTCCAAAACTGAATATTGTGTCATTTGCTATTGTAACAATTTAATTTTACAAAACGACAATATCATAAATAAACATTAATTGTACATTTGCAACGTATTATAGTCGTTGGTATTTTGCAAAATTATCGATCATTTTGAGATTCAAATCGAACTTCAATTTCCCATATGTTAAACACAATTAGCATATTTTCTTATCTCATATAGTTTTGTTTACAAATGTATCTTGCTCAGCAAGTAGCCGTTATGAGATAATAACAGTAATTAAATAATTATCCTCGAGAATTCTAATGAATCGAATATATGATGAAAACAAGAGTGAAAGAATCATCACTTTATAAGTATTAATATATCGATACATGATAAAAAAATTAATGAAAATTAATAAAATTTTAATTTTGTTATTCTTCGTGATATTTAAATTTCAAGGTTGAAAATTATCGTCTGTGAAAAACTCTATTTTAGCTGCAATTACATTATTTTTAGAAAATTATCATCATCCGTCATCTGGATGTTGCATAATGCGCTATTATAGTTATGAATGAAGTAAGCGTCTCTCAATAAGAATATTAAAATATCATTCAATTACAATGTATTCGATACTTTTTTTTAAAAAATACATAGACAATTTAACTTTTTAATAAAAATCATTCATTAAAAAAGTTAAAATAAACTTTAATTATGACTGCATGACAATAATTTCATCACGTTTTAAAAGCCGTAATAAATCTTTCGTCATCCGCGCGAATCTTCGCTCCTTAAACAGAAGCATCGAGCGTTTAATTATTCGAACCTCTCCGTTTAGTTTCTCTTTCATATATATCCCAAATGCAATTATCTGTACGTTTAAAATTTCTCGAAAAAATAAACAGAAGAGAAATATTATACTGACGCAAGGTAGCTCATTTCCTTTAAGGCTTTTAATTGCGAGAAAACGAAAAAGTCAGAAAAGAAAACAAACAAACCCACTGATCAAAAGGTAACAAAAAGAATCCAATTTCAATAAATCAACGGCGCGCCACGTGAGCTCATCATTTTACGCAATGATCGTAAAGCGCCTTTTAAATGCACGTATAATCTTATACTTAACCCTGTCCTATAACGAGAAAATTCATGACAATCCGCCCCCGCGAAACAAGAGAAAAAAAAACCCATCGACATCGTAGCAACGTGCCAAGTCATCTCTTGCTTTATATATATATAGAGAGAAAAAAAGTGAAAAAAAAAATGAGCGCATCCAAGGAAAGTAATCGTATTGACATTGCGTATATGTGTTTACACATGGGAATTCCGTTAAGATTCAGCTCCTCGCGCATGTATAGAAAAGTTTTAGAGAGTGAAGTGGTCTTTTCTTTAACGCGTATACGCGCATATACACATCTTTTGAGAGAAGACAGAAAATAAAGATAGAACACCTTTGGCCAAATAAGGCGAGGCCGCGCTCGCGACGGACTCTCAGTTTTGTATTGCGTCGATATTTTTTCTCTTTTTCCATATGTATATATAGTAATAGCATCAGCGTTTGAGATCACATAATGTCTGTCTATAGGTATACAATATACGAAGGTAAAAAGAGTGGGGGGATAGCCAGAGGAGAATGTTATAGCTTTATAGCGACTTACTATGGTACTTGCTGTTGCAAGCATTGAACTCACTCGGTGCGCTTAGAGGCGCGCCTCTCTTGTGTATGCTGTGTGTATATATACATATACATAAGAAAATCGAGTTCTTATCGGGATATATAAGACAAGTTCCGATAGCTATATAACTACGTGTGACGTGTGCATTATATGGAATATGCTCTTGTTTTGTAAACTCTTTTACTTTTTGCTTTTTCCTATATGCACTTTCAATGTTGGCAAATTTACATGAACAGATTTTTTACTGAAATTTAATTTATCAGTTTTTTTTTCTTTCTTTTTATTAATAATCAATCTTGTTGATTGATCCGCATCCTTGTTTATCGGGACGCTGGTTTTAGATAAAGACTTTAGAAAGAATTTTAATTTATGGAAAGTGTTATGATGAAGTTTAGATTTTTACGCTATCAAAATAACTTATTTAATTATACGCATCTTGTTTGTGGAAAGGAAAGGAAAAAATTAGAAGCATAATTACACTGAAATTAAAATTTATAGTGACTGTTATTATGTAAATAGGGAAACAATTGAATATTGTAGCATATTTTATGTTCTATAAAATTAGTATTGGTTTGTACGTTCTTAGTAAGCGCTGCTAATAAAACTTTATTTTGCTAAAAAGTCTGCTATTAATAACAAAATGGACATAACTTGTTTATTTAGTACTACAAAAAATCGTGTACCATTGAAAGTACATAAAAAAAATATCTTACATTTTCCAGTATAAATTTTTCCATTTCATTTAATATTCACTGTAGAAAAATTCTACATTACAGGAAAAATTAGCCCCTACCTGTATACACTTATTCTATATAGATATAGCGAGCTAAACGTCAATCATTCGGTGCGCAATAATTTCAAGCTATTACGTTACTTACGTAGAAAAGCCTCCATTTAGAGGTGGAGTCGAGCGGTTACGCGGATGAACTCGATTCCTATTTCAAGAGCGAATAGCTTATATAGCTTTTGCATTAAAGGTATGACTTATTAAGGTTATTTTATACCGTCACTGTTACTTTTAGGATCGAAAGTAAAGGTCGTTGTTTTATAAACAAGAAACACGGATATTTTCGTTTTCTATACGTAGCACTTGGGTGCGTTCAAATTTTGGATTTTCATTTTTTTGGCGTGCTATAAGCATAAATGAAGTTTTTTTAAATAATAAAAAAGTTGTTTTCGAATTTCATTCATAATTTGTAGGTTTTCAAAGTGATTAATGAACATTGAGTTAAAAAAAATCAATTTCAAAATTTTAATTATAATTAATAAAATTAAAGTAACGAATAACCAATAATTAATGCGTTTAATTAATTTTAGTAATCGTTTACCGAAAAAACTTTAAGAATCATATGCTAATCAATTTATACTTCAATCTATTTGTTCATAAGCCTTTCAACATTAAAAGAAAAAAAATTTTTTGTACCTCATATAAAAAATTACCATCGCTTGTGTAATAAGGTATAAAACTTCACATCAATATTTAAAAATTCAAATAGGGTCATTCACCAGCCGTCAACTGTAAACGCTTTTTTACAAACAATTCTCACGCCGATCTAGTGAGAAAAAAGAAAGATGCTAATCGCGTTTAAAAAAATTTTTTGGTCAAACGTTAACATTCTCATTTAACGCGTAGTTTTATTCTTATCAAAATAAATCCATTAAAATTAATTTACCCACAAACAAACATTACCCGAACATCATCGCTACAGCTTAAGTTCAAGTTCATTTAAAATGTTAATTTATCCAGTATTACGTATGCATACCTTTTTAAACAATAATTTTTTTTTTTTTAATTTCCCTTTATTCCTCCCCTTTTTACATCATATAATATGCAAATGTAAATTCCTATAGTTTAACTAGCGTATATGAACTTACAACTTCCCTCTTATTTCTATATATATAAAATATCTATATATATGCATATAGAAAATAGAGTTTATAACGCTTACTTTCATTATCGGTCGTTGGGTGTAAAAACATAACAAATTACGGCAATTTTACGATGGCAAATTGCGTCCGAGCGTAATCATCCAAAGTCTTCCTTGTTTCTTACTTTATATAGCAAGGTGCGAACGCTCGTGTACAAAATTGTAAAACGACTAATCCTATCTCTCATCTATATAAATCTTTTTATTTTCTTCGACTTTAAATTTAAAACCTCTTTTTTTTTACCTTCTTTCTTTTGCTCTCGGTTTTATACTGTATAGAAGCGCGAAAACTAAACGCGATTGGCTCGCTTGCATGTAACACTTACATTTGAATGTGCCTTTAGTTTTCTTCTTTTCTCTCTCGCTTATTTCTTCTCTTTTTTGTTGCGCGATCGAGCAAATAATTATTTATGTATTTATTATCTAATCGAAGGCTGCACTTCCTTTTTCGGAGCAATAATTGTAACGTGAAAAATAATTGAATAATCTTAAGCTGGTTTTGCTTTAATTTGAATGCACTTTAAATTTTAAAATAGGCAAGTATGTCAAAGTCAATATGGAAATGCTGAAAGTTTGTGCAATAATTGCACGATTTAGTTGACTCATCTACAGACGAGAATGTTATTTCGTAAAATAATAAATAATAAAAATATTAACTATTTATGTCAATGGTTAATCTTAATTTATTAAAAGTTTAGTATTGGTTCGAGTGAGGTCATTAAATGAGACTTTATTATGATTATTAATTATGCATATACCAACGCGACAAAGTCACACTCTTGGGATAGTGCAATTTTCTACTTCGTTATGTCTCCTTTTTTAGTCACGTATAAGTTGATTTAGAAAAAAAAAATAATGGATTCGGTCATTTAGCTTTTTTTTATAAAACTTTCGTAAGCTTTATATAATGTATTTCATAATAAATACTTTATTTTTTGTTTTGTTGTAAAAAAAAAGCTACAAAATTTAAATATCTATACTTAATATCTGAACGTATAATTATCCGGAAGATTCGAAACGAATTTTGCTAAAAAGAAATTAGCACGACGCTAAAACACGTGTACATGTTTAATGAGTATCATACTTAATGTATCCTCTTAAGAATTTCGAGATCTAATCCTTGCGATTAAAAAAAAATAAAGTTAAAAGAAAGAAAATTAAATTACCATAAACTCATCGTATATTTAATACAACAACATATTCCACGATCCATTTCACGATATTAGACACACCTTTACAAATCCTTTTTGTTCGATATAAAAAAAAATGGGAATTCTAAGCGAAACAGTTTACTTATATCCGTATATAACGAACAATTCATATCACGGTCGTTTCTCATAGCCAAAGAAATGGAGAAAAAAAAAATTTATCAATATCCTTTTATACAAGCAACTGTTCAACGATGCAGTTCGGCAACGCGTACTATCGATTAAAATATTTGCGAATTTTTTTGTTGTCCTTTTGTTTTTTTTTTTGTTTATTGAACGATCGCACGAGCAGAGCCCCTTTAGCCGAAAAATTTTTCTGCACGTTTGTGCCGTGTCTCGCTTTATTAAGTTTATTTCGTGTAAAACGTCTATATATATATACATAGTATATGCAAGGATAGTTATAAGAGTTTTGTGTTGTTTCGTTGCTTCAGGCATTCATTAAGTTCGCTCTGTCGGCACCTTGCCAACCCTACAACACTATGATTATTTATACACCGTTTGAGAAAATTATATGCTGTGCTTTTTTTTTTTTTTTTAAAAAAAAAAGACTTCTTTTCTTCTTTTTTTTCTCCGTGTCTTTGGAGTCACTTGTCGTGTATTGTGGAAATTTTTATTTTTACACTTTTAGAGAAACACACGCAATGATTTGCAGCGCCAGGGATTACTTATTCAAGTTCTTGATAAACTTGAAATTTTTTTGTTGTTGGTTTTGTTTTTTTTGTATTTTTTGAAATACGTCAAGGTATCAGCTTTTGAAAACGTGTATCGAATATTTTAAGATCGATAAAAAGACAAAAAAATTATTGATTGATTTTAAATATTTTTAATATAAAAAGATTATGATAGTTTTTTTATAATGCAAGTCGTACCATCTATACTATTTAAAATCAAAAAAAAAAAAAGCAAGAGTTTAATAAATTTTGACCAAGAGATTATCTTTAAATATTCAAAAATTTATAAAAAAAAGTAAACGAAACAAAGAAAGTCACTGGAACGAAACCACCTACATGAAATTTTTGCAAAAATCAAAAGACAAGGACGAATCACGAGCATAAAATTAAGAAAGCGTTACAACCGGCTGGTCATATTCAAATTTGGAACCACTTGATTTTCGGACGGAAATGTATTTCTTCTTTTAAATATATTAATTCAAGCTTAAGAATGACATTTAAATTTTTCGAACCTACATAAAATGATTAAATAAACAAAACTAGGATATACCATAATGAAATCAGCGCAAGTGTATTCGATTGATTTGCATGTTATTAATTATATATTCTTTAAATTTTTCTACAGCTCGTAATTAATAAACTATGCATTTGTGCGACGTTTTACATAAAATCTTTATAACGACAGTAAAAAAAATAAATAGCTAAACGTCAATCGTTAAAATAAAACAGATGACACACTTAAATAACACGATTTGAATAAAATTTACATTTACCATTCTAAAAGTGAAAACCAAAACAATGTTTTATTAAAAAATAAAATAGCGAAACTTTGAACATCAAACGCTGTAACGCACGTAACGTAATTTTTTTTTCTCTCACAACGAAGGACGAAGCAATACACGCATTTATGCATATTCTGAAATAACTTGATGAAAATAAGTTATATATCTTGCTTCTCCGTGAGATATTTCATTCATCTAGATTCTAAACTCAGCGCTGAAGTTCTCAAGATTTTACTAATTCGACTTCCTATTCTTTTATTTTTTTTCTTCTTTTTCCACACTTCGACTTTATCGATCTCGAATCGGCCGGATGAAAGAAGATCTAAATAAAGTTAACAAAAGGATGACGTCGTTATGGCAATTACAAAACCATAACATGTTTATCTTATTTGCGTATCCTTCTTTTAAGTTTTTTTTTCGTTTTTTGGATTATATATATAGTTTTTTAATAGCCATTTATTTGCATGTTTGACGTGGCCGTGAAGTGTATTGTTTTGCTGTAAAGATGGATTCTTTATGAACGGGATAATTATAGCTGGAAATTGAAGAGGGTAATAAAAAAACTTAAGTGAAAAATTAAAGAAAGATGTTAAACAGACATTCATGTCATCTTTTACAAGTTATATTGAAGTTTTACAAGGATTTCAATTATTAACCGAGGAAAGCATTGTTACTGTTAAAAAAAGTGATAAAAAAAATTAATTTGAATATTGAAATTTTCTGTAGTGTGAATTTTTATAACATCATAAATTTATATTTAATATCTTACACACGATCATACAAAAACGCAATTTATTAATCTTATCACACTCGGCAAATCATAATTTTCTTAAGAAAATATCTCGCTTATAAAACATTGAAAATCCATCTTTTATTGATTTATATGTATATACAAACGTAAAATCAAAGACATAGTTTTCTCACGGAATAGACAAATGATATTCGTTATTTTAAAATCTTTACGGTTTTTAAGAATTCACCGATATCTTCTTGGTAGAGCTCCAACGTTACGGAGCTTGCGAATCGTGAAAAACCAATATAGCTAAATATCTATATAACCAGTAGCGTCGCGTGGGAAATCACGAATGCGTGTTTCGCGTTGAAAGAATTTTTTTTTCTTTTATTTGGATTTTTTTCTCATATATTTTTGGTTTAACGAGGCCTAAGAATTTTTATTTTTTAATGTAACCGAATCACCGTTTGGTGAAGGCTTTTAATTTTTGATAGTTTTGCGTGCTTCAAATCGGATTTGAGCATCAAATTGGTTAAATAGATTCTATCTTTGGCGCCGATGACGCTAGCGGTCGACGATTCGTTTCGCGGTTTTTTCTTTATCGAGCTGACCAAAACGAGACATTTTCGTTTTTGAACGCTTTTTTTTTCTATTTTTTGTTTTTGCTTTTTAATGATTAGTATGACAGTGATTATTTTAAGTTGTTTGGTGAATTTGGGTAACCCGAAATTTTTGGATGATTCAGAAAAATATTTTGTTTTTATAGAAAAAGACTCGTTTTTAAATAATTTCAACGATAAATACGAAAATTTATTGAACTCTTATCTTGTTTTTTTCATTCTCAAGTTTTTCTTAAGGCTAACTTTTACGTATTGTTTTAAAATATATTGGATTGTTTACCATTTCTATCTAATCTGAATTTTGTTAAAAAAATTGTTTAGATAAATTTCTCGTTATTTTGTTTTAAAATTGTCCAATAAATTAACAATGGAATCTTATGATTTTTTTAAAATGTCAACGGACTTAAGCGTTAGTTTCAATAAAATTGTTAAAAATTATACTTCTATCATAAATGTATTTTAAATCCATGACATACACGTGAGTCATCCCATCATTCCATATAAACGAAAAGACAATATGATGTAATTAATAGAAATTAAATACTTTTTTAAACATTTAATTACAATAATTCAATAAAAAATTAAAAGATCCTTTACAATAAAAATTAGTATTTAACGTCATTCTTATTTTTCATTGATCAATTTAATCTCGTCAATTACAGCATAAAACCACAAGAATAAATGCATCATAGATCCTCATTAAAATAAAATAAACATTAGTAATTTAACATTTAAAATCAAATCTTTCCATAAATGGATACTAATGTACAGTGTCAACAGCACGTGTCTATCACTTTCGTACATGCATACGTATATACACATACATAGAATTGAAGAGTTCATTAAAAGGCGCCCGTAAGCATAAAGCTCAATCTTATTATTCGCCTTCATCTTATTTTCTCTTATAAAGTCTTTAGCCGCAAGAACAATTAATCCTGCCGCAAATTGTATAATAAACCCAACTCTTAAGACGTGTAAAAGAAGGGGGAGGGGGGGTTTATACTTTTATGTTATGCTATATAAGTGTACTAATGGCTTTGTCCATGACGTTTTTTCTTCTTCTTTTTTTTCATACTTTCGTCTCTGAGATGTCTACGCGCCGGCTATTATATACATGTACGATTAAACTTGCCGGCTTGTAAATGCATTCGCGCTGTTGTGTACTATATAACTATTCGCATTAAATGTCGCGGATGAATAAACACATATGGCTTTATATGTACCAAGAGCGTTGCATCTCTTTTTGATGCTTTCTAAACATTAGCGAAACACAGCATAGGCATCGGCTCAATTCTAACGTACATTCCTTTTCGATGGATATACTCGTACCTACGTATTTTTTTTTCTTGTAGAAGAGATTATTGTTCGATTATTCGTTTTCGTTGCTGTTATCGTGCGTGTGTTCGACATCGATTAGAGATGAGCAAGAAAAATTAGCGTAATTATAAAATGTAAAAAAGTTTTTATTTTTAGATTAGAAAAAAAGACATTAGGATAATTTTGTTTTTAATATGACTTCCTGTTTTATTTTTCTTAAGAACATTTTAACTATTATGATAGTAATTTACAGAAATTAATTAATCAAAATGATACAAACTTAATTAATTTATGATTACGCGTCAAAATTTTGGCTAAAAGATAATTAAATATTGAGAAATATTGCTCAAAAATAAAATTTAACTCGTTTCCTGTAAACATAAATTATTAAAAATTTCGTGATTAATACATATGCAAATCTTCTAGCCTTGAATAACAAATGTTTAAATGTAAATAATAGCCCCTATGTTTCTAAAAAAAAGTTGTTCGCACTTCAAAGATATTGTTGAAAACGTCGCATATAATTGATTTAAACGAAAATGCAAATTCAAAGTAAAAACCCACTAATTAGTTCTTCAAATTAACCGAAGTAATTAAAGTTTATTTAACGATGAGCTAACGAAAATTTTCCGAATTCCAATAGCATTACAACTCTAACTTAGATATTATAAAATCACGTTCCACATTTAGACGTGAAAATTCGCCTTGAAAACAAAGAATACGGAAAAGCCTTACGTGCATACTTTTTCCTGGTAAACAAACATAAAATTTAAAGCCGCTATAGAAAGAAAAACGGTCCCTCTCTTTCTCTCGCTCGGCGTTTTATCAATGGCACTTTATGGCACGTTGCCTCGAACCATCATAATATCATCCCACTAAAGGTTTATGTGTGTACATGCAACATTTTAATGGTTTTACGTGTACATGTATACGACGACGCTAAGGAAAATCCGCTAGTCCAAACTGGTACCACACATATAACGTAGCATCGAAAAATTACAGGCTTTAACGCTTTGTGATCTGCACATATATATATACGGCTTAAAATTAACTTTTCCGCACGTTTTGACATATGCGCTCGTGTGTCGCCTGTGTACAACTTATTTTTTTTCTTATTCTTACAAAAGTATACGCATAACTAAACTTGACGTGTCCTTTCGTATACAATATACATTCTCGTTCGTAACACAAGTCGTGTGAGATAGTAAAATTAGTCTTGGCTAACGTTAGTTTAAAAATAAAAATAAAAAAAAAAATTGGCAAGGAAAAAAAAGAACAGTTAATGAAATATTATTGAAAAATGGACACAAGTTGCCGGTAGCGATTAACGGTACGTACGTTAAAATTAATGTTAAAACCCTTGGCACGACACAAGATTAAGCGTTCTAAGTGTTTTAATGATTTGTTAGCAGATGAGAAAGAACAATTTTTTTTTCTTCCTTTAATTTTTTTCAAAGATCATATCTTATAACGTAATAAAGATAATGTTCGGCCGTGCGATTGTTTATGATAAAGTACGAACTGTTAAATTATTTAACAAAACGTTTTTTGTTCGGGGGATAACGAAATGCGATTGTGAGCTATGTATATAAGTTGTGTGTCTGTTGCAATTGACCTTAAGCTAAGTTATAAATCAGCAAGCGGCTATTCTGATATCCTATCACACCTAGTGTCACATGTAATTAAGTTCTTGTGGCTTTTAGTTTAGTAACATCTATTCTAATGGTATATTGGCTGGAGCCAATGATTTAATATGTGTCAAAACAGTCTTTATGAGTTTAAATTAACTGTGCAGTTGGAGGGTTAACGATTCGAGATTAAATTGTAGGGTTTAGAGTATCATTGATTTATGTTTATTAAAAAAGATAAAATAATGGAAATCTTAAAATTTTGTAAATTAAGTATAATTAATACAACTTAAATTTTTAACCCTTTGACGACCAACAAGATGTTTATGATTGTTTGTAAAAAATAA
Organism: Anastatus disparis; assembly: GCA_017163975.1. NCBI lineage: Eukaryota > Metazoa > Arthropoda > Insecta > Hymenoptera > Eupelmidae > Anastatus > Anastatus disparis. Next base: position 2,570,983 of record JAFFSR010000227.1, read on the forward strand.
TTTTAATATTAAACTAATTTAATTCTTTATTATAATTCAAGAGAAGGTATCCTATACATCCGAAAGTCACCACATCAAAATTTTTAACTCTTTAGCATCTAAAAGAATTCATGTTAAATTATATTTAATAAATTAAAATGATTATTTTAAAAATAATCTCAAAGTCAAACCAAAAGCAGCTGCATTGCAAAAACCTTTTTTAAACAATAACATATCTTATGCCTTAAACGGTTAATTTTAAACATAGAGTTTAAAAAAATCTAATAAAAATTTAAGGTAAAAACTTTTTGCAAAAAAATAAATTCCACGTTTACATTAAACCCAAACCACTAAACCAAATCTTTATCAACAGCTTAGCATTTAATTTACTTTTATATGGTAGCAGCATACGACTTTAACCCGTTAGCATACGTACAACCTAACTATTATACGACAGTTGTTCATCGCGATTCTTTTGATACAGTCTTGAAGAAAAAAAAAAACAACTCGCACACACCTATTACTCTATTCTACATGTCGTTCACGCACGTATAACAGCTGGACAATGTTACGTTATATAGCGCAATGGTACTTAACTATTTTTTTTTTTTTTTGCTTCTATTAAAACTCGACGACGTGCGTTCGTTCAAGATCTTTGCATTTTATACATCGACATAGGGATGTAAAAAGAGAGAGAGAGAGATTCTTTCTTCTTTTTACTGTTATACACGGAAGGCACGCGATATATTGTAAGGCCCGTCGGAGCGTTAACTCTTATAAGAGAGTAGAAGAGAAGAGATGAAGAGAGAGAGAGAGAGACCCGTTGCATAGAGAAGATTTCGCCCGCGCGCGCGTGTGCGCTCGCTCGCTCTCTTGCTTTATAAGAGAAGAAGAAGCTTTTTAGACCTGTAGCCATCATTTGCATCGCTCGTTAAATTATTTGCAGAGAGAGAGACGATTCTTCCTTTTTTTTTTTCTTCTTCTTTCTTCATGCTGCAAAGAACAGCAAACGGTTTAAGATCGCTGGCTATATATCTTGCTTATGTAGGTATATATACACGCGTAATTTTGATTGTGTATTTACTTTGTTGGGTATATTTTTAAACGGTGAATACCACTAGAATTTAAATATCTTGGCTTGGCTTTTTCTTCTTTTTACGAATTTTCGAGTAGACCTTTAGCCGATCTTTTCAGATAAAAAGCTTACTTTTGCCTGCTAGTTTTGACTTAAGACTTTATTTCGATCATTAATATTAAATTTTATAAACAAAATATCCGTTTTTTTAAAAATAAAGGATAAAGTTTTTTACATGGTTTTTATAACTGTACAGTCGGTATTTAAAGTTTATGAAAAAAATATGCGTTTGACGTTAATCATTGCGGAGAAGGAAGACGATAATATCTTCATGGAAAGGTTAAGAAAATATTTATATTATTTATCTAACCGCGCTTTCAAAGCATTTAATTTATAGCATATTTTTGTCGTTTATTTTCAAGGAAGACTCTTATTAAAAAGATATTAAACTTAATATATTAATGAACTAGTAGTCATGAAAAACTGACGGTAAATAGTAAACTTGAGTTTAATTATTATTTCTTCTTCTTCAATCTGTACCAAGTTTATTGGGTTATTATATTTAATTTGTATTGTTTTTATATCATGGAAGTAGCTTGAGTAACTTCGGTCCTCCATCTTCGTCTCGCATCGCGTACTTTTGAGCATAATCTTTGATTTCGTAATAATTGAATTTCATTGACAAAATTAATTACGTAAATTCTAACTTCTGTAACAGAATTCTAGATTAACGACTTGGAGAAGCAGGCTTCCAAATAAACAAATCACTACAATCTTGAGTTTCCTTTACTGCATCATCGTTAAAGGTACATCAAGTATATCTGGTTTCACCGAAAAAAAAAAAAAAAAAAACAAAAAAGAAACAAAGCCAGGACACGTGTAATACAACCTCCTAATTACGAATATACTTATCTGCAACGAAGCGCAATGAAATAAAAGAAGAAAAAAAAAAATCGAAAAAGGAAATGTCGAAGGTTAAACGTCGCGTATTTAGGTAAGGATGAGTCTTCCAAAAAAATACGATCCAAGCTTTAAAAAAAAAAGAAAAGAAACAAAGAGTGAAAATGGTTATCTATACCTATAGCTAACCCCATGAGCAATTGTATTTAAAACAAAACTTTCCAATGAACGATTGCGCCGGTTGCGCATCCTAAGCTTTTAAAATAAATTCAAAGAGGTACGTAATGTAATGGCGTAGACTATACGAGACTAATCGTATTTATGTATACATAATGTCCTTTGCGCAAGGTTATCTTCTAAACTTTTTAAAGAACATTAATTTGCTTATGGTACAGGTGTACCATGTTTATACTTTGAGCATAGTGGTATATGACGTAAGCTTTTAGCTTCGTTTTTTTTTTTTTCATTTAGGAGGTAATATACAACGTCAGGGATAAACAATAGGTGTTGAGAGAGAGATACGATGGGTTTAATGAATTGACGAAGCGTGACAGATCCGCCTTTTTCCTTGCTTTCTTTAGATTTCGGAAGGATGATGGTGTAGATTTTAAGCTTTTATGGCAAATAATACCTTTATTTTAATGCTTTTGGCACACGAATAGGAAAGAGAGAGTGTTAGATATGGTTAAAGCTGGAATTCTTTCTTTCTTCTTTGTCATACTTAAGTGGGTCATTTGAAAATACATTTTTTATAATATTATTTTTGCTGTCAAATGATATATAATAATTTGAATATTATTTTGAAAAAAATTCAAGTTTTCTAATTTGAATAAAAGATAATGAAATCTTTATGACACATTTTACTTTCAATGAGGAAAATTAATCTTACGTCATTGTGGACGTTAATTTAAATAACCAGAAATTCCATAAAAATGTTTTTCTTTGAGAAAAAAAAGAGAAAGAAGGAAAAAAACCAGATCGCCCGTCACGACTTATCACACTTAAAAGTATAATAAAAACAAAATGCTCTTGAATCCTTCTATACAACTATAATTATGAATGCATTCGAACGGTGTTCACTCGATCGATTACAATCTCCACTTTCCATTTCAGGTCTCTCCTTATTTATATATACAAGAGTAACATATATAAGCAATAGCACACCTCGTAATAACTCAATTTGTGTTCCTCTTCCCGAAGAAATAAACAAAATTCCGAATCGTCCTTCAGCGTATATGTATGAGCTTCTCATTTGATACCTATTTAAGGTATTCCAATCAAAGCGGTAAAGATTTCTTCTCGTTTCAAAGCCGGATGTATTGAAAAAATTCAAGTGGGTGGTATACGTGTATGTGTAACGTCGAAAAATTCGGTAACTGGGTTCTGATTCTCTTGTATTTATGTCTATACATATACGTACGTACGTAACCCACGCGGCCGGCGCCTTGTACACACTTTCACTTAACGAAATTTCATCTGCATATAGCTATATTATATGCATACTCTGAAAGTTTTTGAAGTAACGTGTGTATAAATATGAAGGAGAGGGAGAAGAGAGAAAAAAAATGAGAGAAGAAAAAAAAGATAAAATAAATCGGGTGCGCACGCCCTTCTCTTTTGTCCCCTTCCTTCTCCATTTTAAACAATAATCCCTCTTAAGAGTATAATATTGAGAAGTGGGCGGTCATATACGCGTGCGCACATTTTACTAAGTCATACATATATTGCCGGCCTATTCCGCTTTGTTGATTCATGCCGGATGTTGCAACAGGTAAAAGACAATTTTACCTTCTCTTTTTTTTTCTTTCTTTTTTTTTCTTCTTCTTTCTCTTTTTTACATATGGGATGTGTCTCTTCAAGTTATTTTTTTCTTTTTTTATTTATTTTCTTTTTTATTTTATGGTCTCTTATTATCCGTCGTTTTTCATTGCTCGCGTGTGCACTTGGCGACGCGACAATTCTGTCTTATGGTGGTGAAGAAGTTGAGCTTCGTGAAATGCATTAACTATGAGGATAGACTTTACGTGACTTGTAAACAATATACATATATTCATGTCTGCGTGTATGTTTAAATATATACTTTTTGTCGAATTTCATTTTTGATTTTTAACATTTTGATGTTAGGGTAGCTTTTGACTTTTTATTGTTTCTTCAAGTTTCAATGGAAGCTTTCAAGGCATTGAACGAAATTTTGTTTAGAATATTTAATTTGCTGGTCGATTAAAGATTATACTTTAGTATTCAATATACATTTTGATTCGAATAATAAATGAAATTTTTATCAACGAAAATTTTTTTAATAATCAAATTTAAAAAAATCATCAATCAACTTCATACTTCTTACAGAAGCTATTCCTCATTATCTTACAATATAATAATATTTAAAAATAATCATTGAAAAATTCCATAAAAGTAGTTATTATGAAAAATTATAGTGCAATTAATGCGGAATTATTAAATAACATACATGAATTGTCATAAGATATTGAAGAATTATATTCCCTAACGTATGCATACAACATTAGCATGCGAGTTAGATTTCTTCTCATGATTTCTTCTCCTCAAATAAATCTTGATTATTTATCGTAGACTTCATTATTAATTACAATGTTATCTTTTGCTCATTAAATTATAATTTCTTATTTAAACAATAGATATATGAGCAAAAAAGTAAAAGTTTAACAATTTTAATATTCTCACAATGTTTGTTTTACCATAATTTTTTATGCAACAACGAAACAATATCAAAATTCGATAAGTCAAAACAATTCCTTTGATTTTTTTTTACTTTCTGAGTTTATCGAAGCAAATATCTTCTAATTAGATTGATTGTAGATTAATATCTTTAATTATCTCGGCTAGACATTGTATATACGAAGTGACGCATATTCTTAAGAATTTCAACATACCTTAACAATATGTATATGGAAACATTGTATACTTATCCTCGACAGTTTATAAATCAAATAATAAACGATCGTAATCGTCGTCTAAGCAAATTTGTTTATACGTGATATGTCGTTTTCATGTATACCAGTAATACACTTTAGAAAAAATGCTCCATCATCCTCTTTTTTTTTCTTATTATTACCTCGTGTACTTAGATTTAATAATTACAGCTCTTTATATTCATACTTTGATGTTTAATACTCTCTGTCGTGTAAATTATTTTTTTTTCTTGGTATACGCAGATATTTATTATATAGCGAGTGTGTGCGCAAAGTTACCGGAAGACATTTTTACGTCATGCAAACTTGAAAAATTTCTCAAGGCGAAACAAAGCGAGTCTCTTGTCTATCGCCGGGTTTACAAGGTGCCAAAAAAAAGAACTATAGACACGTCTATTACAAAATTTTTCGCATTACCAATTTCTCTTTTAAGTCGAGGCATCAAAATTTTTTATCGATCGTCGTTTATCAATCTTAGAATTGACGTGTTGAATAAAAAAAAAGATTTTCAATTTATTCTGTCAATATTGTCTACTCAAAGGATGGAATATTATTGTTCGTTTGGTATTGAGGATAGACTCATCTGCTAAAAAGATATTTTACACCCACTGATATTTTTTTTCTTATTAGTATTAGATACTTATTCACAATTTATGGTTTATGTATAGCTCGTTTATAATATTTATGACACTTTACGTTAATTTTCAACTTAGTAATTTTAGAAGAAGAAAAAAAAAACGGTAAAATATAAGAAGATCGTAAAAAGTGAGGATTATATTATTACATATAATTAAAAAATGCTAATGATTAATAACTAATACAAAATAACGGATAAGACAAGATAGACTTTAAAATGTCTCTTTAAAAGAAGCACACGCGAAACATCATAATTTGAATATTATTCAACGCTGATTATACGAAAAGAAAAAAAAATGCTTAATCAAAATTTTCTGCTACGAACGAATTAATTATCTTTGCAAATGAAAATGTCATTTACTTAAAATTCATCAATCTATTCTTATTCAGCGTGTATCCCGTTATAATATCATTACATTACCATCGGATCGGTCAAACGAGCGTATGGAAAGAGAAAGAAGAAGAAGAAGAAGAAGGAGGAAGACATGTTAGTTACGCAAAAAGAATATACGTATAGATATATTTAGTAAATAGTTACGTATATAATGTACAAAGATAGTCACACCTGTATATGGCTAATGTACTATACTGCCGGCGCGGTCCTTGACTCTTAAAGAGTGCGCCGGGACTTCTCTTTAAAGACTTGAGAAGAATAATTAAAAGCGAAGGACAATCACGCGCAACGCTTTATAAATGTCTGGCTGCTATTATATTTTATATCCTTTTTTTCTATTGCTGAACTTTTTTTTTTGTTGCTTGTATATTTGTTGTTTTTTCTTTTTCAAAGAAGACTGTGCGTGAGTTAGAGACGCTTTTTTAATATAATTTTGAAAGTTTTGTTTTTTTTTTCTTGGTTTTTTTTTTAGTTGAAAAAGAAAACTATTGCGAAAGTAGTTTTGTTCAAAGATGATGTTCGTGACGTTGAGAAACTGAAAAGCACGTTTTTAAAAATGAAATTTCGAAAATGAAACAAGTGACAAAAATATGTAATATTTTAAATTATATTTTACTGTAAAATAAATATTTTAATGACTATTATTTTTGAGAAAAATAGCATTGAAATAAAAAAAGTTTAACCAGCCTTTTGACGTTTTTGTCTAAAGAAAAAAAAAATAATGACATAATTTATGGAAAAAAACACTAATTGTTAGAAAAACAAATATTCTTATTCTTAAATTAGAAAGAAATGCATCACGTAAGTTTTTTGTTATCCTCTTATGATACTTTTTATTCGAGTCGGTTATGAAAAAAAGAAACAAGTTAAATAAAAAAAAATTACTTAATAAATCTTACTCAGCAACTTTTTTTTTGCAGGCCATTGTCCTTGCAAAATAGCAAATTTTTTTTGTGCTCAAAGAAATTTAATGACACAATATTCCTATTTTAATGAACGCTGTTTGATTCTAGAGTCTGAAGTCATGCTTGCAGAAATAGAAATTCTGTTATCGCGAAAAAAATTTGTTTGAATCAAATTTAAAAAAAAGACATTAAAATCTTAAATTTTACTCAAAAAAAAACAGTCAAAGTACAGTCCATTTACTTTTCACATCATCGCATTCTTCATCACGCATTAGCTCATCGAAACTTTATTTTTTTTATTTTACTTTCCACTTGACTCATTTATACTTCATTTTTTTTTTTTACAAGTCTAACCATGCACCAGCTTTACAAGTATTACGTGTACATATAAAATTCAATATGCGAGCGCATATGGTGCGATGCCCTATTCGGCGAACGGCAAACGATGAAGTAATATTCAATTGATATCGTCAACGTGACGCGTCTCATAAAGTATATAATCGATCGAGTATATTGACCCGTCGAAGATATATATTTCTTTTCCTTTTTCTTTTATTCATTTTTTTTTATCATCATCATCCCAGGGACGTACATGTAACGTGCAAACTCCCCAGAAGCGATATGGACTACCGAGCGCGCGTAATTAGCTATAACACAAGAATCCTTATGGCTTTTCTCGTTAAAGCGCGTAATAAAGATTGTAATACTTCCGTATATATATGTATCGAGTATATATACGTATGACCAGTAAAGCGTTAAGAGGACGAGTTGGAAATAAACGCATTTCGATTATCTTGACTCTGAAATTGATTTTCAATGCGTGGATAATGCTCCGCTATTAAATCGCTTCTGATTCAATGCCAGATATAAAGTCTCTTATTTATTTTCTTTTCCTCTTTTTTTCTCTCTTGTTTTTCCTATGTTTTGCCAATGGAAAAGAAGACGTCGAATCTTTAAGTCGATTATAATAGACGAAATGTTCATTAGTTACCTCTTCTTCTTTCTTTTATTGCGAATCTATATATGCGATGTTGTAATTATTTTAATTTCTTGTATAGATGGATATTATTCATCGGTCTAGATTGCTTCGACTGATATTCGGATTAATACTTATGTAAAACAGATGACGAAGTGGAGGCATTTATGTTTTATGAGCTTTTAATAATAAGGATTAGTAATGGGTTATAATAACTTGTTTTAGGGATGAATAACTAAATTAGTATTGGATTACATCAATCAATAGAAAGTTATATTTTCTTGTTTATAAAGTGAAATTGCCTTTTTGGTATTGGCATTTTAAATTTAAATTACATTTGTTAAATATTAGATTTATCTTTATGCGGGTATAAAAAAAATAAGATGGAAAATGAAGAAATGAGTCATATTTAATGTATAATATTGACATAAAATTCGAAATTTATGTGAAACGTTAATGAAAAAATAGTGTCAAATGTCGCTAAAAGTCTCGCTTTAAAATGCAAATTTATAATATAAAAGACAAATGTCTACATTGTATCATGATTATTTTTGGATATCATCATCTGTTTACCGATCAAACACATGATTTGAATAATGCGAAATTCAGGAAGCTAATACGAAAATTTCTTGTTTATATATCACAGTGAGTCAGAATACTAGAATAGAGAAAATAAAGAAAATTTGTTTATCCATAAAACATATACTTTTTTTCAATAATAATTTTTTAGAAATTGCAAACAGCCTCTAACGATAACTTATATTAATTTAATATAAAAAAAATAAAGAAAAAGAAATCGAGAAAGCGTTAAAAACACATAATAATATATATTTATTTGAGCAGAATACAATGTTTAATTATGAAATATGTATATAGATATACACATGCCGCAACGAGACTTCTGATCTAGTTACATTATATTTATTTTTTTTTTCATCTTTTGAATGAAGATGTATTAGCGTTGTTACACTTGCTTCATGAATATTCATTATCATACTGCACTCATTAACCATATAAATAGGTGCAAGACTTTCTCTTAAGTTTTCTTTTACTCAGCTGCCTCTTCTTACCGAGCGCTAAAATAACAGAGTTATTTTCAACTCTAACAATACATTCTTAATATTTTCTTATTAAAAAGAATATTTTTTTTTCTTCATTTTTTTCTTTCATTTTAAGAGTAAGAAAATATTGATGGAGTGTACGAAATGTGTTTGGATATACTACAAAGAAAATTTGTAAAGCATTGACTTATCGGATTGATTACTAGAAAAAAGGTATTTGCAAGGTATTTAATGTTTCGTTGAAAAAAAGAACTAAACAATGGAACGTGAAACTATGACTAAATAAATAAATTCATTAATTTTAATAGCAAAAGGAAAGAGTTTACTTTCGTGATATTTCGAAACTGAAACTAATACGCTCTTTAATTATCGGACCATAAATTCTAATAATTTTACCTGCTTTATTATTTTCTTCTTCTGTTATTTTTTTTTTGTATGTATTTGTACGCTATGAATAATGATTAAAGTGGTGAATTCTTTCAAACACATTATCTTTTTATACAGAAAGTAATTTGAATAAAATACGTAAATACAAAAATTCCGAGAAACTCTTTAATTTTTTTTCAGTTCCTTTTTTTTACAAAACGCATATGTATAACCCGTTCCATAGCTCATCCGAACTGTAAATAATCTTGTTCAAATAAAAATTCTCCCGCTAGCTCGATAATTTTATTTTTTTAAAATGCACCTTCGCACTTTTATCTATATCATACGCACCGAAATGAGAAACGAGAACATAATAAAAAAAGAGAGAATAAAAAAAAATAGAGCCATTAACCTTACTCCTTGAAAAAAAAAAAGGTAAAAAATAAGTTTTTTGACCTTTATATATATATACGCGCTCACACCTTGCGGCTAGCATGATCTTTTCTCAACATATACATCTTTTTCTAAGGTTTTAACTTCGCAACTTGAATGCATAATCTTTTCGACTTAGGTTTATACACGCCCCTATATCTCTCTCTTTATATATATATATATATATATATATACGGTAACGGAGTATTACGCGTTACCGCTCCGATGGAGTGCATCTAAAATGCTTTGAGGGTGTATTATACGTGTGTATATACATGTTTGCCTGTGTGTATATAAACTCTCAAGTGCTCGTGGAATTCCATGAGCGTATACATTAAAAGGCACCCGCGCAAATTGTTTTCAACAAACGGGACGAACGTACATACATACATATAAAGAATAGTTGTAGAAAAATGGAAAAAAAATATAAAATCTTATAACGACAAAAGCAACGGTATCGCATCTTTTGTTGTTTATATACATTTTTTCTTTTCTATTTTGTAAAATTCGCTTTTGCAAAATTGGACGTGCACACATATATATATATCCGTGTAACCATTTCCCTTCGGGACAGTTTTACGATGTTTTTCAACCCGTTTGGTATAATGTTATGGTATAGCACGAGCGAAGGTAGCAAATGGTATATTATTTCTAAGAAAATGTCCCTATATAACATTCGTTTTGATGTATTTCTTCGGGCGGTTAAAAGAACATTTATTTTTTTTTTTTTTTTTTCAAATTGTTTTCAATGCAACGGAATCGAAATGCAGTATAGCAGCTACTGGTTTTGATGCGCAACCGAGATAAGAATTGATGATTGTAGGTTAGAATTTTTAGAAATAAAAGCTGGATGTAACGTTTGCGTTAGTACTTTAATAAAATTCTATTCGATTTCCGTGAGGTATTAGAAAATCGAATTCTCGTTAAAAAAAGAAAAAAAACATGAACTAAAAAAATTAAAATGTATTTTTTAAAGATTTTTTGTCGATTTTCAACACTTAATTACCGATTTCCCGATCATTAAGCAAATTCTATTACTATATACGGTACCAAAGTTAACAAAAAATTTTTATCACCAATTAGGCGTGATTCCCGGTACGTTTTATCTAATTCCATTCAGAACTAAGCTCGGGCATAATTTAAAATGATGAAGACAAAAAATAATTGTTCAATGAGATAAATTAGAATTATCGCTTTCTCTGGCATAAAAGAGCTGACGATAATAGTCCATTATCTAATTTGAAAATAATACGGTTCTGCGCAAATAAAAGAAAAAAGAAAAATAAAGTTTTGCGGTTTTCAATAGCAATACAAACTTATCTACACAGTTTATGCTGGATTCTTGTATTGTTGTGTATAAAAGACTTTTGTAAATATTGTTTACATCGACTTCTCGTTAATCAATTTAAAAATTATTAAATTTTTTGTTTGCATATTACAATAAAATATTTGATATTCATTGTTATATAACATTTAATATCATACGATTTTGTAAAAAGATTTAGTTAATAACATTTAAAAAGTATAATATCATACAATCAACTGGATTTTAATCAATTTAATTTAAACAATCAGTAATCAATTCCAACAATTAGCGATATCAAGCAACATTTCTTTAATTAAAACGAAATCAGCGCAATTAAGTATTTCAAAAAAAAAGGAGGAAAAAATGATATTCTCACGAGTTCCCCCTACAATTATTCTATATACGCACTTTCATTAAAAAGCCACACTGTGTGCGACCTTGTTTTTTAAAAAAAGAAAAAAAAAGTTGCTAGACCATGATGTCATTGAAGACTTGCTTTTCTTTCAAAAAAAAAAAAAAAGTAAAAAAGAAAAAAAATAAAACTATAGACGAATGATCTAACGAGTACAGCACTTCTTTCTCTTTTTCTTCCAAGTAAAAGACATCTCGTCCATCTGCCCCCTCTCTATCTTTAGTCATGCTCACTTTCGATTTGCCGAATGAGCGTATATTATAACTTTGTATATACGTATGTCCTCGATGTCATTGCTTTAAGTATGTAGCACAATATGTATAATGCCTTTTAATATTATCCTAGTTCCTCGGCAGGCTAAATTTAACACACGCACATATTGTGCTAAAGAATCGCGCTTGTGTATACATTTGTAAAGTAGTCGATATATACTTTCACGCTAAAGTCTCGCTATAAGCGAATGAATACGAGGTACATAAGTATCATAAGAATTCCTTAAAAAGACACCGAGATGTGGGCGATTTTACAATCATTTTACACGTGGTACAAAAAAAAATAATACGAAAAAGAAAGAAAGAGAAAAGAAATCTTAAAACTGGAGAATACGAGAAACAAGAAGAATTTTAAGTCGAGAGAGAAGATACACCGTTTTTTTTTTTTTTAGACTCGTAAAATATATTGGACGCATGAAATTTTATTACCTGTACCAACAGATGATTCACGCTTCGCAGACTACGAAAAACTGCTTTACTCTTGTTGCCCGGAGAAAAAGGAAATAAAAGGATACATTTTTGTTTCAACAAAAAAATAACTACTTTGCCACGTTTTAACATCAACTTCTCCACCCTTTTCTCTCTCTCTTTTTACTTTTTCGAAAATAGCAACGCTTACTCGTTTTCGAGTCTTGTAATTATGCTCGAATTTGATAAAGGATAAAAAGGATTCGGAATAAATGTTGGTTTTGTGAGAAATTTCCATTGTTGTATGAAGTTTAATCGAGAGTTTTATTGCCTGTTTAAAGTATCCTATACGCATTGCAAAACATATACGAATGAGAGTGTTGAATGACTCTGCATTAAAGGAATCTTTTTCTTTTTTTACAAATTACTTAAGTGAAGACATAAAACATGTTTTATATACGTCAATGAGTACCGAGCATAAAATACGCATGTTTAATATTATATAAAAAAAGAGGCAAATTGTTTGTTTGTTTAATTTATGTTGCTCGAAAAGTACACAGTTTCTTCGAGGTATTTTAAGGAGTTGCTAGTGTGCTTGTATATGAAATTACGATATTGCGTAATTTTATGTACGCAATTCGCGCCGTGCATTAAAATATAGCAATTACAATCGAACGACCGAATTTAAATTATAATTTTTGAAATTTTTATTAATCCAATGGCTATCGGGTACAGCTAATTATAATATATTTTTGATCTTGACGATAACGTGTTTCGTGTATGAAATTTGAATGGTTTCATTAAAAATAAGATTATTTTTAACATTTACTGAAACTGTTTGTATCCTAGTTAGTATCCTAGTTAACACTTGACTTAAAATGATTGAGTAACATAGTCTACCGTTGAAAATTATTACAACTTATAAAATTAATCTGAAAAACATATAAACGTACTTAAAATTAATAAAATGCCATTTGGCTTAGAAACGTTTGAAATGCATTTATTGGGTGTGCGAGCATGAGGTCATTTGATCTATTGAAACGCCATATACATTAATTTTAGCACATGTCGCATAATGCAACGTATTACCGCATACATCCATGCACAAGCTGCTGAAGAGTTAACTTGTATGCGTCTAGCGTGTATAAGAGCTATTCTCTTAACGGATGCTTCGATACTTTTTTTAGTTCTTTATTTTTTTTTTATTTCGCTGGCTATATTTAAAGTTGTGACACGTATTATGCTAATGATTATAGCGAAAAAAAAAAAGAATTTTTTTTTTAACAATCGTGTCATGGGATTTTTTAACGTGCACAACAGGGTGTATTTTTCTAATAAATATAATGCGAAAATTACTCTGACATAAGCAATGTAGCTTTTATATTTAGTCGGGTAATTGATTATTGTTAAGGAGAGAATAAAAAAAAGTTGTTTTTCTATTGTTGCAAAATTGTTAGGTCAAAGATAATTTATCTGGTTTAATAACGGGACTAACGTTAGTTCTTATGTTAACATTGGCCATGAGTGATAAATATGGTAATTAGTCTTTTTTTTTTTTATTTAAAGGAGACAAAAGCTAATATTACCAGTGACAAAGTAAATGATTAATTTTTAAGTTCCTTGAACCATCTAACATTGCATGTTTTTCTTTTTAGATTTTATGTTCATAATTAAAAAGAAAAAAAGTACGAGAGAAAATGTTTAAACTTTACAATGAATCATCATATTTGTGTATTATTCTTATTTTCATAAAGAATTAAAAAAAAATATTTATGGGTTTTTCACGATTATTCACGATTACTATTGACTTCGATTCGAAATATCCAAATATGTCTTTCCGCGTCGATTAATTAAGATAGGAATCGCCGAAAATACTTCTCGGAAATCACAATAAAATTGAACAATTCAAGCGTGGGCGTTATTTCGAAAGTGTCAAAAAAAAAAAGGTATCCAAGGTTATTTCATAATATTTCACAATAATTACACACGAAAAATTAATAAGCATTTCCTCAATTCGTAAAAAGCCAAAGCACAAGATTATATAACTTTTATGTCGCAAAGACCATTAAAATGAATTTTATTATTTGCATGCTAAAGTAAAAAAGGAAAAATTGAGTTATTATAAGAGAATAAAGCTTAAGTAACTTTAAAATTCGTCAAAACGATCTATTATTATTTGAAAAGCATAACTATCGATAAAAATAAAGTTTAACTACGCGAACGCAAAATATATATTTAAAAGTCCTTATGCACATATTTATACTCCCTTTCCTTTAATTTCAAAAAGATAATTCAATAATTGGCCTTAAACTCGTTTTTAAGGTACGCGATAAGTAGCATTTAAAATTATCGCATGGCGTTTGTTTGTTATGTAATTATTTGAGAATTTCATTTGACGAATGTTAAACAGAAGTAGGGAATATAAAAAAAAAGGATGAAAAGAGGAGGGAGAGAAATAAACATTTGCATGCTACGCGCCAATTAAAGAGGCTGTGTAAGAAATACTACGCTTACACGTGTACACATATATATAAAGTTGAAGGCGTATAGAGATGAGTCCGATGTTTGTATAGAAAGTACATAATACATTCTTCCTTTAACTTTTGTGCCGATGCTTCTATCCTCTCGATACAAACGAGTCACGATGTTGTTAGGATGCGTATTGTAAAACTTTAAAAAAATTTTTTTTATATTTTATATGTGCCGTACGCAAGAGTTATACAGTGGGATATATTCTTCGAATGTTACATAAATTTTGTCCGATAAGACGAATGGTTTTTTTGTGTGTGATCTTTTGAGAATATGTAATTCGGTTTGGAACAGTTGCTTCATTATTATTACTTTGCTTGAGTTACATTTGAACTTTTGTGTGTATTAAGTGCATTTATATGTAACTGCTTAGAGTTGCGTTAGTTGTACTTTGAAAAATTTTTTTTTTCTGTGTTGAAAGATGTAGTGATTTGTTCTTTTTTTTTATCTATTTTGTGATGGTACGTATTTTAAATTATAAATAATACAAAAACTTTTTTATTTTATTCAAAAATTATAAACTTGCATTTTTTTTTCTAAAGAAACAATTTAGATAAAATTTGTTATCTTATGTTTTTAAAGCATTTTCAAAATCATTAGAAAAACATAAATTGACTTGCTAATTTCTTTTTTTGCTTTTTAACTGAATTAACAGTGAAAACTTGTAAATTTTCTACTAGTAAAACATAAATTATTAAATAAAATAATTACCCGTGGTGTATTTTACATTAAAACAAAAGGAAATATTTACGTATACAAACACATAACAATCGTAATAATAAAGATTATCGACAACATTACAAATTCTAAACATGTAAATAATCAACTAAACTATATAATTTCTCTTTTTTTCTTCGAGCAACATCGTGCGAATAAAAAAGCGAAATAATAAAAGCCTTAAAATTATCCTTCTCTCTCGAACCAGCAGAACTCGCTCGCACCTACGCATTAGGTGCGATTTTTTTCTCTCTTCTTCCCTCGCACCGTCATTTTTAAAATACCGAATAATTGAAGGGAAAAAATCGCTCTAATGGCTACCGGCGTTTTCTCAGTGCATCACGGAAAAATTTAGAAAAAAAAAATTTATAAATAATCTAAGACTTAGAAATTCTTAACGCCAACATATAACAAAGAATTAAAATAGAAGAAAAAAATGCGAAAAGATGGTTATACTCGGTATAGAAACTTATTTTTTAAACGTCCGGTGTGTAAAAAAAAAAAAGAATTTCACATTTTCTGTAAGCCAACCAAGGTGCACATCGTGACCTTGAATCATTATATATATATATACGCTTATACTTGTTTCATTCTTTTTGGCGTGGCTTATTCTCCTCCTTCCTTTTATTCTTTTCTTTTCTGCTCTAGGGTAATTACGGGTTCTGGCGCTGCTCTCCTCGGCTGATTATTACGCGCACAACACTCTTCCACATATACCTTCTTCCTTTTATTTCTTTCTTTTTTTTTTCTAAGTCAATGTATATACGTAAGGTTCGACCTTAATTATCGTTAGCGTATATACGCGATTTCGAATGTTTCCTTCCATAATGCCAAGGTGCCAGGCAAGGACCTTTATGTTATAATGTGTGAGTGTGTGTTAGTGTGAGCATATATATATATACATTTGAGCTTCGGAACTGTCGGTATGTCATTTGAGAAACCTCTAAATGATACACGTGCGACAGGAAGCTTTTTGTCGAGGGGTGACAAATTGTTTGTGAGATGGTTGGTGTGTGTTGTTTTTTTTTTAATTTTTTGTTTTTGTAAGTCGAGACGGTTTATACAGAGAAAAGTTTTGGAGTTTTACGGCTGACGATGAAAAGAACGCCTCGAAGGAATGCGTACCAAGTTAATTGCTCGAACGATCGTTGTCTGGGTATTTTTTACTTTTTTTTTTAGTTTTGTTGAACGTTACGTTTTTGAATTTTTAGTTTTTTTTTAATGATCTTGTGAAAACTACGCGCGCATAGCCGCAAGTTGTATTTTGCGTGTAGCTCATCAATTAATGATGTGCTTTTTTTAAAAAAAAGCAGTAATTTTCATGGAATTTTAGAATTTGAAAAAATTATTTACAAGATTTTTATATTTTTTTTGTATAAACTTTTTTTTATTCTGTCGATAATTTTATTGCAATTATTTATATATATGAAAATTTTTTATTTATATAATAATAAAAATATTAAAAATATATAAAAAATATTTTATATGTGTAATAATAAAAAAAATACATAATTATACATATTTTATTATTACATTTTATAATTAAAATTATGAGCCATAATTATTTAATTTTTTTTATTATAATCATAAAACTTAAGAATTCTTTTTACAATAAAAATATGCATTGAAATCCCATACATAAAAATCATCATTCAATCAAATAAAAATAAAGGAAATGAAAATCTTCGACTGAAAAGAACTTACGTCAGATTGGTTAACCGACATATGGCTATATACTTATAAGGGATGTCAGTTGTCTGCAACCAAAGAAATATATATATATAT
This sequence comes from Anastatus disparis, assembly GCA_017163975.1. Classification (NCBI taxonomy): domain Eukaryota; kingdom Metazoa; phylum Arthropoda; class Insecta; order Hymenoptera; family Eupelmidae; genus Anastatus; species Anastatus disparis. Next base: position 2,588,084 of record JAFFSR010000227.1, read on the forward strand.
ATACATAAGGGGAAGGGTCGGCAGTGAAGTGAGCAACCTTATAGCCGCACCTCCTTTTATAAAGAAGCTCCACAGGTGTTTTGGTATTCATAGTGGCACGTGCGTCGCGCTTTCCTGCACAAACAAACGTAACGCATGAAAAGTGAAAGAAAGAAAGAGAGAGAGAGAGAGAATTATATAGAAGGAGGCCTCTTTTTTTTATTCGATGCATCGTTTCTAGCACGTTAAGTTTTTTTTTTCGCAAATACGCACTTTATTATTCAATTATTATATTTAACTGGTTATTTTTTTCTTTTTTCCTTTTAACGTTTCGCATGACTTTATCGGTTTTTAATGTCAATGACGGGGAATTTCGAGGAAGCGCATTATGAATATTCAATGGGTAATTTGATTCGAGATTCAATTAGCGCATCGCAATTATAAAAACACTAATTTCTTTTATTTAAAATTGTTTGTATGGTTGTTAAAGAATGAAAAAAATTGTTTTAAATACCTAATTAGTAAACTTCAATAAATGCATTTACATAACATCCAAATCACTAAAATTTAATTCTTAGCTACAAATCATACACTAAACGTAGCGTACTAAATATCTTAAAATGCATATACTTCCCATAAAAACAAAGCCTAATATTTATAGATTAAGTAGTAACATATTGGTACCATAAAAATCGATAACTGCAAAGATTAAAAAATCTCATAAATCAGAAATGAAAAAAAATTTAAAAATTTACTGTAGCAAAAGCGCATTGCTTTCGATACAACACATATATCTATATACATAACTTCGTTAGGCTGATTTTTGTTCCTTTTTGTATACTTCACATAACAGCAACAACAACAGCAGCAGTAGCAGAAGCAGCAGCAACAATGTGCGCACTGTATAAAACGAGCAAAAGTTTATATGTTGCGTTCCTACGTTGTTGTCGTCGTCGTCCTCTTCGTTGTTTTCTTTCCTTATCTTTCTTTTCTCTCCTTTTTTCTTAGTCTTGTATAAGTTCTTCTTTCTTAATTGCACAGTGGCAGTTTGTCGACGATACGTTACCGCTTGTTTCTTCTCCATACCTTTTCTTTTTTTTTTTTTTCCTTCTTTCTCAGTTATACTATGGGCAGACAGTGATTTTCAATCACCCCAAGGATTTTCAAAAGATTCTGAAGAAGCTCCTCTAGTTGGAGCTAAATTTTTTTAAAGAACAGCTTCGCTCGGCAACAAAGAAATTGCAATGAAAATATTTTATATTTGCTTTAAGATCACGAAACGTATGAGAATAATTGTGAATTGAAGGTTTTTTTTTTTGCTCCTTTCTTCTTTCATTCTGAACGATAGAAGATATGTAGGTTTCTTTTTTAAATTGAAGGTTAAATCGCACATATTCTCCGAGGCACAAAATGTTAAATTACAATGTAATGCATTTCGTGTATGTCCGACGATGGTTAGTTTTATAATCAATGAATTAAACATTATTAAACCATAATATTATTTATCATTACAGCAAAGATGAAAAATCTTTGGCCGTTGGTGGTATGGATACTGTTATCTTCGTATCCAGTGAGTAAACAAAAATTTTTTATATTTTTACATACTAATCATTCAAATACATCCATATAACTTTTACATTTTTTAATTTAACTTTGCCTTACTTGGTATACGATACACTTTTATAAAAAATATAATTAATAATAATAAAAATGTTATTCATGATAACACTACGAACGGTGTTGTATTGCAAAGAATGAATTTTATAACAATTCATAAAACTGACTGTAGCGGTATATTCAGCGTTACACATATATTACATAAATTTGATATTATCAACTTAAGAAATTACATTACAATCCAACCATTAATATAATACAATAATACATACATACATAATACCTTTAACTGTAATACATATGAATTTTCATTAAAAATTAGTTTATCTTTTGCAAAAAATAAATACGTTAGAATTATTATTTTTTTAAAATTATTCATTTTAGAAATACCTTGTAAACATTATCGCTTATACATTATAATTAAAACATTACACAAAGTTATCTGTAGAATTGAAGAAAAAAAAGTTGTCGAAACAAAAATGATAAAAATGTTAAAATTGCAGAAAAACACATAAACAGCCATGTCCCTTTTGCAATTATCTTTACAGGCCGAATCTCACAACGGACTCGGCCGAGGATTAAGGAGAGAGGTATTCTTCTTAAATCTCGAGGATGGCTACTTTGGCTGTCAAGTAAACGCCTCAACAGACGTCTTACAATTGCTCCAGCTCTCGAAGCTATGCGACAATCGCGTCGATTGCTTTCAAGGCAGCGACGAGCATCGAGACAGGCTCAAGTGTACAGGTTTGTATTTTCAATTTGTTTATTATTATTCTTTTAAATTAAAAAGTTATCGATACAATTGCTCTATAGGCATTTATTAAATAACTTTATTGGATATTTTTACAAATATACAGTAAGAGTATCACTTAGTTTGCATCTTTTAACACGTAATCAATTTTTAAATCATCCTTAAAGGATTAGCATCCAGGTAAAAATAAAACAACTTATTTATAAATTTACAACCTGTAATTACATCCTACAAAAGTCTTAACGATTCGTTGAAAAATAAAAAGAGCTTACACTAAACTCTCGAACGATCGCATAATATCTTCCCTCATTTAAAAAGGAAATAAAAAGAAAGAAAAAAGATTCACCGACCACCTCAACTTTTGAAACTTCACATAAACATCTCAAGTCAAATATACACCCATATCCATAAACTTTATCCCATGACTTTTGCACGCGCATATACACTACGCTACGGACATCTTGAGCTTTGATTATTGCCTGTCTCCAGTCTTATACTTCTTTTGATGGCCATACATATATGTATACATACAAAATGTTTAAAACTCCTTTATACACATTTTATACTTAAGCCACATATGTATACGTATATCCATGTATATATTACGGTGGTAAATCATTTTCCAAGGAGTTTCAAGGAGTAACACTAAATAACAGTGTGTGTGTGTGTGCATGAGTTTGTTGCACGGCTAACTGCCACCTGAACAAACGCGCTCTTATTATTGCAAGAGGGCGAGGAAGATGCGTGTATCAGATGTGCCGTTATTACCTTTTTCCTCTTGACATTTTCTTCTTTGCTGATATCCTACAATGATTTTTCACACAGGCTTAAGGACTATAACAACCAGTGCAACCTAATTTCATTATACAAATTATACGCTTCATTTCTGTGTAGTTGAATTTTTATTTTTTTTTTTTCGTTGTTTATTAATATACCGGAGCACTTCGTTAACGCGCGAGAAAAAAATTATTTATTTTCTCTTTATTATATCTCTTTATTATAAATGTAGGAGTCGTGATTATTATTTCTTTTTTTTCATCTGGTGATTATTTTTTATGACTTTCTTGTGACTTTTCTCGGTGTATTTTTAGAACGTGACTTTTACGAGGGAGAGACATATTTTTAATGTTGAATTTTTTTTAGCTTACCAGTTTGTTAAGAATGAAAATTAAGCATGCATGAATTAAACGTTGCTATGAAGGAGTAAAAGCTTTAGAAGGTTTTCTAAACTTTTACGTAAGTAAGTCTCGTGTAATATTAAAAATCAATATTATAAAATAAACCTGTAATACGTCTTTTTTTTTTAAATTACATATATTTACTGATTAATTATCGGGCGAGCTTAGAATCGTAAACCAGAAATATTGTATTATTTTTAGTTTTTTAAAGTTTTAGCATAAAAATTGCAAATTATAACGTACCGTAATTTTTTTTATATTCTTGTCCATAAAAAATATATTTTATTTCGATAATTAAATTTTACAAGGACTATTTACCTATTAAACAATTCGTGTTTCGCTAAATTAATTTACGACAGTGGATACATTGAAATGATCAGAATAAAATTTCCGAAATTTCCGAGTGACTCACAGTACTATAAAAGTCTTAATATAAATGAAAATTATATTGATAAAACCATTTATTTTCAAGTATAATTTATGCAACTGTTTTTAATGTTTTGTCGAATTTAAAAAGAATATAATTGATAGTGCAATAATTAAAATTTTTCTTAGAAAAATTATATTTTAATTAAATTTTACTAATTTCTTTTGAATTCTAGTTACGATTGTTGAAAAAAAATAATACAATCGAAAAAAAGAATTTGAATTCTTTTTTCGTTGAATATACATAAAAAAACACTCCTTTAAGTTCATAATACTATTATCCAAGATACCAATAACTATAATGCTTACGTAACATTATATAATAAATGCCTATAGTCAAGATCGACTCTGTTGCTCTTAACCTTTACCTTTTTTGTTTTCGTTGCTTATTGTTGAGCACTGAAAGTTCATTAATTTTATATATTTTATTACATTTTTTTTTAAATTTTAATTTTTTTTTGTTTCTAGATGACTGCACGAAAGAGGACGGAACAGCTTGCCAGAACGGAGTATGTCTTGACTCGGTTTGCCACTGTAACGATGGTTTTGGCGGATGCAACTGCCAAGTTCCAGGTTTTGTTTTGCTTTTTTTTTCTCTCTTTTTATATATACACACACGTATATTACATATTACTTCTAATATACTAACGCATGTAAGCATTATACTGTATATGAGTTCTCTTCCTGTCAGTCGAGCGCGTACGTATACGTCAAGAGCGCGTAAAGTCGAAGCAGTTTAAAAGAAAGAAAGAATATAGTAAAAAATATGTAAGAGAAGAAGTGAGTTCATTGTTTTCTTGAAAGGCGCGTGCAACGAGCCAACTGATTTTTATGTTTTGACGTGTTGCATTGTTTTGAGATTTTTTTTTTTTATTTTCATATTTTTCTTAGATTTTTAAATGATGATTTTCAGATTGCTTCCTAAATGTGCATATCATTTGTTTTTTTTAAGTTAATTACTTAAAATTAATTATACGTTGATTTTGTGATTGAGAATTTTAATTAAAACCTTGGATACGATAATAAGCGTGATGATTTATCGAAGATTATAAATTTTCACAATAACAAATTAACTTACCAGGTGTAAACTAATCCATTTTGATAAAATTCACAAATTTAACTAATTAAATATTAACTTTATAGCAGAAAAATTAGAGTAAAATTATATGATTCTTGAAGGACTCGCGTTACCGATAATAAGTAAAATAAATTTTCGAATATCTCAAATTATCAGCATTGTAATAATAAAATGTATAAATATTTCCTTTTATCACACAGACGAGAATGAATGCAAATACCGCCCCTGTGATATTTTTGCCCACTGTACGAATACTCTAGGCAGTTTTCAATGTTCCTGCTATCCTGGATATCGTGGCGACGGTTTCCATTGTGAAGGTACGTCGAGAAAAGTTTATTAATTAGAAATTTATCTTTTATCGCAAAAATTAAATCACGCTAATTAATAAGATGATTATAATTTTTTCCATGATTATATAGCTCTATCTATTAAAGTAATTTGTTTGTTGTTTTATTATATTTTTTGCTTTAATTATGCGAGTAAACAATGTTTCTTTACAAATTGTGTACAACAGTTATTTTGATGAGCTCAGCCAGAATTATAATAGATAACTGCATTGTATGTTATGCAATTTTGCGGTTCTTCAACGTGTAAACAATTTTCAATTAAATGAGGCGCTAATGTTATTTTTTCATCTATTATATATTAAATTATCTATGCGTTTTTACCATTAAATGTACGGTAACTAAAAATATCAAATTCTTATTTGATTTAACATTTTCAAAAAAATAAGAAAAATCAAATTTTTTACTGTTAATTTCCTTTTAGTATAAAAAAAAACATAATTTTTTTTTCAATCAAATAACTCATATACGATCGTGCTCGATTAGAGCAAGACTAACGATGACGCATCAATGCGTGGTAAGAGAAAAAAAGTCATGAAAAAAAAAGAACAGAGAGAAAAAAAAAAAAGATACGGAGAAATAAAAATAAAAGAGCAAGGTAGAGAAGGTAATACGCATAGGTATGTTTTTTTTTCTCTCTTTATTTTAAAGAAGCACGTATATGTGATTTTGCAGACATAAACGAGTGCGACGACCCGGCGCTCGCAGCACGATGCGTCGAGAATGCTGAATGCTGTAACTTACCAGCAAACTTCCTGTGCAAGTGTAAGCCTGGATTTACCGGTGACGGTGAAGAATTATGCGAGGATATAGACGAGTGCGCTAAACCTGACGCCTGTGGTACAGGCGCACTCTGTCTTAATATACCTGGCAATTACACCTGTGCCTGCCCAAATGGTTTCACGGGCGACCCATTCGAACAAGTAAGATTTTTCAACGTCATAATTACTTTTTAGTATTTTTCTTTCTTTCATTTTTAATTGATTATAATTTTAAAGTTTTAATAAAATCAAATTATTGAAAAAAACTTTATTTTGTTATGGTAATTATCTTTTTGGAAAAAATCACGAATATTTTTTTAAAAAGATAAAAAAAAATAAACGTTGTGCATTCCGTTAAAAATTTAAAGGAAATATCGTATTAATTAAAAACTCGAATCAACAGAATGAAATAATAATTATTATCAACATTTACACTTGCTTTATCGAAAACATCGTTGACATTACCTGAAATTAAAGAAAATAACATGAATTATCAAATTAATAAAATTTGATACATTAAATAAAATTACAATTCAAACGCTCATATATATACATCTAAACTTCCGCGTTCTAAGAATCTTCACAAATCACGCAACGATTATAAAATTCCTCCGTATAAAATACCAATGACTCTAACTACAAGTTGAAAAAGAGTGAAAAAAAAATAAGAGCCTCGCGTTAATCTCAGCAGACGAGACAAGTAAATGACAAATACTTATCCTCGCAGTAAATTACAACTTTTCTCTTTTTCTGAATTATTTTTTTTTTTTTTTTTATTTTAAATCTTTTCTCTTTCTTTCAAGTGCGTCGACGTGAACGAGTGTAATTACGCAGGAGCCTGCGGACGAGGGGCTCTTTGCGTAAATTTACCGGGCTCACATAGGTGCGAATGCCCCGAAGGTTATGATGGTAATCCAGACGATACTTGCGCCGATGTCAATGAGTGTCTTCGTAGTCCTTGTGGTAGATCTGCTGTTTGCACTAATTTAGATGGTACATATAGATGCAACTGCCCCGAAGGGATGGAAGGTGATCCAATGACTGGCTGTCGTGGTAAGATATTCTAACGATTACGTTTTATTTCTTTTATTCTGGATTTTGTTTTGTTTTAGGAATATCTTTTTTTTTATAGTTTTAAAAAGCTTTTTTTTTTATAGATGTGTTAGATTGTATATAAAATTGTACATATATATGAACAGCATTCGTAACGGTGCATAGTTGCGAGAATATAACGTTTTCGCCGTTGATGATAGTTTATAGCGCAACGATTAACAAAACATTTTTCACGTGATATTATATGATGCGATCTTACTGTATTGGTACTGTAATTCTATCGATGTGAAAATTGAATTTTTTCTTTAAATATAAAGTTTTAAAATATGTTCACTTTTCCCATCAATTGGTAGCTTTTTCTTTAGCACTTTTTGAATTCTTAACAAAATAAAATAAACATAATTTTGGCTGAATACAAAGTTTTTTATTAATATTTACTTTATCATTGATGTCTTTTTTATTTAAAACCTTTAAACAAATAAAATCAAGATTGTTGAAAAATTACATGCTAAGATCGCATTTAATGTAACGTAAAATAGCCACTCAATAACTCCAGGTATCACCCATTAATACATAATGCAATCATGTCATAATTCTACAAGATGCCTATAATAGATCACCAATAGCTTGTATAATCAAAACACCAATCATGCATTTTATTAAAAATAAAAAAAAAAAATTACCACTAACACCATTTAGCCCTCACGTCAAATGTTTTTAACAGATATAAACGAATGCGAGATAAGCAAACCATGCAGTGGTAATACACAATGCGTAAATACAGAAGGTGGCTACAGATGCGACTGTATGCAAGGTTACGAATTAGATCTGGTGCACGGTTGCATTGATAAAAACGAGTGCGCTAAATCTAATCCATGCGCAACTAACGCCAAATGTATCAACGTGCCAGGATCATTTAAATGCATATGCCTGCAAGGTTTCGTTGGTCAAGGACTCACACAATGCGAAAGTCAGTTTTTTTTAACAGATTTTTTTTTTTTTAGTCCTTATTCACATTCATTTTACCAAATTCATTAATTAAAAAAAAAAAAATTAATAACTGCATTAACAGATGTAAACGAATGCGAGAAAAATCCCTGCGGTGAAAATGCTGAGTGCACTGACACTGTTGGCAGCTTCATTTGTAGCTGTAAGACTGATTACACTGGCGATCCATTCAAGGGCTGCACTGGTTAGCATTTAATAACAGTTTAACACATTCACTAGTAGTATACATTGCTTTTATTTACATCATTTTTGTTATTTTTTTTTTTTTTTTAATTTTATAATATGGGCACGAGAAAGTTTTTTTTTGTTACTAATTGAGATAATAACAGAAAATTAAATTTCCTTTTCTAAAATTACAAAAGTAAAGTTTAATACATGGTTTTCATCACATAAAAATTTACATATATTATACAAAATTAATTTTCTGTTAGCTATATTTCAAGAGGTAGCAAATAACTTTAATTATGTTTAACCATCATTTAATACATTTGCTTAAATTAATTATTCCAATATAAATTGATACAATACTTTTTTTTTAATCGAGAGGTCTCTGTAATTTTTTATCCGTTTATATTTTTAATAGAATAAATATAGTTTTATCAAGAATTTTTTATGATTTACATGAAAATAAATCCATCAGATATAACAGTTTTATATGAAATAAAAATTCTTTAATTTAAAATTTTCAAGACATTGATGAATGCACCGCATATGAAAATCCATGTGGTTCAAATGCGGTATGTAGAAATACCGATCCAGGATATACATGTGACTGCCCTCCTGGCTATAGTGCCAACCCTAGTCCTACAGTCGCTTGTGATCAGGTAATTGTTAAAAATTTTTAAAAACTACTTTACTATTCCAAGTTAGGAAAGAAAAACTTAAGAGAATAATTAAATAATTTTTAAATTTAGACCGACGTTACGACATTATGTAAATCAAACTTCGACTGTGTCAACAATGCTGAATGCATTGATGGCCAGTGTTTCTGTAAAGATGGTTTTAAAGCCGTTGGAGCAATTTGCGAAGATTTAAACGAATGCACGACGAATCCGTGCGGACCGTCATCCATTTGTACGAACACAAAGGGTGGCTTTAAATGCGATTGCGAAACTGGATTTATCGGAACACCTCCACACATTCCATGCAAAGGTATAACTCAAGAAAAAATCAAATTTTTTTTCTATTTTTATTTTAAATACGATTTTTCAATTGATATTTATTTGAATTTGAAAAAAAAAATTCAGCACCGTGCGACGAAGTAACGTGTAGCGAACACGCTTACTGTAAAGCGGACGGGCACGAAGCTTATTGTATTTGCGAAGACGGATGGACATTTAATCCAAACGATATAGCTGCTGGATGTGTCGATATAAATGAATGCGATCCTGTTATTAACGGACCATCAGGACGCTGTGGTAAAAATGCGTTATGTACGAATACTCCGGGAGGTTTTAGTTGTCAGTGTAAATCAGGATACTCTGGCAATGCTTTTAAACAATGTTTAGGTAAATTCATATGTGAAAAATTTTCATTTTAGTTAAGGGCTTGTTGGAGTTATGTATTGTAAAAAAATTAAAACGAAAAATCCAATTTGAAGACTCCAAGATTCCCTTGAATGAAAGTCATTGAATTATGGTACTCATATATTTATCTATTTTAGACGTTAACGAATGCTCGCGTCCTGATACATGTGGACATGGCGCAACTTGTACGAACACCGATGGTTCGTACACTTGTACATGTCCCGAAGAAACTATACCCGATCCCGATCCTTATATCAAATGTGTTGGAATTGTCACTTGCGACACGGACAGCGATTGTCCAGGAAATGCAGTATGTGACGCTCAAAAACGATGTTTATGCCCAGAACCTAATGTTGGAAATGACTGTAGACGTAAGTTATTACATTGCGTTACGTATAATAGATTTTTATAGAAATTTCTATGATATTAACATATTTTTAAATCATTTATATTTTTTTTATTATTTCCGCAATTATAAAATTAGATATTATCTTTTTCTAAAAGTATATTTAAATAAAATACATCATAATTTTGTGGCATATATAAATAATTCACAAGTAATATTTTAATTTTGAAGATCCTTGTGAAGACTTATCATGTGGACCGAATGCTCACTGCATGATATTAAATGACGCAGCGACGTGCTTATGTAAAAACGGTTTCACCGGCCGTCCAGGCGTGAAGGACGGTTGTCGTGACATCGATGAATGTGCAATAAATCCATGCCCACAAGGCGCCGTATGTAATAATGAAGCAGGATCGTTCTCCTGCCAGTGCCCAAGTGGCATGATTGGTGATCCATATAATGGTGGATGCCAACAATCACAACTACCTCATGTTTGTGGACCAAATACACCATGCCCATCTGGTGAACAATGTGTTAAAGACGAATTTGTCGGTAGCAGTGTATGTATTTGTCAACGAGGATATACACGTGATGCTGATTCAGGAAAATGTAGAGATATCGATGAATGTCAAGAAGTTAGAGATAAACCTGCCTGTGGTATCAATGCTATTTGTAAAAATTTGCCAGGAAGTTATGAATGTCAATGTCCACCTGGTTTCAATGGAAATCCATTTTCACTTTGTGAAGGTAAATTTTAATTTTTTTTTTAATTTTAATTTAAATAATCGTACTATATTGCTGAATCATATATTAATGTTTACGTAATATGTTACAGAATGTAATAGCATTGAGTGCCAATGTCAACCACCTTACAAAATTGTCGATGGCAAGTGCATATTGGCTGACTGTTCAAAAGGAGAAAAATGTCCGCATGGTGCTGAATGTATCAAAATCGCAGGTGGAGTCAGTTATTGTGCTTGTCCTAAAGGTTATGGAACCAAACCGGACGGATCTTGTGAAGATATTAATGAATGTACAGAAGGACGGCAAGTTTGTGGATATGGTGCTGAGTGTATTAATCAACCTGGCTCTTATCAATGTGTCTGTCCACATGGATATGGCGGTGATCCATACAATGGCTTGTGTTCACCAGCTCAGAAACGCTGTACAAATGATAATGAATGTAGATCTAATGAAAAATGTGTTCAACCAGGAGAATGTATCTGTCCACCACCTTTCTATACTGATCCTTATGACGGAAACCTTTGTAAAAGTACATATTAATCTTATTATTAGTTTATTAATTACGAAAACTCAAATTTATGATATTCTCATTTTTAGTAAAAAAAAAACTAAATATAAACAATATTTTTAATCATACAAATTTTTCAGATCCATGTGATCGATTCCCATGTGGTATAAACGCCAAATGTACACCAACTGATCCACCCAAGTGTATGTGTCAAGCTGGTTATGAAGGTGATCCACAGCACGGTTGCATCGACGTTAACGAATGTGCCAATAATCCTTGTGGTCGTGGTGCTTACTGTTTTAATACTAAAGGAGGCCATGTATGCGAATGTCCACGAGGCATGTCTGGCGATCCATATGGCCAAGGATGTATTGGTGCACCACAAGCTAAACAAGAATGTTCAGCTAATGATGATTGTGAAAATTATTTAGCATGCGTGCAGGGTAGTTGTGTTAATCCATGCGATGATGTACCTTGTGGAGCTAATGCTTATTGTGAACCAGACAAGCATGCTGCTTGGTGCCGTTGTGTGATTGGATTTACCGAGGGCAAGAACAATGAATGCGTTTCCCGTAAGTTTTTTATTCCACTATTTTTTTATTTGTCTTTTTCAACCGACAGTAGTGTCAATTTTTTTTTTAGTTTTAGTCAATCATTTAGTTATTTTGAATTAAATATAAGAAAATATTGGAAAAATTTTGATGCTGATCATTTACTACACTCAATTTAATTTTTGTATAAATATAATTCTTTTCATTCTCATAATAACTGTATATATTTTTAAAAATGTAAAAAGATATTAAAATTAGTTTATTTAATGTATAATTTCTCTAACAAATATTTTTTACATATTTTCTTTGAAGTTTATGCATATTTATGTTTTGCACAAACCCTTATAAAGCACAAATCGTAGTCCTCAAATTTCCAAATTATTCAATTTTATAAATGTTTATTTTCTGATTTACATTGATTATAATTATGTATAAATTTCCATTTAATCTTTTTTTTTTTTCATTTCAGAATGTGACGGATTTGTGTGCGGCGCAGGAGCTCAATGCATCGTTAGCTATGATGGACCAACCTGCAAATGTATTGAAGGTTTTACCGGCAATCCATTTCCAGGTGGTCAATGTGTACCAGACGTATGTTCACCTGAAGTACCTTGCGCTGAACCAAGTATTTGCATTGGTGGACGTTGTAAACGACGCTGCGAAGGAATTGTTTGCGGCGTTGGTGCTATGTGTGATCCACTTACCAACAAATGTGTCTGTAATCCTTATTTCATCGGAAACCCTGATTTCTTGTGTATGCCACGTAAGTATTTCAATAATTTCTTTGGATAAGGAATTTTTAATAACTATACAAAATTCGGGTTTATAAGTTTTTTTTTATTAATTTGAAAATATTCTGTATAGTTAAATTTTACTATTGAATAATAGTAAATATTTTTATGATAGATTGAATAATATACAATATTTAAACAAAGTAAAAACTTAATTAAAGATATCGAATACATAAGACATATTCGAGAATGAAATTTTAATCAAATTAATAAAAGAACTAACTGATAAATCTATGGTATTACAATCCTTTAACATTACTTAACAAACCAATTCCAAAATCCCTTTAAACAGCAATTGAACCACCAAAATGCGAACCCATATGTGGCACAAATGCTCATTGTGAATACGGTGTGACGGAGTCCAAATGTGTCTGTAATCCTGGTACCAGTGGTAATCCTTATTTAGGATGTGGAATTCAAGAAAAATCTGATTGTTCAGATACACATTGTGGAGTTGGTGCACAATGTAGCGCTGGTCCTAATGCCGTTGAATGCATCTGTCCTTCAGGTTATGCCGGAAACCCATACATTCAATGTTACGGCAAGTATACTAATACCGCATTGTCGACTAAGGCTTTGAGCTTTTTTAACCTAGTGTTTTTTAATAAACACTAATAATTATTTTTTTATTTATTGACGTTCGCTAAGCCAGTCCTAGTTGGTACTGCAAAAATGAACTATTGCGAGAGGGATAAAGAAGTGAGAAAATAATGCATTAGAAATATGTATTTATTCAAATTTTTCATTGTTAAAAATCATTATAATAATTACGTATAATGTAAAATTTAAAACAATTATTTATTTTTATTATAAATATATGTTACTAAGGCTTATTTTTTTAACGCACATAATATTTAGAATAAGTTATTTTAATGAAATAGTTTAATTGTTTTAAATTTTTATTTTTATAAGTAATTATTTTTTCATTTATTAAAAACTAAATTCCTTCACTATACCACGAATAAATTCATGGATCTAGTGTAGAATCACTATATTAACCCTCTAATGTACAGTGATTCATTTTTTCAATATCGACTCTTGTATCCAAACACCTAACTAATCAAAACATAATTTTTTTCCCTTCCCAAATTATAGACATTAACGAGTGTAACGGAAACGCATGTGGCAACAATGCAGTGTGTATTAACACTATAGGCAGCTATGATTGCCGTTGCAAAGATGGTCATTTTGGCAATCCATTTATCAGCTGTCAAAAAGTGGAAATCGGCACTTGCAAAGACCCAGCCTCATGTCCCTGCAGTCAAGATTTGCCCTGTCCTTTGGATTATACATGCGTTGCAGGCAAATGTGTTGATAAATGTAGTAATATTGAATGTGGTCCACGCTCTGTTTGTCAAGATGGAGCTTGTATTTGTCCACCAGGTTATAGTGGTAATCCAAATGATCCACGTCGTGGTTGTCAACAACATGGACATTGCTCAAATGATCTTGATTGTGAACCTCAACAGATTTGTTTTCAAATCGGTCGAGGTACACGTAAATGTGTTGATGGGTGTGGCAAATTACAATGCGGACCTAATGCTCTTTGTGTCACGCAAAATCATGTCTCTTCTTGTCTTTGTATCGATGGTTATTCGGGTAATCCAAGTAATCTTGTGGAAGGCTGCAAACCTGGAAAATCAGTCATTGAAATTTCTTGTCACGATCATTCAGATTGTGATCCTGGATATTTCTGTTTACTTACTCAAAACAATATTAAGGAATGTATTAATCCCTGCAGCAAAATTGCTTGTGGTACACATCAGAAATGTGAGGCCGATGCAAATGGCCGAGCAGTTTGTAAATGTCAAGACAATTATGTTTGGAATCCAGTATCATCAACATGTGAAAAACCTTCTGTACCAGATTGTATACATGACGATGATTGTTTAGCTATAGAAGCTTGTCATCCTGATGCTTTAGGTGTTCTTAAATGCGTATCTATATGCAAAAGTTTTACTTGTACAGCCAATTCTCAATGTGTTGCTAGTCAACATCAAGCGCGTTGTGAATGTTTACCTGGTTTTGAAGGTAATCCTAATGATCGTTATGGCTGCCAAAACGCACGTAAAAATCAATGTGACAGTGACACCGATTGTCCCGAATATGAGACTTGTAAATCAACTAGTGATGGTATTCTATCCTGCCAACCTGTTTGTAATTTCCTTAATTGTGGACCTAATGCCCTTTGTGTCGTTCGCAATCACGTCGGCAATTGCGAATGTCCGCCTGGTCTTTATACTGGTGACCCAAATGATTCAACTAAGGGTTGCCAAGAAGTTCCTTGTGTTTACAATTATGATTGTCCACCTACTCAATTATGTAACTTACAAAAACATACCTGTTATGATGCCTGCGATAAAAATGCTTGCGGTTTAAATGCTGTTTGTATCGCTGATGATCATAAAGCGATTTGTCAATGTCCACCGGGTTTCAAACCTAATCCTGTAGCCGATATCGAATGTACAGCTCTTGAAACTTGCCATCCTAACCCTTGTCATCCATCAGCTGTTTGTATCGCTGGTGCATCTAATAGTCCTGTCTGTCAATGTCCGTCCAATCACGTAGGTGACCCTTATGCTGGTGGCAAGGGTTGCCAACTTGAAGGTCATTGTAGTAACAATAAAGATTGCCCAGTACATGCAATTTGTCAAAATAGAAGGTGTATCAATCCTTGTGAAAATGCGTGTGGTCGTAATGCTCTTTGCGATATCGTTAACGGAGAGCCTATTTGCAAGTGCATGCATAGATTTATACCCTCAACTAAAGGTGTTGAAGATGGTTGTGTTAGAGCAACTAGTCAATGTGTATTTGATATAGACTGTGAAGATAGTGTTTGCTTGGATGGACAATGTAGAGGTAGGTGTTAATTTTACGTTGTTATATTTAGTCTGTATAAGAATTTAAGGTGAAGTACATATGATTTTTTTTATTATACTTTCATTCACTAAAATTTATCAGAACATACCATTTTACAACTATTGTTGTATTAAACAAATTATAATTTCATTTTACTAAATAAAATAATAATCATTATATCATTCGAAATTATAAAAATTAAATTCATAAGAAATCAAGTAACAAACAATTAAATTGATTATTAATACTTATAATAATATTAAATAATTCTATAAATATTCTTCATATACGCTGTCACTTTAGTTATTATACATACTATGTATAACTACTCATTGAAATCTATTATTTTGTTAATAACATTCGTTTATTAAAAAAATACATGTATTAACAATAATAATATACACAATATTAACTTGATTTTAAAATAAAAGTTAACAAAATTATAGAATTCTCATATTTTATTAGTTAATATTCGTGAGTATTAACAAGAATATACAATAAATATAATAATTCATTTAATTATTTTAGCTGTTTGTCGTTCTACTTCCGATTGTTCTGAAGGTGAAAAATGTATAGACAAAAAATGTGTCATACCTTGTATTAATCATAATCAATGTCAAGCAAATGAAGCCTGTACAAATAATGTTTGTGTTATGGGTTGTCGAAGTAGTAGAGATTGCTTATCATCTGAATCTTGCATCAATAATAAATGTCGAGGTATAATTATTATTATATTTTTTAATTAAACTTAAATTCAGGAATTTAATAGATTCTAGATTTCGTGTTTAATGTGTTTGGTAAAATAAAAAATTTAATTAAAATTTTTTTTAGATCCATGCAAACTAGAAAATGTTTGCGGACCAAACGCTTTGTGTAGTTGCCTTAATCACGCAACAACTTGTACATGTCCTATTGGGTTTCAAGGTAATCCAACTGCCCAACAAGGTTGTGTTAGAGTACCCAGTATTTGTCGTACCGCAGACGATTGCCCAAGTCAACATGCTTGTATATCTGGACAATGTCAGTGTCAATGTAAAGAACATAACAATTGTGCCCAGGGCGAACGTTGCAACAACGGAATATGCGTCAAAGTTTGCTATGGGGATAGTAATTGTTTGCCTGGTGAATTATGTATTGATGGAAATTGTGAAACAGGATGCACATCAGATGCTGGTTGTAATATCGACGAAGTTTGTATTAATAACAAGTGTAAATGCGCTCATGGTTTCATTGCTGGACCTGAAAAGTGTCTTGATATTAACGAATGCGAAGACAATCCTTGTCACCCATCTGCAAAATGTATAAATCTGCATGGTTCCTACAGATGTATTTGTCCACAAGGTACAGCTGGCGATCCACTCGGTACTGGCTGCACTACACCTAATCAATGCAATATCGATCAAGATTGTTCAGAATCGCAAGCTTGTATTAAACACAGTTGTACAGATCCTTGCTCGATTGCCGATTGTGGTGCAAATGCTATTTGTTCTGTCATCGATCATGCAGCTGCTTGTCATTGCCAAGCCGGATACATTGGCGATGCTTCAGGATGCTTTAAAGTTGAATGCCTATCGAATAACGATTGCCCAGGTGATAAATATTGCAATATCGATACCAACAAATGTGCAAGTAAGGATCATTTTAAGAAGTTTTTTAAATGTATTCATTAGAAAATATTCATGATTATTGTTAATAATAAAAATTTAATTTTTAGGTCCTTGCAATCAAATCAACTGCGGTTACGGAAATTGTATAGCAACAGATCATATCGGTATTTGCAAATGTTATGATGGTTTTACCCTTGTTGGAGACTCATGTGTTGATATTAATGAATGTTTACAAAATCCTTGCCACTTTACCGCAACGTAAGAATAATGACTTAAATTAAAATTTTTTTATTCATTTTCTTGAATTAAGTATTTACAATCTTTTTTTACAGATGTCAAAATACCGATGGAGCATTTACTTGCACTTGTCCACGTGGTTTAGTAGGAGATCCATTTAAATTGGGTTGCAAACAACCAGGTGACTGTTTCACTGATTCTGATTGTCCAAACACAGCAGCTTGTATTGATAATACATGTCGCGATCCATGTTCCATTACTGGTACATGCGGTCGAAATGCTGAGTGTCAAATGCGTAATCACGTCCCAGTTTGTAAATGTGCTGGACAAACAAGTGGTGATCCACATGTTGAATGTATTCAGTTTGAGTGTAATCATCATAGTGAATGTGAACCATCAAGTGCCTGTTATGACCACAAATGTGTTGATCCATGTTCAGTACCTAACGCTTGTGGTATTGGAGCTGACTGTCAACCACTGAATCACAGTTATGTTTGTACTTGTCAACCTGGTGGAACAGGAGATCCTAATCTTGGGTGCACACCTGTTCAATACTGTAAAGCTGATAATCAATGTCCGACTGGATCTTCTTGTAATGGAGGAATATGTACAGCATTATGCACGAGTACTAGAGACTGTATTGGAGATCAACTATGTATCAAAGGTTTATGTCAACCAACCTGCCGATATAACTCAAGCTGTCCAGAATATCAATATTGCTTGAACAGTATCTGTGTACAAGAGCTTCGTTGTCTTTCTGATAATGATTGTGATTATGATGAAAAATGTATCAATAATAACGTTGGCCAAGCTGAATGTCAAAAAGCTTGCAATTTAATTTTATGTGGACGAAATACTGAATGTAAGGCGGATAATCATGTTGCTCATTGTTCTTGTAAAGCAGGATTCTTTGGCGATGCAAAGAACGAGAAAATTGGATGCCAACCTATTGAGTGTAGCACACATGATGATTGTTCCGAAGAAAAAATTTGTGACTTACACAGATGTAGAATTGCTTGTCTTGCATACAATCCATGTGGACATAATGCTATCTGTTCTACAAAACATCATGCTCAGGTCTGCAGCTGTCAACCAGGTTATACTGGAGATGCTACTGTTGGTTGCAAATTAATTGATTATTGTGCTATTTCTCCTTGTGCTCCGGGTGCTATTTGTGAAAATGCTCGTGGAACTTTTAAATGTAATTGCCAACCAGGAACTGTTGGTGATCCATATAACAGCGGTTGTCAAACACCTGGAGAATGTATAACCGATGATGATTGTCCAATTTCCGCTAAATGTATCAATGTTAACAATTTACCAAAATGTTTCGGTATGTAACTGCACTGTATATTTGATTAAAGATTTATTTTAATAATTCTTATGAATAAGATATTCTAATTTTGTTATTTGTTTTTTTAGACGTTTGTGCTGAATTACAATGTGGACCGAACGCAGATTGTACGGCTAACAATCATGTTGGGCATTGTACTTGTCGAGCAGACTATGAAGGCAATGCAAATGATTTGATTGTTGGTTGTCGACCGAAACCACAGCATTGTACTTCATCTTCTGAATGTATAGGAAATTGTTACGAAAACATTTGTAGACGTAAGAATTGATTAAAATTTTTTTATACAAAACAAAGTTAAAAATAACAATATTAATTTTGATATTTTAATTTCATTATAGCACCTTGTACTTCTGACGATGAATGTAACTTATCAGATATTTGTTCGAACGGCGAATGCATAGATCCATGTAAATTAAGAGCTGCATGTGGAATTAATGCATATTGTCAAGTAAAGAATCACATGAAACACTGTAGTTGCCCACCCAATTTTACGGGTAACTCAGAAGTCGAATGTGTCAGATGTAAGTTTTAAAATTATCATTAAATTTGAGTAGAATATTTTATTTTTTAAACTAAACGTTTATATCTTTTACAGTACCAGTATCTTGTAGCAGTACTAACGATTGTAATGAAGGTAACACCTGCCGGCACAATGTCTGTCTTCCAACTTGCATCAGTGATACCGAATGTGCATTCAATGAAAAGTGTATGCGCGGTAACTGTTTACTTACTTGCAAAGTTAATAACGACTGTTTCCTTGGCGATATATGCCTAGAAAATATATGCACTGCTGGTTGCGTTGGTGATGAAGACTGCAATGCTAACGAAGCTTGTATCTCAAATAAATGTGTCAATCCATGTGAAGTCACACCCTGTGGACCAAATGCTAAATGTACTGTTATTAATCAACGAGCTACTTGTTCGTGCTCTACAGGTTTTATTCCAAATCCAACAGCTAAAGTTGCTTGTTTGAGGGCACCAGGACCAAGTTGTTTGGTAAACAGAGATTGTACACCAGGAAGTGCTTGTATTACTGGAGTTTGTAGACCAGTTTGTTCTTCAAACTCGAACTGTTTGAGCAACGAACGTTGCGATTCATCTGGAGTTTGCAAAGCTTTGTGTCGAAGAGACGAAGATTGTCGAAGCGGTGAAATTTGTGAAGGATTAGTTTGTACTAGTGGATGCCGATCTGATATTGAATGTCAAGACACTTTCGGTTGCGTTAATAATCAATGCACAGATCTATGTTCTCTTCCAAATGCTTGTGGAACAAATTCCGAATGTGTTGTTATCAATCATAATAAACAATGCAGCTGTCCATCACCATTAGTTGGCGATCCATTACTAGGATGCAAACAATCTTTCTTGCCATGTTCATCAGACTCAGAATGTATACTCGGACAAACGTGTTACGGAAGATCTTGTTATACAACTTGTCGAAGTGATTCTAATTGCTTGAACGACGAACGATGCGATGGTGGTTTGTGTAAATCAATTTGTAATAGTGACGCTGAATGTTCTTCGAATCAAATTTGTCAAAACCGATTGTGTGATATCGGATGTCGTAGTGATAATTCTTGCCCTCAAGATGAATCGTGTATCAATAACAAATGCAAAAGTAAGTTTATTTAAAATGATTGTTTCATTAATATAATGTTTAAAATAATTCTGTTTATACATTGTAAACATATTTTTTAGATCCATGTGAAGGCGGTAGAGCCTGCGGCGAATGTGCAGGATGCCGTGTCATTGATCATGCAGCACAGTGTAGTTGTCCTCCCAATTATTATGGCAATGCATTGATAAGTTGTACTAAAACTATGATACCGTGCGATGGTACTTGTGAATGTGATGAAACTGGCTTCTGCGTTAGAAGTTGCCAAATACAAGACCATTGCTCTTGTGGTGAATCATGTCACGAAGGAAAATGTCGAATAAAATGTGATATTAACAATGAATGTCCTAAGGTAAACAAAATAAAACAATTTTTTCAAGTAAATTAATTTTTTATTTGCAATTTTATATTTTTTTCGTAAATTATATTTAAATCTAATTTCAGGGTTACACATGTGAAGCTGGATTGTGCCTAGTCGGTTGCCGAAGTCATTCCGATTGTCCAGCTACTTTATCTTGTACAAATGGACAATGCACAGATCCATGCTTATCAGGACAATCTCCATGTGGTATAAATGCCTTATGTAGAATATCAAATCATCGTGCTGTTTGTTTATGTCCCGATGGTTTTCAAGGTGAACCTAGCAAAGAATGTTATCAGCTCGAATGTCATCATGATAACGATTGCGAATCTAACAAACAGTGTAGTGAATCTGGCGTTTGCACAAATCCATGCTTACAACATGGTGTATGTGGTTTTAATGCCCAATGTCGTGTTGTTAATCGTAAAGCTCAATGCTCCTGTCCTCCAGGTCATTTTGGAAATCCTAAGATCAATTGCAAAAAAGGTACGTTTGATCTCATTTTATTTTGGCATAAATTAGATCATTTTTCTTTTAAACAGAATATTTTCTGCTAGTTTACTTTTGAAAATCATTTAAATCAGCTAGATTCAAATATTGAGTATTCTTAGTAGAATTTAAATTAAAAATTCCTAATTGTTTTGATCATTATTCAAAAACTGAACAGAAACAAGCTGTTTAGAAGGAAATTTTTTTTTGATTGTTTAGTTATTAAAACTCTAAAGGTAGGTAGTTTTTATTCGATAAACACGTAGAAACAATATAATTTTTTTTAAATCTCAGGTGGAGATGAATGTTTAAGGAGGCCATGTGGTGTGAATGCAAAATGTAGAGAATCCTCAAATGGTTTTGAGTGTATTTGTGAACCTGGATGTAGTGGAAATGGTTATGAAGGATGTGTTTGTGATATTTGCAAAGATATACAATGCGGATTAAACGCAGCATGCCGTGTATATCAAAATCAACCCCAATGCTATTGTCCACCAAATTATCCATCTGGAGATCCTCATCATGCATGTAAGTAATGTAGAATTACTTAGAAAAAACCCTCTTTCAATAGAATACTTTTTTATTTATAATTTGTATCGTTATGAGGCTACTTTTTTATTTATATTTATTTGTAATGAGCAATTTTCATACTTGTTTGCATTTCATATTGTAAAAATATTCTATCAATATCGTTCTTTTTAATCGTTCAACATTTCGTGCTCTTTTTAATTTTAAATTTCATTGATCAAAATTAAAAAATTTAGAAATAAGCGTAGTTAATCAAAATATTTGAAAATCCATAATGCCCAATAGTTATTACAATAATATAAATATATGCAATCAGGCGCTTGTATAGACTATTATGAGTAAATATTATGCAACAATTAAATATTGTTAAAAAGTGTAGTAGTATCTATAACATCTATAAATTACAATAGGTAAACCAGAAAGAGCTGCTCCCGATTGTCGAACAGTCGGTTGTGGTAAAGATGCTGAATGTATACGTGACGGTACATTATTTGTATGTAGATGTCCACCTGGTACTACAGGCTCACCAGAAATCGAATGCACGCCAGGTAAGAGATCGCGATCCACTAACTCTTCATTAGCGAGCGTTATTAGTTTTTTTTTTAACTTTACATGTGTACAGCAATTGTGACTAGCGAATTGAATAAAATCATTAAAAAAACAAAATAAATAGTAAAATCAATAAACTGTGTAAGTAAATGTTTAATGAAAGCTGAAAAAAAAGAAAAAAAATCCATGCTCTGTAGAGAAATAACAATTGTATTCGTCTCAAGTAGGACTTATTTGCCATAATACTACATAGATACATAAAAAAATAATATTGTTTATAATACAATTATTAATCCAAAGTGAATCGTTAACATAAAAAAAAAAGTTGAGAGACAGATGTGATTGGAGCGGAGCTAAAGCTAGTGTTCTGCACTGATGATACATTATTATTTTTGCACTTTTTGCTAAAAATCTACAAAAAAAATTAGCAGAGTGTCATTTCATATGCACTTGTACATACAAAAAGAAAATAAGAAAATGAAAACTCATGTTTAGACCATATAATTTAATTTGACATGTACATAGTCCAAACAGAACATGCTCATACTCGTTTCACACATTATAACAACATATGTAGAATGTTTATTTCAGTGTCCAATCTGTTTTTTTTTTTTTATTAAATTCTTTATGTTTGCTTTTTTTTAAAATTGTTTTATAAATGTGTTTTTTTTGTTTAATGAATGAAACAGCGTGCCTCCACAATAATAATGGGGTACTCACAATTACACTTATATAAAACACGACACTAATTTGTGTTACTAGGTTGTATTACGTTTATATTTTTTTTTTATTTCACACAGATTGGGAACTGCAAAAGGAACATTCTCATATTACCCATGCTTAAAATATACTGCTGGAAATTTTTTTACCTGCAGCTCATTGTTTATATACTTCCCTGTTTATCTATAATATCTCTTGGGGGCTTCGATTGTAAATATCGCTGCTTACAATTGTTTTACTTCTTTATTACATTATTTAAAGACTTCTTTATGAATAACTCAATAAAAAACAGTTTCATATGTGATTGTTTGATATTTAAATTATTTATTGTAATGCAACAATGCTTTATTTAAATTAGTTTTCTTTTAGCCTTTTATAATTTTTGGGCTTCTATATCATATATGGAACAATTTTTATTGGTTACCTAAAAATTTTTTATATATACTTGAATATTTTCGATCGTGCGAATTCTTGCTCTACTTCTATCAATAACGCACAGATCTATTATTCCGATATAAAGCATGTGGTTCATTGTATACTTGTGAGAACGTTTCTTTTCACAGTTCTTATATATGCTTTTATTCTTTTTTTTATCTCCCATGTTATCTCCCACACCCACCACCATGAAAACGAACAAAAACAAAATCGTCATCAACAAAAAATAAAAATAAAACAACAACAACGATTGGAATTAATCATCAAAAAATGGAATTATGGAACATAACCATCATCGAAACAACGATAAACAATTTGAAAAAATTGTAGAACAAGAATGTACCAGTGATAATGAATGTCCAAATGAAAAAGCCTGTATAAATTCACAATGTTTGGATCCCTGTACATTGCGCGGTGCTTGCGGTATTAATGCGCTTTGTCGTGTTGTATTACATAAGCCAAGATGTTCATGTCCACAATGTTACATTGGTATGCCTCAAACAGCATGTAACCCAGATCCAAGATGTGATTCTATAAGTCCAAGACCACCAATACCTAAGATCGGTTGTTCATCAGATCAAGACTGTTCAGCAAACTTAGCTTGTCATTCGCAGACACGCGAATGTCGTGATCCATGCGCTGATTTTAAAAATAGCTGTGAAGTAAATAAACGTTGCCAAGTACGCAATCATCGACCAATGTGTGTATGTAAATATGGTTTTGTAGTTAATGAACTCGGTGAATTAACTTGCGCACCTGACACACCAACTTGTCGTAAAAATTATGATTGCCCATCAAATGCAGCATGCGTTAATGGCAAATGTCAAAATCCATGTAATATTAGATCAAAAGCACCATGTCCAGCTGATAAAAATTGTGAAGTATTAGATCATAAACCAGTATGTGTATGCATACGTAATTGCAATCCATCATTATCGATATGTCTGCGTGACAGTGGATGCTCGGCTGATCTTGCTTGTAGGAATTATCGATGTGTCGATCCATGTGATTCAGCTGCTTGTCCAGCAGATGCACCATGCTACGTTGAGGAACACAAACCAATCTGCAAGTTCTGTCCCCCTGGCTTTGTGCCGGATACTAAGTACGGATGCATGAAAGGTAATAAATGATTCTTCAAGCCATCAAAAAAAATGAAAAAAAAAAAACATTAAAAAAAACCATCAAAAAATTTTAATTTGCCAGATTTCTTTATTTTCGCCTCTTGCCTATCGCTCGCCCTTTTTTATACTCTTTTTTTTTTAAATTTCCAGTTATTTTAAGCCTAATTTTATTATACTATTTTTATGTCTTTTAATTTAATGCTCTCTTATTATTACTATTTATTGTTATTCTATCTATTTAGTCTGCCCTTATGCGTAATTTTATCTATGCGTATTGTTGTGAAATCTCTGTAATTTATCTTTATAATAGCGATGCTGCTTGCCCAAACTCTACACCAGACATTACATAATATTGCTGATAATTGATTCCTTTTCTTTTAATTTATTAAAATTTTTTTTATTGTCATGTATTTTTGATACACCCTACATATTTTGTACTTATCCTTATTTTGTGCCGGATTATTTTATGTTGTTAAATCGTAGCCCAAATGGATAGGATGAAAATTTGCTTTACTAAATTAATATACGATGGAAAAAGTGATTATCAATAAAATCACAACAAATTTATAAATTAATAGTTCATTTAAATTTTATTATATATACTAATTTGTTTGGTTTTGATTTTATTGAAAATTTGCATCTGATTGAATTGTATAATTTGATGAAAATTATACCATTTAATACTTGAAAAAAATTTTGAAAGCAAATTTTCTGAATTGTTGTTGCCATTTGGGGGTAGTATTAGAGTATCGTATTAGATTATTATAGTTTATATATATTGATAATTGTATTGTTTTTAGAAAATATAAGATATATTGTATTTGAATTTACCTTGTAATGGATAATTGGTAGAATTGTTTATTAGTAAGAGCGTTTTAATTATTAGTTTAATGATAAGTATATAATTCTATAATTTTTTTTTTAATAATTGTCTGGGGGCTATTGACTTAAGCTGTTTTCAAGACTATCATCTAAGCCTAATATATTATAATTATATTTATATAATCTCCCAAAACTTACATACATATCTCCAGCGTGCCAAATGTTAACACACAGATATATAAATATTCAATCATACAAGAGACACGTTATACGAATTACTATTTTTTTTTTTACTTTATTAAAAACGTCTATACTTTGTCCTGATATCCTATTTGTATTGTGTTTATTTGTGACAAAACATTTTATCTTCCGCTATTTTTTACTACGGACGATTTTTTCCGTTACATCTGTCTCTGTGATAATTCTAATAGATTTGTCTTCTAGACAGCTAATCTACTATATTTTGTTGTTTGTTTGTTTGTGTCATGCTTAAGCATGTTTGTAATGATTTTTTTTATGTAGATCTTTTCTTTTGTTTATAATTAAGTAAAAGAAAAGAATTATTCAAAGTTCATTGTTGATATTCATTTCATGAATAAATTATTACTAATGTCATTAAGTTAATTATTGACTCTGAACTTTGCTTAATTTACCTTATTAAATTTAACATTTTGTTTCCTTCAGTTTGAGCCTTCGAAAGAAGCTTTCCGTATGTATATAAGTATTGTAAATAAATTTAAAAAAAAGATATTTCTAAAATACTTGTACATAATTTTTAAGTATAAATATATACATTGTGTACATTATATGTGTTAGAGTTTATGCAAAATTTAATGGATATTCTGGAGAATGTACAGTCATCTGCAAATCTTTCTACATTTATTTTTAAGCATTGTTGTGTTTTTATATGCTATCTGTTGCACTTTATTATTTAAGTAATTTATGTTTCTACTACTGCACTCGAATTAATTAATTATGCTTGCACGCTTTGAAACAAAATAAATTTTTATGTTTTTTTTGTACCACTAATATTTTTCGCTTCTTTTAACAAATTGTAAATACGATTGCATTGCTTGCTTACTTTTTTTTAAAATAAAATATTAACATATACAGTATGTAAAATGCTGGAATTATATGTTTGAATGCTAATTACTTTGAGCTTTCTCTTAAACAAATGCCTTACTAATTGTAATTTAAGAATAAAAGATTTCTATTAAGCGAAATTTAATATGAATTTTTTATTTTTATTCATTAAAAAAATATACCAAAATGAAAAACATTCAATAATAACAAAAACATTCATTATTATTTATATTCAATTCAATAATTTAATTTTTCGCCTTTTTTTTAAAAATTAAATTAAAAATCAAAGTTTTACACGTAGTGTGAATTTTAGCTGATATATTTATTACTAACTATGAATTCGTTATTTAGATGTTAAATGTACAACGGATGAACAGTGCCCATCACAATTGGCTTGTATACATCAGCAATGTTTAAATCCTTGCACAATTGGTAATCCATGCGAATACACCGATAATAATTGCATTGTCGAATCGCACAGAGCAGTATGTTTCAAAAGTAAGTTTTTCAAAATTACTTTTTATTTTAGGCTTATAGAACGTTTAAGTAGTAATAGACATTTATAATCAGACTTTCACTTGGTTTACGCTAAAAAATAATTTTAAATATATATTGAAAAAAAATCATTCATTAAATATAAATATTGTTAATTAATTATGTTATTAAATGTAACATATTTTTTTAATGCAGCAACAGAACGAAATGCAACTGGTTGCCCGTATTGTCCTGGAGGAATGGAATGCGATCCAATTCAAAAGACTTGCGTTAAAGGTTCGTATGAAAGTTAGCACATTGTTTAATTACGCACTGATTTTTATTATACGAGAAAAAAGACATTGTTATATAAAAATTTTAGTTCGTATTGAAAAAAAAACCTTGTAAATATTGTACATAAAATTTAAAAATTGTACAATAAAAAATTTTTTATCGTCTCTGGTTATATAAATCACTGTATTCCAGAGCACAAAATTAGATCAGTTATTTGCACATATACATATTATTCAAAACAAAAAAAATTCTTTCATACATTTGCAAATTTTTTTATTTTCAAATTCAATCGCACTCTTATAAATTTCTTCGAATCAGATTCTGTATAAATAATGTATAAAATGGAAAAAAGCAAAAATGTGTTAAATAAGAAAAAAAAAGATTGATTGTCTTAAATATTCTCTTTACGTGTCCACATTATTTTGATTCTTATGCACACTCTATCTTGGGCTATATGGGCTTTCTCGCTCTCTTTTTACTTTAGTTGGTTGCACAAGCGACAGAGATTGTCCACTGACAGAAAGCTGTGTCAATCGTGTTTGCCGTGAACCTTGCCTTATAAGAAATCCATGTGTCGAGCATGCTGTTTGTATGAATACCAATCATGGAACTGACTGTAGCTGCGAAGAAGGCTACCATGGAAATGGATACTCACTTTGTTCACCAGGTATCAATATATTTAATTCTATATTTTTCTTTAAGTATATGATTGATACATCGTTATCGATATTAAAGTCTAAAAAATTTTTTAATTTCATTTAAATATTTTTAAAAATATCCAAACAATGATCCTCTTAAGGTAAAATAAAAAAGTAACATATAGAGATACTTTAAGGGATTTCAAAATAAGATTAAAAATTTTAGAATAATATAATATCAATATTTCAAATTTAAAAAAAAAATATAAAATCCTAATTGATACTATTATAGTTTATTTGCTGATTCAATTTATAGTTATAAAATTATAAAAATTGTAATAACTTAAATATTAAAAAAAATCAACCATAACAATCAAATAAATAATTTCAGTTCAAGAACCGGTGAACGTATGCCAATATAATGAAGACTGTCCACCAAATAAACTGTGTGACCGATTAAATAGACGTTGTATCAACGTCTGCTCGGAAGACAGTTGTGGTGAAAATGCCGAATGTCACGTTGAAAATCATCAAGCCCAATGTAGATGTTTATCAGGTTACGAAGGTAGACCACAAATAGCTTGTCACCTAGTTTCTCATAATCCATGTGCTTTAAATCCTTGTGGTTTGAATGCACTGTGTGAGATTGACAACGGAAGTCCAAT
Source organism: Anastatus disparis (assembly GCA_017163975.1). Classification (NCBI taxonomy): domain Eukaryota; kingdom Metazoa; phylum Arthropoda; class Insecta; order Hymenoptera; family Eupelmidae; genus Anastatus; species Anastatus disparis. The sequence goes on from JAFFSR010000227.1 coordinate 2,616,596, forward strand.
TTGTTATTGTCCTAAAGGTTTGACTGGAAATCCATTTGAACAGTGCAGTAAGTAAAATTTTATACAATTATCTAAATTTATAGGATTTACAAAAAATGTAAAGAAGTTTATTTTATTCAAAATTGTAAAATTAATAAAAAAAAAGTACAATTTAATTGAAATCATTTATTCATTAAATTTTATTATAAAGACAACTTTTATACAATATTTTTACGTCATACCAAGATAAGCACTAAAATAACAATTACATTAATTTACTTAAATATAAAATAAATTGAATTATTCATTACAATTATTATTCCAGTTCCTGAGGGCGATCAGTGCCATAATAATCCATGTGGTTATAACTCCGGATGTAGAGTTGTCAACGGTCAGGTCACATGTTTCTGTTTGCCTGGTTTCGAAGGTAATCCACCAGCATTACCTTGTGAACTTAAAAATCATCCTTGCAATCCATCTCCTTGTGGTCCAAATACCCAATGTACTGTATTAGATAATGGATTCTCCAAATGTACATGCTTACCTGGATTTGTCGAAAGTCCTAATACTATAAGAGGCTGTATACCACAAACAAATCCTTGTGAACCTAATGTATGTGGAGAAAATGCAATTTGTGACTCCAATCGATCGCCAGCTTGTTATTGTCCTTCTGGGACTATTGGAAATCCATACAAAGGCTGTACAGGTAAATTATTATGACTTATTTTTATTAAAAAATTATTTAAAATATCAAAGCTTTTGATTTTATTTAAAATAAAAGTAAATTAAATCATTTTCAGTTATATTTTCTACTATATAAATATTCTAAATTTATAAAAATAAAACTAATGTTTATTTTAGGTTTGGGTGGTTCACTATGCCAACCTGGTCCCTGTGGAGCAAATGCAGACTGTTACATCTCTGATAACCAAGAATTTTGCTATTGTCGCTATGGCTTTTATGGTGATGCATATCAAGGTTGTCATGAACCACCGCGAACACCTTGTCAACCGAACCCATGTGGCCGCAATGCTAATTGTCGAGTCACACCTGATAATCAAGCATTATGTGAATGTCAACCTGGTACTGCAGGAAATCCTGCAAGTCCATCTGGTTGTGATCGACCAGAATGTCTGTCTGATGATGAATGTTCAGATGTTCAAGCATGTATTGCTTATAGATGTCAAGATGCCTGTCTTGGTGCCTGTGGTGTAAATGCTGATTGCCATGTAGAAGATCATCATCCATTATGTAGTTGTAGAGCTGGTCTTGAAGGCAATCCTTTGTACAGATGTTCTGAACCTTATGGACCACCACATGGTCTAACAACTCCTTGCTCACCTAGTCCTTGCGGTGCCAATACTATATGTAAAGTTATCGGAGATAGAGCAGTATGTTCGTGTTTGCCTGATTTCTATGGAGATCCACAGACTGGATGTAGACAAGAATGTAGTATTAATTCAGATTGTCCAAACGATCAAACTTGTCTCAACTTTAAATGTGTTAACCCATGTTCGCTGGGTGCAGTTTGCGGTATTAATGCTCATTGCAGAGTATCTTATCATACAGCCACTTGCGAGTGTTTCGACAACTATTTTGGCAATCCGTACATCCGTTGTGTACAGCAGCGTAAGTAATTTTTTAAAAAGTATTTTCATTTAATTGAAATTTATAATAAATTTAAATATTCCTTAAAGTATTTGATATTTAATAAAATATTTTTCCTAAATTTGTTGAATTAAATTTAATATTACATTTTTTACATTAATTTTATAATTTTTATTATTTGATCAATAGCATCCGTTACGACAGACGGTCGAAATGTTACACGGCCGTGCCAACCATCTCCATGTGGCGATTATAGTCATTGTACTGATTATACTGGTACAGCAGCCATGTGTGGAAGCTGTAATTACCCGGAAAATCTAAATAACCCTTACTGTAGACCAGAATGTTTATGCAATGCTGATTGTTCATTCAATCAAGCTTGTATAGGCTGGAAATGTGCTGATCCATGTCTAGGAACGTGTGGTGAAAATGCTCATTGCAAGGTTGTTTATCATACTGCAGTGTGTAGCTGTCCACCTGGACTATATGGTGATCCATATAGAGGATGTTATGAACAAGCAGGTTAGTACATTATAAATATTATTTTAATTAAAATTGTTTTACACAATATTATTTTATTATATGATTTAAGATTTTTAAAGAATTAAAAAAAAATTCAAATTATTTTCAGAACCACCTGATGCATGTAGCTTAGCTCAATGTGGACCTAATGCAAGATGTGTTGAACAAAGTGGCGTTACAAGTTGTATATGTGAATTAGAATATTTTGGAAATCCTTATATGGCATGTCACTTAGAATGTTTACAAAATTCGGATTGTCAATTGAGTCAAGCTTGCATAAATCACAAATGCATAAACCCATGTGAAGGTGCATGTGGAAACGGAGCATTGTGCGATGTGATCAATCATTCTCCAATTTGCTATTGTGATACAGATTCCACTGGGAATCCATCAGTTTATTGTACACCAATTCCACCATATGGTATGTTTCAAAGTTATTCAAACTTTTTAAAAAAAATAATTAAGTTAAGTTAATTTATTAATAAATTGAGTTTGTAATTATTTAATTTTTATCTATTTTTTAGATCCACCGATTTTAACTCCCAATAAATGCGATCCATCACCATGTGGACCAAATAGTAGATGCATAGTTTCACCCCAAGGACAAGCAACATGTTCTTGTTTACCAGGATATAGAGGAATACCGCCAGTTTGCAGTCCAGAATGTACAGTAACTTCAGATTGCTTGCAAACTCAGACTTGTGTAAATAATAAATGTGTAAATCCTTGCAATGCTCTTTGTGGACATGGAGCTTCTTGCTCTGTAATTAATCATAATCCCTTATGCATTTGTCCACCTGGACAAATTGGCGATCCATATACTAAGTGTTATCTAGACGAAGGTAAAAACGAAATTTCTACAATTTTTAGTAATAAATAATAACAAAATAATTATAATAGGAAATCATATAAATAAAAACATTAATTTTTAGAAGCACCGCGTGAACCATCACCTTGCAGTCCAAGTTCATGTGGACCACACTCAGTGTGTCAAGTAAAAATGGGAAGACCTGTGTGTTCATGCCAGAGTAACTTTATTGGTAGTCCACCAAATTGTAGACCTGAATGTTTAATAAGTCAAGAATGTCCAATTGATATGGCCTGTGTATCGTTCAAATGTATTCATCCTTGTCCAACAAGTTGTGGACCTAATTCAGAATGTTCAGTAATAAATCATACACCTTACTGTTCTTGTAAACCAGGTTTTGAAGGTGATGCTTTTGTTGGTTGCACTCCTAAGCCAAGTGAGTTTTTATTTTTTAGATGTTAATTATTTTATGGAATGTATTTAATCAATAAATATTTTGCAATTAATTTTAGGACTACCACCAGAACCAGTCAATCCATGCGACACACTAAATTGCGGTAATAATGCTCTCTGCACTACGAACGACGGGGTGCCAAGGTGTACATGCATCCCACCTTATGTTGGTAATCCCTACAGTGGATGTAGACCTGAATGTATGATGAATTCCGATTGTGTTAGTAATCTAGCTTGCATAAACCAACATTGTCGTGATCCATGTCAAGGAATATGTGGCGTAAATGCTGTTTGTGAAGTTATAAATCACATTCCAAGTTGTTCTTGTTTGCCAGGGTATACAGGAGAACCTTTCCAGTCATGTATATTAGAAAAATTACCAACAACTCCTGTTCAACCATGCTCTCCAAGTCCATGTGGTCCTTATAGTATCTGTCGCATACAAAGTGATCGAGCAGTATGCTCTTGTAGTCCAGGATATCGAGGCGTACCACCTAGCTGTCGACCTGAATGTCTTGTGAGTTCTGAATGCTCACCTGATTTGGCTTGCATTGGTCAAAAGTGCAGTGATCCATGTGTAGATGCTTGTGGTTTAAATGCTCAATGTATAGTAAGCAATCATAATCCTATTTGTAAATGTCCAAAAGGCTTGACTGGAAATCCATTATCACAATGTATTAAAGGTAAATATTTATCTCAATTTCAGTTTGAAATTCTTAACATTCTTAAAAAAAATAACGTTCGTTTCTAAATACGAAATTCTTTTTATTAGAAACAAGACCACCCGAACCATGCGTGCCATCTCCTTGTGGTCCGAATTCTGTTTGTCGAGTACAAAATGATAGAGCAGTTTGTTCCTGTAATTACGGCATGATAGGTGTTCCACCTAATTGCAGGCCTGAATGCTCAATCAATGCAGACTGTCCAACCTATTTAGCCTGTAATCAAAACAATAAATGTTCTGATCCATGCGTTGGATCATGTGGAGTAAACGCTTTATGTTCCGTTCATAACCATCAACCCGTGTGTCAATGCTACGAGGGCTATGAAGGAGATCCATTTTCTGGATGTAGTGAAAGACGTAAATATTTACTTCTAACTTAATAATAATCAATATTTTTTCTTTTTACATTAATTATTGTTTTAACTGTATTTTTATTTTAGCTATTGTAACAGAACCACCAAGCCTACCTTGCAATCCTTCACCTTGTGGCTTAAACGCTATATGTACCGAAAGAAATGGTGCTGGTTCTTGTACTTGTCCACCTGAATTTATTGGTGATCCGTATGTAGACTGTAGACCAGAATGTGTTCAGAATTCTGACTGCCCCCATTCGAAAGCCTGTATCAATAATAAATGCAAGAATCCATGCACGGGTGCTTGTGGTCTGAATGCTGAATGCCAAGTATTTAATCATCAACCAACTTGTACCTGTTTATCTGGTTATACTGGAAATCCTTTAAGTTCTTGCCATCTTCAAGTAACAACAGGTAAGATTATTAAAGTGATATATAGAAAATATTTTGATTTCATAAAGATATTATAATTATAATTATATAAAAAATATGAAAAGTCAACTTTTTTTAATTTTAAAGTTTTATGGTTTCAAAATACTCAATTTCACAAAAAAATCAAATGTAAATTTAGTTAGAAATTATAAGTTATCAATGGAATATTATTTGATTATTAGGCCCACCTCCTACTGGAAGACCATGTGAACCATCGCCTTGCGGTCCATATAGTGTTTGTCGTGAGATTGACGGACACGCTGTATGTTCTTGCCAACAGAATTATATTGGAACTCCACCAACTTGTCGACCAGAATGTGTTGTCAGTACTGATTGCCCACAAAACAGAGCTTGCATAAAACAGCATTGTGATGATCCTTGCACTCAAACTTGTGGAGCTGGTGCTCACTGTCAAATAATTAATCACAATCCAGTTTGCACTTGCCCAACAGGCTATACTGGAAATCCGCTATTTAATTGTATTAGGTTGGATGGTAAGGATTCTTGTAAATGAATTTTTCATTTTTTTGTTATAAAATAGAAATAATTTTGCTAGTCTAATAATAATATGAATCGCATCAAATAAAAATAATTTATTTTCAAAATATAGATACACCAGGACCTCCATACCCACCATCAAGAAACCCATGCGCTGCAGCATTATGCGGCCCTAACTCACAATGCCGTGAAATCGATGACGTTCCAGCTTGTTCTTGTTTACCAAATTTCATTGGCCGGCCACCTAATTGTCGACCTGAATGTCTGATTAACGAAGAGTGTCCTGGTAATCTAGCTTGTCAAAATGAACGCTGCATTGATCCATGTCCAGGTTCTTGTGGCATCAACACAAGGTGTAATGTTGTTACACACAAACCAATCTGCATCTGCGACGATGGTTATACTGGCAATCCATTCCGTGAATGTACAGTCGTTATAAACCCTCCAACAACTACGGAGCGTCCAACACCATGTAATCCATCACCATGTGGCCCTAATGCTATTTGTAATGAACGAAATGGAGTAGGTTCATGTACCTGTATGCCCGAATATTTCGGTGATCCATATACAGGTTGTCGACCTGAATGTGTTACAAACTCTGATTGTGATCGCAGCTTTGCCTGTCTAAATAATAAATGTGTTAACCCATGTATCGATCGTTGTGGATCTAATGCAGTTTGTAGAGTTATCAATCATGCACCTTCATGTGTCTGTTTACCTGATTACACTGGTAATCCGATATCTGGCTGTTCTTTGCAACCTAAATCAACAGAAATACCAATTATAGACTCATGCGATCCATCACCTTGCGGACCAAACAGTGTTTGTCGTACTCTCAATAGTCATGCGGTTTGCTCTTGTCAAAGCGGTTTTATTGGTCAACCACCCAATTGCCGACCGGAATGTACTGTTAGCTCTGAATGTCCACAAAACAAAGCTTGTATAGAGAACAAATGTGGTGATCCTTGTCCAGGTGCTTGTGGTCAAAACACAAAATGTATGGTTCTCAATCATAATCCAATTTGTACTTGTGCTAATGGCTATAGCGGCAATCCACTCAACTTCTGTTCTAAAATCGAGATAACAACAATTAGACCGCGTGATAAACCATGTTTGCCAAATCCATGTGGACCAAACTCACAATGTAGAGAAATTAATACACAACCTGCTTGCTCTTGCTTACCAAATTTCATTGGTAGACCACCAAATTGTAGACCTGAATGTACGCAAGATTCTGAATGCCCTAGTACTGCAGCTTGTATTAATAGTAGATGCAAAAATCCTTGTCCTGGATTCTGTGGAGAATTAGCCAGGTGCTCGGTACTCAATCATGTTCCTCTGTGTAATTGTCCTGATGGATATGTCGGAGATGCACGAGTACAATGTACTTTACCACTTACTACAAGTAAGCATTTAATATAATATTTAAAATTATTTAAAATAACTACACATAAGTTTTTAATTTAATTAACTGATGTTATTTACTAATTTGTAGCCACTGAAGAACCACCCTCAAATCCATGTATACCAAATCCTTGTGGACCGAATGCTCAGTGTCGTGAAAGGAACGGTGCTGGTGCCTGCCTTTGTCTACCTGACTTCTTTGGAGATCCTTACGATAGTCAACAAGGATGTCGCCGTGAATGTGAAGTGAACAATGATTGTTTGCCTCATTTAGCTTGTAGAGGATATAAATGTGTCGACCCTTGTCCAGGTCCTTGTGGTACCTTAGCTATTTGTGAAGTTCAAAATCATATTCCTTCATGTTCCTGTCCACCTGGATTTACTGGTGATGCATACTATTCTTGTGAAGAAAGCCGTAATGTTCCACCACCTAGAGATCCTTGTTCACCATCACCTTGTGGACCAAATAGCAAATGTCGTTCACCCAATGGTACACCAGTCTGTATATGTCTACCAAATTATCTCGGTGAACCTCCGAATTGTAGACCGGAATGTCGTGTTAATGCAGAATGTCCTGTTCACTTAGCTTGCGTGAACAACAAATGTTCTGATCCATGTCCTAATACTTGTGGTTTGAGAGCTCATTGCACGACAAAGAATCACAACCCAATTTGTGCTTGTCCACCAGGTTTTACTGGCAATCCATTTACACAATGTTTTGAACAACCACCAGGTATAACAATTTTTTCATTTATTCTTTTTAATTTTTTTTAATGTTAAATACATAAAATTGTTTCTTAATTAAAAATCTGTTGTAAGAAATTTAAGAATATTGTTGAATATATATTTTGATTTTTATTCAATTTTAAAATTTTTGAAATATCACATGTATTCATTAAATAAAATGTATTTCAGAAGACTTCACAGAACGGCCTGTGTCTTGCAATCCATCACCATGTGGTCCAAATTCATTGTGTCAAATCGTTTCGGGTAATCCAGCTTGCTCATGTTTACCAAATTATATTGGCTCACCACCTGATTGTCGACCCGAATGCGTCATTAATAGTGAATGTAAAAGTTCACAAGCTTGTTTGAATAATAGATGTCAAGATCCATGTACGGGCTCTTGCGGCCTTTTTGCTCAATGCCATGTATTAAATCACATACCAGTGTGTACATGTATTGAAGGTTACACCGGTGATCCATTTTCACAGTGTAATCCAACACCTACAAGTAAGTTTTTTTATCTTAATTTTTTATTAAATTTGTTAATAATATAGCTAATGTAATTTTGTAGTGGATAAAATTGTTAAAAAAATGTTATATTATTTATTAAATATCCACAGCTCCACCAGTACCGCCGAACCCATGCAATCCATCACCATGTGGTCCAAATGCTATCTGTAATAATGGTGATTGTGAATGCTTACCTGAATACTCAGGCAATCCATTTGAAGCTTGCCGACCAGAATGTGTCCTAAATCCAGAATGTCCACGTGACAAAATGTGTATCAAAAACAAATGTCAAAATCCATGTCCTGGTCCATGTGGTCAAAATGCACTTTGTGATATGATTAACCATATTCCTGTTTGTTCGTGTCCACCCGATTATGTTGGTAATCCATTCATCAGTTGCCGACCTAAGCCACAAGGACCCACGCCATCGCCTGAACCTTGTAATCCTTCACCTTGTGGACCCAACAGTATTTGCAAAAATGTCAATGGACAAGCTGTTTGTTCTTGTCTTGTTGGTTACATTGGTGCACCACCAAGCTGCAAACCCGAGTGTGTTGTTAGTGCGGAATGTCCAGCGACAAGATCGTGTGTTAATTACAAATGCACTGATCCTTGTCTCGGCTCTTGTGGTTTGAATGCAAGATGCGAGGTCAGAAATCATTCACCCATTTGCAGCTGTTTACCTGGGCAAACAGGTGATCCATTCAAGAGCTGTTATGAAGAACCAAGTAAGTCTAATAATTTTTATAATTATTTAAAACAGTCACTTTCAAAACTTCTTTAAGAAATTGAAATAAAGAACGCCAAATGATAATTGATTATTATATGCAATAATTATCATAGCAATTATCTTTGAGCCATATTAATATAAAATTACTAATTATATATTCTTTTCACAGTTACAAAGAAACCAGCGCCAGTCAGTCCATGCAATCCTTCACCTTGTGGACCAAATTCTATCTGTCAAAATATTAATGACACTCCAGTTTGTTCGTGTTTAGAAAATTATATTGGTAATCCACCAAACTGTAGACCAGAATGTCTAGTCAATCCTGATTGCGACTCAAGCAAATCGTGTATTAGAGAAAGATGTCAAAATCCATGTGTCGATTCGTGTGGCGAAAATGCAGAATGCACAGTTGTGAATCATGCAGCTGTTTGTACATGTACACGAGGTTATACAGGCAATCCATTTGTTCAATGTTTACCTTTAATCGTACCAGCACCAAATCCATGTGAACCATCACCTTGTGGTGCTAATGCCGTTTGTCAACGAAGAGATAATGCTGGCGCTTGTACATGCATTGAAAATTATCATGGTAATCCATATGAAGGTTGTCAACCTGAATGTACTCACAGTTCAGATTGTCCAACAAATAAAGCTTGCCTTAATAATAAATGTATCGATCCATGCCCTGGTATATGTGGAACAAATGCTCAATGCTCGGTAGTCAATCATATTCCTACTTGTACATGCCAACCTGGTTTTAATGGTGATCCATTTAGTCGTTGTACACAAGTAATAATAAGTAAGTATTAATATTTTTATTTATAAACATTAGATTTCATAATAATTATAATTGAAACAATAATACATATGTATAAATAAAATTAATAATTGACTAAATTTTTTGCAGCTACGGAACCACCTGTTCCTAGAAATCCATGCAGACCTTCGCCTTGTGGTCCATACAGTGTTTGTCGTCAAAATAACGATCAAGCTGTCTGTACTTGTCAAGACAATTACTTTGGATCACCACCAAATTGCAAACCTGAATGTTTAGTTAATTCAGAATGTCCACAAAATCGAGCTTGTTATAAGAATAAATGTAATGACCCATGTCCTGGAACATGTGGAATCGGTGCTCAATGCAGAGTAACAAATCATAATCCAATTTGTAGTTGTCCACCTGGCACTACTGGAGATCCATTTAGTAGGTGTGAAGAACAACGTAAGTTTCTATTTCAGGAATAAATTGTCTCTTTTTTTTAAATTTATTTATTTTTAAACAAATAACTGATATGAATTTATTTCACGTTTTAGCCATACGTCCACCGATCCCACCAGGTGATCCATGCAACCCATCTCCATGTGGATTGTATGCTGAATGCCGAAAGGTTGGTGATCAAGCAGCCTGCACATGCAAAGCTAATTATGTCGGTTCACCACCTAATTGTCGACCTGAGTGTGCTGTTAATACCGATTGTCCATCTGATCAAGCCTGTATCTTTGAAAGGTGCCGAGATCCATGTGTTGGCTCTTGTGGTCAAAATACAGACTGCCATGTTCAGAATCATATTGCAACTTGTTTGTGTCAACAAAGTTATACTGGTGATCCATTTACTTTGTGTTCTCCAGTTGCTCCTAGTGGTACGTATACCACAACTATAAATATTTTTTATCTTTTTTAATTAAGATTTTATGAATTACATAACGAAAATTGATTTTTAGATCCACCACAAGGAAAAGGTGAAGACTGCCAATGTGGAGCAAACGCACAATGTGATAATAATAATGTTTGCAAATGTTTGCCGAATTACTTGGGGGATCCTAATATTGCATGCAGACCAGAATGTACTATGAATTCTGAATGTTCACGTACAAAAGCATGTTTAAATCAACGTTGTAAAGATCCATGCATAGGAACGTGCGGTAGTAACGCTATTTGTACTGTTGTCAATCACATTCCAAACTGCGCTTGTCCAGCTGGCATGACTGGCAGTCCTTTCTCACAATGTAAACCATTTACACCAAGTGAGTTTATTTATTATTTTGATTGAATTATGTAGAATATGTAGCCTTTTAGGATTTATATTGTACAAGAAAAAATATAATTAATTTGTTTTTTTTTTACTATTTTATTATTTATTTTATAGTTTACTATATATAAAAAATTTGTATTTTAGTTCTTACTCCAGTTCAGCCATGCTCACCTTCACCATGCGGACCAAATAGTATTTGCAAAGTTATTGACAATCATGCGGTCTGTTCTTGTCAGCCTAACTATATAGGTAGTCCACCAACTTGCAGACCTGAGTGTATTGTTACCTCAGAATGCCCCTTAGATCAAGCCTGTTTGAATAACAAGTGTCAAGATCCTTGTCCAGGATCTTGTGGTCAAAATACCAAATGTCAAGTAATTAATCACAATCCCATTTGCACTTGTTACGAAAGATACACAGGCGATCCATTTAAAAACTGTTATCCATCAAGTAAGTATCCTCTTTTTATTATTTGCAATTATTTTTTGAATCTATTTCATAAAGAAAAACTATTTTTTTAGTAATGTCGAATTTATATTGTCACCAAACGGTTCGTATTTAGAATTTACGTAGTCATTGTAACCAAACCCATTAATTTTTTTTTTATTTGTTGACTACATGATTACATATTTATTCAAATAATGAAAATCAAATAAAAAAATTTCATAAAATTTTTAACAATGTACAGTTTGTTTTTTTCAATGTGCATAAAATTACTGAAAATATTAGAATAGATTTAACTAATGAATAATATGAATTTAATATAAATCAACACATTTTATAATGATTGTATAAATACATATTTAAATTAATTGTCATTTCAATAATCCTTCACGCAAAATGTGGTTATACCTCATAAAATCATTTATTCATAACGTGTAAATGAAACACATTAAATTATTATCTAAAAAAAATTCATATTGAATTTTTATATAATTTTTAGTTGAACCAACAAAACCAGAAAATCCATGTTTACCAACACCGTGCGGACCGAATGCTGAATGTCAAGTTCGTGGTGAAACATTCGCCTGTTCTTGTCTTGAAAATTACATAGGTGTACCACCTAATTGTCGTCCAGAATGCACGATTAATCCAGAATGTCCACCACATTTGGCCTGTATGAATCAGAAATGTCGCAATCCATGTGAAGGTGTATGCGGTGTTAATGCTCAGTGTAGTGTAGTTAATCACAATGCAGTATGTACGTGCAACGAAAACTACCGAGGCGATCCTTTCAGTTTTTGTCAACCAGAAGCAAGGGGTGAGTAAGCTGCAAAAAACAGCTTTCAAACTTACTTATTTATTATCTTATGCATGGTGTTTTTTTCGTTTTTCCTTTTTTCATTTCATTCTTTGCATGCTTTTTGCGAGAGAGGCAGGTAAGTACCCGAGTATTTTTATGCTGTCCTTATTATTTACTTTTTCTTTTTTTTTGCTGACGTTTCTCTTACTATCGCCTGTTGGTGTATAGGATACGTTTTATTTACTATTTTTATTCTTATTTTGGAGTTGTTTTTTATGGGTACTACAAATTGTAGTGCTCATGGGTATTCTAATTTTAAGATTAATTTTAATTCTTAAGAAAATGCGTGCGAATTTTTTCCCATCGATTTACAAACCCTTCTACCCGCCCTTTATTGACATGGATTTACTATTTGCGACTGGTGGCTTTATTTACGATTAATTATAATAATTTATAACCCAGAAAAATTATGATAACATATCCTATGCATTTGCGAAACAATAGATTTAAGGAAATTCACAACTTTAATTTATTTCCACTACTTTATAGTTCCTATTTCAGCTTTAAAAATGTTTGTAATTGTGATCACAAACATCCTTTTAGTCAATTTTATAACTTTAAGATTTTCTTAACAAATTTTTAATCCATATAGATTGCTACCAATTTATATTCAGAACTATATATTTTTTAAATATATATATATTAACTTTTATTTTTAATGCGAACTAATGAAACATAACATGCCTGGTGAGACTACAAAGCTACTCAATATTAAAATTGCACTCTCGTTTACAATAATGCGAATAATAATATTAATACAAGTCCAAAAATTCTACTTTATAGCAAGCCCTAACATTCAAAATTAACGATTAATGTTACTGAAAATCGAAAACAATGCGCTCAATATAACAATTATAAAAAAAATAATGTTTCTTCAAAAATGATATAACTATAACACAGAAAAATTAACACCCAATGCTTCTTCTTTATCAAACAAAAAACCATTTTAAAATTTTAAAACTTTCTATAATTAATACATTTATGAAAAATTAATAACATAATATTGAAATAATTGAATAACAAAATTATTTGAATTATTCTGAAAATATATAATAACTTTAATAAATCTAATTAAATTTATATCATTACTTACAATAAGTTGGCTATTAAAATTTATTGTATTTCTTTACGATAAATTAATAACATTTTTATAATTCTATACTGAGAAATTAATTCTAATGAAAATTACAAATTACATCGTAGCATAGTCACAGACTGCCATTACAGCAAAAAATTAAAATGTTACATGATAAAATTTACAAGAAATATAATAAAAATTCCTGTTTCTAGTAAATTGTACCATGTAACATAGTAATTTTTTGCTATAATGGCAGTCTGTGACTACGCTATCTTTGTACTTTGTTAATTTCTCAGTACAATACTAAATATAAATATTTTATTTTACAAAGATTAGTAAAACAATGCAATAAATAAAAATAAATTTAAATAAATAATATGCAGTTTTAGCACCACAAATATTCTTATTTACAGACCCACCGATATCACTAGGTTATCTCCCGATATCTACAAACCCATGTGAACCATCTCCATGCGGTGAAAATGCAATTTGCCGCGTTCAAAATGGTGCAGGTTCATGTACATGTAAACCTGAATATTATGGTGATCCATATAGCGTATGTCGACCTGAATGTACAAGTGATTCTGATTGTTTAGCTACATTAGCTTGCGTCAATTTTAAATGTCGTGACCCTTGTCCTGGTGTCTGTGGCATTAATGCTGAATGTAGATGTGTCAATCATCTACCAATGTGTACCTGTTTACCTGGATTTACTGGCAACGCATTCAGAATGTGTTCACGACCTTTACAAAGTAAGATTCCAAAAATGAATAATTCCTTATAATCGTTTCCCTTATCACTCACAGACACATAATGAGCATACATTTATTTTCCAACTCATCAAATTTCATGTGATGTCAAACATACTATTTTGAAAAAAAAATAGATAAATTATTTAAAAACAATCTTGATTTTGATATTTTAATTTAAAAACAGTTTGATGGGAACAAGAGACTAATTACTTAAATTAGTAAATTATGAGTTTAGTTACTGGTAGTAAAAAGTTCGTGTACCATAAATTTTTTATGTAGAATCTTTCTTAGGTAATGGAACAAAAGTAATAGTTTTTATTAATTTATAAGTAATTATGATCTGATTTACGTTAGACGAACAATATACAATTACATGTTATTTTTTAGTATTGGATTTAAAATAAGAAAATAGATAAACAAGAAAAACGTAAAAGATAAATCAAAATTACAAAAAAAATTAGAAATAATATTTCATTTTTATTTATTTATGGATGAACATTTTCTTATTTATTATTATCGTAGAATCATTATGATAAACAATTAATTTATTGTTTTATTACACAATTAACAATATTATACAACTCATTCAATACAACTATCTAAACATAACAATTTTTTTTTGCAACAAATCAGTCCCAGAAAATCTTTGCAACCCTTCACCCTGTGGATTATGCAGTCAATGTCGTGTAAAGAATGGACAAGCAGTTTGTTCTTGTTTAACCACTTGTATAGGTAGTCCACCAAATTGCCGACCTGAATGTACTGTTAATGAAGAATGTTCTTCTCATTTGGCTTGCATAAATCAAAAATGCGTAGATCCTTGTCCAAATGTATGTGGTCAAAATGCTCAATGTCGAGCTATTAACCATAGTCCTATATGTATTTGTAATCCAGGACTTACAGGAAATCCATTTATAAGATGTTCACCTAATCAACGTAAGATTTAAAAAGTTTACATTTTTATCTTTTTATTCTCTTTTTTAATACATTAATGTTTTTCATTCTTTTTCTTTTATTAATAATCATAAACAAGACTTATAAGATCCACAATTTTCAAAAGAATTCTCCATTTATATTACATGTGACATTTTTTAATGCACACAATTAAAAACATACTAAAATTATGATGATTATGTTTGAATTATTTACTTACTCTCATTAATTACTGATTCTCATCTAATATATTTTTACTTCAATTTTTTCTTCTCTATAAATTTATTTAATAACGAGGTAAAACAAGCATTTTTTCATATATATTTTTCTAATTTTTTATGTACTTTTGTTCATGTGTAACAATAATTTTTTGTAAATTATTAACAGAAGTTCAAAATAGTATATTACGCAACGAGTGCGTAAAATATGTGATTATCGCACGAGTCGGTTTTGTCGCCCGAGCGCAGCGAGGGCGACAAATGAGACGAGTGCGATGATCACTTTACGCATTAGTTGCGTATATTATTTTTTCTAACAAGTGCGCAAAATTCTAAGAATGACAAACTTGCGTCTGTGATAGCATGTACAATCTTGTTCGAAGGCTATCAAGATTGTAAGAGGTAGTCGAGGTCGGGGCGCAGGACGGGGTCCAGGGGCGGAGCCCCCTGTAGAGTGCAGGGGCAAAGCCCCTTGAGAGGGGTTCAGGGGCAGCGCCCCCGCCTCCAAAAAAATAAATAATATTACTAATATAAAAATAAAATTAATAAAACCATCAACGGCAAGCCGGAGTAGAACCTGATATCGACCGAGTAACAATTGAGTTGTTTGTTATTTACTCAAGTATTAATCGGTGTATCTTCAAATTAAAAGTTGAGCGCAATAGATATTATTATTATGAACATCTATGCACAAGAAAAAAAAAATCTACCGCTTTGTTTTTGAGAAAAGTAAGTAACGCCAAAGTTTTTTCGCGTTACTTACTTTTCTCAAAAACAAAGCGATAGATTTTTTTCTTCTTGTGCATAAATATTTGTAATAATAATATCTATTGCGCTCAACTTTTAATTTGCAGATTCACCGATTAATACTTGAGTAAATAACAAAAATCTCAGTTAGACAAGGATAGCTCTCAAATTAAAATTCCATCAAAATGTATTATTAAAATAATAATTGAGAATTCCTCCCCCCTCTTTAAAACAATAAATAAGAAATTATTTAAATGATTAACTCTAAGATTAATTAATAAGAGAGTTCACGTATCGCGAAAAAAATTGTACATAGCACTTTAAAAGAGCACCACAAGAGCTTTCAAATGAGATGTATAAATGTCTGTTATGATGTATAGTTCCTGAAATATAATACTTTAAAAATTAAAAAAATTTTTTTTAGATGAAATCATTTTACGCACGTTCAAATCATTTTACGCACGCTGAAATCATTTTACGCACGCTCAAATCATTTTACGCACGCTGAAATCATTTTACGCACGCTCAAATCATTTTACGCACGCTGAAATCATTTTACGCACGCTGAAATCATTTTACGCACGCTCAAATCATTTTACGCACGCTAAAATCATTTTACGCACGCTGAAATCATTTTACGCACGCTCGATTCATTTTACGCACGCTAAACAAATGCGTCTCATAATATGATATTTTATGTACGCAAACGGGTACATGAAATCGAATTTTGCGCACGCCGTTAGAAAAAAATTATTATTATACATACATAAAAGAACAAATTAAAAAATCATATATTCAAAAATGCTCGCTTTACCGCATACCCGACCGCTTTACCCCGCTGTTTTATGGTATATAAACATTAACCATAATAATATTGATCATCAAGATTTATTTTAAATGACACTAAATAAATCAATATACCCATCATATCATCAAAAAAACCAAATCAAAATTTTAATTTTTACACAGTGCCAATTGAAAATGACCCAGTAATTACAAATCCTTGTATGCCATCACCTTGTGGATTATATTCAATTTGTAAAGATAATGGAGGTAAAGCATCGTGTGCTTGTTTACCAAATTATATGGGTAATCCACCATACTGCAGACCAGAATGTACTGTTAATTCTGATTGCGCATCACATCTTGCTTGTCAAAATGAAAAATGTCGTGATCCTTGTTTAGGATCATGTGGTTATTCTGCTCTTTGTAGCGTATATAATCATGTACCTGTATGTACATGCTCTCAAGGATATACTGGTGATCCATTCAATGGTTGTCAACCTTACGTTACAAGTAAGAAATATTATCCTAGGGCGTCGATTAATTTAATCGTTGTTTTTTTAATCAATAGAATCACAATTAATTACAGTACTGATCAGATAATTCGTGGATGATTAATTCACGGTTGAGTTGTATTTTCTTTGCTTGTATACTTTTAGTATGCGTCATCAGCAAGCTCTGACGTTTTAATATTACATTTTTTATATTTTTGTTTGAGTACGTAATGCTAGATGCTAAAAGAAATTCGTGAATGTAAACATAAATAAATTTTGATTATTATTATCTAAAATAAATGACTATTGAAACTAGATTTAAACAACAAATAAATTAATATCAAAAAGGATATATATTAAAGTATACTAAAAAATCTGAATGTCAATTAAAAATAATTTTTAAATTACTTGATTTGCTAATAGTATACGGTTTAAACAGCAATTCATTAAAAAAAAAGCTATACTATATTAAAATATTTTTTCAGAAAAGTAATAATTTTATAAATACGATATTCAGAGAAAAAAAGAATGCCATTCTCTTTACTCAGGCACCACGAATTATTAGATTTTTACTGTACTTAAAATTGACAATGACAAAGACAAATGCAATTTTTTAAACGTTAAAGAAAGTCAGTAATTTATTAATTGTACTAAAACTTAATTTTTTAAAACAAATTAACCACAAAATATTAAAGAAAATTAATTAACAATTAATTATTAAATTTAATAAAACTAATTAACTAAATCAAAGTAATTCAATAAATAATTTTTAAAAAACTACATATTTAATATAATTCTTACTAGCTCCTGTAGCACCGTTACAAGACGATCCTTGCTATCCAAATCCTTGTGGATCAAATGCCAAATGTTATGACGGAAAATGTACTTGTAATTCTGGTTATCACGGAGATCCATACTATCAATGTCGACCAGAATGCGTTATAAATACGGATTGTGCGCATGATAAAGCTTGTGTTAATCAAAAATGCGTTGATCCGTGTATTGGAGCGTGTGCAACAAATGCTATTTGTAGTGTTTATAATCATATTATTACATGCAGTTGTCCTCACGGCATGACTGGAAACGCATTTATTCAATGCTCAGTTGTATCAGGTATTATTGGACTTGACAAAACAAAAGTTTTCTAAAGCGTAATTTTATTGTTATTATTTATATTTCCTAAGAAAAAATTAATTATTTAAAAACATCAAATTTTGAACATCATATAATTATAAACAAAATTAAAAATTTTTTTTATTCTAATAGTTAAGATTGCTAATTTACTGATAAGTTTTTGATGAATAATAAAAAAAGATAGTTTACGAATCAATATTCTTATTCTAACCAGGAGAGGCTATGAGCTTCGGGTCACAGATTTTGATGAAACTTTGGGATATGTTTTTAGGTACCAGAATATGAGTAAAGCCAGAACGGTACGGTCTAACGCTTTGAAAAACTTAAATAATAGACGTTTCTAGTCTTATTTTAAGAAAAATGTAAAAAAAAGCTCCTAATTAAAGTGTGAATAATTCAGTCTAGAAATGTCTTCAATAAATTAACAGAAATTAAAATAAAAGTAGAGAAAGAAAGCTTTAATTTACCGTTTTCAGAATTGAGAAATAATAATTAGAACCAGAAATATGTTTGTTCAAAGTTAAGCAGCAAGAAAGTACCCAAAATTACTGTCCTTAAGAATTTAGGAATTCAGATAATTTTTGGTACTTTCTTGCTGCTTAACTTTGAACAAACATATTTCTGGTTCTAATTATTATTTCTCAATTCTGAAAACGGCAAATTAAAGCTTTCTTTCTCTACTTTTATTTTAATTTCTGTTAATTTATTGAAGACGTTTCTAGACTGAATTATTCATACTTTAATTAGGAGCTTTTTTTTACATTTTTCTTAAAATAAGATAAGCGTCTATTATTTTAGTTTTTTGAAGCGTTGGACCGTACTGCTCTGGCTTTACTCATATTTTGGTACCTAAAAACATATCCCAAAGTTTCATCAAGATCTGTGACCCGAAGCTCATAGCCTCTCCTGGTAAGATTTTAAATAATCTCAATAAAATTTCCATGATTAGGTTATCATTAAATCTGTAGCGTAAACAAGAATTTTAGACATTTAATTTTAAAACAATTTATTACACTTAAAAATCTTTTGTAACGATAACAATGACACGCTAAACAAACATTTCCTAATTTCTCCCAGATATAGAAGTATATGTTAATCCGTGCCGTCCATCACCGTGTGGACCAAATAGTATTTGTCGATCTAATAATGGTCAAGCAATTTGTACATGTTTATCCGGATATCTTGGCACACCGCCATCTTGTAGGCCTGAATGTATAGTAAATTCTGATTGTCCAAGGAATGAAGCTTGTAGTAATCTTAAATGTGTAAATCCTTGCGAAGGAACATGTGGTGTACACGCTGAATGTCGTGTTATTAATCACAGTCCTATCTGCAGTTGTCCTAATGGTTATATAGGTAGTCCATTTATTCGATGTGAATATAAACGTAAGAAATTTTTTAATTTTTTCTAAAGATCAGATTTTTATTTAAATATTTTTTCAATAATTAATTACATAAAAAACTTCGAATATTTATTCATTATTTTTAAATAAAATAAAATGATATTTAATGAAACTAAAAAAATAAGTTTAGTATAAATTATATAAAATATAAATCTGGTCTTTAACATAAATCATAAAATTAAAAAAAAAACTCACTAAATATAAAATACAGCTCCAGTACAAAGTATCGAACTTGAAGAACCTTGTCCTTCATGTATATGCGGTCCTAATGCCGAATATCATGAAGTAAATGGCAATCCATCATGTGCTTGCTTACCAGATTTTATAGGGTCACCACCAAATTGTAAACCAGAGTGCATTAATAATGTCGAGTGTCCGACTCATCAAGCATGTATTCGTAATAAGTGCAAAAATCCATGTGAAGGTTCATGTGGAGTAAATGCTCACTGCCATGTTGTTAGTCATACACCTAATTGTGTGTGTATAGAAGGTTATACTGGCGATCCCTTCACACAATGCATTTATTATCAACGTAAGAATAATTCATAATTTTAATTGTTTATTTAAGTTGAATTTCTAACCCCTAAAGAAAGAAGTGTAATATATATACTTTTTCAACTTATCTAATTTATTCTGATTTTGAGAATCAGGATTAAATAAGAAAGTTCAATCATGAATATTTATTTTAAATTTTGAATATTTGATTAAATTATAAAATATTTAATGATAGTTTTCAGGATTATAATAAAAGCTGGTTGTATAACTCTATCCTTTTCTAATACAAGAATTTATTTATTTCGAAAACTAATGATTACAGCAAAACATTAGGAGGAAGTGGCATCTTGTATCATAAAAAGGGATATTTTCTTCGATAAGGAAAAATCAATTTAATTGCCTTCTTTTCAAAAAAATTTTGAAAAATTAACTTCTTTACCCTACCTTTATTTTTTAAGTTTTTCAAGGTTTTCTTGAGAACTAACCGGTAAAATTAATTTTTCCTCATCAACAAAAATATTGTTTTTTATGATACGCGAGATACGACTTTCTTCTTATTTTTGGCTATAATTATTAGTTCTTGCAAAAAAATTAATTCTTTGATTTAAAAAGGATAGAAGTATACGATCAGCTCTTGATTGAAAAATTTAATTTAATATTCAAAATATCCAATGATTTATATAATTTCGACCAATAAACACCATTTATTTTAGTTTGTAAGTGTATATTTCCTATTCATAATATTTTATTTATAAGTTAAGCGTGTAACAATAATAAATTAATTAATACACCATGCCATTATTATTTATTTTTATAAAAAAGAATAATATAAAACAAATGTTTCACCAAACCTTTATTATGACCTTTGTAGCACCCATCAACCAAGGTGATCTTAATCCCTGTATGCCATCCCCATGTGGTTCAAATGCCGTATGTAAAGAACAAAACAAAGCTGGTTCATGCCAATGTCTACCAGATTATTATGGGAACCCATATGAAGGATGCCGTCCCGAGTGTACCCTTAATTCCGATTGTGTCTCAAATCTAGCCTGTGTAGGAATGAAATGTAAAGATCCTTGCCCTGGAATATGTGCTCCAAATGCAGAATGCCACGTTATCAATCACTCACCCAGTTGTACATGTCCGTCCGGATATACCGGTGATCCATACAGTTATTGTCGCCCTCAAGCGCTACCCTGTAAGTTTATTACATCGAAAAGAGAAACACCAAAATGTTTTTGTCCGCAACCATTATTTACCACCGTTATTCAGCAAGCACGATTTTTTTTAACCATTAATCAATTTTGGCCTTTTTAGATAATAAAACCACGCATTATTACACTGATTTTATTTGCCCATGCTTTATTGTATCAATGAATAACTATATGTTGATGAACATAAGATGCCAACTGCGATTTAATCCCTTGCTTACAACCATGATGTAAAATGACATCATGTTTACACCTAGCTTTATTAAAAATATATTCGTCCACAAAATATCGTGTAGTATTATGCCTTCCTTGATAATGCCAAAAACCTTATGCGATATAATTTAATGTTGATTCATCAAATTTTAAAACGCTTATCATTTTATTTTAGCTATTATAAAACACCCACAATAAAATAACACCCTTTTTGTTATTCACCAATGCCTTACATTAATTTTTAGATTAACATTATTTAATTATCATCAAGCAATTATAGCTAAATATTCATCATTCCAAATTGCACCCAATTCAGTAACCATTTTTGTACTAATTACAAAACAATGCAAACTTGAATTCTAGAATTATAAAAATAATAATTGCATCTGTACATTTGTACATACAGAAATTATCGTCACGCTATTTTCTGCTTTCAAATCGTTATATTGCACTTAAATTTCTATGTGACATTTGTCAGATGCAATTATATTTATAGTGAGAGATTCTCTTTGCAATACATTCATTATAATTTGAATGAAACGAAGTTAAATAAATATCTAACATTAAAGACTCACCGAATCGTATGAAAGTGATTTAGTGCAAAAGAACACGCAATATTAAACAATTAATATATTAACGCCAAATAGTTTTGCAATCATTTCTGCAAAATATAACAAATGCTTACCAAAAAATGAATATGTGCCAAATAATTAATAAGTGTTAAGAGAATAAAGAAATTAATACATCCAGGTATTTATGAACAATTATATGATGATAATATTTAATTTCAAAATGAAATATTTCAGTATCTAAATTATGTGATGATTGGATAAAATTTATAATTATAATTAAATTTTATAATATTTACATTTTCAATTTTGTTTAAAGAACTTAATAATTCTTTATTTTTAATCGAATCACTTCACATAATAAAAACAGCAACAAAAGAAAGTAATAGCTATAATAAATAATATGAAATTCCAGCACGAGATCCACCTGTTGACCCTTGTAATCCTTCGACTTGTGGACCTAATGCAGATTGTCGTGTGATAAATGGTCAAGGTGTTTGTTCATGTCGATCTACATTTGTAGGAAGTCCACCAAATTGCCGACCTGAATGCGTTGTAAATTCTGAATGTCCTTTAAATAGAGCATGCATAAATTACAAATGCGTCGATCCATGTATTGATCGCTGTGGACTTAATGCCATTTGTAGAGTTATCAATCATAGTCCTATATGTTCCTGCAAGACTGATCATACAGGCGATCCTTTCAGTAGATGCTTCTTTATTGAAAGTAAGATGATTCACAATTTAAAAAATAGTACTGTAAATATATTTCACATTTATAATTACAGTTCAGAAAAAAATGAATTAAACCCTTTTCAAACTTTTAAAAATCTTCTACAAGAACATTTAAAGTTAATTAGTTAGTTAATAGGTTTATGAAAATTTTGTTATATATAAAGAGTATTTTATACCTCTTGTTGAGAACTCTCTTGGCTATAAGGCAACAATTAAATTTTTTCAGAACCTGTAATTGAAACAGATCCTTGTGTACCTTCTCCTTGTGGACCTTTCTCTGAATGCCGTAGAGTTGGTACTTCGGCTTCTTGCGCCTGTTTACCTAATTATTTAGGAAGTCCACCAGCTTGTCGCCCAGAATGCACAATACATTCTGATTGCCCTAGTAATCAGGCATGTATGAATGAAAAATGTAAAGATCCATGTTTAGGATCATGTGGTATTGATGCTATTTGTAATACTATCAATCATATACCAACATGCACATGTCCATCAGCCCTTACTGGTGATCCTTTCAACTATTGTCGACCAATACCTCCAACAACAACTGTGCCACGTAAGAATATTTATGAATTTTCAAAAATTCTCATAATAAAAATATAAGTTTATACATAGGACTCTTAAATAGATGTTTCACAACAATTTTAAATTATTGTAGAATTGGATGACCCATGTAACCCTTCTCCTTGTGGACCAAATGCACTCTGTAATAATGGAGTTTGCACTTGTATGACCCAATACCAAGGAGATCCTTATAAAGGTTGTCGCCCCGAATGTGTACTTAACACTGATTGTGCACCAAATAAAGCATGTAGTAATTATAAATGTATTGATCCATGCCCTGGTACATGTGGATCTTTAGCTTTATGCAACGTATATAATCATATAGCAACGTGTGTTTGTCCAGAGAGAATGACGGGTAACGCATTTGTTGCTTGTAATCCATATGGTACGATCTCATGATTAGTTTTCAATTGAAATTTATTTTTGCAATCAATTTTGTATAATTTTTCTTTTTAATTATTTTCCAAGCAGATGAAATTATACGAAATCCTTGCAATCCGTCTCCTTGTGGACCAAACAGCATTTGTCGAGAACAAAATCAACAAGCATCATGTTCATGTTTAGACGGATATTTAAGTTCTCCTCCATCTTGTAGACCCGAATGTACACAAAATTCTGATTGTCCCCGAAATCGCGCATGTGTCAATCAGAAGTGTATTAACCCATGTATTGGTGCTTGTGGAATGAAAACACAATGCAGAGTCATCAATCATAATCCTATATGTACTTGTTTACCACAGCATACTGGAAATCCATTTATCACGTGTTTAATAAGTAAGATATCACCCTTTTCATTTCAAAATGTTTTTAATTATCGATTTTGCAGTTTCATAAAAGCTTTTAACATTATCTAGTTGTATCAAATGATGTGGAACCACTTTCAATTAATTCTTGTGTACCATCGCCATGTGGCCCAAATTCTTTATGTAAAGTAACAAATGATTTGCTGACGTGTACTTGCTTACCAGATTATACTGGCCAACCTCCAAACTGTCGACCTGAATGTATCAGTAATGGTGAATGTTCAAATCATTTATCTTGTATAAATAACAAATGTAAGAATCCATGTGAAGGTTCTTGCGGTATCAATGCTGAATGTCGTGTTGTAAGTCATGCAGCCATATGTGTTTGTCCAAACGGGTATTTCGGAGATCCATTTATTCAATGTCAGATTAAGCAATGTAAGTTATTTCATCGAATTATATGATAATTTGGTTTTTAAAAATATTTATAAATCACATAACTGATCTTCTCATCAGCTGAAGAGTATCCTGATAACATTGATCCATGCGTACCTTCACCTTGTGGTAGCAATGCAATTTGTCGAAAACAAAATAATGTAGGATCATGCACTTGTGTAGAAGATTACGTTGGTAATCCTTATGATGGATGTCGTCCACAATGTACTGTAAATTCGGATTGTCCTGGAAATTTAGCTTGTATTAGAAATAAATGTAAAGATCCATGTCCAGGAACTTGTGCACTAAACGCTGTGTGCCAAGTAGTAAATAATTTACCAGTATGTACTTGCATCAGTGGTTTCACTGGCAATCCTTTCAGATATTGTGATCGTATAAAGGACGATGGTAATTATTTTATTATTAACAAATTAGTTATTTTTTAAATTACTTGGAATCCATTAAGAGTTTTTTTACGCCCTTTTCTTTCAAGTTCCAGTTTTACCATCTGAACCCTGTAGACCATCTCCTTGTGGCCCTAACAGTAAGTGTCAAGTTTCTAATAGTCAGCCCGTGTGTACTTGTTTACCAGGGAATATTGGTACTCCACCTGGTTGTCGACCAGAATGTACAGTTAGCTCAGAATGTCCATTGAATAAAGGATGTATCAATCAAAAATGTGTTAACCCGTGCCCAACTCCTTGTGGTAGGAATACTAATTGTGTCGTTAACAATCATAGTCCATTCTGTACATGTATCGATGATTTTACTGGAGATCCATTCTCTTCATGTTTCCCAATCCAAAGTAAGCTGATTCTGTTATATCCATTTTCAATCACTTTTAAATTCAAATATATACTTAAGTTTAATTATTTTTATAGAACCATTACCTTCAATTAATACACCAATCAATCCATGCGTACCTTCGCCGTGTGGTCCAAATGCTGAGTGTCGTGAGAACAATGGTATTCCATCTTGTACGTGTCAGGTCAATTATATTGGAAGTCCTCCAAATTGTAGGCCTGAATGTACTATCCATTCTGACTGTTCAAGTAACCTAGCATGTATAAATCAAAAATGCAGAGATCCTTGTCTTGGGTCTTGTGGCTACAATGCAGAATGTAGAGTAGTGAATCATGTTCCTACATGTTTATGTCCCTCCTCATTTACTGGAGATCCTTTTACTGGTTGTACCTATAAGCCACCACTGCGTAAGTTTTATATTTCATACTAATGTAACTTATTTACTCAATAAAACGAAACAATATCTAATAAAATTGTATTGTAGCTGTAGTATCTGACGATCCTTGTAATCCATCACCTTGTGGTATCAATGCAGAATGTAATAATGGATATTGTACATGTCGTTCAGAATATCAGGGAGATCCTTTTACAGAATGCCGTCCTGAATGTGTACTTTCCTCAGATTGTTCATTTGATAAAGCTTGTATTAATAATAAATGTAAAGATCCTTGCGTCGGTATTTGTGGTCAAAATGCAGAATGTAATGTTTTCAATCATATAGCGATGTGCATTTGTCCATCTAAGACTACTGGTAATGCATTTATTTCATGTAATTTTATTCAAGGTGTGTAACATTTTTTTGTCAATCTAATGTTTCGAGAGAATACTCATACAAAAAATTAATATTATATTCCTTTATTATGCAGAAATTGCAATCACTGAACCTTGTACACCATCTCCTTGTGGACCAAATAGTATATGTCGAGTAGTAAATAATCATGCTACTTGTTCATGCGTTCCCGGGTATATTGGAACTCCTCCAACTTGCAGACCAGAATGTATACAAAGTTCAGATTGCAATAAAAATGAAATATGTACCAATCAAAAATGTACAAATCCTTGTCCTGGTTCTTGCGGTATAGGATCTCTTTGCCAAGTTATCAATCATAATCCAATTTGTAGTTGTCCTCAAGGATATACTGGAGATCCATTTACAAGATGTTTATTACCACGTAAGCCTCTTAATGAGCTAAAATAATATAATTTTTAAAAGCATTTACACCGTGAATATAATTATATAAATTTTTCAGCACCTTCAGATCCAATTGTAAATGATCCTTGTCAACCTTCACCTTGTGGATTAAATTCTATATGCCGAGAAATAAACGGTCAAGCTTCATGCACGTGTATGGTCGAATTTATTGGACAACCTCCAAATTGTCGTGCAGAGTGTACAAGTAATAATGATTGTGCCTCAAAATTGGCTTGTAAAAATCGTAAATGTGTAGATCCTTGTCCTGGATCTTGTGGTGCTAACGCCGAATGTCATGTTATAAGTCACACACCCACATGTACTTGTTTACAGTCTTATACTGGAGATCCATTTACCGAATGTTATTTAAAACGTAAGAATTTTGTCAAGTTGATAATTTTCATATTTCTACTTAAAGCTACATGCTAGTATATTTTTATTCGTTAAATTTTTGTATTTCTAATTCAATAGCATTAAATCCACCTGAGTCTGTTTCACCGTGTATTCCATCGCCTTGTGGAGCTAATGCCATATGTAAAGAAAATGGAAGGGTAGGATCCTGTAGTTGCTTATCAGATTATGTTGGAAACCCATATGAAGGTTGTCGTCCAGAATGTACTATTAATACAGATTGCCCTGCGCATCTTGCATGTCTTCAAAACAAATGTAAAGATCCATGTCCTGGTAGATGTGGTCCTAATGCTGTTTGTCAAACAGTTAACCATATACCAATTTGCACATGTCTTCCTAGATATACTGGAGATCCTTTTACTTACTGCCGAGAAATTATACAAGGTAAAATAATAGAATTAAGTGTATCTAAAAGAAATCGAATATATTAAGAATTCATAAATGTTTTTCTTTTCAAAGAAATCGAAGTTCCTACAAATCCATGTAGCCCAAATCCATGTGGGCCAAATAGCGAATGTCGCATAAATAATAACAGACAAGCTGTATGCTCCTGTAAATCACAGTATATTGGTACTCCACCTAATTGCAGGCCAGAATGTACAATTAATACAGAATGTCCATTAGACAAAGCCTGCATTAATAAAAAATGTAGTAATCCTTGTATAAATGTCTGTGGTAGAAATGCAAATTGTAAAGTTATAAATCACAGTCCAATATGTACGTGTGTTAATGATTTTACGGGCAATCCATTTATAGCTTGTTTCCCTCAAGGTCAGTAATACTTCAAGAGTAATTATCAATCAATCAAAACATAAATCTTATGATCATTTTTTATTTTAGTGGTGCAATCAATTCCTTCTACGATTCAACCATGTTTACCATCACCATGTGGTCCAAATTCTGAATGCCGTGATATTGGCGGTTCAGCAGTTTGTACTTGTCAACAAAATTATATCGGAAATCCACCAAATTGTCGACCAGAATGTTCAATCAATACAGATTGTCCTAGTAACTTAGCTTGTATACGCAATAAATGTTCAGATCCTTGTCCTGGATCATGTGGATTTGAAGCGATTTGCAATGTATTTAATCACATTGCTGTATGTACTTGTCCAGATGGATACACTGGTGATCCCTTTACCTCGTGTCGCTTACAACCACCAATTCGTAAGATATACCTTTTAATTTTAATTATTTTCCATTATTCAGGTAATTATGAATGCAATGAATTATAATTTTAGAATCAGACCCAATCATCGTAGATTTATGTAATCCGTCACCATGTGGTCCTAATGCAGTTTGTCGAGATGGCGTATGTACTTGCCAAAATGAATATGTAGGTGATCCACTTATTGGATGTAGACCAGAATGTGTTGCAAATGAAGAATGTGCATTTAATAAAGCATGTCTTAACAATAAATGTGTTGATCCATGCATTGGAACTTGTGGAAAAAATGCACAATGCTTCACAACAAACCACATACCCATTTGCACTTGTTCCCCCGGTACAACTGGTAGTGCTTTTATTTCTTGTAATCCTATTGAAGGTATTTATTTATTTTACATAATTTCGAGCTCTTAATTTACAAAACAGTATAAGGATTTAATTTCTCTAGTTACGTCAACACGTCCATGCTCGCCATCACCTTGTGGCCAAAATAGTCATTGTAGAGAAGTTAATGGTATAGCAATATGTAAATGTGTTGAAGGATTCGACGGGTCACCACCATTTTGCCGTCCTGAATGTGTAGGTAATTCAGACTGCCCTCAGACTTCAGCTTGTGTTAATCAAAAATGTCAAGATCCATGTCCTGGTTCATGTGGACTAAATACACAATGTTTAGTTAAAAATCATAATCCCATTTGTATATGTCGTCTAGGATTTGAAGGCAATCCTTTTATTTCATGTTCACCAATAAGTATGTATTATTGCGAACATATCGTTAGCATTTTTATTAATGCTTTTGGTTTATAAATAATTTTATGCTTTCATTTTAGTGAATAATCCCCCAGAACGTGATAATCCATGCTACCCATCACCATGTGGTCCATATTCACAATGCGAAGTTGTAAATCAATTATCAACTTGTTCATGCTTACCTGGATATCAAGGCAATCCACCTAACTGCCGACCAGAATGTATTAACAACAATGAATGTTCAAATCAGTTGACCTGTATTAAACAAAAATGTAAAAATCCTTGCCTTGAAACAAATCCTTGTAGTCCCAATAGTGACTGTCAAGTTACAAATCATGTTGCAAGCTGTTTATGTAGACCAGGGTTTACTGGAGATCCATTTGTTCAGTGTACTCAAATTCCACGTAAGAAATTAAAAAAATTTTGTTTTCTTTAGTTTTCTTTAATCTTTCAATAAATTTTAAATAATTTTCAGTGATAGAACCTAACAAACCGTGCTCACCCACACCTTGTGGTGCTAATGCTATATGCAGAGAAAAAGGGAATGCAGGCTCATGTAGTTGTTTACCAGATTACATTGGAAATCCTTATGAAGGATGTAGACCCGAATGTGTCATGAATTCAGATTGCCCCGCTAATTTAGCTTGTACACAAAATAAATGTAAAGATCCTTGTCCAGGAACCTGTGGTTCAAATGCCATGTGTCAAGTGGTTAATCACTCTCCACTTTGCACATGTATTCAAGGGTATTCTGGAAATCCTTATAGTCATTGCATATTGATACAGTCACGTAAGATATTATGCTTTTCCTGTTAAATATTATTAACTATTTTATCATTGAATATCCTTTTCATTGTTAAAGAACTTGAAGATCCAATACCAATTGACCCATGCAATCCATCTCCATGTGGACCAAACAGCGAATGCCGCGTAAATAATGGTGTTTCATCATGCTCATGTCGTTCAAGTTTTATAGGATCACCGCCTAATTGTCGACCAGAATGCGTTGTTAATTCTGAATGTCCGACGAATAAGGCATGTAAGAATCAAAAATGTACTGATCCGTGTCCCAACTCCTGCGGTACAAATGCTAACTGTAGAGTTATCAATCACAGTCCAATATGCTTCTGTAATGAAGGTTATACCGGAAACGCGTTCGTGCATTGCTATTACGACACTGGTATATTTTCTTTCATAGGTTTAAACATATCTTATTATATTAAATACAACATGTATATTTTTATCCATCAAATTTTAGTACCAACTGTATTTGAACCTCAAAGAAATCCTTGCGTTCCTTCTCCGTGTGGTGCTAATTCGATCTGTCAACAAGTTGGTGAAACCGCCGCATGTAGCTGTGCTTCTAATTATATTGGAAGTCCACCAAATTGCAGACCAGAATGCATCGTTCATTCTGATTGTCCTAGCAACAAAGCCTGTATGCAAGAAAGATGTAAGGATCCTTGTTTAGGATCATGTGGCTTCGATGCACTTTGTTCAGTTCATAATCACATACCAGTTTGTACATGTCGAGAGGGTTATACAGGAAATCCGTTTGAGCAATGTCGACCTCTTATAATTCAATGTAAGACCGTATATGAAAATGTCATAAAAAATTAATAGTTCACAGGTTATGTTACTGTAAAATTTATCTTTTTCAGCCGAACCTATAGAAGTAGATTTATGTGCTAATAATCCTTGTGGACCCAATGCACAATGTAATAATGGAATCTGTTCATGTTCTCCTGAATTTTATGGAGATCCAAATATTGGTTGTCGACCAGAATGTGTTCTTAATACCGATTGTGCTCCAGATAAAGCTTGTATTCGCAACAAATGTAAAAAGTTATGTCCAGAACCATGTGCGTATAACGCAGAATGTACTGTAGTGAATCATGCAGCCGTATGTAGTTGTCCTTCTGGTTTTGAGGGAAATGCATTTATTAGATGCAATCCTAAGCAAGGTAGTTTTAAGAATCATGCTTTCACGTTCAAAAATTGATATATATGGAAATAGTTTTATTTTACGATTTATATTATCTATAGAACAACCTCCGGTATCTCCATGTTCTCCATCTCCTTGTGGTTCAAATAGTGTCTGCAGATCTAATAACGGACAAGCAGTATGTACTTGTGTTCAAGGTTATATTGGCTCACCCCCTCTTTGTCGACCAGAGTGTACAAGCAATTCAGATTGTGCTCTAAATCAAGCATGTGTAAATCAAAAATGTATAGATCCATGTATTGGCGCTTGTGGTATTGATGCTATATGCAAAAATGTTAATCACAATGCAATATGCCATTGTGCCGCAAAGTTTACTGGAAATCCATTCCTACAATGCATCCGTATTCGTAAGGATTATTTACAAATTAAATTTTAACAATTAGCAACAAATTATAAAAATTAACTTTTACTCTGTAGCGGAATCACCTCCAGCCCCTATTGATCCGTGTCAACCATCACCTTGTGGTCAAAATGCTCAGTGTCAAGTATTTAATAAAGCTCCTTCATGCACTTGTTTACCTGAGTTTAGAGGAACTCCACCTAATTGTCAACCTGAATGTGTTACTAATAGTGATTGTCCAACCAATCAAGCATGTAAAAATAATAAATGCAAAGATCCATGTCCTGGCTCGTGTGGTGCAAACGCAGAATGTAAAACTGTTAGTCATGTCCCCATGTGTTATTGTCCAAGTCAATACACCGGTGATCCATTCACTGGGTGTATTCTCAAACCTAGTGAGTAATTTCTTGATATTAATTCATTAGTTTAACATTAATTAGGAATACATCGGTTATTTTATTATTTTATTTAATAATGTCATAAAAATGAAGAAATATATTTCAATATTTTTATTTTAGTTGATGTATTTAATGATCCTACGAATCCTTGTATTCCATCACCGTGTGGTGCAAATGCATTATGTACTGAACAAAATGGAGCTGGTGCATGTACATGTATCGATGGCTATTTTGGTAATCCTTACGAAACCTGCCGACCAGAATGCGTAACTAGCTCTGATTGTTCATTGAATCTTGCTTGTGTAAATTATAAATGTAAGGATCCATGTCCAGGTACATGTGCACAAAACGCGCAATGTCAAGTCGTTAACCATTTATCAACTTGTGTCTGCTATCCTGGATATAGCGGTGATCCGTATAAATTTTGTCAATCCAAACCAAATGGTATATTTTATTTATTAAATGTAATTAAATAATATTCAGAATTAATAAGAAAATAACAGTTTTTTATTTTCCTCTATAGATTTTGAACCAAATATTAATCTTTGTTCTACAACATATTGTGGACCAAATAGTCAATGTAGAGAAGTCAATAATATTGCAGTCTGTACTTGTTTGCCAGATTACGTTGGTACTCCACCAGCATGTAGACCTGAATGCATTATTAGCTCAGAATGTTCTTCAGATAAATCATGCCTCAATCAGAAATGCGTTAATCCTTGTCCAGATAGTTGTGGTAAAAATGCAAATTGCAGGGTTATAAATCATTCTCCACACTGTACATGTTCTCAAGGTTTTACTGGAGATGCATTTACTATTTGTTTCCCTATACCCCGTAAGTGTTTATTAATGAATGATTTCAAATTTTAATAATTTATTTTAGAACTGTCATAAATATTATTGACATTTACAGCTACTCCTCCAATAAATCAACCATCTATAGGACCAACTGATCCATGCCTTCCATCACCATGTGGCCTTAACGCTGATTGTCGTAATATAAATGGTGCACCATCTTGTGCATGTCGACCAAACTTTGTTGGCTCTCCTCCATATTGTAAACCAGAATGTACAATTAATTCAGAATGTTCTAGTAATTCAGCTTGTATAAATCAAAAATGTCAAAATCCTTGTCTTGGGTCATGTGGTATTCTTGCTATATGCAATGTGATGGATCATGTTGCAATTTGTACATGTCCTGATGGTTATTCTGGTGATCCCTTTAGAATCTGCAGCATTAAAATTGATAAACGTGAGAAAATTTTTATCACCAAGAACATTTTTTTGTTAGTATATCTGAATTATTATTAACTCATTGCAATTGAATTTATAATTCCAGCTTCTCTTGAAAATGATGATCCTTGTTCAGCAATACAATGCGGTCCTAATGCTCAGTGTAGTAATGGGCGTTGTTCATGTTTACCTGAATATCAAGGGAATCCTAACATTGGTTGTCGACCAGAATGTGTATCAAATAATGATTGTGATTTTAATAAAGCTTGCAATCGCCAAAAATGCATCGATCCATGTCGTAATACATGTGGACAAAATGCAATTTGTAATGTATACAATCACATTCCAATATGTAGTTGTCCATCTGGTATGACTGGATCACCTTTTGCATTTTGCACTCCTATACAATCCAGTACGTTTTGAACTTTTCATTTTAATATTTATGTTATAAAAGTATATTATTTGACATTAAATGTGAATTGTTTGAATGTAATCAATTCCATTGACTTTAAATATGTCGAATAATATTCTTCTAGAAACAAATATTTATATTAAATTAACCTGTATAAAAAAAAACAACAAAAAATCTGTTTTGTACGTTATATAGTTGTTAGTGAATCGGATCCATGCAATCCATCACCGTGTGGTCCTAACAGTCAATGTAGACAATACAATGGTCAAGCTGTATGTTCTTGCGTTACCGGTTATATCGGTGCACCTCCTTCGTGCAGACCAG
The DNA here is from genome assembly GCA_017163975.1 of Anastatus disparis. Taxonomy (NCBI): domain Eukaryota; kingdom Metazoa; phylum Arthropoda; class Insecta; order Hymenoptera; family Eupelmidae; genus Anastatus; species Anastatus disparis. The sequence continues at coordinate 2,650,223 of JAFFSR010000227.1, forward strand.
AATGTGTCGTCAGTTCAGATTGTTTGCCCAATCAAGCTTGCAATAATCAAAAATGTGTTGATCCTTGTCTAGGTGTCTGTGGGAATCGAGCTATTTGCAAAGTTATTAGTCACAATCCAATCTGTAGTTGTCAACAAGGACTGACAGGAAATCCATTTATTGCTTGCATCCCAATACGTAAGAGTTGTATTGTTAAGAATTTTAACATACAAGTAATAATTTAAAAATTAAAATATTCTAAAATTGAAATATTTACTTTAGCAGCACCAACACCTCCAGTTCCAACAAATCCTTGCGTTCCATCACCTTGTGGACAAAATTCACAATGTCAAGTTATGAATGGTTCTCCGTCTTGCTCTTGTTTACCAGAATTTCAAGGTTCTCCACCGAATTGCAGATCAGAATGTACAAGCAATTCGGAATGTCCAAATAACCTAGCTTGTATAAATATGAAATGTAAAGATCCTTGTCTTGGTTCATGTGCTTCCAATGCACAGTGTCGTGTTATTAGTCATGCAGCTACTTGCACATGTCCAGCAGGATACACTGGTGATCCATTCACTTTTTGTTCACCTAATATCGGTAAAATATCTCTCAAAATAAATTTAAAAAATTTTTCTATCAAATTAATATTTTCATCAAAAATTAAATTACTATTATCTTGAATGTAGTTCAAGATTTTCCAATAAATCCATGCGAACCATCACCTTGTGGATCAAATGCAGTCTGCAAAGTACAACAGAATGCTGGATCTTGCACTTGTTTATCGGATTACATTGGCGATCCTTATCAAGGATGTAGACCAGAATGTTCTCAAAATACCGACTGTCCAGCTAATTTAGCATGCATTAGACAAAAGTGTCAAAATCCTTGTCCTGGAACATGCGCTGCAAATGCAGAATGTTATGTACAAAATCATGCTCCAATTTGTACATGTATTGAAAAATATACGGGTGATGGTTTAAATTATTGTACAGTAATTCCTCCACCAAGTAAGAAAACTAACTTTAAATTTATCAAATCCATTCAATCATTATAAGACTATAAATGATAATAAAAAATATTAATTTTTTTCATTTTATTAGTGAATGATCCAATTATAAATACATGTAGTATAACACAATGTGGACCCTATTCGCAATGTCGAGATATAAATGGCCAACCTGTTTGTTCATGCTTACCAGAATTTACAGGCGCACCACCAGCATGTAGACCAGAATGCACGAGCAATTCTGAGTGCGCCCAAAATCGTGCATGCGTGAATAATAAGTGTGTCGATCCTTGTATTGGTAGATGTGGAGAACAAACAATTTGTAGAGTTCTAAATCATAGTCCTATTTGTACTTGTAAACCAGGTTTGACGGGCAACCCATTCTCACGTTGTTACATTGCAGAAAGTAAGAATTCAAATTATTTTTAATTATTTTGAAATTCATTACTATAATACTTCTGCAGTAAATATAATTTAAAAATTAATTTACTGCAGAAATATTATTAAATTATATTAGAAACATTTATAAATTAAAATCAATATATTTATCTTGATTTTCTTAACGATATTTTTCTAGCAATTCCAACACCGCAGCCAAATCCTTGTATCCCATCCCCATGTGGTCCAAATTCATTATGTCAAAATATAAATGGATCACCTTCCTGTGCATGTGCTGCAAATTACTTCGGCAGTCCACCAAATTGTCATCCAGAGTGTTCAATTAATTCTGATTGTGTTAGTAGTAAAGCATGTATAAATGAACGTTGCATTGATCCTTGCCCTGGATCATGTGGAATAAATGCTCTTTGTACAGTTTATAATCACGTACCTTCTTGCTCATGTCTTGAAGGTTATATAGGAAATCCATTTACGAGCTGCCAGTACAAGCCAAGTAAGCTTGAAACTAAAGATGAATAATTAATTAATGGATAAATTTATTAACTTTTATTTAAAAAGTAAACAATTTAGAAGAACTGTAAAATTAAAAACAAAATTTTTTATTTTGTTTAGCTTATTAGAAATGTTTTTTTTTTTAAACAGGATTTAAATTTCAAATTAAAATACATCTTTTGGTTTTTTTTTAAATCAATTAAATAAGTAATTTTTTCATTATTTCAGTTTTTATTTAAAATTTGAAATAGTTTGCTTAATAACTTTAAATTTGAATTTAACTACATAAACTTTTAGGTATCTTTATGTAAATATCATATTTACATATTTATAATTTTAAAAATTGACTTAGTTTTTAGTATTATTATTATTAGTATTATTTTATTTGTATACTGAATTTATTAATATTTAATCAATAATAATTGTATATAAATTATTCTCTAGTCGAAATACAACCACAATATGAAGACGTATGCACGTGTGGCTCTAACGCAGAGTGCATAAATGGAATTTGTAGTTGTAAACCAGAATACTTTGGTGATCCAAATATTGGTTGTAAACCAGAATGTGTTCTTAATACAGACTGTCCTAATAACAAAGCTTGCATCAATAATAAGTGCAAAGACCCATGTCCTAATGCATGTGGTCAAGGTGCAGAATGCTATGTAGCGCAACATGCTGCTATATGTAACTGTCCAGTTGGTACAACTGGTAATGCTTTTATTTCATGTCAATCTATACCAGGTATATTAATACAAAATTCAAACTATAAACAATGAATCGTGTAAAACTGATCTAATTATTATATATTTTTTAATAGTCATACCAGAGCGGAGACCATGTAATCCTTCGCCTTGTGGCCCTAACAGCATCTGTCGAGAAATAAATGATAATGCTGTTTGTACATGTTCTCCTGGATTCTTTGGTAGCCCACCAAATTGTAGACCAGAATGTACTTTGAATTCTGACTGTCCAAAAAATCGTGCTTGCATGAATCAGAAATGCGTAGATCCTTGCTTTGGTACTTGTGGTATACAGGCTATTTGCCAAGTCGTAAACCACAATCCTATTTGTTCATGTCCTCAAAAATATACGGGTAGTCCCTTTACCAGATGTGTTCCATATAGTAAGAGAAATTCGGTTTTTTAATTATGGAAGTGAAAACTTTTGTTTAAGATTAGCATATCGAATAGAAAAATCATTCTTTATAATGCAAGTAAAATAATTTATTTAATAAATTATTACTTCTGCAGCTATAAATTAATCGATTTATCAGATTTGATATAATTGATAAAAATTACAAAGATTTTTATTACATATTCAATAAATCAAAAGTATTTACTTCCAATGTCTGAATACTCACAAAAAGGTATTAATTAAACTATATTTTAGTACAAAATGAGCCACCAGTAAATCCATGTCAACCATCCCCATGCGGCCCTTATGCGGTATGCGAAGTTATAAATAATTCACCCTCATGCGCTTGCGAACCTGATTATATTGGTTCACCACCAAGTTGTCGTCCTGAATGTGTCAGTAATTCTGAATGTCCTACAAATCAAGCGTGCATCAACCGCAAATGTAGAGACCCATGTGTTGGTTCTTGCGGTGCTAATGCTGTGTGTAATGTCGTCAGTCATACAGCTATATGCACGTGCGCAATCTCTTACACCGGTGATCCATTCTCACAATGTTACCTACAACGTAAGACCATTTTTGTGAGATTAAAATAAAACAATATTCTTTTTATTTTAGATTTTTGTTTATTAAAGATTTTAAATTAAGTAAGCAGTATAATTTGAAGCTTTTGTTATTTTTTTGCATTATTTTATAAATCATTAATTAATATAATAATGCGATGATGGGTGTTATTCTGGAATACTTAAAAAATTATATTTTGCTGGAAAGAATTAAAAATATTTATTACTCTACAAAGGTTCTTTTGAAAAACATTTTTTCATAACTAATTCACTTTTAAGTATGTCAAAAGAATAATATTAAGAGTATATAAAAAATTTCAAATCTAAAATGAATTCTTTACAGCAAAGTATTACATATAATAAATAACGATTTCAGAACTAATTATTGTATTTTTATGTTGATTAGCTTATTTATAATTGATGTAATTTATTTATTCGAAATGATTATAATTAACGAAATGAAATCATACTGCTTATTACAAATTTTTTGTAAGCTTAAGTACAATATCCTAATCAAAATCTTTTAAAAATGTTTTAGTTAATCTTCCCCCCACCGATTTAACCAGTCCATGTAAACCCTCACCCTGTGGCGCAAATGCGGAATGCAAAGAACAGAATAACGTTGGATCCTGCACTTGTTTACCTGATTACTTTGGAAATCCATATGAAGGCTGTAGACCAGAATGCCTTCATAATTCTGACTGTCCATCAAACTTAAATTGTGTACAGAAAAAATGTAGAGATCCTTGCCCTGGTGCTTGTGGTCAAAATGCTGATTGCACAGCTATTAATCATTTACCCTCTTGTACTTGTCGTACTGGATATATCGGGAACCCATACAATTATTGTACAATCATAATGGATACCCGTAAGTTCATTAGAAATTTTGCTCATGATTAGATTCATTTAAAACTATCATAAAAATATGAATGTAAAAATAAGTTTTAATTTCTAAAACATAATTTGGAAATTGAAATGTTTATTACTATTCATTTTTTAATGTATATTTGTAATAATTTTACAGCAAAATTCATGGTATATAAATATCACATTTGATCTATAATAATATTTAATTATATTTTGTTAATTTTTTTTAATTCTTAGTCCAATTTAAAAAAATCAATATTAATATTATTAATGAAAATAAAGTCGAGTTTATACTCTCAATCGTATTTGATATAATCGAAAAAAATTTAAAGTAAATGCAATTTTGATTTTTGATACAAAATTTGTTGTTGATAAATCGGTATTACTGATCATCAAACTAACCAAATTCAATGTCAATAAAAATTTTTTTATGAAGCCAACTTTTAGGGAGCCTTTTCACGACTCTGGTGAATGCAAAACAGAGAAGTTAAATTGAAATCACATGATTGTAATGTATTACTTAAGAGTTCACGATATAGCTGGGAGCTAATACAGCCTCTTAAAACGATGTTACTTAATTAAAAATACTTTTCTTAAATTATTGTTTGTTCTGAATCATTTTGACGATGTTGTTGACGTATTTATTTTCTATTGCAAACGTGTTTTTAATTTTGCTTATTTTTTTTGCCTTTGTAAGGAGAACTTAAGATGTTGGCCTAATATAAAAATCCTAATTCAAAAGTAATATTAACTCATTTAATAATCAATAGCTTCCATTCTCGCTAAATGATTAATAATTGTCATTATTAGTCTGTCAAAATGTATAATTATTATTTAATGATTTTGTATAAAATAACGAATTTTCCATTTCATGTTACACGTTTATCCATTTATACAAATTTTGCCTTTAAATTAAACAAATGAATATTTTTTTTATTAGCTACACCTGTGAATATTTGTTCTCCATCACCATGCGGACCAAATAGTCAATGTAAAGATCAGAACGGTAATGCGGTATGCTCATGTCTACCTACTTTTATTGGTAGTCCACCTGAATGTAGACCTGAATGTATTGTCAGTACTGAATGCCCATCACATTTAGCTTGCGAAGATCATAAATGCGTTGACCCATGCCCAAAACCTTGTGGTGTGGGAACCAATTGCAATGTTGTTAATCATAGTCCAATTTGTACTTGTATGTCAGGATATTCTGGAAATCCATTTGTTATATGTTCACCTATACCACGTAAGATTATTAGTTAATCATTTAAGTTTGATTCTAGGCTAATCATACGTCGAACATTACCTTATATAATTTTTTTTAAATTAACTTTTAGCTCCTATATCAAATCCACCAGAAACACCTGATCCATGTTTACCATCGCCTTGTGGCAGTAATGCTCAGTGTAGAAATATAAACGGAGTACCTGCATGTACATGCATCGAAAACTATATTGGCCAACCACCAAATTGCAGACCTGAATGTTCTATTCATTCAGAATGTCCCAACGATAAAGCTTGTATTCGTCTTAAATGCGTCGATCCATGTCCAGGTTCTTGTGGAGCTACTGCTCTATGTTCTGTTGTTAATCATATACCATCATGTACATGTCCCCAAGGATATACTGGAGATCCATTTACACAATGCAATTTACAACCACCTAGTAAGAATAATTTTTTTTTTTTCAGGAAAAGCTATTGAATTTTAAATCTAAACCGATTCGTAATATATATGTAATAATTACAATTATTTCAGTATTTGATCCTCCGATTCATGATAAATGTAATCCATCACCTTGTGGCGCAAATGCTGCATGTAATGATGGAGCATGTACATGTTTACCTGAATTCAAGGGAGATCCTTACATAGCCTGTCGTCCTGAATGTATTATGAATTCTGATTGCCCTCGAGATCGTGCTTGTTCGCAAAGAAAATGTCGTGATCCATGTCCTGGAGCTTGCGCTTCAAATGCTGTTTGTATAACCGTCAATCACATACCTATGTGTAGTTGCTCAACAGGAATGACAGGCAATGCATTTATTCAATGTGAACCCATACAAAGTACTTATTAACTTTGTTACAAAATTACATGCATGCTAATGATAACTTTTTTTTTAATTTTTAAAATCTTTTACCCTAGCTCAACCACCACAAAACCCATGTAGCGAATCTAATTGTGGTCCAAACAGTGAATGTCGGGTTGTTAATGGTCACGCTGTGTGCACTTGTGTTAGAGGGTATTTAGGTGTTCCCCCAACTTGTAGACCTGAATGCGTTGTTAATACTGATTGTCTCCAAAATCAAGCCTGTAGCAATCAAAAGTGCATTGATCCTTGCCTGGGAAGTTGTGGATTCGGTGCAATCTGTCAAGTCGTAAATCACAATCCAATTTGCAGCTGTCCTGTGCGATTTACTGGAAATCCATTTATTTATTGCAATCCAATAAGTAAGCCTTATTCATTTGAAAAGAATTTAATTATTTCATATATTTAGATATTTTTTTTAATTTATGCCATTTTAAATTAATTTTTTGTTAGTTTGTAAGTTATAAAATGTACCCTTTTCTTTTAGCGATAATACCTCCACCACAAAACCCTTGCCAACCATCACCATGTGGTCCAAACTCTCAATGTAATGTTGTAAATGATGCTCCCTCTTGCTCATGTTTACCAGAATTTAATGGAAGTCCACCAAATTGCAAACCTGAATGCGTAAGCAACAGTGAATGTCCTAGTCAACAAGCCTGTATAAATCAAAGATGTAGAGATCCTTGTTTAAATTCTTGCGGTAGTAATACCCAATGTCGAGTTGTTAGTCATACCCCAATGTGCACTTGTTTACAATCATATACTGGTGATCCATTCACACAATGTAATCTTATCTCATCTGGTAAGTAAACAAAATAAAAAGATATTTAAATTTTTTATTTGATTAAAAAATATTTCAATATTATTTTAGATCCAATATCCTTACCACCAAGTAATCCTTGTGTGCCTAATCCTTGTGGCTCTAATGCTAATTGTAAAGAACAAAATGGCATAGGTTCTTGTACTTGCAACCCCAATTATTTCGGTAATCCTTATGAAGGTTGTCGTCCAGAATGCATCGTTAATTCAGACTGTTCATCAAATTTGGCATGCATTAATCAAAAATGCAAAAATCCTTGTCCAGGATATTGTGGAAGAAATGCAGAATGTAATGTAATAAATCACTTACCTATCTGCACATGTTATCCAGATTATACTGGTGATCCATCCAGATATTGCAGTGTTGTAGAAAGTAAGTCCCCTTTATTTCGTTAAGCCTTTTTTATTTTTAAGTTTTTTATCATAATGATTTTTTTAGACCCACCCAGTCCAATCGATCCATGTAGTCAATCTCCATGTGGACCTAATAGCCAGTGTCGTGTTGTAAACGAACAAGCTGTTTGCACATGTCTACCTGAGTTTAAGGGTGCAGCTCCAAATTGTAGACCTGAATGTAGTGTTAGTGTTGAATGTCCTACAAATAAAGCCTGTATTAATAAAAAGTGTACAGATCCTTGTCCAGGATCCTGTGGATTGAATACAAACTGTAATGTTATCAATCATAGTCCTATTTGTTCCTGTCAATTTGGTTACTCAGGGAATCCACATATTTTATGCAGTGAAATACCAAGTATGAATTATTTATTTTTAAATTTATCTGAAATTATGAATCTAAAATAGAGTAATGTTACTAATATTGAAGAATTTAATTAAAATTTAAATAAATTGTTTCTTTTAGAAAAACCAGAAGATACTCCATTAAATCCATGTTTTCCTTCACCATGTGGACCTAATTCAGAATGTCAAGCAATAAATGGTCAAGCATCTTGTGCTTGTCTTATTAGTTTTATAGGCTCACCACCAAATTGTAGACCAGAATGTTCAATTAATTCTGATTGTTCAAGTAATCAGGCATGCCTTCAAAATAAATGTCGAGATCCTTGCTTAGGATCTTGCGGGCTCAATGCACAGTGCAATGTTTTAAATCACATTCCAGTTTGTACTTGCCCTGATGGTTATACAGGCGATGCATTCTCAAACTGTTATCTAAAACCTGAAACATCAGGTATAATAGTATTATATTTACCTGAATTCCTAAACAAGCTTACAACTATTATTATAATATTTATAAATTTAACTTTTAATTTTCAGTACCACCGACTAAACCAAATGACCCATGCTTGAATTGCGGATCTAATAGTATGTGTATAAACAATAAGTGCGTTTGCTTGCCAGATTATCAAGGTGATCCATACATTGGTTGCCGTCCAGAATGCGTAATGAATGAAGATTGTCAACGAAATAAGGCTTGTATAAGAAATAAATGCGTAGATCCATGCACCAATGTCTGCGGCCAAAATGCACAATGTACAGTCGTAAATCATATACCGACTTGTACCTGTCTTCCTGGTATGATTGGCAACGCATTTATAGCATGTAATCGACAACAAGGTACATAATATTCATTTGTGTTGTACATTTTCATAATGAATTAGAACGGGAAAAAATTTCACCTCTAAATTATAATTTTAGATCCTCCAAGCACGGAAGATCCATGCAGAGAGTCACCTTGCGGTGCTAATAGTCAATGCCGTAATGTAAATGGACAGGCTTTGTGTTCTTGTGTTCCTGGATTTTTAGGCACACCACCAAATTGTAGACCAGAATGCATTATAAGCTCCGATTGTTTACTTGATAAAGCTTGCAGTAATCAAAAATGCATTGATCCTTGTCCAGGATCTTGTGGTATAAATGCTGTATGTCATATAGTTAATCATAATCCAATCTGCAGTTGCATGGAAGATTTAACAGGCAATCCATTTATCTTATGTTCACCCATTAGTAAGTATAAAAATTTTGGTTCATAAGTACAAAAATTTAAAAGCAAATTTTATAATTTTAATTGGTTATTTTGTTTAGCACCACCTCCATCACAAAAGGATCCTTGTACACCTTCACCATGTGGTATAAACACGCAATGCCAAGTTGTAAATAATGCACCAGCGTGTACATGTTTGCCCGAGTTTAAAGGATCTCCACCTAATTGTAGACCAGAATGTACTAGTAATAACGAATGTCCTAACCAATTAGCTTGTATAAATCAAAAATGTCGAGATCCTTGTCCAGGTTCATGCGGTACATTTGCAGAATGTCGTGTGGTTAGTCATACACCGACATGTATTTGTCCAGCTGGATATACAGGAAATGCGTTCCAAATGTGCATTCTTAAACAATGTTTGTAACTTATTTTATTAATTTTTATATCATTAAAAAAAGTATATTATTTATGCATGCCAATTATGATTACAGCAAGCCCCATCCCATCAAGCCCTAGTACACCTTGTATACCATCACCTTGTGGACCAAATGCTATCTGTCGAGAACAAAACGGAGTAGGCTCTTGCACTTGTATTCAAGATTATATTGGTAATCCGTATGAAGGCTGCAGGCCAGAATGTATTATTAATTCAGACTGTCCATCTGATAAAGCATGTATCAATTCTAAGTGTAAAAATCCATGCCCTGGTACTTGTGGACAAAATGCGTTATGTCATATTATTAATCATGCGGCCGTTTGTACTTGCCAAATAAGATATACTGGTAATCCATTCGTTCATTGTTCCCCTGAAAAAGAAAGTAAGCTATATTTGATACTAATTTTTAATACAATAAAAATATCGGAATTAAATAATTATCAAAATAATTATTTTTATGATTAATAGATATACCACAAAATCCATGCTCTCCATCACCATGTGGTCCAAATAGTCAATGTCGTGAGTCTAATGAGCAAGCAGTTTGCACTTGCTTGCCTACATTCATTGGTAGTCCTCCGTTTTGTCGTCCTGAATGTACAGCTAGTTCAGAATGTTCAACAAATATGGTATGCATCAATAACAAATGCACCAATCCTTGTCCAAGTTCTTGTGGTTTATCCGCCAGATGTCAAGTTGTAAATCATAGTCCAATTTGCATTTGTGATGAGGGCTTTACTGGAAATCCATTCACTCGATGTTATGAAGCACCTCGTAAGTAAAATATTACGAATTGTTTAAATAAATTAATAATTGTTTCTTTTGATCTTTTCATCAATAATATACACTCTATACAGCACCTCTATCAGGACCAACAGAATCAACTAATCCATGTGTCCCTTCACCTTGTGGTCCATTTTCTACCTGTCGAAATATTGGAGGTATATCCGCTTGTAGTTGCAATAACAATTACATTGGCTCACCTCCTAATTGCAGACCAGAATGTATAATTAACGCTGAGTGCGTTGGTAATTTGGCTTGCATAAAAGAGAAATGTCAAGATCCATGCCCTGGATCATGCGGTATAGGAGCTAAATGTACAGTCATCAGTCATGTTCCATCTTGTACATGTCCAGAAGGATATACCGGTGATCCATTTATATCCTGTACACCTCAATTGCCACAAAGTAAGTTATTATGTTGAATTTATGCAATATGCCAACTTCTAGCTTGAAATAATTAGAGTTTTTTAATTTCAAATAAATTTCAATAATTAAATAAGTAATGTAAACAAATTATGTTCAGATATACCACCTCCAACTGATCGTTGCAATCCTTCACCATGTGGGCCAAATGCAGAATGTAGAGATGGTATCTGTACATGTATAGCAGAATATTCAGGTAATCCATATGTTGAATGTCGACCAGAATGTGTTCAAAGTACCGACTGTCCTTTCGACAAAGCTTGCATGAACAGAAAATGCCGAGATCCATGCCCTGGAGTATGTGCATATAATGCTGAGTGTACAGTAATTAAACACATTCCAATGTGCAGCTGTCCATCAGGCACAACTGGTAATGGTTTTTCGTCGTGCATTTTGTATGAACGTAAGTATTTTTTCTTTACTTTAAAAAACCATTGATGCAAATAAATTTTTTTAAATACTGTACTAAACAAAAAAATATTTAGCTACTGTACCTACAAGACCATGCGTTCCGTCACCTTGCGGGCCGAATAGCAGATGTCAAGAAATAAATGGTCAAGCAGTTTGTTCTTGTGCACCAAATTTCATTGGGGGACCACCAACGTGTCGTCCAGAATGTTTAACAAGCTCTGAATGTGTTCAAAATAAGGCTTGTTCAAATAACAAATGTATCGATCCATGCCCTGGATCGTGTGGCGTTTCTGCTCAATGCAATGTAATCAATCATAACCCTGTTTGTACTTGTCCGCCAAATTTGAGTGGAAATCCATTTGTAAGATGTTCACCGAGACGTAAGTAAATTTTAGTAAATTATTTGCTTGATATGCTTAAATTTAATTGAAGAAAAAATAAATTTAAATAATCTATTTGTTATATAATATTACTTTTTTTAGTCGATGAACCACCATCATCACCAAAGAACCCATGCATTCCATCACCTTGTGGTCCAAATTCAAAATGTCAATTATCAAATGATGGTACAAATTACATATGCTCTTGTAATTCAGGATTCGTAGGATCACCACCAAATTGTAAACCTGAATGTGTTAATAATGATGAATGTAGTTTATCTTTGAGTTGTATTAATCAGAAATGTAAAGATCCTTGTCCTGGTTCTTGTGGTACAAACGCAGAATGCCGAGTAGTAAATCACGTTGCATCGTGCACTTGTTTGAATAGTTATGTTGGCGATCCATTCATTGAATGTACTCAACAACAATGTAAGAAATTTACATAATAAATAAATGTTAAGGGAATGTTAAATACCGACATTACAGTTGTCAACATTTTTAATTTTTAATCCAAAAGTTTTAAAAATATTTCTATATTACAGTCTTGCATTGTAATTAATAAAAAGCATAATATAGAGATATTTCTGAATAAAGATTAAACATTCAAAAAATTACAATGTCGGTAACTATGTAGGAATCATATACTCTATTACATCACCATTATACAAATCTTTAAACAATTATTAATTAAATTATATTTTTATATTTCATGTATAGTAACGCCACCCGAACCATGTACACCATCACCATGTGGTGTTAATGCAATTTGCAAAGAACAAAATGGAGCTGGTTCTTGTTCTTGCTTATCTGAATATATTGGCAACCCTTACGAAGGTTGTCGTCCAGAATGTACAGCTGATTCTGATTGTTCATCTAATTTAGCATGCATAAGATCTAAATGTCAAAATCCTTGCCCGGGTAGATGTGGTATAAATGCAATGTGTCAAGTAGTCAATCATTTACCACTTTGTACATGTATACAAGATTTCACTGGAAATCCTTATTCGCAATGTTCTTTTAAGATACAAGAAGAACGTAAGTACAATAATTCTAATTTAAAAATAAAAAATATATATTTTTTTTTACAGAAAATAGTATTAATATGTTTACAAATAATTACAGCACCAGTTTATCCTTGTACCCCATCTCCTTGTGGACCTAATAGTGTGTGTCGTGATAATAACGGTCAAGCTTCATGTTCATGTCAACCAGAATTTATTGGAAATCCACCAAATTGTAGACCAGAGTGTCTTTTAAATTCAGAATGTAGTTCAAATCTTGCTTGTATAAATCAAAAATGTAAAGATCCGTGTGAAGGAGTATGTGGAAGCAATGCACAATGTAAAGTCATTAATCACAGCCCAATCTGTGTATGTCCAAGTGGTATGACGGGAAGTCCATTTACTCAATGTTATGCACTACCTCGTAAGTTTTTCAAGTATCTGTATGTTTGCAGTAATTATTTGATTTCTTTACAATAATTATTTCATTTCTATAGCGCCACCAAAACCCAAAGACCCATGCAATCCATCACCTTGTGGACCTAATGCAATATGTAGAGCAGCCGGTGACAGTCCAGCATGTAGTTGTCTTAATAATTATATTGGTGTGCCTCCAAATTGTCGACCTGAATGTTCTGTTCATTCTGATTGCACGAGTGATAAGGCCTGTTTAAATGAAAAATGTAGAGATCCATGCCCTGGTTCTTGTGGCTCAAATGCACGCTGTACAGTTATAAATCATGTGTCAATTTGTGTTTGTCCAGAAGGCTTCACTGGTGATCCATTTAGTAATTGTTATCCCAAACCAATTGATAAACGTAAGTGTCAATTATTTAAATATTTATTTATTATTTATTCAAAATCAATTTTTTAAAGCTTAAATTAACAAGATTTCAATAGTGTCATATTGAAAGTTAATAAGTGAAAAACACATTTTTTTATATTTTAGTAGTAACGTAAGAATTACATTTTTAATAAGTATATTTATACTTAACTTTATTAAGTCAGTAAATATCATTTATAAAATATAAATATTTTTTATTTATAGCAACTCTTCCCAAGGATAAATGTACACCAAATCCTTGCGGAGCAAATACTCAATGCATCAATGGCATTTGTTCATGCTTACCCGAATTTTATGGAAATCCTGATATTGGTTGTCGACCAGAATGCGTTCAGAATCCTGATTGTGCTCGTGACAAAGCTTGTATAAACAATAAGTGTAACAACCCATGCATTGGTGCTTGCGCTTCGAATGCAGAATGTACAGTCATTAATCATTTACCAATGTGTAGCTGTCCAAAAGGCATGATAGGAGATGCATTTACACGATGTGAACCAATGCGAGGTATAGATTATTTAATTTACTATACTATATTTTCAAAATATAGTGAATGAAATATATAACGTTATATTATTTTAGATTCTTCAGAACCTGAAAATCCCTGCAATCCCTCAACTTGTGGACCAAATAGTCAGTGTCGACAAAATGGTCAACAAGGCATTTGTAGTTGTATATCTGGCTACATAGGTAGTCCGCCATATTGTAGACCAGAATGTGTAGTAAACTCTGATTGTCCAAAGAACAGAGCGTGTCTTAATTTCAAATGTTCTGACCCATGCCCGGGATCATGCGGTCTATCGGCATTATGCCATGTAGTCAATCATAATCCTATTTGTAGTTGTCCATCTCAATACACTGGTGATCCATTTATCCAATGCTCACCAATACGTAAGAATATAAATATTATGAGACATTTGCGTATTTTTTTTAAATTTCTTTGATAATAATAAATTTTGTATTTTAGCTTTGTCACCACCTCCTCAACCCAAACCCTGTGAACCGTCTCCCTGTGGTCCAAGGGCACAATGTCAAGTAGTCAATGATCTGGCATCGTGCTCTTGTTTACCAGAATTTGTTGGAGCACCGCCAAATTGTAGACCCGAGTGCGCTAGCAACAGTGAATGTCCTAGTCATTTAGCTTGTATAAATTATAAATGTAAAGATCCCTGCGCTGGCTCGTGTGGTGTGAATGCAGAATGTAGAGTATTTAGTCACACTCCAAGTTGTACTTGTGCCGATGGTTATATTGGCGATCCTTTCACACAGTGTTCTCAAAAACCTCCAAGTGAGCATCGAAACAATTTTGAACAAACATTTTTCGATTAGAAAATTTTATAAAATTAAATTTTATTTATTTGTACTTTGGATTAATTTTTCCTATAATTTTCTAATCATTAATGATACAGCGTCGTCTCAAATAAGTTAACATATAATATTATTTCATAAATTTTAGTCCCAAGTTTCAAACCAGCTGGTGAAATTCAAGTATGTCAAGCATCAACTTGCGGTTTTAATGCAGTATGTCGTGAGTCCTCTGGAAATGCCATTTGCACTTGCTATACTGATTATTATGGAAACCCTTACGAAGGTTGTCGTCCTGAGTGCACTGTTGACTCGGATTGTCCATTGAATTTAGCTTGTAATAGGTTAAAATGTCGTGACCCCTGCCCTGGTAGTTGCGGTGCAAACGCAATATGCCAAGTTGTTAATCACCTCGCAATATGTAGTTGTAAAACTGGTTATAGTGGAAATCCCTTCAGCCATTGTTCCTTTGTACAATCCGAACGTAAGATTTAATCTTTTTATTTACTTTTTTTACTGATAAGAAAGGAATATATGCTATTGATATTTGTTATTTGTCCAAACTAAATTATATTATGATTTTTTTCTTATTTTTCTAACAGCACCTCCTAAACCAAACCCATGCATACCCTCGCCATGTGGTCCTAATAGTCAGTGTCGCGATGTCAATGGAATAGCAAGTTGTACTTGTTCACCACCTAATATAGAAGGACCAAATGGTTGTAGACCAGAATGTATTGCAAATTCAGAATGTCCTGCCAATCGTGCTTGTATAAATCAAAAATGCGTTGATCCTTGTCCCAATGTATGTGGTAATAATGCACGTTGCGAAGCTATTAATCATAGTCCATTCTGTAGTTGCCCACCAGATCAAACTGGTGATCCAATGATACGATGCTTTAATTTACCAAGTCGTAAGTGGTGTTACCTTTTTCGATATCTACATTCAAACTAATTAATGTGGAAAATATATCATTTCTTTGATTTTTAATCAATAATTTGTACAAAACTTACCCAATTTTAGCACCCCCACCACCTGCGAATCCATGTGTACCATCTCCATGCGGACCGTTTTCAATATGTCAAGATGCCGGTGGATATCCATCTTGTTCTTGCTCCCAAAATTATATAGGTTCACCACCCAATTGCCGTCCAGAGTGTCAAATTAATGCAGAATGTAATAGTAACCAAGCTTGTATCAGAGAGAAATGTAGAGACCCTTGTCCAGGATCTTGTGGCTCCAATACCAATTGTTATGTTGCCAATCATAACCCCATTTGTACATGTTTGGATAGTTATACTGGCGATCCTTTCACAAATTGTTATATTATTCAAAATCAACGTAAGTTCCTTTATTTATTACATTGAATATCCCTTAGGTAACTTTTAATTTTTAATCTGACCTAACTTATAATAAATAATATTTTTCAGCGTTAATATATACTTTTATGTTATTCATTATATAAGTATTTATAATCATCAAAAACTATTTTTACAATCATGTGTATTATCCTAGATTTAAAAAAAAACATATCTGAAATAATTTTATAGCTCCAGCAAGTCCAAGAGACAAATGTAACCCATCACCATGTGGACCAAATGCTCGTTGTAATGACGGAGAATGTACGTGTATAGCCGAATACTTTGGCAATCCTTATATTGGTTGTAGACCCGAATGTGTCCAGAATTCTGATTGTCCTCATAACAAAGCATGTAGTAATAATAAATGTGTTGACCCTTGTGTTGGAGTTTGTGGTCAAAATGCAGAATGCGCTGTGTTTAACCACATCCCCACTTGCTCTTGCATTGATAAATATGAAGGCGATCCATTTACCTTCTGTAAATTAGTAAGACGTAAGTTTACTTTAACTATTTTCACTAATTTGAAAGTTCAACTTACTTGAAATCTTATTTTATAAACATTTAAAAGCAGTATTTAATTTTCAATATAATATTCTATAAATTTTTAATAATATGAAATTGAGAAGAAATAATTTCATATCTAATTAAAAATTTATTTTGTATATTATATAACATTGTAACTCGCTTTTAATATGTAAAAGAATTTTAAATTTGAATAGTATCATATAAAGTTTTCTTTGATAGTGTTCTTAGGTACTGTTTATATTGGATTAAAAGATCTAACTTTGTAAATGAAATTATTATTAAACAGCTTTTAACATTAAAAAAATTTTATTATTAATAGTATATTACAACCCATGTCCAGTAAAAAAAAGAATGCCTCAGATCACATGTGACAAACATGTGATCTGAGGCTTTCTTTTTTACTGGCCATGAGTTGTAATGCACTTTTCTGCTCGACGGAGCCGAAAAGCGGCAATTTCGTTTTGGTCAACGGCCAGGAAGTTGCCACTCTCCGGACGGAGGGCAGAAAATGATTTTTTTTCGAGTTTTCTTATATTAAAGAGAAAATATGAAAATCTTTTATTGTTATTTTTTTTCATTTGGTATTGCATATAATATAAAACTTGAATTTTTTAATGGTCAAAACCCTAAATATGAAATTAAACCTTTTCCACCTCGTCCCTCAATAGCGATATCACCACCACCCGGTCGACCATGTACACCATCACCTTGCGGTCCAAACAGTGTATGTCGTGAGTTTGGTGAGCAGGCTTCATGCTCATGCTCACCTGGTTATTTTGGTCAGCCACCAAGTTGTAGACCTGAATGCTCTGTAACCTCAGATTGTGAACTTACTCGTGCTTGTGTTAATCAACGTTGCATTGATCCATGTCTTGGCTCTTGCGCACCAAATGCTGAATGTGTTGTACGTAATCATAATCCTATATGTAGCTGCCCACCCCGACATACTGGCAGCCCATTCTCATATTGCGTACCCATCAGTAAGTAGACAACCTTAAAATTCCTTTGCTTTTTTTGTGAAATTTATATATAGATAGGCATATCAATTTGATTAGGATTATTGGATTTTATTGAATATAGTAATTACTTGGATTCTTTATAATAATATTATGGTGTAATATTTTTAATAATTCTGTGTATCGCATAAATTTTTTGATTACTACAGAATTATTCTAAAAATATTTTAAAATTAACCCAAGAAGTTTTGCGTTTAGAGAAATAAGTCATACATTTTCTTACATAAGAAACTTGCGAAATAAAATGATTTATATTATCTCTACGATACCTATGCGAATTTAATTCCACCAAAACAAAACCTTTTTCCAAAACTCAATAGGCGATGAACCACCACAATCACCAGTACCAAAACCAAACCCATGCGTACCATCACCTTGCGGAGCCAACAGTCAATGTCGTTCATCACCCGATGGCAAAACACCATTATGTTCTTGTCTACCAAATTATTTTGGCACTGGTAATCAAGATTGTCGACCTGAGTGTTATGTAAATAGCGATTGCCCTAATGATCGTACTTGCATACAACAAAAATGTCGTGACCCCTGCCCTGGTCAATGCGGTACCCAAGCTATTTGTAAAGCTATATTACATCAAGCTCGCTGTTCTTGCCCTGATGGATATGAAGGCAATCCTTACCTCGCCTGTAACCTAAAGAAAAGTAAGATTGTTAATTTTTTTTTAAGATACATATACTTTTTACCATTGATTTTGTTTTTAGCACAATTTTGTTACGTTTTACTGTGTGACAATTTTATTAGGATTAAATCTTATATTTATAATGCTTATGTAATTTTTTTCACTTTAGACCAATACCCATTTTTTATTGTTTCAGCCAATTTATTTTTTAAGTTTCGTCATATTTTATTTACAATTCGCGCGCACTTATTTTGATTAGCTCATAATATTTTTGTACATAATTGCATGCTTTTTATATTTTTTATATTTATAAATGTTTCATATTTTTTTATATATGCATATAAATTTTCTTTATGCTTATTTTTTTATAAAATTATATTTTATTGAAATAATGTATATATTTGTATATAATAAAAAAAAATTGTTTTTAAAATTTATGCATGACCAAAAATATATTGCTTGTAAATAATAGAATTAAGTTGCTTTTTATTGCTAAATGTTTTAATAGCAATACACAAACGCTATTATTTGACATAGTTAGAAACGTTTTTATTTTTATTTGTAATAAAAACTTTCTTACTATGCACATCTTGAAAAGAAAATATACCTAATATGAATTTTTCATTTTATTGAGAATAATCGTGGGAGAAAAAAATAAAATCATTTTGAATTAACTTAATTTTTTTAAATGTTCAAAACTTTTAAAAATTATTTATAATTTTAATTTGATTTTATTTTTCAAATTCTTAAAATGGATTGTTTATCAGGATCTTTTCTGTTTCAAGATGAAATTTATAGAAAGAAGTTCGTATAGAATATTATATCTATATAAAATAATGTAAAATATGTAAAAATTATTAAAATTTCACAAAATATGTCTATAAAATTATATACACTATCTATGTACAGAATTAGAATCAAATCTTTTATTATTTTTATGCACTCAAAGCACTGAAATTATAAAAATACAATATTTTTTGCACATTTAATTGGAATATCATTTTTTGTATAGTATTTGAACATAAATGTAAATTAATTTAATGAAATATAAAAATAATTTTATTTTCAGTGTTGTAATATGCCAAATTTTTAATGTCTTTTTTCTCAAAATTATTAAATGAACTAAATTTTAAAAGAGTTGCGTTTAATTTTATTAATAGTAAATTTACACTCTTAAAAGACTATTCGTATGCTTTTAAGTAGCACTTTGTAATATAGTGCAATCCATTTTAAAAAGCATACGAAATAGTTCAGGAGTCTAAGCTATCTGTATTGACAATAAAAGATAAACAGTAACTCTTTAAAATAAAAAAATAAAATCACCTATACGAACCGATCTTTCCGTATAGTCAAGCTTTTATTTAAACACACACACACAGCATGTAATTAATTTACACTTAAAATTCAAAATTTATCAGAATTCAAATACCGTGCAAAACTACTTTTACAGTACCACCAGCACCACCGCGTCCATGCAGTCCATCACCATGTGGCGTCAATACTTACTGCCGTGAACGCAATGAAATTGCTGTTTGCGAATGTTTACCGGAACATCGTGGCGATCCTTACAGCGGATGTTATCCAGAATGCTTAACCAACACCGATTGTCCAAATTCTCAAGCTTGTATAAGACATAAATGTACTGATCCGTGTGTTGGTACTTGTGGTATTGAAGCATTATGTACTGTATCAAATCATGTACCTGTATGCTCTTGTCCATATCCATTGACTGGTAATGCTTACGTTATGTGCCGACGAATGCAAGGTAATTTTATATGCTTGTTTAGATAATTAATCTATAAACATACATAGTATTAATTTTATATTATTTATTATTTGAGAAAAAATTAATAATAATGTTGATCAGAAAAAAGATGACGCTGTTTAAATGGAGGTAAAAACCATGTTTGAAAAAAGTGTTCATGAGGATACTACTCCAAAATAAAAACAATGTACTATTTTTTTTTTTTTTTTTTAGAATCCCACGTATTTTAATAGAAAAAATACTTTTTAAGTTTATTTTAATAGATGAGCTACATAGTAATTATAAATTTTTTAATTTTATTTCAAGAAATTTGTATCAGTTTAATAATACAAGTATGGCACAGTCTTTTGTCTTCTCACAAATTTATAATTATAACAATATTTTGAAACAAAGTTTGTAAAAAATTAAATATATCTTTAGTAATAGTGTAATTTTTCAGTTAAATGAAACTTAATTTAGAAGCAATTATGTAGCATGAGAATTGCTAAAATGTTGCCTGTTTAGAAAAATTGCGAAATAGCAAAAAGTGTTTTCTCCTAAACTAAATTTAAAATGACATGATTTTCGGCACTTTTTTAAAATGGTGTTGTTTTGTCCCTTTTTTCAAATGATTTAATTTTCCTATGAATCGTTTGAAAAAGACTTATCTCATGCAAAAAAAATAGAAAAGACTCTCGCCAGTTGAAAAAATCAATAGTATAAACTTTGATAATGTAGGACAGACTTTGATAAGTAAAAATTTTGCTTATTAATATTTATAAAATAGTAAGAAATATACTGATCAGTTTAATAATCAAAATTTTTTTTCATTAAAGTCTGTTCTACATTGCTAAAGTTTCTATTAATGATTTTTTAAGCTGGCAAGATAAATTTTTTCCAAATTTCCACACAAAATAAGTTTTTTTCAATAAGAGCCATCGATTTTATTTATGAAGTTTTAAAACTTTATTTTCTCAATCGAAGTTTCCATCAGAGAAATAATATAACAAATTTCAGTAAATTTCGGATTGGTATTTTAGAACCATTTTTATAATATTATCCTCTTACATTGTATTTTTTATATTTACTTAAGTTTGAAAAATTATTTTGATTTTAATATAACCGATTTTTCGTATTAAAAAAATTTGTTAATGTTCCGTCATTTTTATTATCAGATTAAAGTATGTAAATCCTAGATGTTTCGCTATTTTTATATATGTGTTTTATACAATTTATTAGTTTAAAAAATTAGATATAATTTTTTTATCTCAAGAAATAAATTACGAATGTAAAATTTCTCTAGATATACCACCAGAAAATCCATGTCAACCTAACATCTGCGGACCACATACAATTTGTGAAAATGTTAACGGTCAAGCAATTTGTCGCTGTTTACCTGGCATGTTAGGCGATGCAGCTGATGTTGCTGGCTGTCATCCAGAATGTGTACTCAGCTCAGATTGCGCTGGTGATAAAACTTGTGTAAATTATAAATGTAGAGATCCGTGCTTAGAAAATGTTTGCGGTACTAGAGCTGTGTGCCGTTCTGTTAATCACAGTCCGCATTGTACGTGTCCAACACCTTTTGTTGGTAATCCATTCGAAGAATGTTATGTCAAAGAAGGTTTGTTTTCAGTCTTATTCAATATTACGTTCAATTCATCATCTTACGTAACCATGTAAATTATTGTATTATCAATTTATAATAAGAATCAGCAATTTTTATTTTTATTGGTATCTTTGGATGGCATTTAATTTTATTGGAAAATTTCTTTAAGTTCAATAATTTAAGTAAAAATTCTTAAAAATGGGAAGTTACAGTTGCTTTTTGTTTAAATTGAGAATGCATATACATAAGTAGCTGAATAAAATATAGAAATAAAAATTAAAAAATTAACTTTCAAACCAAAGTGATATTTTATAATTGTTCTTTACTGTTCGAAAAATTTCAGTCTTTCAAAAATTATATTTGAAAATTTCTTTATTTATACATATAAATTATTTTTAAATTTTATTTAAAAAGAAAAATTAACATGTCTAACAAAAAAATATATTTGAAAATTTTTAGAACCAGACCCATGCAA
Organism: Anastatus disparis; assembly: GCA_017163975.1. Classification (NCBI taxonomy): domain Eukaryota; kingdom Metazoa; phylum Arthropoda; class Insecta; order Hymenoptera; family Eupelmidae; genus Anastatus; species Anastatus disparis. The sequence goes on from JAFFSR010000227.1 coordinate 2,672,465, forward strand.
TCCAAGTCCATGTTCAAGCAACGGTGAATGCAGAGTACGCAATGGTGTTGCTTTCTGCATTTATCCAGAATGTATTGTTAATTCCGACTGTAGTCGTGATAGAGCTTGTTTCTCACAAAAATGCCGAGATCCGTGCATCAATGCTTGTGGTATTAATTCTATATGCCGTACAATTAATCACAATCCTGTATGTTCATGTCCAACTGGCTTCACTGGCAATCCACACTTGGAATGCAGAGTCGCACCAGAAATCAGTAAGTATTTTGTCTATAATTGATAGTTTTTTTTTAATATTAGGAGAAAAAAATGTAAATTAATAACTGAAGCTTGTCAATTTAAAGTTTCATTCCAACTGTATTAGATATGATTGAATTTGGTTTTTCAGTATAATTTTGCAGATAAATATTATTTCGTGTAAATTTTGTTTTTTAATACAATTTAAAACATCAATAACTTTTTAAATAACATAAGTTGAATTTATTTTCTTGATTTAATAATTTTCTAGTTATTTCTTTAGAGTTACGTAAATTGTTTTTTGATTAATATATAATTCAAATGAAGTTTACCAAGATCATATAGGAAATTGAGAATGAATAAAACAACTAGAAATTTCATTTTTTTATTTAATTAGCGCATATTTTAATCATGAATTTCTTTCTAGTACCAAGACCAGAATGCACAGACAATTCAGACTGTCAAAATGATAAAACTTGCTTTAACCAAAGATGCGTTAATCCATGCACTCTTGATACTTGTGGTCAAAATAGTCAATGTCACGTACAGCTTCACAGAGCTATTTGTGTATGCGAAGAAGGTTACACTGGAAATGCACATCAATATTGTCGTGAACGTAAGTATAATATTGAATCATTGATATATACTTAATGATACGTTGATGAAATTGAAATTTTTAAATTATCAGCGTAATTTAAAAAATAATTTTTAAACTTGAATATAAGCAGACTTAACAATAATTTAAATTTGGTCGATTATTTATAAGAAATACTACAAATGAACATATTCATACAAAGTTTAAAAAAAACAATTTAAATGTAGAATCTTATATAGTTAACATTTAAAACCTAAATTTTATATAGCTGATAGATAATATTTAAAACTTTATTTATTTTCTTTGGGTATTTTTAAGATTTATTACACAAAATCTTGTACTATCTATTAATACATCAATCTTTCTAAACGAATAATTTTGAATTTTTAAAATTTTTTTAGTTGGCTGTCGCAGCAACGACGAATGTCCATTTACTCAATCATGTATCAACAGCGAATGTATTGACGCTTGCTTGATAACTCAATGCGGTGTTAATGCTCTTTGTCAAGTCGACGGCTATCACAAAGCTCGTTGTTATTGTCAAGAAGGTTATTATGGCAATCCATACGAGCGTTGTGAACGTCCTGAGTGTACAACTGACAATGAATGTGCATATACTTTGGCTTGTCAAAATAATCATTGTGTCAGTCCCTGTGATTGTCCAGCTGGTGCTGAATGCCATGTTATTAATCATAGGCCAACTTGTCGCTGTCCACCAGGCTATGTTGGCGATGCTTATAAACAGTGTGTTAAAGGTAAGGATTAACAGTTTCTTCAATTCAATTGATTTTATTATAGTATTTGAATTGAGAAATTATAGATGTTTGATTTATTTTTTATTACTGAGAGCTCTTGATTATCACATATAACAATATTTTAAATAAATATTATTATTTCATTCACACATTGCATTGAATATTCAATTAATTAAATTTAAAAACATTATTCAAATATCAAATTAATTTATACATATAAAAAAAAAATTAAAAAACTAATTACACTTGAAATCTAATTGTTTGAAAATGCAATAAAAAATAAAATTTAAATGAATTATAGAAGATACGCCAGTTGCCGAATGCAGGATTGACGCTGATTGTCCAAGCAAATTGGCATGTTTCAATAGCGTTTGCAAAAATCCATGTCTGGAATCACAACCTTGCATTCCTAATGCCAGGTGTACTGTCATAGACACTTTGCCAATGAGAACAATGATTTGCGAATGTCCAAGAGATTTCATTGGTGATGCTACAAAATCATGCGTCAAAGGTAATAATTATAACAATTGAAGAAATAAAGATAAATTATATAAGAATTTCGAAAATTAGTTAATTTATTGTATAAAAAATATTAAAAATTTAGTTGAGGTGTTTCTCAAATATTTATTCAATACCATTTCAAAAAATCTAATGTATTGAATTTTTTATCTAGTCGATACCTCAAAGGATGCCTTGTGTAAATCAGATTCAGACTGTCCATCGAATACCGCTTGCTTGAATAGAAAATGCGTTAGTCCTTGCCTTGCAAATCCATGTGCACATACAGCTGAGTGCCGAGTTGAAAATCATCGACACGTTTGTGAATGTCCTTCTGGATATGTTGGTGAACCATACATCGATTGTAGTCCAGGTAAATGATTCATATACTTTTTAATCACTACATCTGAAAAGTTCTTCTTCGATGAATACTATTTACGAAAACCTGAATCGCCGACATTCTCTCAATCACCATTACTTAAAAAAATCTTAATATAAATAAATAGTTATCAAGCCGATTAAGTATAGCGAAAAAAGTCGATTGATTTTTGTTACAATTTTTATCCACTTTTTTATTTTATTCGTATAAAGAATTATTTTTTAAAATTATTTTCAACATTTAATTTTCATTTTAAAAATATGAATTAAATTTAAAAAATGAATTACAAACTTTATTAAACCTATTTAAAATTAACATTAAAAATTTTTTTATTAGCGAAAATAATACTTTTATGAATCAAATTTACGCAGAGAATACAACTTTATTATGTGATGAAAGCTCCTTTATATATTAGATTTACTTGGAAGCATCTATAGGCATGAAATACTTGAAAATTTGCACTTGTACGTAAATAAGTGCTGTAGTCAAGTAATTTTGAGTCCAGTATTTTTTACTCATTTAATCTATTTATTGATTAAAAAAAACACAAGTGATCATTTCTATGATAGCAAATATTTGCTTCTAGTTTGAAAAAAGTAGCATAAATCATATAGTCGTTTTACATTAAATTCATCCTTATTTTAAAAAGTTTTGAAAACTATTCTGTTTTTAAAAAATCTTGAAAAACATTCCATTTGAAAAAAAGTTTTGAAAGAGGCTTACAAAATATGCGGTTTTCATTTTTTTCATAAAGAATATGCCATATTTTTTTTTGATAAATCAACCATTTTAATTAGGCTTGTGTAAAAACACCATAATTTTCATTAGAATATCTTATTTAAGAACATTTATTACAAATAAATATTAATATACATTAATATTAATAATTACCATTGACTCCTTGAGAGCCGAGACAAAGATTTTTTAATGAAAATTATTGCGCTCAGAAATGCCACGAAATTAGAAATCCCCTACCAACATTTTGAGAGTTTTACTAAAAGATCTTAGCTTCCGAGATAATACCTTTTTATTCTATAGCGGCGAAAAGCTATTGTGTTTGAATAAATTAACTAGTTATGAAACATAATATAAATTCAAGTCACTTATTAAATCTCAATTTGTCAAATTAATTTTTGATAAAGATTAATAAATAATGCTTATTTATTTTTTATAGATACAACCTCCATCTATGAATGTAAATCTAATTCTGAGTGTCCAACCGAAAAAGCATGTATTAATGGCATTTGCCAGAATCCTTGTATGAACAATCGATGTGGTTTGAATGCTGAATGTATAACTATTCAACATCATCCAACGTGTCACTGCCAACAAGGTCTTGCAGGAAATCCTCAAGTCCAATGTTTCGAAAGTAAGTATATTGTTTAGAATTGATAAAAAGACTTCAGATTATCAAATTTTTTTTTTTTTTGTATCAATGTAAAAAATGTAATAAGTATAAGAAAAAAAAATTAACGAAACTTTAAATTTGCAGCTGAATGTAAATCTGATAACGACTGTCCATATGACAAATCATGTCGCAACAGCGTTTGTATAACACCTTGTCTCGTTGATAACATCGTATGCGGTCGCGGTGCTGAATGTGTTGCAATTGCCCATCGAGCTCAATGCTCGTGTCCACCTGGCACGCAAGGTGATGCTAAAATCGCCTGTACAATGGCACGTTGTCAATACAACGAAGACTGCGCCGATAATGAAATTTGCGAACGTTTCAATCGTGTATGCAGACCAGCTTGCGATGAAAATAGCTGTGCTGAAAGAGCTGTTTGCGAAGCTCGTAATCATCAACCACGATGCACCTGCAAACCTGGCACTCAAGGAAATCCTTTCGTTGAATGCAGTGGTGAGTTTAATTTTATTAAATTCTAATTCATACAAATATAAATTATGATTTGATAATATTTAAAACTGAATTGTATGTATAAAGTATTGAATAACTAAAAATAAAAATAATATTTTAGATATAAGACAACCTATACCAAAACGAGAATGTACAGAAGACAGTGATTGTCCACTTGAGGAAGCATGTATCAATGCTATATGTCAAGATCCTTGTGCACTTTCCAACATGTGCAGTGAGGATCAAGAATGTAGAGTACTTGCTACGGTTCCAGTACGAACAATGATCTGCCAATGTCCACCGGATACCATAATTGATATTAGTGCTAAATGTAAACCAATAAAATACAAACCACAATGCACAACAGACGATGAATGTCAAGATACTGAGAAATGTCTGAGAGGAACCTGTGTTGATGCTTGTCATGTTACGCGATGCGGTTATAATGCACAGTGTAGATCTGCTTATCATAACGGCAACTGTGTCTGTCCTTCTGACTATAATGGAAATCCACACATCGAATGTTCTTTAGGTAATTTTACTAATGAAATTTTTAACTTTTCAACTTTTATACGTAAATTTAATGCTTTTTTAAAATTGTGATTCTTTTATTTCGTGCACTATGGTTAAATTTTTGATTTTAGTATCATGTAAAATTATAATCAAATACAGATATTTTGTGAACATTACAGTTCACTCCTTGAAGTGCTTTCTAAACAAATTCTCTGCAATGTTCCCGAAACATCAGCAATTAATTATAAATTCTACAAGATATAAATCGTAAAAAAATAAAGACTGATTAGAATTAAAAATTTTTTATTTCTGCTCTATATAATAAGTAAATTGATTACTTAAACACTTTTTTCTATTTTAGTGCAAATGGAACCAATACCACCACCTCAGCCAGAATGTTATTCTAATGATGAATGTAGTAACGACAGACAATGCATAAACTCACTGTGCGTGAATCCATGTATTGCTGGAGACGCGTGCGGTTTGAATGCATTGTGTCATGTAGATAAACATTATGCAATTTGCAAATGTCCAGATAATTATATGGGTGATGCTAATGTCGAATGTATACCACCAGCTATTGTAGTAGAATGTCGATCGAATAGTGATTGTGCTGGAACAAAATCTTGCTTTAATGGATTATGTATTAACCCATGTAACTGTGGACCAAATGCTAAATGTACTGTTACAAATCATTATCCATCATGTGTTTGTCTACCTGGCTATTCAGGCAATCCACAACTTGGCTGTGTACAACGTAAGTATTTTGAACAAGATAATTATTTACGTGAAATTTCGAGCAAAGAATTTATAAAAATTTAATAAAAAATTTTAAATAAATGTTTACAGTTGAATGTGAATCCGACACTGACTGTCCGTACACCGACACATGTTTCAACAACCAATGTATTAGTCCATGTATTCTGGATAACCGTTGCGCCATCAATGCTGAATGTTGTGGTCACAATCATCGTGCCAACTGCAAATGCTTGCCTGGATACTTTGGTAATCCTGAAGTTTTATGTGAACGAGCTGAATGTACTACCGATCAAGACTGTGCTTCCAGTCTTGCCTGTTTAAATATGCGTTGCGTCAATCCTTGCACTACTCTATCACCATGTGCCCGTAACGCCGTTTGTTATGTATCTAATCATGCAGCTTCATGCAGATGTCCTGAACATCTGCCATTAGGTGATCCATTCTCGTATTGTGAACGTAGACCAGTTATCGGACCACCTGAACCTGAATGCAGGAAAGACACCGATTGCCCAACTAAATTGGCTTGTGTGAATGAAAAATGTGTTGATCCATGTCCAACTATAAGACCTTGTCTTGAAGGTGCTAAATGTAGTGTGTTAGACACAGTACCCGTAAGGACGATGGTTTGCACTTGTCCAACTGGATGGATCACCGATTCTGATGGAATATGTAGACCAAGTAAGTTTTTTTCTTATAAACGATTGTATACGATTCTATGAATTAATTAAAAACATTATGAAATTTTAACATTGATAATCAATCTTTCAATTTTTTTTGCAGTACAACTTCAAACTCCAGGCGTATGTACAACCGATGATGATTGTCCGGATAACGAATCCTGTATTAACAGACTTTGCCGTGAGCCTTGTAGTTGTGGTGCTAATGCCGTTTGCCATGTTAAGAACCATCGTGCAATTTGTTCGTGCGAATCCGGCTATGAAGGCAATCCAGATGTTGCTTGTCATAGTCTTGAATGTCGCCGCGACTCTGAGTGTTCTAGTGATAAGGCTTGTTTCAATAACAACTGTGTCAACCCTTGCTTGCTCTCAGATGTTTGCGGTCCACATTCCGAATGTTATGTTGCCAACCATGTTGCCGAATGTAGATGCCGATCTGGTTATCACGGCGATACACAGCTCAGTTGTAAGATAATCGGTTGTTATAGTAATAGCGATTGTCCAGGAGAACATGCTTGTATTAATATGCAATGCGTTAATCCATGCTTGAGAGACAACAAATGCTCGCATAGGGCTGAGTGTAATACCAGAAATCACTTACCAACCTGCAGATGCCCACCACACTATACGTAAGAATATTTATTATTTTATATTATTTTAGTGAAATAAATTATTTTGTATTGCATTTTTTTTTAATAAAATGATATATATTTTTTATATTTTACAATTAATTATATACAAATAAAAATTCAACGAGTAACTTAATTAAATTATTATTATTTACAAATTTTCAGTGGTAACCCGTATGTCGCTTGCGTACCCGAAGAAGAACCCGAATGTAGAGAAGACGGCGATTGTCCAAGCTTATTGGCTTGTTTAAATAACCGTTGTCAAAATCCTTGTGCAGTTATTCATCCATGCTACGAACCATCAGCTTGTAAAGTTTTACCAAGTTTACCAGTCAGGACAATGGTATGTGTCTGTCCGAACGGTTATATTAGCAGTGGTAGCGGTACTTGTCAAGTTATACCATCAATTGTACAAGTCGAGTGCAAGAGTGATAGCGATTGTGCTCCTGAACGTACTTGCATCAATGCTATATGCAAAGATCCATGTGCTTGTGGTACCAATGCTATTTGTAACGTTGTGGACCATAAACCAATTTGTTCTTGCATCACTGGTTATGATGGCAATGCCGACATTGAATGTCTGCCAGGTATATTATGAGTTTTCCTACGTACTTTTTGTAATAATTTTAAAAATTTCAACATTATTTAGATTAATATTAACTTAATTAGTTATCAACAATTTACATCCGATTCTATTTTAAATTTGATTCAAGATTTTTTTATGTTTTTCATAATTTTCGATTCATTGCTCAAAAATTTTTTATTTTTCAGTTGGCATCTGCCGAACAAACAACGACTGCCCAGGCACACATGCTTGCATCCAACGTAATTGCATTCCTGTTTGTTCACCATCATTGGAAGCTTGCGGCAAGAACGCTGAGTGTTATGGAATCAATCACAATGCCATCTGTGAATGTCCACCTGGTTTCAGTGGTAATCCATCAATCGTATGTGCACCAATTGTTGGTTGTCGCAAAAACACCGACTGTCCATCCGAGAAAGCTTGTATCAACGAACGCTGTGAAAACCCATGCACGGAAAATCCATGTGACAAGGATGCAGAATGCCATGTTTACAATCACGTTGTTGAGTGTGCCTGTCCAGCTGGCTATGTTGGCACTGAACTTTCTAGCTGCATACCTGGTAATTTTTGTGAAAGAAATTTTAATTCATTTAAAATTAAAAATCAATCAAATTTTTTATTATGGATTATTCATTGAATTTAAATTGAACGTTTTTTTTCTTCTACAGTGGGTTGCCGAAGTGATGATGAATGTCCATCTCAAGAAGCATGTATAAACCGACAGTGCGTCAACCCTTGTGTAGAAATAAGACCTTGCGGTATTAATGCCATATGCAGAGTTTTGGATACTCACCCAGTTAAAACAATGACTTGTGATTGCTTACCAGACTATCGTGGAAATGCCGTTGAAATTTGCGAACCTGGTGTGTATTAACGAAAACATTAATTTCATTGATTCATTTAAATCGCTTTCAATAATATTAAATATTCGTTGTATTTTTTAGTTTGTCAACTTGAAAAGGGCCAAATTCGTAACGAATATGGCGAATGCGTATGTCCACCAAATCACGCCAAGAATGACAAGGGTATCTGCATACCATGCATTCCAGAAGCTGGTGTTATGATTGATGAAAACGGTATTTGTAGAGGTAAGTTTTATCTTCATTTAAAGAGTATTCAAAGTTCATCGTTACATTTATTTCCAAATATTGAATACTAATATTTTTATATTTTTAACAATTTCAGCTAAAAAGATCGACGACTTTAAGAAGTCTATGAGCGTTAAATGTTTATCGGATGGTGTACTGGTCACATTAGAGGGTCAAGGTGAAGCCTTCAATGGCATAATCTACGTTAAACATTATAGCTCTGACGAACAATGTAGACGTGATCTCACATTCTTGAAAGAATATCCAATCAAGGAAGAATTTAAGGTCGCCTTTGGCACTTGTGGCTTAACCCATGTAAATGTAAGTACTCTTCATCATAACGATATTAAATTTTTATTAATTAAATTCTTAATGAAACAAAACTTAATTTATTTTTCTTTTCACTTATAGGGAGTAGCCAGTTTCACCTTAGTTATTCAAAGACACAAGAAACTCATGACATACAACGCCCAAGCTTATAGTATCAAGTGTCTATACCAAATTGGAGAACAAAACATCACTCTTGGTTTCAATGTATCTATGATGACGACAGCTGGTACTATTGCTAATACTGGACCTCCGCCAACGTGCAGAATGAGGATCGTTAGTCAAACTGGAAATGAAATTAGTCAAGCTGAAATTGGAGATGGTTTGAAGTTGGAGGTCGACGTTAGTCCAACTTGTAAGTTTCGTAACGAATATCTGATAAATTACTATTAAAAGGCAATGATGAATCTAAAAACAACCAATGTAATTATTTATTTTACAGCAATTTATGGAGGTTTCGCACGTTCTTGTGTCGCTAAGACAACAGAGGACAAAATAGAGAATGAATATATAGTGACGGATGAGAATGGTTGCGCCACAGATCCAACGATCTTTGGTGAATGGGAGCAGGATCCTGAGACGCAAACTTTAATGGCTAATTTCAATGCTTTCAAATTCCCAAGTAGTGACAACATACGCTTCCAGTGCAATATTCGCGTGTGCTTTGGAAGATGTCAACCAGTAAGAAAAATTAATATTAAACTAAATAATATGATTTTCATAATTTTATAGTAAATAAAATTTTTGATTAACTATTGATCAGAAAAATTTCTGGGATTGAATATTTTTGAATAATGACAATATGAGAAATCTTTTAATTAAAAAAAATCAGAATGTAAAAGAAATACATTTAATTGAAATAACTTTTGTTATAGATTAATTGTAGAGGAATCAATGCCTTTGGCCGAAGACGAAGGGATACATCAAGTGCAAACAGTACATCTCTAAACTTACCGGACAATGTAATAGGAGACGAGCGTGGAAACATAAATGTCACATCGAATTCAATTGTGACTATTGAGCGACGAGAAGACAAGAACTCGCTCTATCAACCAAATGGTAAATTTTCGATAATCGATAGAAAAAAATTATAATAAGTTAATATGTATTACTTTTTTTAACTTCCTCATTTAAACTATTTTTATACGCACCTTTTTTTAAATTAGAAAAGATTTAATTTAACTTATTTAATTATTTTTCAAAAATTATATACAAATAAAATTATTCAGTAATTCTTTTTTATTTTTGTAAAAATTAATTTTTTTTCTACTTTGTACAAAAAATATATTCGACCAATAAAAATATATATAAATTTTTGTTCCTTTTATTTTCAGATCCATCGCCCCGATTATCCGAGGACGTTTGCGTTTCCATGATCGGCTTTATAATTTCGCTGATAATAACGGCGCTTTTGGCACTAGTCGCTGTGGCTATTGCTGTGTCATGCTGGCTAATGGCGTATAGACGTCAGCCAAAGACTGCCGGACCACTGCCACACCCGCCAGAGTTCCCCAACCCCTTATTCACAACCGAATCGGTAGCCGAGCCATCGCCGGATTATTACATCAATTAATTTAAGTCGTAAATAATTAAATAAATAAATAAATAAAAAAAAAAAGCAAACAAACAAACAAACAAACAACAAATTATCTCTCCAATTTTTAGCTATTAATTAATTATTTTATAATTAACATTATTTTATTATTATTAAATAAATGTAATAGATATACAACGAATCGTACGGAAAATGCGCTGCGGAGTAAGATGATTAACTCGTCCTAAATATCAAATCATCAGACTCTGCAGTCTCCGGCATTTTCATGCGCATCTCCTCCAATGACTTTTAAAAAAAACAAACTACTACTACTACTGCCCCTTTTCTTATATAATTATGATTTTTTTTTTTAATAATCAACGCATAGTACTTTCTCTCACTCAGGGTCTATAATACTTTTTATAAGCGTATTGTATTAAACGGCGAACGTGAAAAGCTTTCTCTCATAGTTAGGAGTGTAATGTATTTGTGTATGAATGTAAGCACAGACAGCTTGCTTAGGCGTCAGCGAGCTGTTTGTTTGTGTCTTTTTTTTTATATTTCGTTGAGTGGTATAGTGTAATTTTCATTGTGGGTGATGGTCTATAATCCCATTGTCTGTCTTGTATATGAGGATATCGTGCGAGAGAACTTTTCTATTGTCCATCCTTTTATTCTTTATACTTGTGTCTCTTAGTTCTATTAATGAATAATTTTTAAAATTACCGTCGCGGGATCAATTTTTCAATTTGCACTGATTAGAAATTAGAACCTCATTGAGAATTGAAACCGCGACGGTGCTTCTTTTTATAAATATTATATACTCTAGTCAATGGAGGATTTGTTTTATAAATATTATATATTTGTATACCAAGAATTTAATTCCTGTGTAAAGACGATTAAACGAAATAGTCTAATATAGCTTTCTTAAACGTATAGTAGGCAATTGTACATTTTATCTAATAAAATTAATTAAATTAAAAATACTTACTGATCTTTCTCTTATATCCTTATCCTTTTTCCAAAAAATCATTTACATTTAATTCAACAAAGTTTAATTCCTAAATAATTCTACATATTTTTAAGATAATCAAAGTAATTTTACTAGAAATATACAACCAAAAATCTTAAAAAAAAAAAAAAAAAAAAATATTGGAATTAATAATTAAAATAGATATTTTTTTTAAGTAAATGCTTTCAAAATCAATGCTAATAATTAGTTTTATTTTTTAATAAAAAATATCTTTTATTGTTTTAAAGTTAATTTTAATAAGTACGGACTAAGGATGATATTTTCATTATTTATTAGAATCATAAGCATGATGTAAAATTTTTAACAAAGAATAATTGTGAATCGAAAAATTATTTTGATGTTGATGATGAAATTTATAAAATATACTTTTGAAAAGTCACGGAAATAGTAATATAATAAGACATTAAGTTGATAAAAACAACAAAATTAAAATAAAATAATTTTTTTAGTACATTTTAAAACTATGAAAAATTACATTAAGTGTTGAAATATCAAAAAGAAGATGTAAAATCAAATGCCATAGAACAGCTGAATTGTTTAATTAATTTTTTCAATATGGTAATAACATTGCTGATAATTTGACTTTAAATGTCATTGATGCTAAAAAGGTGAGTAACTTCGTTAATGATAAGATTATAATGCAATAACATGCTGATGAATCAAATAGATCAATTATTCTACTAATTTATTATAATGTAATCAGATTATATTGTAAATTCATTGAGTTTCTTTAATTCAGTTAACCATTTAAAATTGTTTGATAAATAATATAATATTAGAAGTTCTTTATTTAGTTCGACTCATAAGATATAATAATGTTTGCTATAAAAGTTACTATAGGCGTTCCTGGTTCATATTTAGGATCCATTTTTTTAAAAAGCAAAACTTTTTCAAGTAACAAATTTTTCAAAAAATCTATATTATCTTTTACAAAAAATTAAAAGCATTCATTGTAATGAATAAAATTATGCAATAAGATTGGCGTTTAAATCTTTAAATGTATGCATGCACTTTTTTTTAAGCCTGAAGAAACAAAATGGCGGTTTATCAAACTTGATTTATGAGAATGTAATCTGAGAAAATTACATAAAAATTAAAAAGTAATACTTCAATTTGAATCTTGCTGTTTTAATAAACAATCAAAAATAACAAAAAAAATTAGTTATTTATAGTTTATTGCTTTACAATATAATTTTCTTCTATTATATTAAGAGGATATAAAATACCGACTTACAGTTTTCTAAATTTTGAATTCTCAATCCAAAAATTTGAAAAATATCTTTATGCTATCACTATACTATCTCTATAACTTATCATTTTAACTAATAAAAAACATAACATCAAAATATTTCAAAAAATTTTTTAATAAAATTGAAAAATTAAAAAAACTAAACTGTCGGTATAAATTATATAATACCCCATTACATTACTTTAATTAAACTTGTTATTTATAATCTCTTGAAATTTGTTTCGTAAAAAGTTTATTTCATAAAATTATCTCTATTATAGCATCCAATTAAAAAATTCGAAGATTAAAATTTATAAATCTGAATTAAAAAGAATATTTTTATGAAAAATATCTCTTATAGCTTTAAAAAATTCCATGATTCGCAGTGCTAACACTCTTCCTATGTTTTATTTTTAGAATATTAATTCATTTATAATAAATTTGCTTAAGGATATGTAAAATACCGACATTACAGTTTTCCAAATTTTTTATTCTTAATACAAAAGTTTTAAAAATATCTCTATATTACAGCCTTCCATTTTTACTAATAAAAAGCCTAATATAAAGATATTTCGGAAAATTTTTGAATAAAGATTGAAAATTTGGAAAACTGCAATGTCAGTAACTATGTATAAATCATTTAATTTTTCATTACGTATACAAATTTTTTTAATCTGTTATTACATTTCATCAGAGATATAAATATTTGACAAAATTAATATCAAAACTTTTTGTGAAATTTACATTAAAAAATATTATTTTTAACTAATATATAGCCACATATAATTATAATACAATACTTATCACATACAGAAAGTATACTAAAATATTTTAACATTTAATAAATGTTTTTCAAATTCCTACAATTATTTTATATAGAAAAATATTCAATAGATAAACCATAGCAAGTGTAGTTCAAATTTTTTGCTAAGTGAGATTCTTTCTTAACTCGTTCTCGTCAACAGCTGCGGTGTCCGAGCGGTTAAGGAGATGGACTTGAAATCCATTGGGTTTTACCCGCACAGGTTCGAATCCTGTCCGCAGCGAATTTTTTTTTTTATTCAATTATATTTTATATGCATACTTAAAATTTCATATTTTTATATTGAAATAATTTTTTATTCCAAATTAATGTTTATAAAAAATAACTATTGAAAAGTATAAAATTAAAATATTATGAAACTAAAATTTATGATTACAAATAAAATGAATAAAAAATTTTATAGACTATTTATATAAAATTATACATGAACTGTTTATAAATGTTATTTATTTATTAACAGATATTATTACATTAGTTATATTCAATTGAGTTGCTTAGATTTAATATCAATGCAAGTAATACATGCTGACGTAAACAATGTTATCGCTTATCGCCGGAATAAAGTTGTATTTCACTAGACAGGTAAATTGAGGTGAGTTAGTAATGAAAATTTTATCATTATATGTACCAACATATGATAATTTGATAATTATATATTGAAATTTTTTTTTTTTTCGAAAAATGATCATTATTCTTTTGGTGTTTAATTTTAGTGTTAAATTCTAAATAAAAAACTTATAGTTTAAAGCGGAAAAGTAAACAAAAATATTGTTTGAATTATTTAATTTAATATAAAAATATATTAATGTTATATTTTTATTGTAAACTTTTTTTATTTCAAAAATTGAGTGCTTTTAAAATTTAAATGAAATTTGTCAATTATTCTCATAAAAAGATTGTTGAATTAAGAAAAGTTGTGTAATTATTTTAATAAACAAAATATATAGCTAATTATTATTTTAAAATAATGTTAGATATAATTCAACTGCAACAAAAAATATACATTTATAAAATTTGATACAAATATTTTAGAATTAAGGAATGGAAATCATTGATAAGTATTTAATAATATAATAAAATTTTTATTAAATTATAAATATTTAAGTTATATCAAGCTTACACAATTAATTATGTTATTTTTTGTAGCAACGTAACTTTGTTAAAATAAATGTACGTGAAACAACAAAAATCTTCAGTGCACAAGTATTTATATCCATTGTCATTATTTTTTAATTTTATTTACACGTTCATTCAACGAAGCAATATCCTTAGAAATTACGTCTAAATTATTACTGAAATTCTTTTGCATTTCATCTAACAATGTTTTATTGTTTGTCAAAGAACTGCCAATGTTCTGTTGTAAATCTTCCAATTCTTTTAACTGACTAGCAAATTCAGCAGCTTTTCCATGTAATCCACTTAACGAAATCATTCTATCAACTACTTGTGGTAAAATTTGGGAGTAATTTTCAGATTGTTTCACTAAATCGTACAATTCAGAAATTAATTTTTCATGTTTTGTTTCCTGCACCATTAATGCTTTCTTTTGTATAACGTTATCCATTTTAAGCATCAAAGACGTAACCTTATTTTCTAAAATATCCAATTGATCACTATTTAACAAACGAGCATTTGCCATTAATTTTTCTACAGTTTTTGTAATACCATCTGTTCTTAATATTTGAGAACATTTGTTAGGATCATTTTTTGTGATTCCTATTAAGCTTTCTAAGTTGCCAAGCCTTTTTTCCAAACTATGAATTCTAGCTACATCTTGAACCTTTGCTTTATCAGGAAAATAAACCATTTGATATTTTAAAGTTCCAGTTTTATCTTGTACAGGTATACTAGCTTGTTTTTTACTTTCATTACTTTCATTAATAATATTTTTTTGCTTAAAAATTTCAATTTGAGACATTAATTCTTTAAACCGAACTTCTTGATAATTTGATGAAGGAATTATTGCATCTTTACACATTAATTTATCTATATTCAAAGTAGCTAATTCTTTTCCAGTATTTTCAATTTGATAAATAATATCATTTAGAGATTTCGATTCCTCATCTTTCTTTGAATTTTCTTTTATAGTTTTAAATTGATCGGATAACTCTGCAACTTCTCGTTTTAATCTTTCAAATTTTTGTAGAGGAGATTCATCTTCAGCTCTCCATTCATTGCATAAAGTGTAACCAATTTTTGTCTTAGCTGATATAGTATCCGAAAAATCAACATCCTTAGCGTTCACACGTTTATCTTTAAATTTATTATAAACATCAGTAGGATTCACAGAGAGTTTTTCAATTGCATCACTATCTTCTTGTGCATAATCTTGAATATTTTCAGATTCTGGAACATCTTCTGTTTCATAAATATCTGGCTGATCATATGCAATCCCAGGTAGATCAGCATATTTTGGATCAATCATTGTGCACAGACTGTCAAATAAAACTTTGTTGTAAAACAATGTTTCTTTTTCTAAAATCAAAGAAACTATGTATTATATAAAAATAACACTCATTTGATACTGTATAGTGTAATTATATTTTTATTAATAAAATTAATAATAAAAATACAAGTTACAATCCTAAAGTAGAATACTTTACTGCTAATAAATAGAACAGTTATTGTGAAGTATAATGAAAATGAAATTTGACTGTAAAATGACAAAAATTGACAAGATGACAACAATCAAACTCTTTTCTATTCTTTAAATTTAAAAATGAAAAAAAGAGACAAATGATTATTGTAACAATGTAAATAATTAAAAATAATAGAAAAATTGATAAAATAGAAGCAGGTTAGGTACCATGAAAATTCGTTTTCAACAAATAACCAGAACTGTATAAGAAACAAAAAGTACAAATAGTGGAAAACATGAAACAATCAATAATAATAAAAATACCTGTTAATTGATGACTTTAATTATAAATATCAAAAACTTCGAACAAATTTAGCTGCCCATCAACTCCATTGCAAAAAAACGTGACCTTGAAAACAGTGTAAGTGACGACAGAATGTCCGAATTGCTTAAAATAAGGTGTATTAGTACGTTACATGATGTCATCATGTATAGTTTCTGAAAATAAGAACAAACCTTTCACTGTGCGTATATTGTCAATATTATGTTGTTGTTACACTAGCAAAAAAAATTACTTTTCTTCAAATTTGATTTATTTAACAAAACTTAATTAGCATAATTTAAAAATCTTTAAAGGTTTTACACAAAATAAGCAAAAATTTAATTATAAAAAAGTTATTTAACAAGAATTAAAAATAATAATTTCTTAAATAAATAAACAATGGTAAAAGGTGCTTTAAAGTGCGTATCTATATATAGGTATAACGTAATTCACATAATATTATAACAGTGAAGTATTCATTCGCGAAGTAGATCGACGCGCGGGCTCTTCTCGGAAGCGAAGCGCGCGAGAGATAGAGAGAGAGGAAAAGTAGAAAATCAACAAACGTCAAAAAGGAGCGCGTGCGCGCTTTTACACAGTGTAGTTTTAGCTCTCCCTCGCGATTATCCAGGATATACCGTTACAGATCAAATAAAAAGTGTAACAAGATAAAGGATATTTAAAATAATATTAAAAAAACAAAAAGGATAATTCAATAAAATAATTAAGGATGTCGGTGCGTTATACGCACGCGGTGCTTTGCCGAATCCCATTATCGTTACGTACCCGGGGTGAGGTACAACTTGAAGAAGCTCGTAAACAACATCAAGCATTAGCTCAGCTGCTTCGTGAACTTGGCGTCGATGTTGTTGAAATGCCACCTGATGAAAATTCACCCCTTTCTGTCTTCGTCGAAGATTTAGCTGTCGTCTGCAATGGTATTGCACTAATTACGAGGCCTAATGAACCCTCTCGTCTCAAAGAAGTAAAGTATATTTTATAACATAATTTGTTTTAAATTAAAAAATAAAATTAACTTTATAAGTTTTACATAATTCTTTTTCGTCTATGTTTGCGTGTATGTTTTATTGTTACTCGTATGATCTCATCCCCGAGTGTTAAACGAGTCGTTAAAAATACGAGACGCGTGTTACGTGGGTATATACTCCAATTTTTCAATTGTCGTTCGAGGCCGTTAAAAGGCGGCAATACATATTCTATTATACTGCAAACAAAGTATGAATGAACAATGTGTATTTTATATGACAACTTGCTCATTTGGATGTGTCAAACTGACTTTAAAATTTTTTTAAATTCATTTAACTTATTTTTTTTTATAGCTTTTGCAATGGGTAATAAATGTTATATGGTTGAAAATAGAGACATTAAATAATATGCAGATAATAAAAATTTAATTTCTTTTTTTATGAGTATTTGAATTGTTCTTTTATATATTTATATTCAAGTATTTATTTTAAAAAAATATTACTTCATATGTGATGTTAAAATGTTGATTGAAAGAATTATGTGAAGTTATTTCAAAATAATATATATCTAGTTGCAGTACAATTAGTTAATTGGTATGATTGACCTAGTTATTCAGTAACAGATGCTTTAACAGATTCATTCGTATATATGTATACATAATCAGATTTATGTGGCGGTAACATCAATCATTTCTTTTGAAATATTTGTAACAGAAATTATATCTTTATTGACCAATATAATTATGTTTTTTTAATTTTTTTTATGTACATTTTTTTTTAATCTTTTTTTAAGTTAGTATACTGTAATTTTTTTAATTACTTTAAAAATTTATTTTAAAATAGATGGATGCATTTAAAATGCATTAATATTAAATATATTTAGAATAAAAATTTGGTACATTTTGGTTACACAATTGAAATAAATCTTTTTAGATTGAAACAATACGAGCAGTTCTCAAAAAGGAATTGGAAATACCATTAATTGAAATTGCTGATAAAAATGCACGTTTAGATGGTGGAGATGTTTTATTTACAGGTATTTATAATTACATTTTTTTTTTCTCAAATTTATATTTAAACTAAAGACTTTATTTTGTTTTTAGGAAAAGAATTTTTTGTTGGATTATCACAATTTACAAATGAAGCTGGTGCAAAAGCAGTTGCTGCAGCATTTCCAGAATACCCTTGTGTTCCTATTAAGGTATATTAAAATGTTAATAAGTCATAAGTGTTCAATGTCTTCTATAATTGTAACAGCTTTGTAGCCGTTTTATTTATACTGAAACTAGTTTAAAATTATATCAAAACTAGTTTTATTTTCTTTGATTTTCTGAAAGTTTTAGAATCACATTTATCACTGAAACCTTTCATTCATACCACAAAAAAAATTAAGTAGTATCATTACATTCATTATCTCATGATGCATTTAAGGTTGGAGACGGAGGTGAAGAAATAGTAGTGGAGAATCTCACCTCAGGTCTATTAAAGGTTAGGGATTGACAAGTAAATTTGTTTAAAAATCAAATTTACTTAACATAAATCATATTTTTTTCACTCATTGCACAGCTTAAATTGATTACTGCTAATTATTATGTACTTTTTTATTATGATTTTTTTCTTCATTCATTTGTGATTTAAAATTTTTAATTTTAATGAATTTTATTAAAATGAAACTTTTATTATTTAAAAAATTGATACAATTTAAATGAAAGTACAATAAGTATTTCCTGAAATATAACAATAGTTCATGTAATTAAAAGGTTTTGATCAGTCAACAGTATACTTGTAATTTTTTTTTATCACAGATTTTAACATATGATTAATTTATTTATTATAATTATTATAATTTTAAGTTTTTATATTAATATTTATTATATTCCAAACTAAAATTGAATTTCCAACGATGTAAAATTTTTATTAAACATTGATAAAATTTACAAAAATACTCATTTATCAATATTAGTACTTATTATCTTTGGTATTTTACAAATACAGAAAGTTATAAAAAATAAATGATAAATTTAAATCATCACATGATATGATTTTCAATTACTGTATTAAATTTGTAACAGAAGAAACAATGTAGTACAAGTATATATTGTTACTAACTACACACAGCACTAAGTAAATATAAAATAGTTTTAAATTTTATTTTTTGCATGATTAATTTTATCATAACTTAATGTAGGTTTAGATAACTAATTTGAATTATTCCCATGTGATAGCAAGAATGTAAATAACTGATTTCTTTTAACAGGTTGCTGAATCTAAACGTCTTAAAACACTTATAACAATGGCAGGACCTGATGTTATGTGTGTTGGTGCAGGCAAAGAACCGCAAGAAGTGCTAAAGGTAATTTATTTTATTTTATTTCATTTATTTATGCTCGTATAACTTTGGATGTAATCATTTATTATTAAAATTATTTTTTTTAAATTTAATAATGAACATCATTTTTTTAGAGAATGGAAAGAGAAGCAACATATAGTTATCAAACATTAACTGTTCCTGAAGATGAAGCTGCTAATGTTTTATACGTCAATGGGACTTTAATTCATCGAGCATATGATGAAATACCACAATCAAGTAAAGTATTTGCTGAAAAAGTAGAATTTCCAACAAAAGCATTACCAATTTCAGAATTAGCAAAAGTTAGTTCTGGTTTATCTTCTTGCTGTTTACTAGTGCGTAGACCACGACATATTCGAAACATTTAAATGGGAAATGATGCACAGAGATAACAGCTTTAAAACGCCATTTCACGAATTTTAAATTCGTTTATGATTCTTTGGCAGAAGCGAGATTCAAAGATGATGTAAAGTTACCATCTATATTTCATTATTCTTGCTCTGTTGCTTAATGAATAATTTCATTGACAATTAAAAAGCCATGGATCTATCACTTCAGTAAAATTAATATCAATCGCAGCTAAAAAAAAGAAAATAGGTTATTCTAATGTTTTCTTTCATCTTCGTCTTTTTAAAATATTTTAAAAATGTTAACACATGAAAAAACCATTACAGAAATTAATGATAAAGAAAAGTATTAAGATTTATGTATTATAGTGTTACAGTCACAAAATTTTAATTTTTGAGGATGTAACAACATATTTGATATTAATATATCAACAAAAACAAATTAATAGAGTAATATATTGAACTGAAACTGATAAAATATTTCATGCATAAATGACATAATACATTTATATCTAATAATTCATTGTTGACTTCTTATCAATATGATATTATTAAGATTTGTTTACCAAAAATAATATAACTTGGCATCTGCTAAAACCTGCTTCAGTTGCAGGTTACCTGAGTCCTATTTTATCTATCTGTACTATAGTTTTTTTTATAACTTTTTTCTTTATTTTGCCACACAAATTGAAATGTGATTATGTATTATATTATATGTAATACAAAAATTAACTGCACAAATTATGCTTTTTTAAACAACAATAATAATTATGAATCTCTTATATAATTTTAATGTAATTATTAGTATATTTACAAAAAATTTGAAATACTGACAGTATATAATCTAAATAAAACTTCAAGTAACTGATAATATAAGTCAGTTTATTTAGGTGCAGTTTATAATTAATGTATCCATTGTAGAAATTGAGATCCACACTTTATTTGATATCAGGTAACCATTCACTTTGGCTCTCTTTCTGTGGTCTTGTTAGGTTAAAGTTGGAGTAATTTAATCAAAAAATCTTTACCATAAAATGGAAAGACTTTTTAATGAATACATTTTAAATGACTAACCTAGCAGATTTAAATGTTACTAGTCTATATGAAAATGTGTTCAGAAACTATACACGAGAGAACTTGTTAAAAGTACATCAAAAATTGATGTGAAAATGATATACAGCAGTTGAGATTAAAACATAATTGATGAAATGAATTTTTTTTAATGCAGGGCACATTTCTATTATTTTTCTATTATTTATAGAGCTCTCTTTATCAATTTTACAATACTTCATTAGAAAATAAGAAAAATATATTTTAAATTTTCATCTAAAATAACCAGATATCATGTTAGTATGGATCATTTATAGAAAAAATGAAATAATATCAATCATAATAATTAAAAGTTATAAGTTATAATTAAGTATCTATTTTTAAATGCGCTCTCGTCAATGTAATTCTATTAGCTTTATATACTTGTTTTATAAATTTATACAAACGTATTTATTTATATCCTTGCCCTGTAACAACCTTTGAATAAAATACTATAAATAAATATTTTTGTGTTTTTATTCTTAAACATATTAAGTATAAATCTCATTGTAATAATATAAAACGTTTTAGAAACATTATTTACAATCGTTTTGTTTTTACATTCTTACAAATTATTATGTGCAACTATTTAATACATCAATAGACAAAACAATTATCTGCAGCTTTAGCATTTACCCTACTCAGAATACTTTTCATTGTACCTCTTGAAGCCATGTCAAATGTTCTTGGAAATAATGTTCCTTCTGGTCTTCCATATAATCTGTGCATAATTTGTTCCCATTTCACTGGAGATACAATTTGTTTTGTTAAATATTTTCTAATTGATTTTTCATTATGACCATGAACTTGTGCATTAAAATTAGAATAAACAGGTACATTTGGTTCTACAATAGGAGTTTTGTTTAATCCTTTAATAAATGGTTTCAAAGCAGGTTGCATCAAGGTTGTATGAAATGCACCAGAAACTGGGAGACGTGTTACTCTACGTAATCCAAGATCTTTACTATTTTTTTCAATGTATTGAAGAGCTTCTAAAGAGCCACCAAATATTTTTCCTTGAGTAAATAAATAAATTGCAACTCTGAAAAATGATAAAAAAATAAAAATGAATTTATTACATCTTGCTTGCTTGAATACCGTTAAAATAAATTCAAATATTTAGTTATTATAGAAAACACATAACACAATTGATTAAAATTTTGACATTTACTTAACTAAGGATTTTTTTGTACTTATTTAATTGTTTTTTTAAAAGTATATACTTCAATTTTATTACATTTTAAATGAAAATTTATTTTATATTGATTGATTTTTCAACAATTTATAGTTATTATTTTATTAATATGATAATGTATCATTAAAATTTATTACTTGCAAACTGGATCAGAAGCTCCAATATCCATTGCCCATTTTTGAGCCTCTACGCATATTTTTCCTGGAGATTTGGATCCTGCTGAACAAAAAGCAGATAACATTCCTTGTTTTGACATTTCTGAAGCAGTTTGCATTGCAGCAGCTCTAACACCAACTAATTTTAATCCTTCCTCATAAGGCATAGCACCACTAAAAATTAAACCTGTAAGTTCACCAACACTATAACCAGCGATAGCTACACATTGTTCAATCGCTCTTGGTCTTTCTTCTTTAAGTTGTTCTAAAGCAGCTAATGACATAATCACTGTCGCTGGTTGATTAAATTCTGTCCTATCTAACATTGATTGTGGACCTTTTAAACATATTTTTAAAATATCATAACCTAATATATGATTGGCTATATCAAATAAGTCTTTAACTCTTGGAAATCTCAAATATTTTTTAACATCTCCTACTTTAATTACACCTTGTCCAGGAAATAAAATAACTGATTTTTTGGAAGGATCAATTTTTGGCCTTTCTGGTTCAGTATCTTCTGGATTTGGGGCTGTTGCTGGGTAAGGAGTTGTTGCCCATTCTGTATTATTAACATCAGTATATGTTGCAGCTTCATCAAGTAATTTTGATACTGATTCAGGATCCTTTAAATCCTTTGAAGGATCATCATTTTCAGTTTTACTAGAAAATTTACGTATGACATTGCAACGTAAATTTTGGAATACTGAAACGTTGGATATTGTTTTTAAACACTGACAACGTTGTAACATTTTGATTGAAATTTATTAAAATATTACACTTGAGGTATTTAATTATTTTTATTTCACTTGTATTATCACATAATTTTCAAGTTTCCAAAAAATATACACGTGCTTTATGTATTATACCGGCGTTTACTTTGCTCCACGGACTTCTGCTCAGGTCAGGAAACTGAGGTAGCGGATCATCACTGAACTTTGACAGTCTCCAAACCTAAGTAAAAGACCGTGCTTTGCTGAAAAGCAAGGACAGAAGATACGAAATCAATCTGCCAAACAAAGATAGCACTATAGTTTATCACTCTGGAGTTGGAGCAAGTCTGAAAAGAAAATACATATAGCAGAAAAAATCACTAACCTCTTTCTTCGTTAATCCGCTTAAACGTTGAAATTGTGAAGAAAAGACATGTGTTTATAGTTATTAAAATATATTCAAATTATTTTATTATTTAGAATTCAGAAAAAATGCTGAAACTTGAAAAAGTATTTGTTCAATTATATAAATCAAATAATGTTTTTAAGTTAACACCATCATCAAAAAAACTATTTACTACTGACAGCAATACCATTGATAAATCTATTGATACGTCGACTAATCAGAATGAAGTTCAAATAAATATTCAAGAAATATTAAATGAAACTGAATCACAAAAAAATTATGTTGTTGAAGAGCAAAGTAGGAATCCGAACGTACTGCCTGAAAATGCTTCATTTGCAACTTTACTACGACACTCCAATTTAATGCATGTAAGATCACTTAACTTAAATTATAATTGAGAATATTATGCAATGTTTATTGATATTTTATAAATATGTATTTATAGTTAGGTGATCCTGAGGGTAGAGTAGTATTGGGAACAATTTTTCAAATTGTTAACAACGATTTATACATAGATTTTGGTTGGAAATTTCACTGCGTATGTCCAAAACCAGCAAAAAATAACAGGTATTTAAAAATTGTTTGTATTTAAATTGAAAAAGATTTTATGTTTTATATAATTACTTTTTTTTCAGTGAATTTGTTAGAGGAGCTAAAGTTAGATTAAGAATCAAAGACTTGGAATTATCAACAAAATTTTTAGGATCAACTAAAGATGTAACTATTTTGGAAGCTGACTGTGTACTTTTAGGCTTAGCTAGGGCACGTAAAGCAAAGACATCAGATAGGAGGACATCGACAACAGAAGAACAAGCAAAAGAAATTTAATAACTATATTAGTATCTGATTATTTTAAGTACAGAATTGTTATATAGTTAAATAATAATAATATTTTTCAATTAAATTAACATATTTAATAGTTCTTATTTAATAATCTCCAATATTTTATATTATCAACTAAAAATTTTTTTAATTTTATGCTTTAAATACACATGGTATTTTATATACTCCCTAGATGACGCTGTAATAAACTTTTGAGGTTAAGATTTAATGACGTTTGTTTGATAACATTTTTCTATCCATGAGTTAGTTTGTTTTGGATAATTTTAGTGCAAAAATTTAATTCATGTAATTCTTATGTTGTAAAATAATTCTTTGAAAATATGGTAAGTTTGTATTTATTAAAACTACTGTCCATATAATGTAGAATAATGAATGTACGAAAAATTGCGCATTTGTTGTTGATAAACAAGTGCATATATTGTTGATGTTTATTTTTTGTTATTGTATACTTTTGGAATTTAAATACATAAAATCATTTGAAATATAAGAAATACCTGTATTGATTATAAAATTCTACTAATTCTTTTTAATTCTTTTAACAATAATCAGTAACTTAAATTAGAATAAAACAGGTTATACAATAATTAATTATTGAGAATACTAAATTGATGAACTTAAATTTCTCAGCAATCTACTGTATGTCGTGGTTGTCGGAGGCCATTGTTAGATGAAAATAGTGGAAGAAATATATTTGATGATCAATCATTAATAAAATCATTTGATGGCGATGGCGGTTATAACAACAAATGGTATATGAAATTGTATGCTGGAATTGAATTAATTACTGGGCACAAGGTACATACTTCTATGTTTTCTTTTATATAATTATTTAATTTCTTTATTTAATATATTTTTTTTTAATCTAATAAATTGCATCTACTATTTTAGGTCACTAAAGATGATAAACTACCACAAAAATTGTGTGAAATCTGTTTTCAAAATGTTGAAACTTTTATTAACTTTAGGTTTCAGTTATTAAAATCCAGAGATATTTTACTCAATTCTACACATCAAGCTACACATCAAGATTCTAAAATAATAACAGATATAAAATCTGAGAATTTGTTTTCATTAAATTCTCCAGTTCCCAAAGTTGGTAAAAATGATACAGTTCAAAAAGTACCAGAAGTTTGTTCATTCCAAAATGAATATTTTCCTTCACCTTTAGTATCAAAAACATTGGCTAATAATTCACTGACAAGACCAATACCCGAAGATCTCATAAATGTTGATGATAGTAGTAATGCTTCACTTGACGTCAACAGTATACATAATGAAGATGTAGAAACAAATGATTCAATAAATTGTAGGCTACAAAATGATCAAGAGAACAACAATCTTAATGAATCAGACAGTTCCGTTGATAATGCAGTAAGCACTAATGTGGAAGAAATTAATGTCAAACAAACAGATCATGATATAGAATCTGAAATTGATGTTTGTTCAGGTGAAGAGGATGATGTTTTAGAATTAGATGTACAAAAAGTAAAAAATGAAACAGTTGAGATTAATAGTTCATCAGAGTCTGATATTGAAGTTTGTGACTATGAACCCACTGGTAAAAGAGGGAATTACAACACTCTTACACCACCTATAAGATATTAATTAGACTAGAATTCGCATAATTATGCATTTGTAAATGTTTGTAAATTAATCATTAACTTTTAGCGTACTGGAAAGTCAATAAATTGGATCTATTCATGCTCAACCTTTCACATATGATCAACATATAATGAGAAATACAAATTTTATGCATTTTTTTAAAAGAAATCACAAATTTCAAATACCAGTGCTCTAAAAGTTAATTTATAAGTATGTAAGCATAAGAAATTAATTTTTGTCAAAGTAATTTTAAAAAATATATATATATTGTTAAAAAAAATCACTATAAAATTAGATATTTTTAAGTAATAAATAATCTTGTATTGAAAATGGATTGTAAAGTATAAGATTGCAAAATAGCTGTGATAAGGAATCTTTAATAAATTTTGTCTACACAACCAATTGAATTTTATTTTACTAACAATAATACATATTATTTTTAATAGGGAAAATGATAGAGATGAATTTTGTTCAAATTTTTTGCAAAAGATTTTTTAATTTCATTAATTAAATTTTTATAAAATTATTTCAGCAATAAGCCTTGGAAATTTTGCCAAGATAAATTTTTTATATGATTATTTTTAATTTAATTAAATTAAATTTTTTAATTTTTATTATTTTTAAAAGATTAATACATTATTAAAATTTATATAATATATATATATATATATATATATATATATGTATATAAGAGATACACATGAGTTTACACATTCTGTATTCTACTTACATATATATGCATATCTTATCTTCTGCTCTTCATTATCATATGTTTGCGCGCGTGGATGTTAATGTGTTTACGATTTCATCATGATTTTTTGTAGATCATCTATAGTTACACGAATTAATCAATGCCTTACTTTAATTTCAAATTATTCTACAGTATTGTTCTCTGTAAACACATGATATCAAGCAAAAATGTTGAGGTTAAAACAATTATTTAAAAAGTAAGTTATTTTAAATGATTTAAATAAAATAAATTTTGTTTACAATTTAATTATTTTTTAAATTGTTACAATTTTGAATAATTAAAATTTGTGTTGTGTTTTATAGAATAGATTTAAAACGTGAAAGAGAATTTTCAGTTGGCACTGTAAATAGTATAACTAGAATCGATAAGGTAATATTTAAAATTTTGTGTAAAATTAGTAAATTTTATAAATAGAAATATTAATTTAGTATTTATTTAAAATATATTTATATTTAAATTTAGATTCTTATTGCAAACAGAGGGGAAATTGCTTGTCGAATTACAAGAACTGCAAAAAAACTTGGTGTCAAAACTGTAGCTGTTTATAGCGATGTTGATAAAGATTCTATGCATGTTGAACTGGCCGATGAAGCATATTGCATTGGACCAGCACCTTCAACCAAAAGTTACTTAAGGCAAAACAAAATTATAGAGACTGCTAAAATTGCAAAGTGTCAAGCTATACATCCTGGATATGGATTTCTTTCAGAAAATACTGAATTTGCTGAATTATGTCAAAAGCAAAATATTATTTTTATCGGACCACCTGCTTCAGCAATCAGAGATATGGGAATCAAAAGCACATCTAAAGCTATAATGGCAAAAGCTGGGGTACCTATTATTGAAGGTATTTTTTAAAATAATACTCTGAGAATTTTATAAATTACTTTATTCATGTTTGTAAATTAAACATTAATTACTATCAATCATTGTTATTAATTATTTATAGGATATCATGGAGATGATCAATCTAATGAAAAATTATTACAAGAAGCTCAAAAAATTGGCTTCCCACTCATGATCAAAGCAGTTCGTGGTGGTGGAGGTAAGGGAATGAGAATTGCTTGGAAAGAAACAGAATTTCTTCAAGCCTTAGAATCTGCAAGGACAGAATCTCAAAAAGCATTTGGAGATTCAGCAGTTCTTTTAGAACAATATGTTGCTGAACCAAGACATGTGGAAGTACAAATTTTTGCTGATAAATATGGAAATGCAGTTTACTTATTTGAAAGAGACTGTTCCATTCAAAGAAGACATCAAAAAGTTATTGAAGAAGCTCCTGCAGTGAGTATTTAAATATATTGAATAATTAATCAAACTAATTTAGATTAATTTTCAGCATTTTATAAAATAAAATTCTTTCTAATAGCCTGGAATCTCAGAAGAACTTAGAGTAGAACTTGGTACAGCTGCAGTCAGAGCAGCAAAGGCTGTAGGCTACGTTGGTGCTGGTACTGTAGAATTTATAATGGATAGACATACACACAAATTTCATTTTATGGAAATGAATACACGTTTGCAAGTTGAACATCCAGTCACAGAAGCAATCACAGGTACAGATCTTGTAGAATGGCAGTTAAGAGTTGCAGCTGGTGAAAAACTGCCAATGAAACAAGAAGATATTCGATTAAATGGGCATGCATTTGAAGCACGAGTTTATGCTGAAGTATGTATATAAAACAGAGTATATAACTTATGTATTATTACGTTTTTATATTTATTTTGTTAAATGTATAATTTTAAATTAGGATCCAAGAGGTGGATTTTTACCTGGTGCAGGAAAACTTCTTCATTTAAATGCACCAGCAATAACTGAAAATATTCGAGTTGAGACTGGGGTCAGACAAAATGATGAAGTATCAGTCCATTATGATCCAATGATAGCCAAATTAGTGGTTTGGGGAAAAGATAGAAATGAAGCTTTGAATGTAATGAAATCAAAACTTTCAGAGTATGATGTTAGTATACGCAATTTTTATACTTCTTCATTTATTTTTATGCATATATTTAAAAGTATATTCTTAGATTGTAGGATTAGAAACGAATGTAGAGTTTATTAAAGATATATGTATGCATCCGAAATTCCGAAATGGTGAAGTTCATACAGGATTCATAGAAGAAAATTATGAATCCTTATTCCCTAAAATTCAAGTGCCTAATCGGATAATAGCTGAAGGTGCACTGGCTTTAATATTGAACGAAGAAATGAATTCCTTGACATCATCTTTTAAAACCAATGATCCATTCAATCCTTATGCCTTGGAAACTGGATTGAGGTTTAATCATACATTAAGTAAACGTTTATATTTCCAAATTGGTGAGGAAAAAGTTTTTGTTGATGTGCAATATGTTGAACCAAAAACTTTTCTTATGAGAATAAATGATCATGGTCCCTGGGAAAAAGTAACTGGAACTTTGATACAACAAGGAAATACTTTAGAGTTAAAATCTGACGTCGACGGGATCATGCAAAAGTCAAGAGTTGTTAAAATTGGAAGCGAGATTCATTTATTCACAAATGTAAGTTAATAAAAATTTAATATTGTACAATTTACATCATTATTTTAGTTGAAACTAAGAATAAGAGTGTCAGGGTATAGATTTGGGTTTGCACTGAATTCTTTTAAAAGTACAAATTTTTAAACCAAAAATAACTTTAAACAAATGATTCTCAAAGATTTTCAAAAAACGTAAAAAATTAGATTAAAACCTTTCAATTAAAAAAAAGTATGTCTAAAAAAATGAATGGGACCAAAAATTATAAAAGAATGAAAATTAAGACAAAAGTCAAGTTTAAATACAATAAAGATGATTTAATAATAATTCATGTTTGGTTATACTGTATTTGTTTTATTTTTTTTTTTAATTTTAAAATTGGTAGTTTTTGTACTTTAATTGCAAGGTTTTTATTTTAATTCAAATGTTGAGTGAAAATTTTCTTGAATTATTTGTTTGAGAGTTGTACATTTTTAAAACTTATTCAAGTTTTTTTTAAAAAATATTATTAAATTTAAACAAAAGTCGATAATTTTAGAGAAATTCTTCCGAAAATTTCGCAAAATATATTTTTTTAAATCCTACGAGAAATTTAAAAATATTTTTCCCGAATGGACGGGCAAAATTCGATTTTCTATACATGTTTCGCACGAACGAAATAGGCATAGAAAAGCGATTTCCGCTCACCTTGTTTGGAAAAATTCTATACGTTATTCGTGGCAAGATAGGTCCAACTCCCCCTCTCATCTTTTTTGTAACCATCGCTACGTTCGGGCTGCAAAACAAGTAGGGGAGGAATGACCTATTTTATTCACTAGAGGAGTATTCTATACAGTTAAAAATTTTTAGTTAAAAAATAGTCGAAAATTTTTTGTATATTATAAATATTTCGAAAAAATTTTAATTATTTCAGGAAAGTTTTATATATATTTTAAATATTTCGTGAATACTGCATACTTACTACTTACATTAATTTAAAAATACTTATTTTTGTTTAATTGATAGTTCAAGAAATATTGTAAAAGTACAATATAAATAATATTATAAAATTTTTTTAATTTCCATATTAAACATAAATTAGAATTTGTCTTCCAAGTGAAAAAAAAAATTTCATTTTTCAGACCCGCAAATGGAGACTTGTGATTCCACAGCCAAAATATGTAAATGAATTATCCAATCAAAATAACTTGATTTCCGGAGCTGCAGTTAGTCCTATGCCAGGAGTTGTGGATAAAATTTTAGTTAAAAAGGGCGATAAAGTAAAAGTTGGCGATCCATTGCTTGTAATCGTCGCTATGAAAATGGAGGTAAGAAAAAAAAAACATTTCATTTTATAAATAATTTTTACATAAATTTATTTATTTAAATACATTTTTACACAAAAAAAAATATATTTATATTATTAAAAGATTATGAACCTTAAATGTCTGACTAAATTAAGATATTTTCTACTTTTTACAAATAATTGTTTTTTTTTTCAGCATTTAATCAAAGCTGCATCAGATGGAACTATAGAAGATGTTTTATGTAATGTTGGAGAAAACGTTGCCAAAAACAAACTTTTGGTTAAGTTCGAAGATGATTCTTCTCTGTGATTTTTATAATAGTATATAAAATGTTTTACAATTTCTAACTTTAAATGTTTTTATATCGTAAAAATTTTATAAACTATAAAGAATATACTTTTTTACACAAATGTTGAATGAAAGTGCAATTGTTAAAGCCAAAACACGTCAATATTAACTATATGAAAATCGAACGATTTTGAAAAGATGAGAGTATGTAAATATATGTTATAATATATGTGATTGTTACTGAAATTTTAAAAATATGAATTACATTTTTTACTACATTTAATAGTACACCTGCCCTCTACCCAAAACGAATGCAACTACCGCTAGTGTTACGCATGCCGGTCTTACCCTTAAATCCCAAATATGTATAATTCAAGCATTCGCTTACCTAAAAGTCACAAAACATTTGGGGAAGAGGAAACGATCGGATAACTTGCAACGATATCGAACGCTTTTTTTTTCTCAAATTCTTATTCACATTAAATTTTTTTCCATTCTACTTTTTTTATTAAAGTTATGTGTTCTGTCACGGATAACAGGTGAGTTAAATTTGCATTTTAAAATTTTAAATATTATTTTCACTGGATATTTTGATAAAATATGTGTCAAAAAACATTAAATTGAAACCTTGAAAAACTTCGACAATAAAGAGTGTTTCTTATAAAACAAAAGTGGGTCAAGTGTTGTTGAATAAAACTTATTTGGCACGCATGGAACAACACTTTTGAAAAATATATCATTATATTTGTACTTTTTTTTTAAAGATTCTTTCACACTTATCACGATATTCGTTTTAAAGTATAATTAATTATGAACTTATTTAACTATAATTGAGTCGTAAATTTTTAAATTGATTTTGATTTAAATTTCATTTTTAATAATTTAAAAAAATATAATATTTTGATTAATTACTAAAAATTCATAACTTTGTTAGAAGAGATTAGTATTATATTGATGTAAAAAATTTAGTTTCATGGTGACAAATCAGTTTATTAATTTTATTTTTTCTTTAAATTTTTATTATTAACACTTACTCATTTGATGTTGCAGTTTATTTTTAATATTAAAACAAAATTACGTTAGATAACTTCAATCATAATGTTTACATTTATTCATAACAGTTACTCGAATGACAAAATCGAAAAAAATAACATTTTTTTACAGTTTTTTCATGAAAAATACAAAAAAATGAATGTTAAAAAAAATTAATTGTTTTATTTGTGGCGCAAAATTACTTATTGAAAATCATTACAAATCGCGTCAATATACTGCAATCCAAATTATATTTAAGCTTCCGTGAAAAGTTTCAATTTCATCACTCCTTACGCCTCGCATCGATAAATCACTTCCCACAATTCTCCCTCGATACCATAAAACTCATTTTCTCATTCAAATAACGCATCAAACAATGAAAATAAAAACTAAAAAATAAAAAAGTTTCATTATTTCAGCCAACACCAATCGTGTAATAATTACAGTTTAAAGAAATAAAAAAAAGTAAAAAAAAGAAATTTAAAGTCAACGATTAATAGCAAGAAAATAGCTTTGAAGTGCAACATGGGTTAAATTTCTTTGCTCACTAAAGCGAGGAATCGAGCCTCGTCACGAAAAGGATATACATATATAAAGTTACGTTGGAAACGTGTTTTAGTAATGAGCCTAGCGTTTGTAAAAGTAAAACGCTTGAACTACGACACCTGACATGACAAGCTTTTATACACACATTTACTTGGCTTGCTTTACTACCACCACTACTAAAACTAATGATACTACAACAAACTATTTTGACATTAGGTTTTACATTGAATTTTTGCGCCCCTAGTACCGTTTCCATACTAAAGATTATTCTGCGTATATCGATCTTTTTTCCAAATTCCGACCGACTAACCCGCTGTTATATATTTTTATATTCTGCTTTTTTTTTCCTTATTTTTTTTTAACGATACGATCGATTTTCATAGTTTAGACTGTTATAATCGCATATATGTGCGTCGTAAAATCGTGCATGATTTTTTAGTATTTGTTTTTTGTTTGTTTTTATTTTAACACGACGGAATAAGTTTAATAAGATGCGTGCATTGGAGAGAAATATACTTTATTTTATTTTTATGAAATCGTTTGTATTACCATAAAATTTTTAGAAAAAATGTCCTTGAAAACATTCTTTTTTCGTAAAAATTTTTTGAAAGAATTTCTAAAACTTAATTAATATAATATGAAATTTTTATATTATGATAACAATTGGATTAAAATTAATTAATTGAATTAAAATAATGAAAATTACATTTTAGTCAAATAAAAATGTTGCTTCAAAAGTAAATAACACAAAATATTTTCTTTTAAATTATTTTTAATAATTAAGAATAAAAATTAAAAAAAATTAAAAAAAAGTTATTAGATTTAGCATACATTAAAAAATGTCTGACCAGGTCCGGGAGTTTTCTACTTTAGCGTTATAGATGTCTTTTGACTCGGGATAAAATCTTTAAATGTAATCATATTATCAATAAGTTAGAATAATTAAAATTAAAAAAAATTTTCTTTACGATAACTTTATTTGATAATAATTACTAATTTACATTTGCGATTTATGAGGATAATTTTAAAACTGATTTTAATAAATAAAGAATATCAAATTTATGATAATCTATAAAACATAAGTTTAAATAAACTTATGTTTTACAATCATATATTTAACATAAATAATAAATTGTATTCTTTCATAAAAATTTTGAAGTAATGATTCTAGTTAATATTTTTATCAATTATAAATATCACACGGGTTTCTTTGACCTTACAACCGGGGTAGCTGGCGTGGCGCAGGCCGTCGCGGATCTCACGGGAATGAATGAGCATACATTACACACATCTAAATCTGTAGAAATGCCACAAACACCACACACTCATACTGTAATTAGTGAGGAGGCACCTCGTCAAGTTGAGACGGAGTGTGGCTCTGGGAGCGGTACATTGGTGATCTCTGGCGAGTTTGACTGTTCAGCAGTTAATGTTGGGCCTGATGATTACGCCTGTGCCGTTCTTGGTACCATTCTTCCGGCAATCAAGCGTACAAATGTAATCTCAGTTAAGAAAATCGCTAAACATGATGATGTAAACGAGGTGTCTACAGATCGTGGGATCAATGGCGGCCCGGGGGGTCCGTTCTCATTGCTGGTTAGACTTTCTGAGGAGAACCTGGTGCATAAGGTGTTTGAGGCTAAACGACAATTCACTGGTTTTTCGACAGCGGATCTTAATCCCTCTCCTCCTTGGCAGTCTTCCAGCCATCAAACGCCACGGCTTGATATTTATTAATGAATTTTTGCCTAAAGAAAAATATATTAATTTTAAAAAGTTAAAAAAGTATGCCAAAGAAAAAGGCTTTAAATTTGTTTGGCACAGACATGGTAAATTTCTGGTGAGGAGGGAGAGAGGGAGAGAGCTCACAAATTTTTTAATGAAAATGATTTAGATAATTTATTGACAGAAAGTAAGAAATTAAAAGACGGTGTGCATGTAATTAATGTAAATTCTGAAACTCCATCGAATATTAAGTGTAATAATAATAATATATGTGATAATAATGAAGCCTCTGAACATCAACGTGTGGCCTCTCCCCAATGACTGCGCCGGGCCTCCTCTGAGGGTCGTACAGGGAGGAGGGGTGAACTGCGAGCGTGCTTTCTGAATGTGACTTCGTTGAGGGCTCACATTGGGCAGGTACGTGAGTTTCTGAGTGGTGGTCCTTCTTGCGACATATTTGGAGTGGCTGAGACCTGGCTGGGTCCATCTGTTTCGGATGACGTCATTCGGGTCAAAGGGTATAAAGTATTCAGACAGGACAGAAACTTGCGTGGTGGAGGAGTTGCTTTGTATGTTAAAGACAATTTAAAGTGCACTATTTTGGCTACTTCGGATACTCAAACTAATCATAGTGAAGGTAAACCGGAGGTACCTGAGTATATTTTTTGTTCCGTGCAATTGGGCAGCTCCGAAGCCGTGTTGGTTTCTGTTATTTATCGACCTCCTGCAATTTCCTTTTTTAAAACTACCGATTTTTTGGATAACTTGAGAAATTTTGCTTCCGAATACTCTCATAAAATTATAATGGGAGACCTGAATGCCGATCTCCTGCGTGAGAGCAGTGATGCCAAATTTATTAATAAATTGTCGGCTGAGCTTTCGTTACGGCTGGTTCAGCACGGTGCCACGCATCACACTCCAACGTCTCACACGTGGATTGACCTGATTCTTGTTGACGATAATGACACAGTACTTGACGCACGCAACTTACCGGCGAATTTTCACAGTCGGCACAACTTAATTGATGTATGTATTTCTTGTCATCGCATCAAGACAGATAATAAAATAATTAAGTATAGAAATTACAAAGATATCTGTCCAAACTTATTGGTACAGAGTTTGGCCGGCTGTGATTGGACGCCATTTACAGTTGGTACAGTTGACCCAGAATCTGCACTTGGCTGCCTCTGTGACAACCTTACGGCGGCAATACAAAATCTAGCGCCACTAAAAACACTTAAAATTGGTAATGATAAATTTCCTTGGATTGATAAAGAGTTGTCGCAGATGCGGCACAAGAGAGATGCCACGTATCGTAGATTTAAACGGACGAAGGAGGAGCGATATCTCTCCGAATTTTTGCAGATGCGTAAAACAATAGATGAACGGACGGAACAAGCTAAAACAAATTATTATCATAATAGACTATTCGATGCTCTTGCTGGAGGTAATGTCTGGAAGGAGTTAAAAGACCTGGGACTCCTGTCCGGACCTCAAGGGGACTTGAATGGATTCACTCCAGATGAGCTTAATGCACATTTTGCAGGGGTGTCGGTCTCGCCACACGATGATACTGCGGAACGTAAAAGGATTCTTTCTGAGTGTAGTGAAAGTGGTTTTGCCTTCAAGCCAATTAATATTAATGATGTAATCCTTGCGATTTCGCATTTTTCATCACAGGCTTGTGGCGAGGATGGCATCCCGCAGAGTGTGATACTTAAAGCACTTCCGGTTATTGGAGAGCATCTTGTGACTCTGTTCAATTCCTCTTTTGCACGGGGGGTCTTCCCTTGCCTTTGGAAGCGCGCACGTATTGTGCCTTTAAAGAAGTGCCCTGCACCTAAAATGCCTAAAGATTTTAGGCCCATAGCAATATTATGTTTTCTTTCAAAGGTTCTTGAGAAGATTGCCCATGACCAACTGCAGGAGCATATTATGACACACAAAATACTTGACTCTTTGCAGACTGGCTTCAGGAAGCATCATTCTACGCAGACTGCCATACTTAAACTTACAGACGACATAAGATCAGGTCTTGACAAGAAACTTGCCACGATACTACTCCTATTTGACTTTAGTAAGGCATTCGACACGATCTCCCCTTCCAAATTGCTTGCGAGGCTTAGATTGATGGGGTTTTCCAGGGCTGCACTCGAGTGGATCAACTCCTATTTATCAGGTAGGAAACAAATGGTTTCTACACATTTAAAAGAGGATTCGGATTGGCTAACAACCAATCTAGGAGTTCCACAGGGTTCAGTGCTGGGGCCTCTGTTGTTCTGCCTTTACATTAATAACATACGTGACACGCTCGACCCCTGTTGTGTCAAGCACATATTATATGCTGATGACCTCCAAATCTATACTCAGGTCCCTTATGAACATCTGAATGAAGGTATTCGTATTATGCAGAGGGCGGCCAGGGCGGTGTCGGGATGGGCTGTCGATGCTTCTCTCACATTAAATGCAAGCAAAACTAAGGCTATCGTTTTTGGCAGTAGTCGTTTTATTAATGACTTTTATGCTGGTGAGCCAAGAACGATTGAGCTTGAGGGAGGTGTCGGCATATCTTTCTCTGATACCGTTACGAGCCTTGGTGTTGTGCTTGACGCTAAGTTGTCTTGGGAGCCGCATATTAATATAGTGACTAAAAAATTTAACAGGATAATGTATAGTTTACGGTTCTTTCGTCGGTACACCACTGAGGCCCTGCGTAAACAACTCGCAGCCGCCTTGCTATTTCCGCACCTCGACTACTGCTCAGTAGTTCTGCTTGATGCTTCGCAGGGGTTGAGAAGACAATTACAAAGACTACAAAATTCATGTGTGAGATATGTATTAGGCGTAGGATTGGGCGATCATATCTCTCCTCATAGAGCTGCGCTTGGTTGGCTGCGTACTGATTCAAGGAGACAGTATTTTATGGCTGTACTTATGTACAAAATCGTGCGCATGAATACTCCCGAGTATCTAGTGAGTCTCTTCACTAGATATGTACCTAGGGTAGCCACTAGGGGAGAGATCAAGGACTTCGCGGTGCCCTTCATGCGTACTGAGACTGGAAGAAATTCCTTCCAAGTTCAAGGTGCGCATTTTTGGAACTCCCTGCCTGCTTATATAAAAAATCTTCCATCGCTCGGCAGGTTTAAGTCGGCTTTGAGGACGTACTTACTCGACCTCGAGTGAAATCAATTTTAAGTATTTTAATTTCTGTGTTAATTTATTTTGTTTTGTCCTATATATAGATTTAGGGTGTAAATGTATTTATTGGCGTGAATGATGGATGAATGTTTGCGGAAAGTATGAGTGGTTCTGTTTTTATTAGAAGTCATGACATCTTCGGTATTGTTTTTAAATGTATAATTATTATTTCATTTTTTTAATTTTACTATTATTTTGTTATTGTATTGTTCAATTTTATTTTTATAGTATTGTCCAATTTTATTTTTATTGATGTCATGACAGTGATTCCTCTTTTAAATTATGTATTTTAATTCAATGACTGATAGATATTTAAGACTGTTTTTTATTGTAATTTATGTTTTATGCGTGTATTTAGAATAGTCTGTGATATCACTTTTACATGGTGACTTACTGATACAGTATTATATATTAATTTTAATAATTGACTGTGATATCTTATCTTATTATGTGCAATACTTTTTATAGAATTATTACTTACTATTTCATGTATTACACGCCTTTTTGTATTCTTATTACAAAATAAATAAATATCTATAATATCTATATCTATAAATATCCAAATAACATATAATAATAGGCATTCTTTTACACTGAGAAAAAGATTTTTTAGTTTCAAAGAAACGTGTGTTTCAATAGTGCCAAACACATGATTT
Source organism: Anastatus disparis (assembly GCA_017163975.1). Lineage (NCBI taxonomy): Eukaryota > Metazoa > Arthropoda > Insecta > Hymenoptera > Eupelmidae > Anastatus > Anastatus disparis. Next base: position 2,710,545 of record JAFFSR010000227.1, read on the forward strand.
CTTTAAATCAAAAAAATTTTTTTATTTTCAAAAAAATATTTATTTATTTGAAATATTTTAAATTAGATATATTTAAAATAAATAAATATTTTTTTTAATATAAACAAAATTTTTTGATTTAAAGAAATCATGTGTTTGGCACTATTGAAACACACGTTTCTTTGAAACTAAAAAATCTTTTTCTCAGTGTAATAATAAATAAATAACTGTATATTGAGCCGGTCTGTGGCTCAGTCGGTAGAGCGTTGGATTCGTAATCTCGAGGTTTCTGAGTTCGAATCCCGCTCTCGGCTGAATCGTACAAGCACCACTGTACGTTACATGTGCTTTGTTCTTAAACACACTTACGAGCTCCGTCGCTGATTAGCATCGCAAAAATAGCATAGATTAAACATAGCGACGAAAAAAAAATAGAAAAAAATTACTGTAGTTTGTTTGTTTTTAAAGTCTTTAACTTTTTATTTGCGTTTCACGAAGGGAAATAAACGGCAAGCTTATCAAACATTGTCACACAAGTTAATTTAAAATTCAAAATTAGATTCGAATTAGATTTATTGACTGAAATTATAAAACTAATATATAAAGTTATTTAGTTGAAATTCTATTAAAATCAAATATTTTAATATAATAAATGGTTATTAATGTAGAATAAATTTTTTTTGTCACTGAAGAAATGTTCATTTAAGTGTTATGACATAATTATCATTTGTTCTTTGATAATATGAACTAAATAAAAAAATTTAATTTATATTAAATATTTTTATTATTATTTAAATGATCAAAGCCAATACAGAAATAAGTCAAACATCGACTATTGCTAATGATTAATAATACCAGATCAACATATTTTTTACATTGCTACATTATAAAAATCAAGCAAAAAAACAATACTCGTTTATATCATATATATAAATCGACTGTCAGTTTTTTCTTTTTTCAAAATGTCGAACTTGTATTTGACATATTGCAACATTACGAACTAAATAATAATGCTCGATCAAATAAATGGCATCGAATAGTCGATGATGTCATTTATTTGCATGGTAAACTTGACAGAGAAAAACTCGAGGATGAATAATTTTCATATAAAATAAAGGAAAAAAAAAAACTATAACGTTATCGTAGAAATGATCAAGATAAAAGAGGGCATGTCCGCAAGCACGAAGGTCAAAACGATTTGTTCGAGGGCGCGAAGTACGACACTTTCCGTGACAGACTACTTAATCTTAAACTTTTCTTTCCTTTATTATTATTATTTTTTGTTTAGCTTTATTTTTTTTTTTATTCTTATATCATACTCTGATTCATCATCCCTTCCTCTCGAATTTTCGTTTGATTTTAAGTGCGATAAGAAATTCATCGGCGTTTAACGGCACCTACGATGACTTTAATACGTCAGACAAGCTTGCAGACATTTCTTGAAAACATTTTTTTTTGTTGTTGTTTGCCTTGTTGCATATGAAGAACGTAATGTCTTGTTAAAAATCAAGAATAATTATAAATTTAAGTTTAAATTTAAGTGTAAATGAAGATCCAAAATCACTGTTGCAATTGAAAAAATAAATCAGTTGATTAAATCAAAATTTAAAGTAAATTCACTTAATTAAAAAGCAAATAAACAGATTATTAATTGAGGAAAGATCAATTAATAATCAAATTTACAATGTTATTGCCCAACGACATCGATGACGACGATTTAGCGGAGTATGTCTTGTGGTAATTTATTATTGTCACTAATATGCATAATATTAGATTCGTGTAAAATTAATTATTAAAGAACAAATAAATTTTAAAGTTTTTGTGGTTTTATTATTAAATATATACAATGTTTTTGTACATATTTAATAATAAAATTAAAATTTTTTTTAAATACTTATTTTGACAATTTTTATTGCTTTATATTGAATTTTTATAAATATTTATGCATATTTAAGTTGATGTTGTTGATTAATTTAATTTTTTATATTTTCTTTTTTTTAGTAATTTCATTGATTCTTAATTAGCATATTTTGATTGTTTTTGAATTATTATTATAAATTTTTTTATAATGTTATAGTGCAATCAATAAAAGAAATTAATTTACCTACAATTTGTTTTAATATGTTTATACCTTATTAATGAATCCTAATAACTAATAAAAATATTGTAACAAGTAATAATTTACTAAATGAAATTTTTATATTTATGTTACAAAATAAAAAAATATTCATTTATTTAATGTATTATATTAAATATGAAATTAATTTTTTTTTAATCGTGTAACTAAATTTCACAATTATAAGAGAAATTTAAATAAATAGTGTCCAACTTATTCTTAATTTCACATTTTATTCATTTAATCTTGCAATTGTAATTTTTATAACAAAAGTGTAAAATTATTTTCTCGTAAACTCTGTGTATAAAGTTCGTGTGTATACTATTTCCGTACATGTAAAATTCTAATTTTTAATAAGGTGTGCATAAAGTTTTCTTCAACTTTAAAAGTTAGCATTTTGCGTACATAAAAATGTAAGGGAAACTTTCATGCAATAATAACTTAGCTTGATTTAAAAAATGTAAAGGTTTTGATGTTAATAAAGATGAATATTTTCGAGTATCAATAAATTTAAAACTTATTATTTAAAAAAATGTAAATTACGCAGGCGTATCTCATATAGTTATAAAAAATATTGTATACAATTTTTGTAAAAAAATTAAAGAAAGTTGGGTGTAATATTCTTGTAATAGCATCTATAATGCAAATATTCTTCATAAATTTCATAATTTCTAAATTTTTCATATTATTTATTATATAGAAAATTGATCAATAAATATTATTTCATATTATGTGTAACAATAAATAAATATTTATTTTTTTGCAACAGTCGTGGCGCAGTGACAATGAAAAAATCCAGCGGCGCAAGAAAGCTCAATGCTGTGGCACGAGCATTGGTTACAGCAAGTACGGTTTCGCGCCAATATCGATCTGGTAAGTTTTATTTCTCAGCACCTTTTAAAGTACAGCTGATTTTATTCTGTACTGCGTGAAATAGTCATTTTTTGGATTTGGATAGGTTTTTAAATGGTTTTTTATATCACTATGTGCAGTACAACACAAACGTTATGGATAAAGCTACAAAATATATACATCTCTTGAAGTAGTTCTTCTTGAAATTCTAGTTTCTGCCTACAAATGCAAATCTTTCAACTTTAAAATTGTCATATTTTATTCATTCACTTAGATTTTTTTACAAAAAAACATAAATTTTATCATAATTAACGAGAAAAAAATTAATAAACTGAAATACAGTATTAAAATATGAAATTAAAATAATTTCACTATTCTGCCGTGATAATTTTGTTCTAGATTTTGCAATACTACGTAAGTCTTAATAAAATATTTGTTACAATCTTTTAATTAAAAACATCAAAATGAGGTCAATTAAAATTATAATCTATAATATCTTATTTGCTTTTGCTATTGTCAAATAATTCTGTTGAAATTCTATGAAGTAATTGGAAACCGTATACGGCGTATTGATTCCAATTCGATAACAGTAGCATATCTGGGAGTTATTAGCATCATCTATTCATTTTTTTTCTCTAAACATATTTAACTTTCTTAAATAAAATAAAACGTGATTAAATATCATTTTGAACCATTGTTTAAATCATTAATGAAAAAAAGCTCGTTTTTGTTAAAATTTGCTTAGTTTTCTCATCATAGAGATTAGATAACAAAAAGATTTTTCATACACGATCGAACATTACGTGAAATAAATTTATTCATTTTTATATAGACTTTAGATTATCAAAGTTAATACACAAGTTATGTAATTTTAAGCTATTTAAAAATAAAACTATTGAAATATCTAAAAAAAGGCTTATAATTTCAAATTTATTCATACGTATCATCAATTATGAAATAATTTTTTTTATTAAAATGGTATTAGATTTACTTATTCGTTTTCTTTAAGGCATATTTACTTTAATTGAAAAAACATTAATCATTTAATATTTATTGTATTGTTTAGTAAAATAAATAAATTTTAGACTATTACTTAATCAGAGATTCAAACGATCTAAATCATATGGTAACGGATATGAAAACGGTGGAAAACATATTTTAAATTCTTGGATAAAAGTGAATAAAGCAACGGAATCATCCAATAAAGATTCTTGCAATTTTTAAACGTTACACGCTATTTAATACCCGTTCTCTTCGATATACCTAGTCTTACGCTATGTGTATATTGATGTGTACGTTGCAGCACAAATATAATATACTTACAGGTTTAATCGTCAGGATGTAGTATTACTGACATAGTTTTTTTATAAATAAATTAAAATATTTTTTTAAGAATTTTACATTGAATTTAATTAACTATGATATTTTAATTTAACATTTTGATAATTAAGTTTCAAAATAAATTACAAAAAAAAAGTAATTTCATATTTTTAATTTTATACAATAGAAATATTTTATGTGATTGATTATAATTTGTTTTTCCTAATTGAACTAAAATAGTGACTTTGTGGATCCCAAGAACAAAATGATTGGAAAAGGAATAAAAAATGAATGACATTTTTTATTTATTTGTCTTTCTCCATCATTGATAAATTTAAAATAAATTTTTTTTTTAATTTTAAAATGGATTAAACTTTTCTAAACTTGATTATCAAAGAAAAAATTAAAAGTATTATATTTCTTTTTGTTAGAACAACTTTTGCAATTAGTGTAACGTAAAAATAAAATTGACTATTCTTTGGTTATTTAACATGCTATTAATTTATACATTTCTAAAGTAATAAATAATACTATTAATGAGAAACATTGCGCCGAGTTTTATCTGGTCCTGTTTTTTATTTACTCTAGTTACTACTTTGTTATAGTTTTGTACGATAAGATAAAATGAATTTTAAATAAAACTTTTCAATCTCATGCATCGCTCTATAAATTCTTTAAACAACACGGTTATAACAAATCTATTGTACCAACGTATCAAAGTTCGTTTGCCAAAAGTAAACATATTTTAAATTTGTTTATGCAAAATGTTGTGATTTATGGTTTCTCTGAAATTATTGCATTAAAATTTTCGCTTTCAATTTAAAGTTATATATTTTGTTTTTTTTTTCAAAATATTTTTAAAATGTATTATATATTTATTTTATATTTTTACAATTAAATGATATTTAATTACAAGTAATTCTTCACATTAAAACTTACAATAGCATCTGACAAAACGTCTTTTTAATCATGATAATTGGTTAAATTTATTCGATCTCTATACAAAATTATAGTAATAGTTAAAATATCTGAATCCTGATTTGTACAACAATAAAACAAGTATATTTATAGAATTAAAAATAATTAAACTTAGGATTTTATATTTTACTTTTCAGTTTTTTTTATTAGATCTGCTTTTTTTAAGTTCATTAGTGGTTACTTTTCAGATAGGGATAAAGTGTATTATGTAACTCAGGAGTAAAACGAATTTTTTCAATTGGGCCCGCTTTTTTAAGTAAACAAAGTGTCCACAGTGGTAGAAGATAGTAGGCATTATACACAACACGAAAGTGAAGCTTATTTCTCTTGAAGTCGTCAGTGGCTTAGTCGGTTGAGTGATGGATTCATAATCTCGGGGTCCCGAGTTCGAATCCCGCTCTCGGCTAATTTATACAAGCATCGCTGTACCTTACATGTGCTTTGTCACAAACACACTGAGGACCTCCGTCGCTAATTAACATCGTAACGATAGCATAATTACAGCGACGTTAAATAAAAGAAAAAAATCTAAATATTTTATCACGTCTTTTAATCGATATATGCGATTGTGAAAGAGCTTGAATATTATACCCAAAATTTCAAACGGGAAATTTTTTGCGCGTTCGGAAATCGCTAAAAAATGAGTAGCGGACGGGATGCTCAAATAGTTATATTTTTTTAAAGTACACGGTACCATACGTAATCTCCAAAATCTTTTTATCCGCGTTATTAATTGTAAATAACGGAGGTTTTCGATAGTAATATAAAAAATTGATGCATTTTAAATGAATTCAGATAGTGAAAACGACTAATTCAAATTTATAAACTAGTAAATAAATACTTTTTTGCCATTCTAACCCCAAAATCGCAACTTCATTGCTCTTTCTTGGCTCTCATGGCAAAAAATACGGTTTGCAACTGGTATGAAAAGGCTTTTCATACCCGTTACAAAATGTACTAATTTTTAATAGTATACCCTACTAAAAAATCTCAGGTGAGAAATCACCTGATTTCTCAGGTGATTAATCATGCCAAAATCTCATGTGATGATTTTTTTGGTTTTTATACGTTTCAAACCATGCTTAGTCAATTGCGAACTATTTTTGAAAATTTTTGAATAATTGAACTTAGAAAATTTTTTGTAAAATAAGTCAAAATTTTTTCTAATACCAAATTTTTTAAAAATTTTCTAAGTTCAAATTTTTCAAAAATTTTCAAAAATAGTTCGCAATTGACTAAGTATGCTTTGAAACGTGTAAAAACCAAAAAAATCGTCACATGAGATTTTGGCATGATTAATCACCTGAGAAATCAGGTGATTTCTCACCTGAGATTTTTTAGTAGGGTAAGCGTCATAAGATGATGAAAAAATAAAATTTTTATAAAAATTTTGAACAGAAACTGTAATTTTATTATAATTGACTTTAAAATCTATATTTAATATTTTACTGTGTGAAGGACTAAATTTTTTAAATTAGTTTTTGTTTTTATGTGGTTATTTCTTTTATTACATATAAAACACTCAATATGTATATTTCTCTTATTGAGAAAATTACAAAGTATGTAAATATTATTGATAAATTAATAGGTAATGCAAGTTTTTAAATTGTAAAACTATTTAGGATCTAATTCTTGATTACGATTAAAAACTTTGGTATCCATATATCTGATTAAATTTCGAAATGATTTAAATATTACAAACAGGTATAGTAAGATTAGTTTTCCAATTAAAACTAATCGGGACAAATTATGAAAATCTCCCTTCACGATAAAAACAATTTTATTTACGAGTATAAAATCTTAACTTGTTTTTAAGTTTTAATTACTGTCTTGCACACCTTTCAAAATTTACACGTACAAATACTTTATGAGCACATTATTTATAAAACTTCAAGTTTTGCTCAACTTCATCTGTACGTACGATTATATATTTTAAATAATTTATGTACATTAATATAGTGACATTTAACGATCGTATTACGACAAAAAATTGGAAAAATTATTTTCTTTATTGTTTCTTGTATCACAGGCATATTGTAAAGTGTATCGTTAATTATAATCTTTAGATTTTCTGTAGATTGCGTGCAACAAAATATGTTGCTAATTTCAGTATACATAACGCGGAAATTCATGCACTCTTAATTCTCCTTGAACAAAGCCCCCCAAAAACTCCTAAGACTTTTCAAAGTCAATCAAAAGCCCTTGAATACTTATGAAACTTTAAAATCATCTTGGTGCGAAGTAACTACAACTAAGTGAAAAATAAAACTTATCGTCGCATTTAATTACTTTTTTTTATTACTTTCAGAAATTTAATAGAATTCTTAAAATTCCACTAAAGATAATTTCTTAATAAATCACGGAAAATTATAAGATAAAAGATTTTAATTTTTTTGTTAATGTCATCGTACTTTTGATAAAATTTAACGATGAATGAATCTATTGTATCTATATGTATGTCATGCAATTATTAAATTTATGGTAAACTTCAAATGGCCGTAGAAAAATAATTACACTGTTAAAAAATGCATGAAATTTGCTTCCAGTACATGCATTAAATTTTCTGAAAATACATTAAAATTACGATAAAATGTATTAATTTTCATGCAAATCAGTATTAAATTTCATATTAATAAATAAAATTTAATGATGATTTGCATGAAAATTAATACATTTTATCGTAATTTTAATGTATTTTCAGAAAATTTAATGCATGTACTGGAAGCAAATTTCATGCATTTTTTAACAGTGTATATCATCTAAAAAATAAGATCTTCAGTGGCGTATTCATTATTTGATTCGCGGATCTGAGTTCGAATATTGGTCTCGGACGATTGATACAAGCATCACTGTACGTTACATGCGCTTTCTTTGCAAACATCCTGAAAACCTCCGTCGTTATTTAGCATCGCAATGACAATACATACACAACGACGTAACTTTAAAGAGTTGATGAAAAAATCAATTTTGTTTCGGATAAATGCGTACAAATAAATTTTCAAATAATTATTATTCATTAAATAAATAATGTAATAGTTATTGATTCTACGATAAGAGAATTTGACATAATCCAAATTTCTCATCAAAATGTAATTACAAAAATAATTTTTTATAAAACAAGAAAGGACACTATTTTATAAATTTTTATTTAAAAAAAAATAATAAAATACAAAATTAAAAAGACTTGAAATTTCAAAGAATTTAAAAAGTTAAAATAAAATCTATTTCCTGCAATTAAAATATAGTTGATACTAACATTGAAAAGGAAATTAAAATGTCTTTGAATTCGCTAACTGAATGAATCAGAGCTCATAACTTTAAACTTTTACAAAAAGTTTTATATATAAAGTAAATACGCAAAACTAAATTGCAATTTCCTATGCAGTTTGAATTTGTTTTTTTTTTTTTTCATGCATTGCGGAACAATGTACGTAAAATAAAATTTTTTATATCTCTTTAATGATAAAAAAAACAAGTATCGTTTCATTAATGTATTAAAATAATCTTTGAATTTTATTGATTAATTTATTTAAAAATAAAATTGAATCAGATAAAATTTGAATTTAGATAAAATTTGTCGATCAAATTTATCGATCAAACGCAAAAACCAAAAATATCTTTCTAATACTTTTCTAAATCTTCTTCCCAAACGTTATCTTACCTTTATCGAACCATCGACGAGAGTTCGAATAAGCTTTAGCGAGCTTGCAATTTTCCTCAGCACACACACATACACATTACATATATGCACACTCATACATCCATATATATGGTTAAACTTCTTCTAAAGGTCGTTCGATGCCTCGTAGTAATCGGAAAAGCACATCAAGCAAATGGTTGTATGTGTGCATATAGATATAAAGTAGCTTGAGAATCAAGCTCTCAAACAGATTGATTCGGTGGTAGTTTTACATTGTGTATATACATATCCATGACCGGTGTTACGTTGTATTACATTTCTATAGTGACTAAGCTGGAATAATTGTACATATACGGTACATATACACGAAAGCAGTTCTGATGAAGCCACAAGATTAGACCCTTAAATTCCACTTAAGCGCAACTTTTGTGTACACGTATACATATGCATCATATGTATATATGTAAAAGCTTTTCAGTACACGGAGGGGCGTTAGTGCAACAATTACTTTGGTAAGAGAAAACCGACGAAAGCTCAAACTTTGCTCATCGTGTCAGTCAACGCAATTCGCTTGCCACGAGTCCAACCGCATTTATTATTCCTTTTTTAAATTTAACGATGCAAGCCCGTCAGTGAAATAAATCATGATTTTTTGTAAAAAAAAAAATTAAGGCTACTCGGTCGTTCTCGTTTTTAAAAAGTTTAATTTATCTGATCGATGAAAAAAATCAAGTTTAACGATTTTATTTTAAAGGCGTGTACGTTAAAGGATGTAGGCGAAGGTTATTGTATTACATTAAAGTAATCTATCATTTGCTTTGAAAATAATTTCAAGTATAATAAGTAAGAAGTGTAAAGAAACTAAATTGAATAAAATAATATGAATTATTTTAAAGGAATTATGCTAAAAATGTTGTTTCTATATAAATGAACAATTACGTTTGTTGTTATTTGGTACTTGAAACAAAAATATTAGAAAAATAATCTTAACATGAATAATATTAACGTCACGTAAGTAATAAAATGTAACTAATCAATAATAAATTATGTAATTTTCGTTTCCTTGTATTTTTGTGAAAAATACAAAATAATTTAAATAATTAAAAATGTGAATTATTCAAGTGTACGAATTGTAAAAAAAACTAAAATCGTACTAATAACTTTATAAGTGAATGAAGTTGATTACTAGTGAATTGCGGAAATGTAATCCGCTGTTGGAATCAACTGATAAATTAAATGTAATAAGTGGTAAAATGGAGGAACTCGATGTAAGTTCCGACGGTCAAGTGGGACCACCAACACCACCACCATTGCCGCCAGCAACACCAAGAACTATAATTTGTCGACCCTGTGAATTGCGACGCGAGAAACCCACTTATCTTAGGGATAGAGGTAAATTTTTAGTTTTTAAAATTAAACTTTATTTCTATTACTGTTGAGAGAAAATTGAATTGTTCAAACCTATAATTTGCGATTTAATATTTTGGCTTGCAGGAATACCAATATTTTTTTAGACAAATATTTTTTTTTTCTAGGCTTATAGGTTGTTTACAATTGAGAATTTCTTTTATTGTAGTTTATGATCCTATTATTGATTTATCTTATTTGTATTTTTATTTCAATTAAAAATAATTTAAATTTTATACATTTTTTTATCTTAAAGCGTTGCCGACATTATAATTAATTAATATTTAAAATCTTATTGTTGAGATTTTTAATAAATTGATCATGAATATTATTCTCAAACAAATAAGTATATTTTAAAATTCAATCTATAAATTTTAAATTCATTATTTTTATTTGTACAATCGAAAACATATTACATGCTTTATAATATTACGTTAGATCAATAACTATTGAAAGTGAAATTGGTTTAAATATCTTATTTACAGTGAATAGATTTAAATTTCTAATAATATTCTTATTAAATAAGAACTGAAGTCAATAATAATAATTTTAAGCGGGTGCATTATGTTCATGAACCACGCTTTGATTTTTTTAAAATTGATACTAATTCAATATTTTTTTAGTTTTTGTTTTTTATTTTTTATTTTTTATTTTCTTATACATAAAGTTTTCACTCATAAAAATAATTTTTTAAATAATATGACTTAAATTTATTTTAAGATGATAGAAATTAAAGTGTATGCGTTTGTATGTAAGCTTATTTTATATATTTATCAATTGTATTCTATGGCCAGTTTGAAAGGTTTTTTTAATTTTATTGATATTAGGCATGTTTTTATAGATGTTTTTTTAATGCTTATGTTATGTTGGCGATATACCTATAAGTATTTTAAAAATTACTTAAGAGGTCGTCAGTGGCTCAGTCGGTAGAGCGATGGATTCATAATCTCGAGGTCTCGAGTTCGAATACCGCTCTCGGCCAATTGATACGAGCACCACTGTACATTACATGTGTTTTGTTCACAAACACACTGATGACTTCTGTCGCTAATTACTATCGTAATGATAGCATAAATACAGCGACATTAAATAAAATTGAAAAAATGCGATAAATTAGATCATCTCCAAAAACGTTAGAGGAATTCAAATATTTTATTTTTGCAATATTTATTTTTATATTTATAAATTGTATTATACGCTTTGTATTCTGATACAAATAAAAATAATATATAATATCTATCTATTTTATTATGAATAATTAATTAGACCTACATTATGTTCTATTAATCTAACTTAAAATTATAAGACCAAAATCTTGTATATTTTTAAAATTCATTCGTCTATTTGATGTCAAAAGTTCGCGACATTACGTGATTTTGTCTAACAAATGTAAAATTACTTGCTGTTAATTTTTAATATTGTTCAAACAAATTAAACTTGAAAAATTGTAAAAAGTTGAAAAAATATAAAATTAATTTAAAAGCAACATAATTTTTATTTTTAAATTCAATAATAAGCTAAATGAGAATTATGTATTTTTTATAAACATTATTAATTTATTTACTAAGGGAATTCTTCATATAATAAAAATAGACGCAAGGACAAAATAACATTTTTTCCAATAATTTTTACCGTAATGGCAATGATTTTTATAGTATTTCTCTGTAGATTTTTTGAGGTTTCATCATAATAATCAAGAAAAAACAAAGCTGTAATGTTTATGCAGAATTTAATTGTAAATTTCATGGAAAAATTCTCTCCATACAATAAATATTTAATCAATATATTGAATTTCGATACAAGCGTACTAAAATTTTTCGTAAATTATTTTTCGGTATAAAAATAAGAGTGTCTGCGACGAAAATCGTAAACACTTCTATCACATGGTAAAAATATAAAATTTTTCTATAGTGATAATAAAAAAAATAAATATTTTGACATATCGTATATCTATTTCACGATACGCGTGACACAGTCAAATCGAATAAAATATTAATTTCCACGTCAAAATCTTTCCCTTTTTTTTTATGTCTTACGACATGCCATCCTATATTCATTTCGTGTGAGGCCGTTAACTTATGCGTATTCTGCACTTCTGTGTGAATTTAATAGTCCTAAGTTTTTTTTTACACGAAAAATAAACATTATACATTGTGACATGTTCATTTATAACGCTGGAACGAGATGGATGCGGAAACACACCTATGACAATCAGGTTTCTTTTTCCTTTTTTTTTTTCTAATAGCATTCGAAGTTTAGTGGTGTTTTGGATTTTGATGTGAAATGTTGAACAAGTTCACAGCAGTCGTTGAAAGAAATCGCTTAATAGATAGATGCCTGAAGGCTAATAAAGGTAGTAATAAACGTAAATTTTTTAAAGTTTGTTTTCTTAGCTGGTTATACAATTTTTTCATTTTTAACGCTTATACTTTTTACTGTAACAGATAAAATTAATAAAAATATTAATCTAATAAAAGTAATTCTCGATCTTTTATCTGTGATTAATTGAGATGATTGATGGTTTAAATTAATTGTTAATATCAGCAACGATAAATTTTTTTTTGGATCAGATATGTCGTGGATTATATTAAAAATTCATTTGTACATTGACTTTTGGCTTTTTCGATCGTATAAATGTTAAGTGAAAGTGTGATTGAAGTAAGTACGCACGTTGTGAAAATCAAGAAATTTTGTATAAAAACAATAAAATCGACTAGTTTTAAAATTCTGCTTAAATAATTCTAACAGACTTTCTATTTTTGTTAGATATAGGTTAATAGAAAGCCAATATTTTATCCAAGTGTATTAAAATATTTTTTACTGAAAAAATTTTCTAAAATAGTGATTTTTAATTATTTATTTACATTGTATTTTTTTAAAGATTTTGAGTCAAGTATATTCTATAAAAAGTTAATTGAAATTGAAATTGTGAAGTGAACTAAATTTGATTTCTCAATATTCGTATAAATATTTAAAATGTTTCGCAGTAGTGTTATTGAAATATTTGAAAAGATAATGATCCTATAAGAGTGTGTGAATGAACATAATCTTTGTCAGTTCAGAATATTTTTTTAATGTTTTTAGTTAGTATTAAAACACTTTTTACAAAATTTATTACATTGAAAATATATTTTACAATTTTTATAATTAAAATTATAAATGGCTTATATTAATTTGTTAATAGTTTTAAACTACACGTGATTGCTGCAATTATATGATATTTCAATTAATATTTTAAAAAATCAATCATTCATAATTATAACTGTGATATCAATTAAAAAATCATTAGACTTTATGAAAATTCGAATTTTAAACATACAATTCATGTTACTCTGTATCATATATCATACGTACATAGATACATGGCTTCCATACCTACACACAAAAAATAAAATGCAAGGTCAAACCCAAGCATTTCTCGCGCCTCCAAATCCTTGGAGCGTTGAATTTATCTAGCGTAGGTGCAAAACTCAGGCGTAGAATCCAGGAAACGTACTTCCAACAAACATATACATATATATATATATATATACTAAAGTTTGCTATCAAAGAATGCACGCGTACCAAGTTCCGACACGAATTCATAATCCGATCTTCATTACGCGCTGGCACGCTAGCTCATGAGCTGTAAAACTACATTTTGTAAAACTACATTTTTTTACTAAATAAATTACCAACAAGATTCGCGTATTATCATTGTTAGTTGTTTCTCTTATACTTTTTTCTTTATTTATAGAATAAGTAGTGAAAATAAGAGAAAATCGTTCCGTTGTTTTTTGTAATGGATGATAATGATGCTGCTTATTATTTTTATTTAAGCGATACAAAGAATTTGCTAGTCTTTCAATTGAAATGGTTGTATTGATTGCTATCGCTTTGAGAAAATAATTATAATTATTCTATTTTAACAATCAATGCATTTTATGATACACTGAGATATATTTATTTTCATTATATGTATATTAACATCAAGTATAAATTAATTTAGTAATGAAATCTCTTCAATAGAAAAAATTCCTTTTAATCAAAATTAATTAATTATACGATTTTTTGTATGCTCTTTAATTAGAAAAAATTTTTACCCGATCATTTACTATTTTTGTGCAAAAAAAGAATTAATTTATTTAAAAAAATTAATGGAATAAAAGAAAATTTTCAAATCTTGAAAATGACTTTATCAAAAATATTGCATATTTTTTAGTAAAACTATCCTATAATCATAAAAACGATTGTATTCAAGTTGAAACTCTCTTTTTTTAATTCGTTTTATTTTTTCAGTTTGAAATCTTAATTTTTTTGGAGATAGAAAGTAATGTCACATACAGGCATTATAGATAAATGTATATTTCATAATGATAAGAAATTATAAACAACATCACATTGTTTTCTTAAAAATTTACAATCTATAACTAATGAAATACTTTTACGAAAATTATTAGAATTCTTGAGTGAATTGTAAATGGATGCGTTGATTTCTTTTTATTGATCAGAGAAAAATTGTTATATGAAAATTATTATTCACAGATTCATTATTTTTTTTTATAAAATAACATGTTTTCAACACAGCTAAGGAAATCAGTACTCAGATTTTTTCTTACTTTGGATTATTAATTTAAAAAAAAAACAAACTACAGTAGCCAGAGTACAATTATAATGTGGACATTTTTATTTGCATTTCTAGCTCGTGATTAGTTGGTATGATAAGTTTAACCAATCACTAATTCAGTACATATATGAAAATATTGAAGGTCCTAATGTGGTTCGTTAAAACCCTAAGTTATTAAAAAGAAAAGAAAAGTTTAACTATTTCTACATTCCGTCATTTTGTCATTTAGCAATTGAGATTTTCATACTGTCTACGTCCATATGTGAAATAAAAACTTTCATCACTAAAATATCGATATCAATAAGAATAAATTTTGAAATAATTATGCACTGATAAAAATAGCAGAAATAAAAAAAGAGCGGCCACTTAAAAAAAAAATTTTTTTAAATAAATTTTTTTCGATTATTTTACCGATCAAAAAATTTTAATAAAGTCAAAATTTATACATGATGCCACGTATGCAACGAATATGTAGCTGTAATTTTATAAAGATTCGTTTTGTTATTTCGGAGAATAAAGATCGGAGTAGTTATAAGAAAACCGTGATTTTGAGAAAAATACGTTCAGTTTTTTTTATTTGAAAAATCATGTAAAAATTGCACTTATAGCTAATCAGCTATGTCTGTTCCATGTAAATTGCCTCAGTAGATTACTTTCGAAATCCGTTAAAGAAATCGATTTTTGCAGTTGATAAACCAGAATAAACCCTTAAGAAAAAGATAATTATTCCAACTTTTGCAACTTTTGATTTTAAACACGCAAACTTATCAATACACTCTTAAATAGTAATACTTCCATTTTCAAACATTTCAATTGTCCATAATAAAATTGATTTTATGATCATTGTATGATATTTTTCTTCGTAAATAAGAAACGCGAATCTCCATTTATTTTGTATAATATCATATTCTAGAACTCACGATCTTGCATTAATCATAACAAAGTGGCACACGTAACTAAACGAAAAACCGCGAAAAACATTTTCCAGAGATTCAACAGAATCCAAAATCTTGATTCCACATGATACGACAAATAAATAAAAGCTTTTGTTTTTATTTTTATATGAAAAATTTGTAATTTTTGTGATTCTAAAAAAATTTTTTATCCAAGATCCTTGAAAATTTTTCTGTAAAATTAATTATTGCTAGTAAAATTACAATACTAAAGTATTGTAATACACTGAGAAATAAGATCTCTGGAAGTAAGAGAAATATTGAGAGCGTATTTTTTTAATTAATACAAAATCTACTTTTAAAAAGTGAAAAATTTTGAAAAAATGGGTGGTGTATCTGCATGCTTCGAAATAAAATACAACTGCCAATTGTGAAACAATTGATCTTTAGATATTATTTTATTTATTTCGAGTAAATACTTATCACGGATTTGAAAGAAATAGATTTAATGCTTAATTAAAGCAGATCGTTATGAAGTCGTAGAAGAAGAAGACTTTCTGTTAAAAGCAAATGGATTCCACTCGGTTTACGCATGCATCATTCTATCCTTGTTTTTCTTATCGAAATAGAGTAAGATAGATACATGTAAACTTAGAACTAGAATTTTCATCAATCAAAAAAAAAATAAATGAATATAATATTTTTTTATTTCTAAGCAAATAAAAAGAAAGATGGTCAGAAATAATTTTCATTTAATATAAGCATCAACTAAATTTATACTTTAAAATAATAATTTTCAAGACTGAAAAAGCATTCAACGATTCTAGATCGCGTTCTATTAAATTGCGTTAAAGCAAGCGATACTCGTTGGTTCAAGACAAAGTCTAAATAAAATATAAAAAACGCCCTCTATAGAATACAAAAGTCATTAAAATACGTACATTAGCTTATTCAACTGTTTAACTTTACGCTTGACGTTATTGTCAAGCTGGACGTTGTACTGAGTGGTCGATTGGTATATGATAAAAATCTGCAAGGAAAACGATTATTGCGTTGTAAATTGTTTCAGTTTGTATTAAAAATGGAGTCTCTCAATACTTCGAAAGGTAAGCTTCGCAAAGAAAGTATTAACAATATTAAATAATTCAATCAGACGATATTAAAAAATACAATATTAAATTTAGCTTCTGATATGTGCATTGCATTTCGTGACGAATGCCAGATTAAAGAGTATGTGGATCAGATCACTAAAGCAGAAAGTAGCCGTCAACAATCGATTGATCGAAAAAAAATGAAAATGATATCTGATCAAATAGATGAGTTTAGAGACACTGTTGAATGTTATGACAAGCATAAATTAACAAAGGACTGGATTTCAGAATTAAAGCTGAGAATAAAATCTATAGAAAAATTATGGGAAGTTTTCTTAAATTTCAAATTTGAATACGGAGGGAATGATTATACTCTAGTTAGCGATATGAAAGCATTACCCAATCAATATTTTGAAGTATTAAGAGAAGCTTATGACATAATTGGTAAATCAGAAACAAAAAACTCAAAACATTAATGATGAACGTTTTATATGTATGTAACATTTATTATTAGAATAAAATAAACATTTCATTTTTTCATAATTAATATATATGTGTTTTTATTATTGACTTGCAAAATTAACAAATGGATGAAGAAAATAATAATTTAATAAAATCATGAAAAGATATCTTTATGAAACTAATTTATTTTTCTATTGACAATATGTTTTCATGTAAGAACAATATTTTTTTAAATGATAAAGGATGCATGCCGTAGTAGATTGTAAAAATCTTGATAAATTAACTGATTTTAGTATAGTAAAATGGAGAAACCAATTAGTACTATTGCAGATAATTTTTAATATTTATTATTCGTTTTTAAAATTAATGTTCTCAGGTTAGGATCCTTAAAACATTAATCGCACAATGAAAAAAAAAGTAAATTCATATAAGTAGCATTATGGTTTCTGAAATTGTTACACCATGTCGCCATTACGCATATTTGACAGTTGAGTCATCTGGTGCATGGTGAGTTTACATTTTCGCGATACTGACGCTTCCATATTTTTTAACTCGTCGTAGTTTATATCAAATACAGTGGCATTTTAAGGTTATTTTACTCAAGATTCAATTTTTAATTTATTTAGATCATGATTTGTTATTTTTTTAATATATATTATTATGTTTTGCAACCCAAATATTCGTAATTTGCGCAATTTTTCAATATTTTACAATTAGAATCTTGTTTTTTAGAATCCAGAGGGCGTTTAACAACAGCCCTCGGAATATATAACGGAAAATTTTATAAAATAATTTTTAAAATTTCATATTTAAATATTAAAAGAACAGTAATTTTAATATTGATTTATTAAATGTTGTGCCTAAATATTTCTATTCCAAATCAGCTAACGCGTTTAAAATAATTGAAAAGTACAATTTAAAATTCGTAATAAAGCAAATGATATCCTATTTATCATAGTAAACAAGTAACATTTATTGTCACTAATATAATAAAAAAATTCAGAACGTAAATTCATAGAATAAAAATAATTTTTATTTCAATCATTAACGAAATCAATATCGATTTTTATTATTTATATAACTTATTCATAAATGATTATTTAAATATTAAAGTCTATAAATTCACATGAGGCAAGTGATCGTCATCAAAATAAACTTTCGTGAATCCAAAGAAAAAAACGAATAAATTTGTTGTATTGTTAAGTAAATAAAAAAAAATGGTCAGAAATTTTTTTCATATTTACAATTTATATCCCTAACTAAAACAAAAACTATTGAAATCTCGATTCCCATCAGCTAATTCAACTGTTTAATTCGACGTATTGTTAAGCGGTATGTTGTGCAGAGTGATTGATTTGATATTAAAATTTCTCAAAAATACTGAAACATATGTTCCATCTCATATTAGAAGGTAAACAAAATCTAATCTTTATAGAATTTTAACCTCTCTGTTAATTAAAGTTTTAGGATGGGTTCTAATTCATCAAAACATCATCTTTAAGCTTCTAGACTTCTCTGGATCGCTAAACTTTCCAAAAAAGAATTAAAAATAGGCTCATCGTATTAACTGTCAAACTTTCGTCTGATTTCTTCCGTAAAAAAAGAACCGAATTAGCAACATGATTCTAATTAATTGAGTGATGTTAAAGCCCATTGATTAACTGTCAAAATAAACCTAAATCGGATATCAACCTGGCATTTTTGGCATTGAACTTGGAGCTTCTTATAATTAGTTCCTATTATAAAATCCCTCGTATATATGCGTACACTCCCACATACCCAAATAGTGTACTAGTGACACGTATGTGAGAATGAGCGAGAAATTCTAGCGCTTATCGGCAACATTAGCGAGCTCGCTGTCGCGAGGGCGAGAAGTTTAAAGACACAAGCAAAAACAACGAAATTTTATGAGTCAGGCGAATATCGCGTTTTGAAACTTGATTTAAACGATTTATATGTCAACGCTATACACGTATGTTATATTAGAATATAACGACAGTGGTGTAGGCACGGTAAAGCGCTATAAAATTGGCCTTTAAATGTCCAAAATTGACATATTTCGTGTTGCGAAGCTTTGCTAACTTGTCCGCACGCGGTGATATCGCGACTATATAAAAGCACCGAGCATTGGGGTACGATTCCTCAATTGATCAAGTTCGTTATCGGAGTGCGTTGCGAAAAACGTGTTTAGTTTCGCCGAAAATTGACACCTCCGTCATATTGTGCATTTCGTTTTTTTTTTTTAAATTTTTCAAGTGAAAATTGACAGTATTTAGGATTGCATTTTATTATTGATTATTGATAGTTTCACGAGATAGGGTTAACAATTATTGAAAGTCAAAATGATGACATTATCGGCAAGGGCAGCCAAATGTGCTGCTCTTATGACAGAACCAGATGAGCTTTATCCAGGTTCAAGCTTACTATTCATTCTTATAAACTGAAGAACAATTGTTATCACAGATTACATGATTGTTTATTTATTGAATCATTGTTTCTCTGATTGCAGAACGAATCCTGTATCCAAGAAGTACGAGAACATTAGCGAAAATTCCGGTAACAGGTGGTACTCCTATAGACGAGGAAACATGTATAGTGAGTAAATTTATTACTTTGATTTTTAAATTAATGACAAATACGTAAGTTGGCTGCAACAAGAGGTGATATCTTGAACGCTTCTATATATTTTATATTTTACAAAATTTCATTTAGTACACTGTAATTCGTAATTATAATAAAATGAATCAAAATCTTTCAATCTTAATTAAGTAATTTGCACAATATATGTAACTATTTTGCAAGAAAAGTGCACGACATATAATTCTCAAATTTTATTGGGATATTTTTTTTTCGTATAAAATTATGAAAAAAGCTGCAAACTTTTAGTGATAGTTTAAATTTTTTCAAAATAATAAACTATTAAGTTAAAATTAAAAACTTTTTTTTAATTCTCCTTGGTTTTGTGTACAATTTTAAAAAAATAGTGTTTCAGTTCTTACCGAAACTATATGTAAGTTAAGATTAAAACTGTTAGATTAAAAATAATCAAAGAAAAAAATTAATATGAAGTACATATTAAAATTTAATATTAAATTTCATTCTAAACCTCATCTTAATTTTTATTATTTCATAACTTTTGCCTAAATTCAAATAATAACAATACATTCATTTTATTTTTATTAACAAAAAACACTAAAGTAAATTTAACTTTTAACTACTTAAAACAAAAATTTACATTAAAATAATTTCAAGCAAATTATTAGATTGTTTAGATAAATATCTTTAATAGATTTTAAACAGTAAAAATTCAAATGAATTGAATGTAGAATTAAGTATCTTAATTTTATTGTTTAGGCTCTACGAATGTTAGTTTTTGGGAGCTGTGCAAGTCCACCAAAAGCAGAATGGGCGAGAACTGGTCTGACGCTAAGAACGGTCGGTCAAAATTTAAGTTTTGGCTTACGTGCTCCGCGAAATTCGACCAGAGGACTCATAACGGCGGTACAAGCAATCATGTTGAAGCATTTTTTATTTAAACTCACCAAACAAGAAATACGATGTTCGCCAGATGTGTATGTTGACAATTTATTATTAATTATTTTATAATTTACTTTTAAATGTATTTAATTATAAAAAAAATGTTCATTGTATTTTTTTGCCAAGTCATTTTTAATTTAAAAGTAATTTTTTTGAAATGACAGTATATTAATTAAAGGTTTTAAAGTTCTATTTTTTAACAAAAGCAATCACGTATTTTACAGTTTTTTAAATCTTTTCTTGGAATTAACTTGCAAAAATTATATTTTAAAATTATAATTAAATTTTTAAAAAATTAAAAAACTCCTGTTATAAAAATAACGAAGAAAAGATCGATAACATTTTATTAGTTATGTAAAAATTGATTTTTATTTTAAAAACAATTTTCGCACAAGTGACTAAACACTTATTTACCGTCTTTACCATTTTCGAACATTCAATTTAAAAATTTTATACTAAATATTTTATTAAATTTCTTTTTAAATTTTCATACATTTATCAAAGTATTAAAGAAATACTGAAATTAGCGGAACCTGTTAAACTTAATAAGGAAGTTAATTTTGGATAATATCGAACAGCGTACTCAACACTGTCGATAATACCTTACCGTAAATTCATAATTTCAACGTCAATCCTTTATAGAAAAATTCTTCCCACGCATGCGATGTGTATAATATCTTGATATAATAATAAAAGTGATTTCCGGTTCCCAGTAGAACTTTTATTAAAACCGCCCTTTTTCTTCTTTCCCCTCTTATTCTACTGCAGGTTATTGAAGCCGAGCTACGAGAAACAAGTCGAGGTATTATCAGCGGCAATAGCTGAAATAATTTGGCGTTCAGCCGGTGGATTCGCGATACAAAGTGCCGGTGGATGTTCCGCAAGTATTAATACAACATCGCCAAGCTTAAACATACCAAAAGCCATTGTAGTTTTGCCACAAGAAACGCCATATATGCAACATAGCGTGCAATACTTTCAGGATGGACTGACGGAAACTGTACGTTAGTTTGCCATCTCGAGATGTTGATGCGCTCTTATCTTTTACTCTTAATGAACTCGTAGTATTGAACTCGTGTGGTTAAGGAAATTTTTTTTTTTTTCTTGTAAATTCACGTGATTTATTTTCATTCTTCTTTCATTAACGGCTCTCAGAGTAAGAGTTAATCATTGAGCTCAATTTGCCAACATTACACAATCATTAGTAATCATATGTACCTTCAATCGATTTAACTAAGAGGCATAATTCACACAGCTCACAAGCTTGTTTGATGCTTTATTTTTATAAATCATTCTCTTTCATTCATTATTGTTAAAAAATTTTATGTCGATTTCTTTCTCCACACGAGTTTAATATTATTTGTTTATGGCAATATATAAAGAGCAAATTTTTAAAATTTATACAAAAATTAAATAGATAAAAAAGTTAAATTGTAAGTAAATAAAAATTTCATAATTTTTTTAAAATTATAACGATAAAATCAGTTGAGTTATACATTTATCAATAAATTTAAACTTTTGCAATTTGAAGCGACAGTAGATCAACATTTTAATAATTTATAAAAATTTAAACATTAATTATAAAATTTAGTCAATATATCAATCAAATTTTAAAAAATAAGAATTGGACAATGAAAGTTAAAAATTTGTTAGTATTCATCAAAGAAAATTATTTAGAAATTTATAATAATTTCATCAAGCAAGAAATTCGATTAATAAATAAGAATTTAAAAAAAATGTATTTCTTAAAAATAGAAACCATTAAATTAAATTTTATTTACAGCTACATTTATTTGAGTTTACGACTTTAGAAGATCTCGAAATTTTTATTAAAAGATATTTATACTTGGTAAGCTTTTTTTCTATAATAGTATAAATATATTTTTTTTCGTTCATCATAAGTAAATTGAATTTTCATATAATTTTAGTTCCAAGACGAAGGTGGTCCAGGTGCCATGTTACTTTTATACAGTGCAGTCTTATCTCGTGGCATATCCAAGTAAGCATTTGAAATAAATAATTATCAAAAGAAAAATTTTTCCATTGATTATATAAAAAAAAATCAATGTACTTTCTTACATAAAGCATTTCTTATTTATAGAGTTCGTAATGACATAGAAGATCCAAAAGCCTCAATTCTTGGCGGATGTCCTGAGGAGGGTCCAATATCCTTGGTTGTTCTTGCAATTACTGGACGAGCATCTCCTCATCTTCATAATGGTGTCGTTCACATTGGGGACGAGAATACTTATGTAAGTTTAATTATGTAATTGTACGTAAAAATGCATCGTTGTATTACCGATATTTAAAGAAAGGAATACATATCTAGAAATAATTGATTACTCTAAATTATGATTATTCTGCACTGGTTGCATCATAGATGTTAAATGGCATACGTTCACTTTTTTAATGATATTGTTTGAAATTAAAATAAATGCAAATGATTTTTATAAAAATAAATCATATGATATATTTAAAAAAAAATATCGTAAAAGTATCATACTGCAATATTACATGTTTTAAAAAAATACTGTAAATTCAAAAGATTAATTTTTCTGATGTTTAAGACAAGAAAAATTCTTATGATAATATTCAAGAAATTAAATTAAGCCAATTGAATATAGTTAATTAATTTTAAAAATTTTCATAGGCTATACCGCAATGGGGTGTTCTGGTGCGCAGTGAAACTGGTTTTCTCGTTTACGAAGGCGATGGCCAAACGAACAAACAACCAGGCTCAAGATTAAAAACACCAAGTTTACCGATTTGGGTGACTCTATGCTTAGGTCATCACGGTGTACTTTTTAATACAAATAGAGAATTACTGAGGAATTATCATGCTGAGAGAAGGTAGTTAAACGTATACATCTTATCAAGTATAATTGAGGGTCCGAAAATAAAAATAACATATAGCTCATTTAAATAATATTAGCTATGTACCCTTTTTATTTCTGGGCCCTCAATTATTATTGGGGACCTCGTTGAAAATGAAATTATTATAAATCTTATTAAAAATAAGAAAAATTTAATTTTTATATGATGTATTTTTTATAAATTTTCGAAAATCCAAATTTATAGAGATTTAAAAGCAGTACAATCTAACTAGATTGATTTTTATCAATTTTTAATTGTTTATGTTCCATTAAATTCTTATAAGTGGCTATATATAAGATAATTACCTCATATTATTTTTTATTTTTATTTTTGCAAATCCATAATAATATCTTCAATCATTTGTTTGTCTATTTTACTATTGCAAAAATCAGTTAAAGGTTAACGAACAATTAATTTTAAATAAATAAAAGAGAGCTTTTTTCTTTAAAAGCAGTGCCATAAAAATATCTCGTCTAGCAATAATTCACGCAACAAACATCAAGTTAATGGCTTTTGTAGGTTTGATCTGCAATATTATACCTGCGGTGGAAGTCATGCTACGTTAACCGTAGATACTAGAGCGAGAGAAAATACATCGGAAATCGAGGGTTCGAGCTCTAAAGACACAATGGACATAGCTGCAACTCCTCTTGAGAAACTTATTCATTCAAAGTATAAATATTATGCTCTTTTTTTTAATACTTTAACTAATTGGCTATTAAATTTGTTTACTTTTTAGATTATTTATATTTATTATACGTTTCAGCTTTATTATAGATTTATTTTTGTCAATATTTATGTTAATGGCAAATTTTTTTATTTCTGATTACGTTTGTTGATTGTAATGGTATTTTTAGTATTGTGATGTACTATTGCATCCACTTGTGAAACAAATTTATTTTATAAGAAAATGTACTATAATGTAAACATTTGTACTGTTGAAAACTTTTAATATGATTTTTTGCACTTTATATTTACACATATATTATAATTCTTTGCACTATATATTACACAGTTTAGCTTTAGATTTAAATAATTGTAAGAATCTTTAGTTTAAAAATCCATAGTTTGTAGTTTATAGTTTTCTTTTTATTTAAAAAGTAAAACATTGTAAATCGAAGAGTTTGATCGTGCTATTTTTTTCTTATGCTTATTGGATCGTAAAAATTTTCTAATTTAAAACCTTGCGCAAAAGTGTTTTAAAAACTTTTCGCACGAATTAAAATGAAATGAAATGATTTCACGCCGGCCGAGAAGATGGCAGGACGCTCAGATTCAGTGGAATGGAACGCCGGTACTTTGAAGGGAACAAATTCTACGCTTCATCCGATTCAACTTTATATATATATATATAAACTCGCACCTGTTCAATAATATAAATGAAGAAAAGAAGAACATTATTCTTGTTTTCATTTTATTTTATTTTTTTTTTGTATTGCCGATCATTGACTTTATAAAATAATACTTTTGCAGTAATTGAGATTTCAATATTGAATTTTTGACAGTCATTGTTATTGAAGCTGGTAAATTAGTTTTGTTAATTTCAGCATTTTTTGTAATTCAAAGTTCATAAACTTCTGGTAAATAATTTTTATTGAATGAATAATATTTTTTTATAGTTTTTCATATTTGAAAATTTGGAGTATTTCAAAATGTATATTTATGATAATCAGATAATTGAAAACAAAAATAATAATGATATTGGCAGAATTATTTTCGATTTTATTTCCAATATCACATAAAAAAATCATAGTAGGTGTGAATACTACAGTACGTTTTAATAATAATCAATAATCATTACACAATCTAAAAAATAAATATAACTACGTAATCAAATAATTTGTGTTACTATTGTTGATTCAAATCCGTAAAACGCTATTATATTCATATTTCTATTCTTTTTATAAACAAGTGAATCATTTAATATTTATTTATGTAAACAATTTATTAAGTGTTATTATCGTTTCTCAATTTGTCGTAAATAATTATTAATGCTATTATGATATCGATAACATGTTATGATTTGTTATAGGTCAATTATACAAATTATATACCAAAGTGATTTATAATGTTATAAACAACGACGTATACGCAATGAAATAAAAATTGTTAAAAATAATTAAGTTAAAACAGTTTAATTTAGAAATTTAATTAAAATAATATAAAAAGTTATATATTGTTTAAAATTAATTATATTGAAGAAAAAGTATTTTTTATAAATAATGAAAATATGTTTTAGGAATATTTTTATGTTCAGTTGTACTTTTAGTTAATTGAAATGTTAAAGTTCTACGTATTCCTTTATAATTTCATTGTAAATTATCTACTTAACTTTTGTTGTTCTTTAGAAAAAAGAGATACATAGTCATTTATATCAGCGGAAATTGAAACGTATAAGGTTAAGCGTATAGAAAGGTAATAATCCTTAATAAAGCGTATTAAAATTGTCATTCAGGATGTTATGAAATGTGTCAAAAGTGATGAATAAATCATTATGATGTAATCTTTCGTTAATCTCTTTTTATTACACTTTTCTTTTTATGACCATTAAAACATTATTACTTCAAATCACTGTTCACGTGTTTTTTTTAATTAAGCCTTCTTTTATTCTTATCTAAAACGTATTTTTATTTATTGACTTAAAGGTTCGTTTTATTTACGCTTGTTGTTCTTGACATTTTTTATATATAGGCTAAACGAGATAAACACCTAAACAAATCAGAAAAAAAATCATGTAGCAATATATTTTTTATTTATTTGTAAACATTTAAAATATAAATACATACTCATTAAAAAACACATAAAAAATTTATTAAATTTATTTTTCAAGTGTAAAATCATGAGTAAAAAAATGTATAAGACCAATTAAATATTATATTTACTTGAAACACAATTAAAATATTTTCAAACATACAAATTAAAATAAAAATCGTAATTTAAAAAAAAAAAAGGTATTAATTTTATTCTTAATAAAAGACAATATTTGTATAACAAATACATTTTTCCAGACTTCATATAAAGCCAAAGAGAGAGTTCATTGATCTGGGTAAACACACGGGCGATCATTCTCTTGAAAGTATAATGTTATCGATTTACTGGTGAAGCATTTTATGCGCGTTTCCTCGTCAACGTTATATATGTATGTAATGTACCTTGCTCTAAGTCTTTTGTAAACCGTCTTGTCACGCATTCTCTCTCTCTAGTATTATGCGTTAGATTTTCTTTTCAAAGCTATCGGTACACATTGCATTTCCGTGTAAAAACTTTTTTTTTAAGCGCGAGCTTGAACTTTCAAGTTTTTCTTTTTTACTTTTGTGTATTGATTTTATAATTTTATTTTACTTTTAATTTTCAATTTCATGTTATCAACGGCATTAAATTTTGATCGTCGCTGCTTATTAAGTATTTATTTGTATTATTGTTCTATTTTATCTTTCGGTTCAATATAAACGATTAAAAAATTTAAAGATTAAAGTTTTATACTCAAGTTAATTGAAATTTATTGTAATTAAAAGCACTTAATAATATGGATTGCTTGTTAAAAAAATAAAATAAATTTTCTTTCATGCTGAAAGTACACCTTTTTCTTTGTTATTTTAATAAAAGGGAAATATCGGATTTCAATGGCTATAAAATTGTTTTCTAGTCCAATGAACTTCAATGCTTGAATCAAGTGCCAGAACGAAAAGTAATGGATCTTGAAAATATTGTTATTGAATGAAATTTAGAAAAAAAATAATTTTACCGATCCGTATGATATTTTATCGATATTGTGAATTTTTGAATTCGCTAAATTATAGAGATTAAGAAAATTGTCTTTGATATAACAGAGCGTACGGTTTTATTGCTTAAGTTCATGCTTATTCGAACAATTTATTTTTGATCATTTGTCTTTCGAAAATAGTTTAGAAATCATAAAGTTTCTCATCTCATAGAATTTCACTAATAATCAAGTATGAATTAAAGAAAATTATTTAAATACATTAATAATTTTACAATAGCGAACCAATCTATTGTGAATCAACTGAATAATTTTGTTTTTAAATCTCATTTAAGCTTATGAATTAAAGAATAAGTGTATTATAAAAAATAAGTGATCGAAATCACAATATTTTTAGAAAGTGGCTCATTTTTATTTACCGCAAAGTAATATGATACAGAAAATTATGATTGCTGTAGTTTTATCTTTTTTAATTTGATGAAATAAAATAATATATTTTATGTTAAAAATTAAATGTTTGAATAAAAATCATTTGTATATAAGCTTTATTAAAAAAATAAAGTTTATGATCCAAAAAAATTCAAAATTTTAAAAATATCTTATCTCCGAAAGTGAAAGAATGAAAAAAAAGATATTGATGAAATGTATTTTAAGCAAAAAAAAAAAAAATCATTCGTGTCGAGCTAAAAATAACTTTAACAAAAGCGATTATTGACTCGTTTGAAACGAGTTATTAGCTCGCAAAATATACTGCCTCAATTTTGTCTAAACTTCAAATAATATTTTAATTTCCAAATTTTTCAAATATATCTGGATAAAGTCATTAAAATACTTGAAAAAAATTAATCCATCCTTTATGACAATTCTTAGAGAAGAATGAAAAAAAAAAAAATAAATAAATCGTGCGTGAGAACTAGGCTATTAAAAAAAGCAAGAATCTTGAAGCGTAGGCGTAGTATATAAATATATCTATATTTATAGCGAAGTACATGGCTTGTCGAAGAAAGATATTCCGCGCATCAAAGATGATCCGGTCCGCGTCATTAGCCCGTGAAGTAGTTGTGAGTTAGCCGTGAGAAGAAACCGCCAAAGTTAATATCTTTTGCTATGGAAGGAAATACTAGCTTTGCTATTCTTGCTTATTTCTTTTCTTCTTTATTACATCTTCTTTCTTTGATTTTGTGGTTTAAACATTACGAATTTTTTTTTTCCCTTTTTTTTTTTCGTCGTCGAGAAAATTATAGTTCGATGCTTTGTAGGTACTTTTCTTTTTTATAATAAACGCTGAGATTACTTTGAGAATTGCTTGGTTTAATTAGTGTGCTGCGAGTTTTTGTTTTTGTTTGAGGATTAATGTATACAATGAAATAAATTTTATGTTTTTTCATTGATGATTCAGCATATAATTGTTTGTTGAAAATAATAAAGATTTTTTTTATAATAGTTTAATGATCGACGATAAATATTCATTTAATTAGATGAAACAGATTAAATATGTACAGAGGTCGTCAGTGGCTCATTTGGTAGAGCGGTGGATTCGTAATCTCGAGGTCCCGAGTTCGAACCCCACTCTCGGCTGATTTATACAAGCACCACTGTACGTTACATGTGCTTTGTTTCCAGGGCACACTGATGATCTCCGTCGCTAATTATCATCGCAATGATAGTATAAATACAGCGACGTTAAATAAAATTAAAAAAAGTGTTTTGAAATTTCAGTATTTTAAAATATATTTTTTTTTAAGTACTTATTAATGAATAAAGTAAAACGAAGATTTAATAAGAGAACAATTTTTTAATATAAACCGAAACAATACGTTTTACAAAATATGGTATACCGATACAATAGAATTTGTCAATTCTAAAATTAATGTTACTCGAAGAACTATACATTTTGATTCCAAAAGCACAAATAAAGACGAGTATAAAAGCGTATTATGACGAAAAAAAAATGATAAAAAAGACACAAAATAATTTTCTCCAAACAAAGGGTCACAATTAAATTGTCAAAATATGTATAAAAAGAACTTTCAATCGACAATTTCTTCTTCTTCGAACTCATCCTCATAATCGTCGAATTCTTCATCGTTCGCTTTGGCGTCTTGATATCTTTGATATTCGGATATTAATTCGTTCAAACTAGCCTCGGCTTCGACGAGCTCTAATTCATCCATACCCTCGCCAGTATACCAATGCAAAAATGCTTTTCTACGAAACATCGCTGCAAACTGTTCGGAGATGCGCTTGAATAGCTTCTACAATGAGCAACAGAAATAAAATTATTCTTGAGCTTTCACGTTACATGTTTATGAAATGATAATTTTTCTTTATAGTTTAAGTTTTAAGGCTTAATATATACGTAGTTTTAGAAAATTATATGTCTAATGTTTTTATAATTTTAAAATTCATATTTTGACATAATAATTGTACTTAATCGCTTAAGCTGCTCGAAATCAGTTCAACTATCAAATTAAATATTTATTTATATAATTCAAAACTGATACGTAATAACTTTTAACAATATTAATTTAAATTCCTTCCGTTGCAATTAGCGTGGACAAAACAGACACAATTGTATTTTGCGCATGCATATTTTTAAAAAATAGTCTTTGAAAATTTATATACAAAACTATGATCCATACATAGGTATTATTAAAGTTTTTTATATACACTCTTGAAAAAATTGAGTTTCTTTTAATCTATTGAAAATCACTACAAAAATGACTAAAAAATTCAAAATTTCGTTTATACTTGATACTAGATTTTTGTCTTGACACTTGTCAGAGATTTGTGATGAACAAATTATAGACATATATTTTATGTTGTATTATAAAGTAATCGTTTAATAAAACAAGAATTAAATTTCGAAATCGAATTTTCTAGTAGCTAAAATTTGAAATAAAATCTAATGTGACAGTGATCCACTGCCCTTAAAACGCTAAAGTACTCTCACGGAAATTCGTAATTCGTAGTCTTAAAGCACTAGTTACTTTGAACGGGCAATTTTTTTCTTAAATATATGCAATTTTTTAGATAACTCGGCAAAAATATCGTAGTATTAAAAACATATTAAAGTTAGTATTAAACATGCTAAAATTTATGATTAACTACAAGCTCTTGTATTTTATTTTCAGATTTCCCTGGTAGAAAATAAACCATTTTTTGGCCATTTTTGCTGGTTAACACATGTTAAAATGACACTTATCTAGAAATTCTGTACAAAGTTTCCAAAATTTCTAGATAAGTGCCATTTTAACATGCGTTGGCCAACAAAAATGGCCAAAAAATGGTTTATTTTCTACCAGGGTTACAGTAAAAATTATTAAAAATTTTTCACGTCTAGATTTTTTATTTTAAAATAGTTTCAAACCTCAAAATTTGCCAAATAATAAGGTAAATTTATAAAATTAGAATAATTTCGTATGATAAAATAAATAAAATAAAAAGCTTACCTGTATAACTGTAGAATTAGCGATGAATGTTGCCGATATATTGTAACCAGTGGGCGGTATATCACAGACAGCGGTTTTAACATTATTCGGTATCCAATCAACGAAGTAAGGACTGTTTTTATTTTGTATGTTGTACATTTGTTCGTCGACATCGCGCATCGACATACGACCGCGAAATATCGCCGCCACAGTCATGTAACGACCGCAGCGTGGATCGCACGCTACCATCATGTTACGCGCATCGAACATTTGTTGAGTAAGCTCGAGCACTGTGCTTGCACGGTACTTTTTGTTTATCTTGGGTATTAATGGCGCAAAACTTGTTATGAAAAAATGGACATTTGGGAATGGTACCATGTTTACTGCTAACTTTCGGAGATCGGCATTTAGTTGGCCAGGAAATCTGTTCATAAAAATTGTTATTATTAATTCAAATGAATTTTTAATAAAATTATTGTTTTTGTTTCAATATAGATTATTCAAAATTTACTTAATAAGCTCAATGATAACATGCTAACATATAAATTTAATCAAACGTCTAAAAACGTTATAAACGCATTTTCAAATATGAAGTTCGATCCTCGATTTATTTTGGGTTCGTGATTATTTCGAGATTTTAAAACAATTTAAAAGTCGAATTCCATATGTGAAAATGTATGTGCATCGTTTCCAAAAAAAATTAAAATATTAACAAAAAGTTAACGTCAAGTGCATATAAATGTAATGACAAATATAAATTTGTAGAACCATAGTACACTTGTAAAATTTTATTTTCTTAGATTATAAATATAATACTTGACAAAACATCATTTGATATCTTGACAATTAAACTTTAAAATATATGTAGAAACAAAAAAAACACGTGGAATTTAATTTTTATTATGGGATTGGAAGATTCAAAATAATTTATTATACTATTTTTGACTCAGGATTTTCAAATTATGATGTAATAATTTAAGAAATTATAGCAGCATAATTAACATATTTTAATTAGGAAACAATTTAGATAAAGACTTCCCGTTCAAGGGCAAACATTGTTTTTTCTGGAGATATTTTTTGTAAGAATATCAAATAATTAATGTAAATTATTAGTTTTTTCATTTTCAAAATTAACAACCATTATTTTACAACAAAAAGTGGCATTGGGAAACTGATAATTTGTTAATGACATGAAAATTGATTATGATTAAATGTAGTGTCTATGTTCAATCATATGCATTGAATAAAAAAATAAAATATTCTATATCTTTTAAAACAAAAGTCAGTTTTCTCTTTTATGAAATATCCATATTTTTATAATAGATTTTTAAATTATTGAAAAAGGACGAAAATTTTACCGGAATCGAGTATAATTTTTACAACAATCTTGCTTTCTTTAACGGAAATTATTTTCATGCATCACAATTATGAATCCAAAACCATTTTACCATTAAATGAAACATTTTCGATAAAAAATACTTTTAACAAAACTTTTATATTTTTTCGCAGAATTTAAATTTGCAATAGAAATGGATATATATCTCTTTGAAAGTAAGCGATTTCCGGTCTAAAGGACCCACCTTCTGTAAAAAACGAAAGTTTAAATTATCCCAATTACTTTGAATATATTGAATAGACTGAAAAAATACAATTGTTTGTAAAAATTGTACTCATAAAAGTTTACCATGTAATATTTACTACAAAACTTTAATTTTCGTTACAAAAAATGGTGCAAAATATTTATTTCAAACTTTCGAAAAATCATTAACAAATTTTTCTAAAATTTCTGAAATTATAATAAAATTATGCAACATTTTTATAAAAGGTTTTGATAAACACGAAATTTACGTAAATAAGAATAATGCAATGATAAATGCTTTAATTATCCATATTAGTGCGATTAAGGGATAGTTACGAACGTCAAAAGTTTTTAATAAGGAGAGTAAATATGATGCAATTCAACAAACTTTTGTAAATATAAGGAATGGACCTGATCGTGGAAGTATGTAAGATAACGATATAGCTATTTTAAATTGTACATCAGTATAAAAAAATAAACAGCTTCTGGATCTTGTTGGAATGATATGAAATAATTAAATTTTTTTTAAAAGAGTCCTTGAGGCAGCAAACAGTAATTTGTTCATTCACTCGCATTATAAAAAAGTCGCATTAGGATCGTTAATGGTCGAAAGAAAAATGAAAAAATCACTGCTGAGTGCGGATTAATAGATTCTTTAGAAAATGAAGATTTATTTTTGACCAATAAAAAATTTTAAAAAATTACTCATGTTTTCAATGAAAAATAAAAGTAAGTGGTTCTTGTCAAGCTACGCTTTTTAGAAAAAAGACGATCCCACAAAAGAAAAGACTCAATACCTAAAACATAGCAAGAGTTCGTATCTATATTAAAAGAATAATAAAGCGATTGAGAAAATACAAAATTCTTAGCAAAATACCGAAAAAATTTTTCAGGTGTATTAATGATGCTGGGTACGTTTGCTGCGTATTAGCAAATTTGCCGTCATTTAAAATAGAAGCAAATGAAGGACCATAAAAATAAATCAAAATATTTATCAACGAATGAAATATTTATTTATAATGACTCTATTAATAAATAATTATGGCAACATTTTGCATATTTATTATAAGACAACAATCTCAGAAATTTTGGCTACGCAGGTATTTAAACGTATTACATATACCTATATGAAACTTATAGTATCGCTTATATCATAACCATTAAAATATTTCTTTGAGAGGTCGTCTGTGGCACATTCGGTAGAGCGATGGATTCGTAATCTCGAGGTCCCGAGTTCGAATCCCGCTCTCGGCTGATTTATACAAGCACCACTGTACGTTACATGTGCTTTGTTTCCAATGCACACTGATCATCTTCGTCGCTAATTATCATCTCAATGATAGTATAAATACAGTGACGTTAAATAAAATTAAAAAAAAATGATACTCATCTTTTTCAAACACTTTGGGCATTATTAATTATTTTTTTAACGAATTTAATAAAATAATATTGAAATTAAAAATCTTCACATAATGGAATTTTTTTTCTTAATTCTTTGGGCAGTTACACAACGTGAACCATTTTTTTACAAAATAGTAAATAAACATATTTCATCCCTTCATATCTAATACGTACATTTGGTTTTGTGTATAATACTGATTTGACTTATCTACATAATTTTCTTGGAACACTAAATATTTAATATTATACTTCTTATTTTCAAAGTCAACAAAAAGTATTTTTCCCAATTTGTCAGATATTAATGTAAGTTAAGGTTAGAATATGTGTCCTACTGCAGTCTCACAAGCAAGAATTCCAGTTTTTGGTATCTGAGAATTCAGCCAAATCTTGGTTCACTATAATATTAAACTTTGTTATCTTACAGTGCTTCCAATCAAAATATAGCCACGCGATTAGATTTTTTTCGTGTATCATTTTTTATTTTCATTTTTTTTGGCCTCGATCAAAATAATTGCGAAGGTGAAGAATGACTGATAACTCAGTTGTATTTGCTTCTACACATTATTTATTAAATTTTTTTGCAGACGGAAACATTAAAAGTAATATTTTCCGTTACATTTTCCTTAATAATATTTTCCTTGTGTTAATTGGTACGATGTGGGTTTTCCTTATCCCTATTCAAAATCTTCCTTGCTCAAACTTCCATCATTATTCATATAATTAATGAGAGCAGCTTTATTGCAAAAGTACGTGCATTAAACAAAAGTTATTTTATGATCAGCATCAATTTACAAATATTCACTTTCAATTATTGATGTTACGTGCACAAATTCATGTAATTAATACAAAATATTTTTCAATTAATATTTAATTTTGTATAATATAGTTTAGATGACACTCAAGCTGGTCTTATGACTTGATTTTTAGTAAACTGGCTATAAATATATGTGATAATTACCGCGTATTATTTCATGGTGCTTGTAATAAAAGACGCGACGGAAAACGCACCGAGCAAATACTTGCTCTCGACGCTATCCTGTTTCTTGATACTGTTTGAATTGCCATGATACAAGTGTATTATTTATACATTTGTTTGATACTGACACAGTTAAATGAAGTTCTACTGGTAATGAGAAGAGACTTTTTTAACTTTTCATTACCCATTAATAATTTTATTTACAATAGAAAGAAGAAGCTAGTGTATTTAATTTTTTTAAATGATCTAAACATAAAATCAATGTTAGATAACATACTCTGTGATTTTTTCATAGACTGATAGACAATCGATTTCGAAGCAAGTGGACCCACTTGAATAAAAAAAGATTTTTCTGTTATTCAAACGGATTTCTTTGTTTAATAGATCGTTTTTGTTAAGATTTCATCGGCTCGGGGAAAAATGACGCTATTTGACAAAGATGTCGAAAACTATGCCACTTTGAAAAGAGTAACGAAAACCATGGCAATTCAAATTAAATGCGTAAAAAGA
Organism: Anastatus disparis; assembly: GCA_017163975.1. Classification (NCBI taxonomy): domain Eukaryota; kingdom Metazoa; phylum Arthropoda; class Insecta; order Hymenoptera; family Eupelmidae; genus Anastatus; species Anastatus disparis. Next base: position 2,745,918 of record JAFFSR010000227.1, read on the forward strand.
CCCCATTTCAAAATAAGAGCTGAAAATCATGCTGTATTTCAGAAGAATATAGAAAAATATGCCATTTCAGATCTAATTTTTCATATTACATTTGCAAAGTGGCATTTTTCTCTGAAATGATATAATTTTCAGTTCTTATTTTAAAATGGTGTCTTTTTCGGAACTTTTTTCAAATAGCGTTATTTTTCCGCAGGACCGAGAGTGCGTCCTCTTAAAAAAATAACCATACAAAAACTGAATCTTTTTTTTACACATTAATTGCAATAAGAATTCTTTGATTTTTATGAATGTGGCGATTTATCCACATTTTCATAGAATTTGCAGTAAGCTATATAATCCATCCAAGCTACATGTATACCTATTAGATCTTTATTGCTTTACATTACGTTTTCTAGATTACCTATACTGATTTGATTATTCATTAAACAAGTGATTAAGTTTATAACAACGTAATAAACTTCTTTATCGCTTACGACGCATTATAATAATATTATACCATAAAAGATTTTATCAGAAAATTTTTTAAGATTAGAGGATTACTTAAAATAATAGTGCGTATTTTTCATTGATTCAACTAGACATAAATAAATAATTTTTTTTATAAATATTAAACTAAAAAAGAAAAAACAAAAGAAAGTTATAATTTATTGTGTAAACACGTTTTGAATTTGTAAACAAAATCTGCACAATCAAATTTGTGTGATAATAAACAGATTTATCAATAAATCTTAAAGCCTTCATTTACTGAACATTAACAACGTCATTGTAAATATAAAATTAATACGAACGTTTAATTCAATAGTTTAGTGAATATGTGCATATTGTAATTTAAAATGTTTATTCTCATTTCACATGTTAATTAAAGCCACGTGTGTTATAAAAAATTGAAAAATTTTTATTTTTCCAAAAAAATAATCAGTACTAATAAATTTTTAATTAATTTGTTCAAAAAAGTTTTGCATTTCAATAAATTGTTATCGTTGAAAATAATGTGGAATTAGCAATCGCCTGCACCGTGTTTTTAAAATTAATATATTTCCCAGGTATAGAATATGTCCCTCAGATTTGTGCCTCGACATAATATTTCTCCTGAGGGTCTTTGCTCCCGAGTTGCATATACAGTGTTTTATTATCACTACAAATTTTGCCTCTTTATTAAAAAATCTCTTTAATTAAAAAAAGCGGGACCAATTTAAAAAAATTTTAATCAAATTTTTTAATGGAAATTTCCAATAATTTATTAAATTTTATAAATTTTTAATTTAGCGGGAGTTATGAAATTTTAGACTTACATTATGGTTCACTTTCGGCCCGCTTTTCGATTTGATAAAGTGGCCATTACTGTTGCAACGGGAATAAGGTTTATTTCTCACTCGAGACTCGAGAATTTACATCCCTCATACAAACATATCTCCACATAGAACGACATAATAAAATGCATATAGTATTGAATGTATAGAAGAATATGTGTGAATAATTTTTGTAAAAAAAGAAAAATTCTAATTCCATCGTAAATATTTTGCACACTTGGAAGTTATAAGTCATCCTCGAATCTGTTTTTCATTCGATCCTACGCAGATGACGATTGTCTTTTGATTATCGCTATTACCAGAATCACACGTACGTAATAAGAACGAAAAAAGTTGTTTTATTTAAAACTCATGTTTGTCATTCACATTTTCTACATGACGACACAACAGCTGTGCAATCGAGATTAATGGAAGGAGTTGAATGTAATATTTCATCATGATTGTTTTTTCAATATACAAAATAGTAATCTTATTAAAAATAAATGAAGCTTAAACAAAGTTCCAAAAATCAATACAATATATTATGATGTGTCAACAGAAGAAGTATATTGTAATTTTGACGTCAGTTTCATAATTTTCATCTTTTTATAGCCTTTTTTTAAATAAAATTGAAGTTTTACGCAAATTTTTATACGAATTGTGAAAAAAGCAAGTTTCCTCTGATTAAGGAAAATACTCTTATATCATCATGAATTATAAGGAAAGCATAATCAATATATAACCTACATCTGTTACACCTATAAAATTCAATTTCAAGATTCTAAAAGCGTTAAATTCTTAAAAATTAAAAAATAAAAATTCCTTGGTATATTTAAACGCCTAAAATGGTTGTAACCAGCTATTCAATGGAATCATTTCTGGTAGGGTTCTCTTAAAAATATTTTTAATGAAAAAAATTAGTATCTTGATCATATTGAAATCTATGATTGAAATTTTTTTTCTTTTTTCAAAAATATTTTATCTATTATAGCTTATACAATAACTATTTTCTTTTAAAATTTTTTTGTAAAAAAATTGAAAATTGACTTTTATTTATATTTTTATAGTTTTATTTTGTTATATTTATTCCTGAAATTTTTAATTTATTATATAAAAATTATTCACACGAACAAATATCATAAAAGTATGTGAATTGATGATTGTATTAAATTAACATATGAATTGCGAATTCGAATATGTTTAAATATGAATAAAATTCCATATCGAGAAATTTCTAAGAATTTCATGAAAAAAAGTTGCATATTAAAATCACATACTTCATTGAAACGTAATTGATACTTACAAATATTTAATTTTCAGCCGTAACGGCAATCTGCAGCGAACTTACGATCAAGTATTGTAATTTTCACTCGATTTTTCTCTTCGTGCATATTTTGGCGTTAGCATATTTTTTCATTTGATTTTTATACTTTAGATAATAAATTCCCTTGAATGAAAATTTACTTTAATCTTAAAATAACAACGAAAATTCCACTACGGTAAAGCTAAATTTAATAAAATTAAAATTAAATGAAAGTTGGCTGTTTAAATCTTCTAGACAACCATCGAAAATTTAATTTTTTTGTTTATTTATTTGAATTATAAAATTCCAATACAGGTCAATATAAAAATTGAAATCCCCTACGAAGTTTATAATAATCACATTGACTAATTATTATGATCTTGATTTATTACTTCATGTAAATACCCTACGAAAGTATCTATTCTTATCGGGACTTCCAGCTAATTAAGGTTAATGTTGTAAGTCCCGATAAAATTAGATAATTTTCTACTTCACGGTAGCTGTCTCGAATCAAAATAATAAATTATGCATGGCCATTATCGCAAATTAATAACGCGGTGTTTGAAAAAAATTATAATAGCCCATATTTATGCTCGACTATCGTTTACGATGACAATGTTGATTTTATGGAGTTAAATGCATTTAAACTCATTTTAAATGCGATTAAACTCATTCGATTAAGCAAATTAAGATAAGTACGCTCGCTTTTTATGCACTTTAATTAAATATTTCTTTTGAAAAACAGCAACGTTGCAAACGCATTTCTTGGATGTTCAATTAATGAATATTTATATAATTGACGGACTTTTTGATGAATCCTTTATCGAGACTTAAAATTCAATACAAGGACACGATTGATCGACAAAGGTAATCAACAATATAACAATATGTAATTTTTATTTTATTTAAAATTAACGACAAACTTGAAACAAAAAATAGTCAACCTTCGCGTATGGAAATATGTTCCTGGTAGTTAAAAAAAGAGTTTAATGAAAATGCGTCTAATCAAATAAATTGCATATAACTTTGTGATACCAACTTTGTCATTTTTAATGCCAATTAAAAATGAATATAATTTGTCACAATTTTTCCTAGAAAAACGCAAATAATTTGCGATAATAGCTGCATATAAAAAATTACTGTTTTCATTTGGCACGGTTACCATAAGGTAAAAAAATAATCTAGTTTTATCAAGGTCTTAACAATAAGCTTAATAAGCTTGAAACTTCGATAAGAGTAGATCTCTTATAAGGGTATTTACATGAAATAATAATTTAATATTATTAAAATTAATAAAAGTGTAAAATTCAAAAATTCTAAGAATTTGAAATTTTTATATTTATTTGTATGAGAATTTCAAATACAGAATGTAAAAAACTAAAAAAATTATAATTTATACAAATCAATTAAAAAAATTCAATAAATTTTTTTTCATAAGTATTTAACGTCGCTATACGTTTATGCTATCTTTACGATACTAATTAGCAAAAGAGGTCGTCAGTGTATTTGCGTATAAAGCACATGTAACGTACAGTGGTGCTTGTAGAAATCGGCTAAGATCCGGATTTGAACCCGGGACCCCGAGATTATGAATCCCTCGCTCTACCGAGTGAGCCACTGACGACCTCTTATAAAAATTGAATTCTGAATATAGTTAAAATCATTAAAGCAAGAATGTATGTTGGAAAAATCAACTATGCTTCAATAAGAATTATTATTCTTGTCCTTTTTTTAGATTTTATGAACTTTTAGAATTTGAATACAATTACTTTAAGTTGAGTTGCATGTACATTATCTAATGTAAAAAATTCTACGAGAGATTTCCTGATAACTTATATTGAATTCTGCAGAAATAGCAATTTTTCGTATGTGCATATACAGTTTTCACGTACAATTTTATTTTTATAAAATTTTTAGAAATTTCTGGATAAGTGTGTTGATTCATTGTTCAAACATTATTGAATTTCTGATTCATATGTTAATTGATGGCCTTTTTTAATAGGTTAATTTTAATCGTGAATTTAAATTACGTGCAAGATTAATTTCAACATCTTTTTCAACTTGAATAATTTTAAAATTTACATTACTCAATGAATTAATAAGTGAGTTTCAAGACTAATCTGATTATTTCTTATATTAAAGGGATAAGATTTTAGAAAATAAACTTATTTTCACTTAAAATCTTTTATTTGCATTATAATTGACAAAATAAAAAATCTAAATTTAATGTGGTAAATTGACTATGCAAAGAAATATCGAATTATTTTAATTTTTCTTTAAATAAGTATTGATAGGATGCATGGTTTTAGTAGCAATATTAAATTCCTTTTAAATTTTTTAATCATGATTTATAATTTTTTAAAATAAATTCATTGATTGTTTACTTTGTATATTTTAAAGTAGTTTAAAACCACATGAAAATAACAAATATTTAAGAAAAAATATTTATTATAAAAAGACCTCAATTTTCAATTAAACGTTACTTTTATGAATCATATATTGCGAATTTTATTAAATAAATTTTAAATTTCAAGCTAAACAAGTTAATTAAAATATTGTCAAATGCGAACTTGAAACATTAACCTAAAAAGTATGCAAGGACTAAAATTTTATTAAAATTATTAAACGTTAACAATAACGAGCATGAAAAATTAATGCATTTATCACTATTAATAAACGCATTATTACAATTAAAAATTGTATTGTTTTAAAAATGTAATCGATGCAGCTGTGACAATACATTGAATAATGAATAAAAATAATCGTGCGATAAATAAATATAATTATCTATCTATTAATATCTTCTTTTACAATAAAAATCAAATACTTGAGGTATTGTTTTCGTACTCTTTCATTGGCTAATTTATTTTTGACCTTACTGTTTATTTATATTTCAATGACAGATTTAACCTAGAGACGAGCACGTGCAAGGTAAATGTCTCTGGAACTATACGTTCTCGAACGAACATGCACATGTTTTTAGGATTTTTAATGAAAAATAAATATAAATGATTGAAAAATTAATTTTTTTATATTTTTTAAATATTTTATTTGATAATTGAATAAAATAAAAATTGTTAAAGATACATTAATCACTGAAAAAAATACTCTTCTACTTAAAAATTTGTGAGTTTTTCTATAGAAGTCTCTTGAAATTCGATATCAATCCTCGTGTTAAATTTTCTAGAATTCTACATTATATTATAAAAAGACATTTAATTTTAAAAAATTGTAATATCGTTTTTGTCAAAGTAAATTTCCGTAATTCTGATAAGTACTTAGCAGGTACATTATAGCCTTATCATTAGTAAGATAATTAATATCGTCGATACAAAAAAAAAAAGAAGTCTCATTTGTATTTGATTTAATTAAAAGTCAAAGCGCGTCGTATTATATAAACGCGTAGATACAAAATGTGTGAACTACTAACATTGTAATAATTAAGAGAAAAAAAAAAGAGAAGAGAGAATGTATAATTTTTCATTCCCGCATGTTCTGGAAAACGAAGTTATTATATTCTCGTTAAATAAGCGCTTGCACGTGATCTCTTCTCTCCTCTGGATAAATGTATAGTAGGCGGGGTATAATAATGGTTTTGCGAGTGTTAAAAATAGAAGCCGAAAGAGGGAGAATGAAAAAAAGAATATGGTAACATTTTCCATCGTCGATAAGAGATTTGACTGATAAATGATAGTATAAAACCTCCAGCACTCCCGATACTTTTCCACTCTTCGATCAAAAAATAAGAAATTCACAGTTGTTAACTTACATCGCACGAAAAACTCTTTATTTTTTTTTTCTTATTTTTTTTTTCTGTAATACTTACGAATATAATCGTCTTATCTCTAAATTTTCTGTGCGTAAAATTTAGTAAATCAATTAGAGATTACATCGTCTTAATGATAAAGAAGTGTAATGAACTTTAAATTAAGGAAACTAGAATCGTAAACATTGATTATGAATGATTAATTAAGAAGTTACTTATTTTCACTTCCGTTTTTAATTAAAATCTAAAACATTTGGAAAAAAAAAATTTCTCATTTATTCCAGTGTGTTTATTTTTCCTTTTTTTTTCCATTTTTTTTATTCGTTCGAGTGCAGTGCTGTGGATAAACAAATGCTATAATGGACAATAAACCGCGCACGAAACAATGGCCACAATACTTAGCAGCTATAACTGGTAAATTGCACAGATTTAGTTCAAGAAAAAAAAAAAAAAAAAAAAAAAAAAAAAAATTAGGACGAAGACAAAAAAAAAAAAAATGCATATTTCGATTGTATCAAATTTTTAGCGACAATGTCAATGGCGGTGACAGGCTCACATATCGGTTGGACATCACCAATTCTACCTAGACTTAAAGATCCAGACTCACATTTGCGAATAACGTCGAACGACGCATCCTGGATAGCTTCATTTTATTTGCTCGGCTCTATACCTGGAAATATACTTGCTGCTTTTATCGTTGATAGTATTGGTCGCAAGGCAAGTCTACTGATCGCTGGTTTACCATTGACCATTGGCTGGATACTGATACTCGTCGCATGGAATCCTTACGTACTTTACGTATCGCGTTTCATTAGCGGAATAGGTCAAGGAATCGTCTACGTTGTATGTCCCATGTATATCGGTGAAATCGCTGATAAAAACATACGCGGCTCATTAGGATCGTTCATTAAACTAATGGTGACGTTTGGTGAACTTTACGGACACGCTATCGGACCATTCGTATCGTACGAATGGCTCGCTTATAGTTGCATTCTTCTGCCGATAATATTTTTCTTGACGTTCAGCTGGATGCCAGAATCTCCGTACTACTTAATAATGCGCAATCGTCGTAGGGACGCCGAGAAAAGTTTGACGATATTAAAATGTCACATTAACAAGGAAGATCTCGAAGAAGACATGGATCAGATGCAAAAGACTGTTATTAAAGATCTTACCGATAGAGGACACGTATGGGACTTGTTCAATACAGCTGGCAATAGACGGGCTGTGCTCATTTGTTTTGGACTGCAGCTGATATTACAATTCAGTGGTATTGCAGCTATCGAGTCTTACACGCAAGAGATTCTCGAAGAAAGTGAAACCGAAATGCCAGCGAGCATAGCTGTCATCATCCTCAGTGTTGTACAATTGGTCGCTGGTTTGGCTGCTGCTGCTCTAGTCGATAGAATCGGCAGAAAGCCACTTTTGTTAACCACGACATTTTTAGCTGGTGTAGTACTCAGCATAAGTGCCATATTTTACTATATGAAATTATCGTTAGGATACAATATGACTGGTTACGGATCGATTCTCGTGACTTCGGTCATCAGTTATGAACTCATTATAGCACTGGGATTGAGTCCTTTGCCTTACATGATGCTGGGTGAATTATTTCCAACGAACGTCAAAGGCTTTGCCGTTTCTCTTGCTAATCTCTGGGCATCACTGTTGGCTTTCATTGTATCGAAAATGCATCAAGTTTTAACTGATTATTCGGGTATTTATACGTCATTTGCTTGGTTCGCTTTGACCTGTTTTCTCGGTATAGCTTTTATTGTATTCGTTGTCATTGAAACGAAAGGCAAGTCTTTGCTCGAGATACAAGAGGAATTGAATTGTCGGAATAAAAGGCCGAAAAGAAAGGAAATACCACAGGTAGAGATTAATACAATTTCATAATTATTTATTTCTTTAGTTACACAACAAAATTACTAAAAAAAAGAAATCAAGTACCTAAAAACTTTTTTTAATATTAAAAGAAACAAAATTTAAGTAATTGCTTTATAAATAAATTTCAATTTTTCTAACATTTTTTTTTATTTTAATTTTGTAAATAAAGAAAAATTTTTTAAAACATTAAAAATCACTATACAATTAACAAATGTATGGGAATCTCTTTATCACATAACAAATTTTTATAAAAATTCATTTTTTAATCTATTCTTTAAAATGTAAAATTTTTATAATTATCGTTCGTAAGTTGTGTAAAAAAGTCTGCCATCTAAGTAAAGAAAAGACTACGAAAATTCTCAAAAGACTTGAACATCTCAAATATCAATTGTAAGTAGGAATATAGTACATTAGTAAGTTAGGTGAAGATACCAAGGGCGAATAAGAGAACGTTGCAACGAAAATAGACGGCTTTGGGATACTTAAATTTTTAAAATTTATAACTTCTTTAAAAAAAAATAATTCATTTATGCAAAATAACTAACTTTACGTATGTGAATACTTAAGAAAATTTAAGTGTATATTACATGTAAATACATGCTAAAAATCGTTTGAGAACAAAATTTTAAAAAAATTTCTCTGAAGGTCTAAGATTAGAAAAAACTAGCAAATTAATTTTTTTAAGTAAAAAATATTATAGATAATCGAATGTTTCGACTGAAATTTATTTTTAAATAAAAATTATTTTTAATCTTATATACAACATTCGAAAGTATTTTATGGAAAAAAGTGGAGAGAGCAACTGATATTACTAATTATCTCACTTTCTTTATGCAAATTTTTTTTTAACTTTTTAAATTAATTATTATATAAAAAAAGAAAAAAATCCAAAAAAATATTGTTTGTTATAAAATCTTATTTATAAAAAATAATAAAAATGTAAAAAAAAATTTTATTCAGTTTTTATTTTTAAACCTTACCTATTACCTGCATTTCAGATTTGTAAACAGTAAAAATATTTCAAAAATTTTCGAAATTTAAGTTAAAATTGATAAACTGGCATAAATTCATAACTGAAATTGTCATTTTCTTAGTAAAAGTTACTATGTACGTACGTTTTTTTTGAAAAAAAAAAAATAAATTCATGAAGATTTGATATTGAAACGTACGTCTCATATAAATTTCATCGTCATTATCTTGCAACCGAATTCATAAATCAAAGATAAAATGTTATAACTTTCGTATCACTCGTAGATGAAAATTTTGTACAAATAAAATGCGTCTGAATTTTGCAATTGCAGTACCTTGTTGTCGTTAAATTCTTATCGAAGAATGAGTATGCATATATGAGAATACAACGATTAATGAAGTATTCATAAAATAAGAAATTATAAAAAATAAAAAGATGATTCACATTGATATTTATTACATAATAATAAATGTATACTTATTGAGTTCATAATGATTTTGTAAATAAAAAAAAATCAATAATTTATTCTTTGAACATACTTTTTTTTACGAAAGAATTGATTATAAATTCAATGAATTATATTGTTTAATTTAGTAAATAAATTATTTGCAAATAAAAAATATTCATTTAGGAAATCCATATAAACAAGTAGGATTTCCGACCAGACGCATTATGATGATAAAAATCACGATGAAAACAAATTCGGGACAGTCCAAATGATAATATCAATGAAATAAGTAAGTAATTTACAAGAGTGATAATCAATCAATATTGATAAGTGGAAACACTTATTTTGCAGATAATATTCAATCAAACAAAATTTATTTTTATAAAAAAAATTTTTTGTTCTTTAATTTTATTTAATTTTTATCAGATTAGAACGTTTTATGTACAAAATGTTTCAGAGTTCTAAAATTTTAAATGATGGTTAATTTATTTTAATGATGTATGCTCATTTATCTATAAATCTATAAAATCATTGAAGATATACGCACTATATGTCAAATTGAACAATCAAAATATTTAGTTAAAAAACTATAATATTTTTTAAACCAGAAAATATAAAAAATTATTATTAATTCATTCATTAATAGTAATCCGACGGTCGCGGAGAAGAAGGTGTCATTTTATTATTGGTTGTAGAGAGGTGTCATTTCGTTTAGAGTTGAAGAGGGTGTCATTTCATATTGGGTTGAAAAAAGGCTTGTGTTTCTCAATTTATATATTTAATTTATTTATTTAATTTATTATAATTTTTTAATTAATTAATTTCTTTTGGGGTCAACTACATGATTAAATAAAAAAAATTTTTTTTTTTGACATAGCACTTTTTTTTTAATTAGAATGAAACGAATGCCCTTTTTTAACCCAAAATGAAATGACACCTTTCTTCAACCAAAATTGAAATGACATCACAAAGCCACAATCCGTTTATACACCTAAGTTTTTTTTTAATTTTATTTAACATCGCTGTATTTATGCTATCATTATAATATTCTAATTAGCGACGGAGGTTTCTCAGTTGTTAGTGAACAAAGCACATATGTCGTATATAGCGGTGCTTGTATCATTCGGCAGCCGAGAGCGGGATTCGAACTTGAGTTCTCGAGATTATGAATCCATCGCTCTACCGACTGAGCCACTGACAACCTCATATGTTAATATAAAATAGTTCATGTATTTTTTGCTGCTTAAATCTTAATAATTTATTTATGTATTTCTATAATAGATCTCATTTTACTTTGCAATATTTTGATAATTCTATCAAATTAGTAATTTATTTCCGTTTTTTTTCTTAATAAGTTTTAATTGATAATTCACGTATGATTTATAAATTTTAACCAGATATGTGTTTTGTAATGTTTCCATTATTTTAACGAGACCCCCGCTGATGAAACAAACAATAAAATCAAAAATAGAACGAATTAATACGAAATCCTTCTACGCACATTAGATAATACGTAAGACTAAATATAGCTACACCTGTTTTCTAATGTGGTAATACTAAAAACACTTATTTAATACCGTATGATCTGTTTGCTTTTCTCTATCTACGTTTATGAACTACTTGTGAGTCAATCGTTTTGCTTGTTATCGTATAGGAGGTAACAATAACAGCTAATCGTAACAAATTTTTTATTCTTAAATGTACTTTATTACAGAAATTAATATATTGTTGTTTTTATTTCTCATAAATTCATAAGCACGAACTTATAAATTTATTTTTTATCTATAATATCGTATAGAGTGTTGATTGAAATTTAAAAAATTTGTACTTTAGAAAAATTTTAATCACTGATAATATATTGTAATCGCTGATAATAATAAAAGTTTATTCCGCATTTAAAATCAGTAATTGGACTCGTCCAGTAATGCTAATTTTAGAAACAGGAAAAACAATATTTTGCTTATCTACAGAAATCACTAAATAATTAACAATTCTTAGATTGCTTATTTTTATATATTTAATCTTAATCTTACGTATTTTCCAGAATATTTTATCATGATTTTAAATACTTAAATGTATAATTAAAAATAAAATTATTTCAATCCTAATTATTTTTAATTATCTAATTATTTTCAAATACTTTCAACCTCGGTTTTGTTATGGTTTAGGGTACTATTTTAATTGAAAATAAAAATTTCAAAAATTTAGTGATTACTAAAAAAGAAAAAGATCCTTCAAAAAAATTTCAAGTCTACAATTAAAGACAACAATAACTCGAAAAGTTTGAACTCACCTCAAGCAGGTCGTTACACCGGACATCGTTGCCGAGACAAGTTTGTTCAAATCGCTGTAAGTGGGGTTTGCGATTTGTAGCGTTCTGTAACATATGTCGTAAAGACCTTCGTTATCCATGCAATACGTTTGATCTGTGAATTCCATGAGTTTGCAGATCGATAAGGTTCCGTTGTAAGGCTCGACAACGGTGTCCGAAACTTTGGGCGATGGTACCACGGAGAAGGATGATATTATTCTGTCCGGATATTCGTCACGGAGTTTTGATATTATTAGAGTTCCCATTCCTGAACCTGTTCCACCGCCTAACGAATGAGTCATTTGAAATCCTATGAAATAAAAAAAAAAGTTGTTTGTGTTTGGTTAATTAAATGTAAGCTATTATTATTCCGCTATTATAAAATTTTCTCATATGGTTGAATTTTTAACTGAAGGTTAAGGCGATCGTCATTATTATGTTAGTTTCATTTTTGCTTTGTAGATGCAACAAAAAATTGATTTAATTATTGAAAGACAAATGTAACAATTGCAAAAAAAAAATTTGAATAACGTTTATTTGAAATACGAACAGAAAAAAAAGAAATTCTGAAGACCACACTGACTCATGTAAAAACTACCAAGAACCTTATGACATTTGGCTGGTCTTGATAATCATCTGTATTTGTAATGACTCATATGCAAGTGAGTATTGATTTTAGGTTCATGGGAAAAATGGACAAAATTATTTTACTGTTTGATTTTCACAATGCAGTTTGAGGTATTAATTATAAAAATACAATCAAGCCTTTTAATGTATAATTTATTCATTAACCTACCCTGGTAGAAATGTGAGCATTAAAAATGGTGTGTATAAAAATTTGAGGTTATTAGTAATAAAAATGCCAAATAAATGGCCAATAAATGTTAAAAAAAAGCGTTTCCATTTCTACTGGCCAAAAAATGTTAAAAAAAACGTTTCAATTTCCACCAGGGTATGATCTATAGTTATAATGTATAATATAATCCTAATTTTTTTTATAGTTTTTTGTCTCTTCAGAAACAAAAATAAAATTAAATATTTTTCTATAAAATATTTATAATTGTTATAAGATTAAATACTTAATTTAGTCACCAAAAATAATTATACCTTGGGGACAATCACAAGCTTCAGTTTCTCTCCTGATTACTTCTAGAACAGCATCGATAAGCGCAGCGCCTTCGGTATAATGGCCCTTGGCCCAATTGCTACCGGCGCCAGAATTGCCGAATATAAAATTATCCGGATGATAAATTCCACCGTAAAGGCTAGAACGTGCTGAGTCCATTGTGCCAGGCTCGAGATCAACGAGAACTGCTCTCGGAACGAATTTACCTTCTGTCACCTCGTTGTAATAAATATTAATACGTTCCTTCTGTATGTCATTAAAGCCGTTGTAGGCGCCATGTGGATCGACACCATGCTCGCTTGATATCACCTCCCAGAACTGTAATAACAAAGTTTCAAATGAATTTTTTAGCATTTTTATATATTAGTTTTGGTATTTCTTTGATTTTACAGATTCATTATTTAATAATATTTGAGTCAATACTAACATCAAGTTAATGTTATAAAATTTGTTGAAATTGCGTATTTTTTAAAATAATCAGATAATCAGATTATTTAATATTTTAATATTATATCATGAAAATATCAATTTTTAAAATAAGTCAGTTTATAATAAAAATTAATGACTACACTGTACAATTAATAATTACTGTAACACTAGGTTAAGCAATATTTCCATATAATTATTTTAAAAACAAATTAGCTTACTAATTTGCAGATATTAATTATTGAAAAAGTTCATAAAAAATTAAGGTGAAAATATTTTCCTTAAATAATAAATAATCATGTATATCTAACAAAACTAACCTTCGAACCGATCTGATTTCCGCACTGGCCAACTTGAATTTGAACAATTTCACGCATTTTCACAGAGAATTTTGTACGAAAGATTAATAATGACGAAAAATTTAAATTGGTTTCATTAAAACATTAAAATTATGACTGGTTAAACGAAAAATTTTGAACGCGACATAACGGGTACGGGAATTTATCTTAAGCCTGTCAAAATAAAGTGTGTTGTGGTTGTGAAAACCATCGTTTGTTTATTTTTTTTTATTTTACAATAATTTACTGCTTGTTATTATTATTCTTATTACTGGTTTTTATGCTGAATGAAAAAATTTAAAGTTTTTCTAAATTTCTAATTTTATATCAAATCATATATAAGAATTTTGATTTCCTTATAATATTACAGCATGCAACAAGTTAAACAGTCAATTTTATTTGCGTGTCGTATGTTATAATTTATTTTATTAAATTTGCATACAATACCTTAATCCTAAGGGAAATAAACATCACTTTCATCCTGCTTTTATGTCGTTAAAGTGCTGGATACAAATGAACCAGAAATAATAGTACATTATGTAAAAGGGAACAAACTCGAAGATTATCCCTGCAAGTTCATTGCCACAGCGAGTGAGGCACTGACAACAATAGTGCAGTCTGTTTTTAGTTTTTTTTTTTTAAATAAATGCTTTAAAAGTTTCAAAAAAATCAGGAAAATATAATACATTTATTATTTAACTTTTAGTAGTCTGGTACTAGAGATTTGTGCTTCGTTTAAGAAAATTTATAAAAATGATATTTCATATCACAAGTTGACCGTTGATCATAGATAGAGCCAATATATTGGTTCTCTGGTTCGTTAAGGTAAATGTTAGTAAAAAATAAAAATCTTTGAAAATAAAAAAGATATGTTATTTAAAAAAAAATATCTCCAATAAGTATTCTATTAACTTGTAAGTCATGACATTTAAACTAAAAATAAAACATGACTAAACAGAAAAAAAATAATTTCTTCTACAAAAAAAACCTTAAAAACAAGAAAAAAAATAAAAGTAAAACCTGTAAAATAAATGAAAACACGTAAAGCAAATAGTAATTTTTTTTGTTCGAGACAAAAGAAATGCAGCGGAGAAACTCATATATATGTATACAGGAGACCATGTAACTAAAAAGATCTGAATAAGCTGATAAAAAGGTGTGCTCGCGTGCCCTCTAACGCACTACAGCATGTTATAGTACCCAAGGGTTCAACGTTGGTTACAATCGTTGAGCGTGACGCTGACCTTGGACGATGGGTTTTTTTTTCTTTTTTTTTCCTCTCTTACCCACCTGTCGTTCGAACGACACCGAGCCTTTTTTTTCAATCTTTTTTTATCCTTTTATTTTTGCTCGTATACCCACCACAATGTTTTATGTTTTGATCGTCTGCAAATTATATATATGCATTATTATACAAAGTTACAGACGCTCTCTCTTTTTTTGACCTAAATTTTTGATGATGTGGATACATTTTTGATGGTATAATTATGACTTTTTTTCATGAATCCTGGATTGCGTTGAATGCATTGAATCTTTGGATTATTGCTATTGTGTTTGGCTATTTAAATAGTTTTAAGCTCAACTATGATGAAAAAAGAGTTTTTTTAAATTTCATAATGGGTTTTATATTTTAATATTAAATTATATTATTTTAATTTTATCTGAATCTTATATGGTGATGATTTTTAAAAATTTTATAATTTTTAGATTTGAAAACATAATTTGATTTTATGTCCTTTATACAAATGCATTTTATGATTTCAGAATTTAACGGATTTTCAACGATGTGCTCCGTTTTTTCTTTCCTTTTTTTTCCTTTAAACCGTTATGAAAAATTATACGAAAGAATGAATTGTCATTTCTCTAACCATTTCGATTGTCTTGTAAGATATGCATGGGACCTTGAAATTCCTATTCGTCGACCCTTATTAATATTTCTTTTTATGCTTGCACGTTCTAAAAGATGTTTAATCTTACTTCCACATCTTGTTCAATAGGAATGCTGTATGTACAATTGAAGTAGAACATTTTATAAAAGATTTTTTTAATTTATGAAAATATTTTCAATCACAGTAATTCTAGTTCATTTAATCCTATTAAATATTTTGGGATTGTATATACAAAATAAAAATACATATTATTGAAAAAATAATCAAGTTACGTTCACATTTTACTGACAAAGAGAGTGCAAGAGCATTGAATTTTTTTCTAGCTTGAGGATACTTTTTTTCATGTAAAATTATAAAAAAAATTGAGTTGATTTGTTTTAATTTGTTGGGATTAAAACATTTTAATCACATAAAAAACTTTTTTTTACAATCTATCCAATTTTATTTAAAAAAAAACTCTAAATTTAAATAAAATAAATCTTAATTTTAAGAGTAATTGAGCGTTAGACCGAATATATTAAAGCAAGTATTATATCAAATAAATATCCGAGTACGAATATATACTTATATTCTGTTTATGATGAATGTGTAGTTGTAAATCAACATTTTCATTATTTCAAATGAAGAATGTTATATAATAAATGTAAACAATTCAATTATAATATTCTTAATGTTATCCCTTATTGAAAATTCAAATACAATTGTTTCTCACCCTTTTTCATGCGGTCGAAAATTGTTTTGAATTTTGTTAAAAAAAGATTGGATGTATCTTATTTTTCGATAAAAAAAAAGAAAACTTAATCTTTAATCATATAATTAATTTTTTTAATTTTTTCTTTATTTTATTTAACGTCGCTGTATTTATATGCAATGCTAATTAGCGACGGAGATCATCAGTGTGCGTTGAGAACAAAGCACATGTAACGTACAGTGGTGCTTTGGCCGAGAGCGGGATTCGAACTCGGGACCCCGAGATTACGAATCCATATCGCTCTACCAAGTGAGCCACTGAGATCTCAAAATTTTTCATTATTTTCAAAAAATAAGATTCGATGCTTCTTCATAAATCGCTATAGAATTCTATATTACAAACTTTATCAACAAATTTGGTTTTATAAAATATCAAATTTATAGATTAAAAAATTCATTAAACACCATGTAATTCTCGAATAAAGTAATCAATCAATGAATTATTATTACGTAAAATTGTTTCTCCATAATAAATCATTAATATAACATTATAATAACATGGCATTACATCATACCCCTGACATTAAAAGTTCAAAAAATTAAGCATTAATTACAAGAGCGTAAAACTACGGAGTACGGCTAAGCTTGGCAAAGGCGCACAAATATATATACAGCATTAATTTATAAGCGTGCGCGCTCATATAAGTATGTTATTGCGTATATACAGCACCTATTATTAACAATCAACTTTGTAAAAAAGCGCATATGACTATATACACATTTGGTTTTATATTTGCGTATAACCAACTAACGCACTTATACCTATACAATATGAATATGTGTATATTAAAACTCTGCTATATATACAAAATATAATGCATGAGACAAGAGTTAAATTAAAAAAGTATGTGTATATATGTAGGGCCTTAAATATATATGCACATATATAGTACTATCTCCCTTATATACCCCTTCTCTTGTATTTTTTCGACTATATAGAATACAAACACCTGTCCGGTGTATAAAGCGCCGGATGGCTGCTTCTCTTTCTCTCCCCTTCTTTCTTTTCTTTCTCTCTTTTTATTTTTTTTTTATTCTTATCTCTCTCGCTCTCTCGTCTCTCTTGGACTTCCTTTCCCTACCCCATGGGTTATAGAGTATGTCCGCTGCCTGCTACTACTTTACCTCTGCCTCGAACACTGCCATATCCCAATGAGCGCTATATTATAACTCCTCCTGCGTTGTCTTCTGTACATGCTAGACAGCGCCGAGCTGTGCTTTACTTTGCCCCGTTGCTTTTTTTTTTTCTATATCTCGTGTATAGCAAAGTATATACGCGCTCGCTAAGCGAGCACACGTTATAAACGCCGGCTTACGTGCTCTTCTTTTGAAAATATTTTTTTTATTTCATACGTGGCGCTGAAATTTTTTTTTATTTTAATAAAAGACGTTTATTGTTTTGTTCATGAATTTAATTTTAATAAAAAGTGATGAGTTTAAATATAAGCATGGTGTTAACGTTGGATTTGGTGTGCCCGTAAAGGCAATATCGATGTTCTGAACAAGCCAAAAAAAAAAGGGTGTAATTGGAGAAGTTCAAGTGATAGTGAAGTAAATATACATATACAGTGTTTTTTATTAAAAGTGTTTAAAAGAAACTTTTATTTTACACAGATTTATAGCTTAAACTTTTAATTGCAGTTTGTGTTTGTTGCCACGATCGAAGATTGGGATATTTTGAGTTCGTTTTTTTTAAATTTTTTTGGTGAGTTTTCAATGATTGTGGGTGAATGCACTAGTACTGTTTGTGCTAAGCAGGTGCGCCGGAAGAATCAACATTTCATGGAACTTTGGGCAGGAATTTCGTGGTGAGATATGAAAAAAAATATATTTTTTCATTTTATTCATACATGATTTTTATTGTTACGTTGCAGTTTAAATAAATATTATTCGTTTTTTTTTATCCACAAAAATATGTGAAATACTTAAATTTTTAAAATCTTTATTTGATATCTAACTAAATAAGACATAGCTATATTAAATAACAAGAGAAGCTATAAGTGTCTTAAATTTTTCCAAAAATTTGCATGCACTTGTTGATTTGGTTAATCATAAAGCTATTCTCATTAGAACTATTGCAATGTATGACATTACATCTAGGATCTAAATTAATGAAAGTAATAAAAAAATTTAATTTTTTCATTCAAACGCAGTTAATTTAAATTTGCTTTATTTAACAAGATTATCAATTTTAAAAATATATTATATAAAAAGATATATTGTAAAATTTGAATGCATAAACTTTAATAATTATTTATTGCAAAGTTTAATATTTTCAACTATATTTTATTACGTTTTAATAATTTTTAAAAATATTATTAAATTTACGATTTCATAATTAAATAGCTATAAAAATAATTTTTCTGATTGCGCGCATATCGGTGTATACGCGCTTACTATCCAATACCATCTAATACTAAAATATTTACTTAGCAATTATTCTTGTTAACTGCGTAAACTTTAAAAAGCTATAACTCATAAATCTCAAAAATATTTGCAAAAAGCTTGATAAAATTACTCTTCTTATGGCCAATTTTTCTACATACTTACCATCCACATTAAAACTCTTACGCATAAACTGAAATCCATATACGCTTTGATGCACAATAAACAACCGAGGAACGTATAAGAGCTTTAATACGTAATTTATAAACCACATTTTATGAAATAATTTTTTTTACTAGAGAATCTTCATAATGTAATAATGTCTTACAAAATACAAAGTAACGTGTATATGGATTATTTAAAAGAATTCAAGCATGTAACCGGTATGTAATAACGTTACCATTTAATGGGCTTGTTTGGCGTGGCTGATTTTCGAAGGTTTACATTTCGGCAATGATCGTTAAAAATTATTTCAAAATAATGGCAGTTTTTGTCTTATGAAAATTACTAAATGCTTATTTGCTTATTTTGAAAAAAAAAAATTAATTCAAACAAGCTTTTTTATATAAAAAATGTATGTTTATTAGAAGTAATTTAATACAAAGAGCGAATTTAAAAACCAGAAAAAATACTAATTTTAACATTTAATAGAACAAATAAAATTTATTTTGTTAAAACAAAATCTTTTTGAATAAAAGATGGTCGGTCTTTTTGCGATGGTAAAAATATAAGGCTCTCCGCGTATATAAAGCGGTCGCGTGTAAAAAGTCACCAATTTTTATTTTTATTTATTGGAGCCTTGCATTTTTAACGTAATCGATATATATGAAAAATTTTAGATGCACGATAAACGATTAATTTATGCGTATACTGATTATATAAATACAACCAGAAGCAATAAAAAAAAAAAATTCTAGAATCATCAAAAAGAAAGTTTCAATGATTTTTTTATAAACTCAGAAATCTTTACTCTTCAACACAATGAATCATTCAAGTATACGCCGCACAGAAAGTGAAAGAAACGTACTCTTGTACAGTACATAAGGGATCATAAAGTTCGAGTTTAGAGGCCATGAATTCAAACATACATTACAATTGAGTTCAACGGCGTGTCGTGCAATGATTCAACTTTTTCCTGTCTTGATAAAATAAGTATATACATATATATACGCGTATACCTTTGCATTGCTTGTAAAAACCCTTCTTCAATTCCTCTTTGAAAAAAAAAGAACTAAAGGTGAGCGAATCGCTCGAGCGTAACGCGCGTCTTCCATACGCACACCATTTACGCTTCAGAGATTTTTTTTTTTTTTTTTTTTTTTTTTTTTCAAGAAAAAAAAAGTTGAGGAGAAGAAGAGAGCAAGAAAGAAAAGAAGAGAATTTAAACTTTTATGCCCTAGATATTTTTCATGCAGGATTATATCTATATATTTTCCTTTATCCATCAATTTGTCTCTCTTCGATAAACAGGGCTAAAGGAAAACTTCTATTGTCTTATGCTTTTTTTTCTTCTTTTTTTGAAGCTGACCATATAAATACGCGCTTGGCTTGTTGGACTTTCGCCTTCGGTCTTTTATAACTTTTTTTCCCTTTCCCCTTTTCACATAGTTTTCTCTCATTTGCATTGAGATTCCTAGTTTCATTAAAAAAAATTTTTTTTTCTTATACGTATATCTTCCTTTTTTTGAAAAAAAAAAAATTATACAGATAAAGGATATTGTAATTTTCTTGGATTTGGCTTTGTAATGCCAGAATTTATTTCTTTGTCCTTTGTAGCCAGGAAGTGGTAATATATAGAAGTTAATGATCTCATGTTTATTGAGATACGTTTTTAGTAGTATTTCTTAAACTAATAAAGTTTTTAAAAGAAATACAGATATTTTAAAATTTACGTTGTGTTTATTGTTATTTCTGCAATTGTTAAAAAAATAGAATTTTTTTGTACTCAATAATTATATTTTATTGAAATTTTAAAAATCTACATAAGTTTATATTTTAAAACATTTCAAAAATAAAATACATCTGTAAAAGTAATTCTACGTTAAAGTTGATGCAAAATTAGAAATGCTCATGCTAAAATATTAAATTTTGATGCAATTAAAATAGACTTTAATTATTATTTAATTTGTAATATATGAGTTTCACATCAATAAAAATTTACTCCAAAAAATTATTTAAAGATTTTTAACTATTTTATAAATAATTTCGATGTGTTTTTTTTCAATCTTCCTAAAACAAAATCTATCTTATGATTAATACTTGTTAAATGAATAATACTTCTCTAGATACAATCAATCCATTGTCTAAATTTCAAATTTTAACTTGATAAATAACACGTCACTCAATACCCATCGCCCATAAAGACAATAAAATTATAATAATCTTGATAATCCGAAAACTAAAAGTTCTCATCAAGAAATAATGTTAAGCGTTTAAAGATTAAAAACAATCGATTTCCTGACACATAAACAAGTGCATTGTTGAGCGATAAAGAAAAAAAAAAGAAGGAAAGAAAGAAATACTATCTAAATGTTGAGTCACTAAGGAAAAGAAAAGTTTTGCACAATCGGCTAGTCCTTCCGTCGCATATAACGTCGTCGGATGCTCAATTCCTATTTAGTAATTTCCCCCATTCTATTTTCTTTTTTTTTTTAGCACTGACTTTTAATGGTCATAGTTTCCGCAAATAAATTAACCGTCACTTTACTATTTTTTTCTTCATATGTCGTTTTCTATGCTGTTCTTTTATTATTTTTATATATAATTTTTGGTCTATAGATTATCTATTATATACTTTGCGGTGAAAGCTTCTATTTTTCCGTCTATACACGGTTTTATAATTGAACAATGTACTTTGTGTTATTATTTGCCTCGTACAATGAACTTTGATTTTTCATTGTAGAGTTCACGTGCTATGCCCTTATGGGTTACAATGTATGTTTCAACACTGGTTGCAATAGGAATTCTATAAAAAAAATTTCATTTAATTACTTATTATTAAAAATATTAAAAAATAGCGACAATTTTATTTTTTCTTGAAAATAAAAAGTTACATAAAAATTTTAAAATACATAATTATAATAATTTTTAGCAATAAATTAACCAATGTGTTATTACGTAAGCAGTGCATTTGCAAATTTGAAATTTTCATAGCTAAAAAATTACAGAATAATTCTAAATTATCCAAATTTTTAAAGATGCTAATTTCAAACTACAAAATTTAAAAAAAAGTTATGTGTAATAAATGAATTTTCTCATACTCATAAGTGCATAGAAAATTTTTAACATTCTTGAATTATTGATCGTAAAAGTTGATATTCAACTAATATGGTTAAAATAGCTCTGGTGAAACAACGCATGCTTGATTTTTTCAAAATATGCAACCCACATATTTCGAAGAATTTTTAGAGCAAAAAGCGGATTTACAAAGAAAGTTTATAGTATAAGACGTATTCTGTAAAATAAAAACTAAAGTCTAAGGTGAAACTTAAAAAGCATTTATAAAATAACTTAACCAAGATTGCATTTTTCAAATATTGTGTTTCTCATTCTACATATTTTAAATTATTAAAAATAAATTATATGTTGACTATTAGTTTATAATAATAAATTATTTGATTCAAAGTAACCATAAAATTTTTTTTTAATAAATATTTCATATATATTCTCTTAAATATATCTAAACTATGAGGATTCAGTGGCTCAGTCGGTAGAGCGATGGGATTCGTAATCTCGGGGATCCGAGTTCGAATCCCGCTCTCGGCCGTTTAATACAAGCACCACTGTACGTTACATGTGCTTTGTTTTAAAAATACACTGAAAATCTTCGTCACTAATTAGCATTGTAATAATAGCATTAATACAGCGACGTTAAATAATAGAATAATAAAAATCTATCCAACCTGTTTTTTAAAGTAATTGTTTTTTTTTTTTGAGCCCGGCGGAAATATCAGCCATGAACAATAAGATATATATGATTTACTAAAATTTTTAAGATTAGAAAACATTTAAAATTAAAAATATTGAAAAAGCGAGTTACCCTGATTTCAAGAACCACCATATTTTTTCTGTACATAGCACATAGTCCTGCATTTTGATAATTTTCTCTTCTGCATAAAAAATCTAATATGAGAATATGATCATTTACATAAATCACACTGCTAATTTGACGTTAATCAATGATTTTATGTTAAAACTCATTTCACGTCAGTAAATATTGCAAGGAATAATTTTATTGCAACTATAGTTTTTTTTAACGTTTATCATCGTAGAGAAAGAAGCTAAAAATCAAAATTGATAAAAATTAAAATGAGTATTTACAGAGTTAAAAAAATTTAAAGGTTCCGTGAATTTACTCATGTATCTAAACTAAAATTTTAAACTGGACACTATGCCATTTGAATGAAATATCAAGAATCATAGTTGATATCGCAAGTTTTATTAGAAAATTTTTTTATCGATCCTTTAACAAATGCAATCATAAAAATATTCAATCCATAAAACAGAATATTTCGCGCCAATTCAAATCACAAAAATTTTATTAACCAAGCAATGATCACAGGCACTACGATACCTTTTTACTTCCTTAATTTCTAAATTATACAACATTACAATACCGGCATTAAGCCGTACACATAAAATTCCGCAAATAAATTTCACGAAATCTCTACGGGGACAATAATAAAGCGCAAAGCGCGCCTTATAATTTCTTCATCTCGCGAATAATAAAATAAGAAAAAAGAATCTCACCGTCTTTAACTAGAAACTTGTTTAAGCCTATAAATGGAGCATTAACGCGCTCGGGGCAACGATAATTAATCGCGGAAGAAAACATTGCAGCTTGACGCGCAACGCGACAATATAACGTAATTCCTTTTTGCTTTGTAACGTTAACAAAAAAAAAAAAGGAAAAATTTCTCTACATGCTTTCTAAGTCCTTTGGTTGATGCGCGACTTCAAATTATGTGGATATATATATGTGGAAGTTAAAAAAAAAACGTAAGAAACCATGGTGTTGAGTAAGAAAAAAAAAGGAGAAGAGACCAACCGGTCGCTGTATTTTACTACTCACGCGAAGTAGCATCCGGTCAGTGTTACATATACACGGAGAAAGAGAATCTTTTTTTGAAAAAAACGTCGCGAAATTTCTTTTTTTTTTTTCGTTTGAATTTTTCTGTACACTTTTTTTTTCACTTTATTTTGTGGTCTGTTTGCAAATTTATGAATATTGGCTTTTGTGCTATGTGAAAAATGCAGTTAGCTCTTTCTTCAACTTTCAATGGCCTTTCACTTTGGTGAAAAATATAAATTTTGCCCGAAAGCATAATTATCGTTAATTTTGATAAATTAAATCGACGTTTATTGTATGCTTAATGCAAAAGAAAAAAGTTATCGTCTTTTTGTACACGAGTCATCAAACTGAATTTTTTGCCCCCTTTTTTTAAACAGGAACATTACAATGAAAAGTTTATTTTATAATAATATAATTACGATAGTCTCGTTACATTGTCTAAAAGTTTCTAATTATCTCCTTAAGTGTAAATTTTTTTTCTCTTCTGTATAAGATTTAAGCACGGATAATTAACTTGTCAAATTCATCAGTTAAATCGAGAATAATAGCTAAAACGCTGTAGCATTATGTTAAATACATAAATGTACTTTCTTAATTTTTAATTCATTAAACTTCTTTCAATTAAATAATTTTTCTCCAACTTTCTCTGCGAATTTCAAGCTTCATCTAACTGAAGATAATCTCATAATTTTCTTATTTTCTTATCTTCATTTTAACAATTGTAAAATGCATTTAACATTAGCTTGAAAGCGAGTAACAATACGTAGATTTTTATCAATAATAGATTCGAAAATTTTCATGCTTGTCTATTAAAATTCTTGACTTATTGTACATTATACTGTTTAAAAAAAATCTTCAAACAAATAAAATTACATTTTATTCTTTTTTCTTTTCTTTTTGACCCTAATAACTAGTAAAGTAAAACGTCTTATAAAATTTAATTAAAGAAATGTAAACGCCACGTTTTAAACAATAGTTTATAGTCGCTTGCTAAACCGGAAATTAATACCTCAGATTAGTAAACAACAAACAAATAAAAAATAAAGTTTTTTATTAAAATGTTTTGTTACTTTTGTTGAATTGTATATTTGCTCTACACGTGTATACACACTTGAAGTATTTCAACCCGAAAAAAAAATAATAACAAAAATTTAAAAACAAAAGCCTTGAGGAGAAATCAGTACGCATGGATTCACAATTCCAAGCGTCCGAAAGCGATGTTTTCACTTTTTTTAAAACTTTTCTATAGAGTTCGCGCTCAGGCGCGTGAACAATCTGCAATCAAGATGATAAATCACGCTTCTATAAATTTTTCTTTCCTTTTTTTTTTCTTCATCGTAATTACACGCGTCGAAAATATAAAAAAAAAGCGCATCACTTGGTTATTGAGAGATTTAAAGTTTTGCCTGAAAGTGTAATTGAAATTCTTTGCTCTTTCGATTGCTACCACCTTGCGTATTTCTTTTCTTTCTTGGGCTCATAATGTTCGCGTTGGATGCTGAAGTGGTCACGGTGTACGCTCTGCGGCGAGCACGAAACGTATTGTTTTTCTTTCTTTCTTATTTCTTCGGTTGTTCTTTCTTTTATTTTTTCCAGTATTCGAGAGAAACTTTTGAATTTTGACTCTCTTTGTACAGGCAGATTCGTGAATAATTTATTTCTTTTAATGGATCGATCTTCCATGAATTACATATTTTGGCAGAATAACAAAAAAATAAAGGTGAGAATAAAAAAATGTTTTAATGTTTAGCGAATCCAACTTTTACGATAAAAATTTCAATGCACGAATAGAAAATCCTTAATACAGATAAATCTCCATTGTTGATGAGCATCAGCGATTTGGAATTAGAAATTCGTAAAAGTTGATCATACAGTGCAAATTAATATATATTTTTTTATGATATCAATCAGTAACACGTGAAAGTAACTCCCATTCATTAAGTTTATTACGAGCTTCAATTAAGTCGTAAAATAAGTTTATGATTTATTAATATATTCGAAAGTGATTATTATTTATGAATTCATAAATTATTTTTCTATGCGTTGATTATACTTTCCATTGATATAAAATTAAACTTTTTTTTTCACAATAAATAATTAATGTTGATGTTTATTGCTTTATTAGTATTAACTTTATAATAAGTAGAAAAACTGCGGTGGCAATAAAATTAAATTGATAATAAATTAACGAAGAATCGGAGAAAATTATTTATTTTATTATGATTTGATGATAAAATTTTTATAATAGTGTTGTATGGTCTAGAGAATACTATTATTTTTATAATTAAAATAACCATGCACGCACTACATTTATTTTCTATTAACAAGATCGATTGTTAATTTGAATATTTTACGGATCGCTTAATCTTCATTTATTATTAAATGTCGTGTAATATTTATAGAATTGATTATTAATTTAGCGACAATTTTTTTGTTGAAATGTAAAGATAAGATTTTTTTTAAATTCTGTCAATTTTAGTAAAAATATTGGATATTGCTACATATAATTAGTTTTATGATACTTAAGTTGCATTCCATAAAATATGAAAATAGAATATCAAAACACGTATCTATACGAAATGCAAAAAATGTTCCAATAGCTTTTTAGAGAAACATATACATAAATATAAAAACTTTTAATTTACAAAAAAAAATTCAATTCGTTTTAATACACACCGTTGTACCTTTAGATTTTTATATAAAATTTCGTAAAATCTTTAAAATTATGCAATTAATATATATGTATTATAGATATATGATTTCTTATACAATACATCAAAGTTCAAGACAATGCAAACAAGATATCAAATCAAGAAATACTTTTTATAAAAATTATATAAAAAATTTGAACTTTAACCAACAATATGATTGAAACGAATATTTTAATTGATGAGTTCCTGCACCTGATAAGTAATGAATTTTTTTTCTTGCAGATGTGCGAGATAAAGTCGGAGCAGTTTGATGGAGAGCTCGGATTGACATGGAAAACGTAATTCTCAAAATTCTGCCGGTGCTTTGTTGCATTCTTCATCATACATCAGGACAATGTAAGATTAATTACAATATTCCACGAATTTCGTAATAAATATTCCCAATATAAAAATTCTATTCGATAAAATTATACAATTTTTTAATTTATCATTTGATAATGAAAGCTTCAAATTTAATCGTTCCATTTCAGTTGATATCTTTATAAAATAAACAAAGAATCAAATAATCATTCCACATAACTGTTTATTATATTCTACAATTGATATATTTCTTTTTTATACTAAAAATCAAGTAATAACATACTTTCATCTATTCTCAAACTTTGAACAATCATTTTGATAAAACAAATGTTTAAAGCAGCTATCACACCGTAAAAATTTTTTACTTCCAATGCACATCGCGCTTATACAGATTTAACAAACATTTTATTATAGAATTCATTCAATTGAAGTAAATTATGTATACCGTTATGAAATTCTCGCTTTGTTTTACGATTTAACGTGTTTTAACAAAAAAGAAAAAAGAGAGAAGAAAAGAAAAAAAAGGCAAAACAAAAGGAGCAAATATTTATATTATCGAAGCGCATATTATTTTTCATCTATTGTTACGGTAATTCGATTTAGAGTCCAGTGCAAAGCGTAATTGGTAAGTACCCAGCGCGTTACCGTTTAACGACTATTTTGAATCCTTCTGAGACACGCGACTTTGCTGTCTAACGGCTTAACTGTATGAAAAAAAAAAGTTGCCATAACGCAACGGTTGTAAAAGGAATTTATTTGAATTCACTTGCGTAAGGACAAGGAGAATAAGAAAAAAGGTGTAGAAAATTTTTTAATATAATATTTATACACTGATTATTTAGTATTTACTGTCAATTAAAATTATAAAAAATAAAAATTTTTGTTAAATATTTTTTATTGATGCTGAATAAAAATATGTATATGCATCATTGGTATAATCTGCGAAATGAATATACAAGACATACCATCTCACCTTTAAAATAATGTAATATGTTATATAGACATATAATTTATTTGGTTTAAACTCACAAAAAATCACAAAATAAGAGTTATTTTTCAGTACATCAAAATTATTGAAAAAAACTAAAATGAAAAAAATTTTTAGCAAGCATAATATTTATAACTGTTGATGATAAAAAATTTTTTTTTAATTTTTCCATTTTCACCATAATAATTTAAAAAGAAAAATCATTTATCGTTTTCTCAAAGGGTAAGATTTTTTTTATGCAAAAATCGTTAGTAAAAAAAAAGAATTCAAAACAATTTTTTTGAAATATAATTTACTATTATTTTCTTCTATTTATTAATTAAAAATCTTTTTTTCAATTACCTGCAATTAATTTTTTATCTTTTTGGCTTAAAAAAATTCTACAGTTCCTTTGACAAAACTTTTTACCTATAAAGACACCTTTAGCATTCAGAATATGATAACCTGAAGAATGCTCGTGCAAACCAGCAATTTTAGCTATTCCTTTTTTGTACTCGACCACCTACACCACAACATCCTTCCTTATTGTGAACTATTACTTGGGAATGTTATTATGTAACAATACTGAAATCTTCTTTAAGAGCAAAAAAAGATTTAAAAAGTTACTCTTATTTTTACACTTGCAGAAAATTTTTTTCGTTTTTTTATAATTAGCTTTCAAGGATTAGCAAATTATTTTTTTATCCTAAGTGTTATAATTCAAGTTGTGCGATGTGATTAATGAACTCGTTATAATCACAATTTATAGGAGAGTGAAATAATACAGCTGTGAATATAAAATGAAATACTAAAATTTTGAATGTTCTTCAATCGTATATTATATGAATGTAGAAAATTTCTATTTATATAAAATTAAAAGTTTTTGTAATAATACAGTGATGCTTTCAATGATCAAGAAGGTCATAAGTTAATTACATGTAATTAAAACCAGACAGTAGTAAAGGCATCTTTCAATATTATGCATTTAAATATATTATAAAAAATATGTTACAATTGAAAAATTTTTTTTTTTCTTGAAAAGTTCAAAGTTTTTATTCTGAAAATGAAAATACTATACAAGTTGAACAGAAAAAATTTTTATGAAGAACTTGAATATATGTTTACTAGAATTTTTTTTCAATCACTTTTTTGTTGCATTTTTCTTAAATTAAAAAGTAGTTCATCTTGTGGTATTTTATGAATTTGGGACAGTTGAAATCAAACACTTGATGTACGTTATTAAGTTTAAATGGATTTAAAAAAAAAAATAAATAAATAAAAACAGTATCAAAACTAATTTTACGTGTCTGACTGGAATGATCTATACTACTTTTGTCATTCAAGAATCTTTACCAGAAAAATTTACTGAAATAAATTGTAATTTGAGAGGTTTTCAGTGGCTCACTGGGTAGAGCGATGGACTCGTGATCTCGAGGTCCCGAGTTCGAATCCCACTCTCTGCCGATTTATACAAGCACCTCTGTACGTTACATGTGCTTTGTTGACAAACACACAGAAAACCTCAGTCGCTAATTAGAATATTATAATGATAACATTAATACAGCGACGTTAAATAATAGGAAAAAAAAATTGTAATAGGTGTTCGCTTATAAATTCTTTTTAAATTAATTTTATACATTATCTCTTTAAATACTTAATTTTTCTTTTGAATTATAATATTAAATACTTTTAATAAAGTCCGTTCTTTTAACGTGTAAAATGTAAATTATCGAGTTCATATATTTATATTTTAATTTTTCTTAAAGTAATAAAAGTTTGGAACATTATAAATTGATTTTTAACAAAATTAAAAATGCAAAAAATAAATCTATTTAAAGAAACAATGCAAAGTTAAGTTAAAATCAAGCCAATTATTCTTCTGAGGCTAAAAACAAGTTTTTTCCTCAACACAAAAGTAAATCATTCTCTCATATTTAAAAAAGTTCTTTACCTTTAAACATAAAAAAAATGTAATTACTAAACACAATATCTGCCTTTATAACCCATGAAGAAAAAAATCATTTGACAGATTATTGTTTCAAACTTTTTACACGAACATTTTCAATTTTAACAGCTTAATAATCTCGTGAGATTATAAAATTTTCTGATGGATATAGTTTACATAAAATATAAATAACGAAAATCTAGTAATTTATTCTTGTAATAACGTTTGGCTTCGAGGCTACGTCCTCTTTTTCATGCCATGTCCTCATTTTATCAATTAATTTACATTTTATTAAAAAAGCATCCTTTATAAATCTTAATAATTTCAATAAATTCTATATTCAAAATTATGTATATAAGGCTAAACAACTTAATTAAATTTGTGCATTGGCGTTCAATTCAATTAACTTTGATAAATTTTTTTTAAACTAAATTATAAGTTAATTTAAATTATTTACTTTCGTTAAAGGTGTAATAATGAAATAGCGTTTCAAAGAAAAAAAAATCTAAAACATCAGGATATAAAAAGTAATAAAGATAAAATTTGTTCAATTTTTAAAATTCTTTTAAACTAAATTTAACTCGTTAAATAAGCTAACGTGTTAGCTTATTTCAATTTATCGACAAATATCGAGCGTTAATATATTATATTTATATCGAGATAAATTTTATTTTGATTTCCAAAAAAATAATAATATGAATATAAATTTTAAATAATCTTAAAATATCATTCTTTCTACAAACTCATGACACATTGATAATTCTGACATTAATTTTTTTATATCAAGTTTTACTCTACCAACAAAACAAAGATTATATTTTATTAGAGATTCAAATACTCTAAATATAAAAAAAATCTCATTTATTTTTTTGAAACATTATAACTAGACAATACAAGTACGTCATTGTAGTTTATAATTAGTAGAAATAGCAAATTCAAAGATAGAGAAGATCTAAAAGGAAAGTTAAAACGACGGAAAAGAGAAGCAGAAGATTAATATGAAAGAAACTAAAGAGTAACGTATGTATAACCCAACTCTAGAATCAAAAAAAGAAAAAAGGAAAAAAAAATAATAATAAACGAGCAGAATACTGTGTCAATTAGTCATGCTTGTGGAGTTCCTCTAGAGAGTTCCTTGCTGCATTTTGATAAATTTTATCGCATCTTTTCATATGTGTATTTATTCCTTACGTTTACACCGTTGTTAATGTTACTTCCTCGTCTTCTTAAATTATAAAAATAAATTCACCTTTTTATTATGCTTTTATTTATTCAGCTCGGCGTTATATTTGCATCTTTATTGGTTTAAATTTTAGAACTTCCCATTTCTTTTTTTTAGTTTCGTATGTATTTTTTAAATTTTTAATCAGTTAAAGAATCATTTTTTTATCAACAACAAAGAACAAAATTATTTTTCTAATCCATTCCAGAACTATCAAGATAACTTCTTGTTTATTTTAAATAAAAATTTAGAAATAACTCACCATAAAATTACGTAAGTCTATATAATTAAATAAATTAATTATTATATTAAACAATGTCCTTTTTCAACAAGTTAATTGGTACAAAAATTAATCTAACCAGAAGTGGTATAAAAATAGTAAACAGTTTCATGTTTTTAGAAAATTTCAATAATTATTAAATATTATATAACTAAAAACTTAAAACTTAACGTTAAAAAATCAGTGCTATAAAAAAGCAAAAACTTAAACGCTATTACAAGCTGAAGATACTTGGTAATACAACAAAGGTCGACCAAGCGTTTCGAGTTTAAAAAGTGTTAGAAAAACAGGAAGTTCATAGCGCGTTTGTTTCAAGGTGTCGAGAAATGCAAATTTTCTAAACGAACCAGTACTTATCCAGAAACTTTTGAAATTAAAAAGAAAAAAAAAAGATGAGAAGCTTGTAAAGTACGTTTCCTGTCATTTCTCGCTCTTTTTTTTATATATTGGTAACTATAAGTAATAAAATGCAAAAAAAAAGGGAACTGTTATCTTACAGAGCTATTTGCAGCAAGTTTGCGTCACCTAAAAGTCGTGTGCGCAATATATACAAATTTTTTTTTTTTTTTTTAACGGGCGCGTGAAAAAGCCTTTATTGTATTCGAATTGGGAAAAACTTTTGGTTTAGGATGTGTGCTTAACAAGTTTATCGAAAATAATCTAACCCAGTTAAAGAATTTCAAGTTAGTACAGCATACGTTACTAAATTGCTTTGGTTTAGTGTAATTTTACGAAAATATTATTCGTTTTTACATTTATCTGTACTACATCAATTTGGATATTTTATCAGTTACAATTGTATGTAATCACTTTTTTATTTTTTTTTTTAATAATATATTATTTGTTCTTATATCACGAAAGAGAGATAAAAGTGTAACGAAAATTTTCTTTCTATTATGATGTGTACAATTTGTTACATTTAAAATTATTAAAATTTGTGAATTTCAAAGAAATTAAATCAAAAGTAACTATACTAAAAAATGAGCAACGAAAAATACAAACATAATGTCCATCCCGAATCATTTAAGTATCTCATCACGTAAAACCCATGAACTCATCTAAACTCATTATTATTCAACTAAAAAAAATTGCTTACACCCAAATATTTGCCGCAATTTTTTAGCACATTACGTATATAGCGAAATATTTGTAACGATTAAAGCCTCCTCTGAATTCATACACATATATATCCCACAAAGTATAGCATTTTTCCGTGAAAGTCCGTTTGCGCGAGCCAAGGCTCGCCAGACAGAGAGGATGAGTAGAAAAAAAAAAAAAAAATGAGTTTGTAGAACGAAATCCAGGCACATGTATATACACATGAGGACGCGAAGGATTCATACGTACAATTGCTTACACTACGTTCCTCACAACGCGAGAGAGCTTAGAGTGAGACTCTTGACCGGAACTTCGCTCCAAGGAAGCGAATATCGTCCTAACTTTACTTGTATATGTACGTATGAATGTGTGCACATAGCTTTATTTTGTCTATGAATCTTTTTATTCTTATATGTATACACATATGTAGAGCATACAAAGGTATATTGTGTGCCTTTTTAAAATATACCAAACTTTAATTTATGTATGCAAGTATTACTATTGTTTATTCGGAAGTTTAGGAGCTCATGTACGCCTTCAATTAAGATGCGCATTAAATCTAGAGGTTAAAGAAATAAAATTTAAAACTTTATAAATTAAGTTAAATTTAATTTAAATTTATCAACACTATGAATGCATTATAATTGGAACAAATAGAATAAACAATTCAGTAGTTGAATAATAATATTTAAATGTCTAAAGTAAAAAAATTTATTACCCATTTCAGCAACAATAGCCGGAATTGCATAAGTTTAGATAAAAACCAAGAAATCTTGATTGTAATATTTCGCAAACGTAAACTGTTAAATTGTGACAATATGAAAGAAACTGAATGATTGTTTAAATATTTATTTTAACAAGAATTAAAGAAAATATTGGAATTGTGAATCAAATATTTTATAAAATAAATTTTTATTTTAAAAGGCATGGTTTGAAATTATTTCAAATATTTTTATACCTTACATATTTGAAATTCTAATCTGACATCTTCATTTATATAACATGACATGTATGAATCAATTGGTATAATAAAAGTCTCTGATACTTTAAAATTTATTAAAAGAACGGAGTCTGGGTTAAAGATTTTGATCAATCTTCATTCAATAATTTTTTTAGTATGTTTTTCGTCGTTATAATTTTGAATTTAATGTTTTGTGTGAAATTTCATACATAAAACTCTACATGTCAATAAACAAAGTTACACAAGTATATATAGAGAATAGAAGCTTCAATTTTAGAACCGCTGATTATCAAAATGTTCATTCAATTAAAAGATAAATTTAAATCGTCATTTAAATTAAATATCTGATCAATTTAAATAATAAATCTTAAAATAAAGTTTTAATGTCAAATCTTACTATAGTTTTAAATATAAATAACTTTAAAATTAATAAACCTTTTAACTTCTCTCAAGTTCTTATATATGATTAATTACTTTAGACACAAATGTTGCAGAAATTTGATAAACTTCAAAATTATATGCATAAAATTTTGCATGGAACATAAAAATTTTAGATTATTATGTGAAAAAGAGTTCATAAGATAATGTAAGGATTATACGATTTGTTCATTTTATGACCAAGCGGATTGAGTGTAATCTGATCAAAAGTTTCGTTTCGAATTTCTTAAGCTCCTTTTGAATTTAGATTTTTTAAAATAACGTAATTTCGTATAGTAATCGCGCTTAAAAACTGTTATCATCTTCTTTTCATAAATTTAAATTTTTAAATAATATGGCTATCGCAATAAGCTGTTTATAAAACTAACAACTTGAATATTTAACTCACTCAAAATGTGTCATTGCATTAAAAATTTTTAATCATTCAAGAATCACTAAAACTTGCTTTGTTTTCATCTCAATGAAGGCAAAAAAAATCCGAATTATAATAGTAAAAAAAAAGTAACTGGTACTCGATCGCTAAAATTCTAAGAACTCAAGAAAAGTACCGAACACTTTTTTTTCATTTTTCGCCATATAAGTATTATTCAACCCATATTTTTTTGCGTAAATTCTGCTATATACGGCGCTTACGCTTCAAAGCACAAAAGCGCGTTGTCCGACTTAGCAATTAATTAAATATGTGTTCCATCATGTTGGTTATTACATATTCTTTCTATCATTACGGTTTATATATATATATATATGCTCTGTTATATAAGTCACGCGAAAAATGAATGGACTTAATTAAACTTAACGGTATATGATACTTATCGATCGTTACCCTTATGCGCATCTTTTTTTTCTTTATTATTCTCTCTCTCTTCTTTTTTTTATAAACAATGAATGAAAAAGATGCTTTGAAAATTGTTATTAACTACAAATATAAAAGTGAAATAGTAATGTACAGATGAAACAATGCACGCTACTTTCAATAAAGCAATTATATGTATTATTTCATGATAAAAGATTATTTTTAATGATATGAATGAAAAAAAAAAGTATATCATTTTATCTATCACTTTTGTAATGGGATTGTTGCACTTCAAAGTGAAAAAGGACACAAGAGAAAGTTTATATCAAACTATTAATTAAAATTATTTGTGAAATTAATAAAGAAAATCTTTCGTATCATAATTTATATGTAGCAAGATAAACTATGCATTCATTTTTAAAAATAAATTAATCATCATTATTTCAAGATTGATTATTAGAGAAAGAGAAATAAATGAAACTACCAGCTGATTAACCCTCAAAACGCACACCTAAAAAAAATTACATGAGCTAAATACGAGAGTTGGAAATCCAGAGGGCTTACCGGTCTTGTGCAGCCGTTATTGAATATTTTGTTACAAAAAAATATCGAGTGTAAAGTAATCTTCTGTAAAGCATTTAAAAAAAGTGGAATAATCAGTTTTTGGTATAATGAACTTTAATTCTGGGTATTTAACGCCCACAATGCATTTTAACAGTTAAGTAATGAAAGTAAAAAATTGCGATGAAGCAAAATGTATTGAATTTCTTATAAGTGATGCAATCACAGTAATCGTAATAGAATAGTTTATTTTTTTAATATTGAAAATATTATAAGTTATTTGACTTTTTTATGTTATTCTAAAAATTAGCTGGGTAAAGGGAATTGAAATGAAAATGTTATAGTTTATTGTAAAAAATTTTTTTCTAAAAACATGCTTATACATTCTAAATGAATAAACAAAATTTAACGAACGAATTATATGTGAATCGCAAATTAGTTTCTTCTGACTTTAAAAAATCAAATATGCATCTTGGTCATTAAAACTAAAAGAATATATGTACTAATTTTGATTAACTAAATTTTGAATGCTCTAGAGAAAATTTAAATTTTAATGAATTATTAAATAGAAAGAAAAACTTCATTTACATTAAAAAATAATTTGTTCCAAAAGCTCAAGTAATTAAAAAATTGAAAAGTAATAAATATTACATGAAAATCTTTATGAATTAATAAAAAATATTCTTCATAAGTTAAAATTAAAATTGTAAATAAGAGATTAAAAAATTTAACATTTACAAATCGCAGAATAAAAGTTCAATTGCTTCTAAAGTAAAAATCAAAGAACGTCTTTTTTCATAAAAGTTGAAAGAAAATACTAGAATGTTGAACAGTTTTTCTAAAAAACGTAATGTGATTATGAGAGGTCCTCAGTGGCTCAGTCGCTAGAGCGAAGGATTCGTAATCTCGAGGTTCCGAGTTCGAATCCCGCTCTCGGCCAATTGCTACAAGCACCTCTGTACGTTACATGTGCTTTATTCAGAAACACACTAATGACCTTCGTCGCTAATTAGCATCGTAATGATAGCATAAATAGAACGATGTAAAAAAAAAAAAATTAAAAAGAAATTGTTTTAAAAAGAAAATCAGTAGCTGTTCTGCTAATATCTTTTTATACTATCTTAAAATAATTATATTAAAAAATTGCATTATCCGTACTTTACTTTATATTACATTATTTCAAATAAAATACATCTTTTCTATTTTCCTTTTAATAAACAACTAACAGAAATTTTTTTAGCATTATCAACTCTTTATTTATTTAAACCTTATATTTTAACTGTAAGCATAATCATTCTAAAAATGTTATTCGCAATAACCTAGTGCCCACCTAACACGTATATATCTAACGTTCGCCAGCAATGTGCTCGCATTATAAAAAAAAGAAGAAAAAAAAAACTCGTGTTCGTACTATAAAAAAAAAGGCTTAAGTGTAAAAAGAACCGCATAATATTCCAAGAAACATAAAAGAAGAGGACACACCTCTTTGTCCTTAAAAGAATAAGTGCACACAAAATTTAAGACGTGTATGTATTGAGATCCCTTGTAAGAGAACGAGTTTTTCTTAGCGACGTGCACCGAAAAACCACAGTAACGGCGCATGTTTTACGCATGTATATGTGTATGCACTGCCGGATACCACGGAGCCAGCCCTATTATGTTGTACACATATATATATATATATATATATACGATGTTTTCGGACCCTTTTGCGAAGCCTTATAAAATGTATAAACGTATACCGATCCCACGGTCTTTGCAATGAGAATGAGAAACGTATAAATTGTCACAATGGTATATTATTTGTAGAACATTGACACCGTTAAAGGAATAAATATTTGGTCATACTGTGATTGACAATATAAATGTGAGAAACTCGATTTTTTAGTTTTTTTAATTTTATTGTTACATTGTTTTTATAATTACTAACGCCTTTAATTTATTGTATAGAGAGTCCAGAAAATACATTACAGTTAATTACATTTCTCTATGTACAGATTTAAATTATTAAGTAATTTTTACATATTGAATAATAATTTTTGTTAATTAGAACCAATAATTCTTTCTAATTTAAAAATTGAATATTTACATCTATAACAATAGGTGCATACCAAAAATGTTTATTTCAATAATATAAAATAATTACAATGTAAAATATATCTGCTTAATCTATATTTTAAAAAATTTGAATTTGCATTTAACAATGAACAAGATTTAGAAAAAATAATAATACTTAATAATTTTATTTAAGTAGGTTAATAAATTTTCATTAAATAAAAGTACAATGAAAGTTTCTATAAGTAGGGTCTATTATAAAATTATTATAAAGCTTTGCGCGGCTTAAAAATATTTTTAATTTCTTGAGAAAGTATGTTATTGCATCCGTCTGTATCTTGCTATTAAATATTGTAATACTATCTTGTTTTAAAAATAAATGTTATTCTTTTCATCTTGAAATTTTTAAATAAAATATAAAAAAAAATAATAACGGATAATATTCTTTTGAAGAATCAAATTCCGTTATATTTCAGCCCGTAAAAATATTTTATTATATCTTTATTTTCGTAATTTTAAAGATCGACGAATTATGGTTTATTTGAAAATTGCGAAAAATAATTATCCGCTTTAACGTTGAAAATTTGTTTTCTTCAAATGAGATCGAAAATAAGTTATTTGCTTAACTTTCTTTAAAATTGACGCATATAATTATATATTGTTAGTTTCACAAGTGTAAATAAAGCGAAATTTTTTTTCTTTCAACACTTAATCGTATCGAATCTTCATCTTTCGATTCACTTTCTTTTTAATTATAAACTGAAAAGAGAGAAAGGATCTAACGATTTCTTAGTTTTTTTTTTAACTTTACGCAAAATAAATAAGAATTTTTTTCTTTTTTTGTTTGAACCTTTATCATGTTATAAAAATGTCAATAAAATCTATTATTTTAATGATCTAATTTAATGTAATGTTGATAATTTATCTGATATTGATCTTCGTTCATTTTACAACATTTTTTGTTAAATATTCTTTTAAAGAGTTTCATTAATTGCCCATATTTTAACAATCAAGCCGATAAAATAAAGGATTTAATTAATATTCTATATTTTTTATGCCAGTAGGATACAGCTAAGATTGTTTAATATAAACGTTCCTTTCAATTAAAATGAATAAGTTATAATTTATTAAGAATATAAAGCTGCTTGGAAAACTTTGTTTTATTTTATGGACCGTGTCTAAGCATTTCTAAGATTATAATTAAGACTCGAAATTGCTTTCACGGTATTATTTTGCTGAACATTCTTTTTTTTTAGTTAATTCACTACTGTTAAGAAGAAACTTTTTAAAAATTTTCTTTTTAAAATACATAATTTATTGCACTTAAAACGAAAATGCTTTCAACACTTGGAAATCGATTAATTTGAAGTTTCATTATTAATATTGAATTTAAAATTCTTAAATAACAAATAAAAATTGACTAAGAAAAATAAATTTAATAATTCATTTGTCTCCAGTAATACGAGACACAAGATGCTTTCTGGAGAACGGAGCAACGGCAGCCCATTTGTTTGTAAGCGAGGACCTCAAAGTAGGCGACACAGTCGGTATACTTGGTGTCCTTGGCGATCCGGGGCTCCAGGGTGATATTGAGCTGAGGCTTCAGGAACACGATAGTCCAGTGACGTTTTCACCGCACTCGCGTAATCTAACGCTCACGCGACCTCTTGATAAAGAAGGCATCGAAGGACCTGCTAGTGTTTACATTAATGTTATATGCGAGAGGAAACATACTTTGGATCCGGTATGTGAATTTATTTATTTTTATGATAATGCAATATTTTTTTTCCGATAAAACCTTGAACGTAAATAATTTATGATTCTATGTGAGATATCACTTGATATTAATTTTTTAAATAAATTAGGTTTTATGTGACATTCCATCTATAATTTAAATCTTACCACTTACTCCAGAATATTAATAAATTTTCAATTAAAATGTTTCTAAAAGTACCTGTAATTTTATGAGATGTGATGTGATCTGTAATTTACATTTGGCATGGAATATCTTTTAGATTGAGGATAACTTTTCGTTTTAAAGATAAAATGTCACATGAATTTTTTATGATTTCTTAATTTTTTACAACAAAAGAAAAAAGTTTACGACAAGGACAATAGTAGTTAAATTTATTAATTATTTCGTTTTTGTTTTGAATTTTACAAAAAAATAATTATTTGTGTCAATTGATGTAGGGTTTCGTGATTCCTGTAAATATTCGAGTTACCGATGCCAATGACAATGCTCCAGAATTCATTAACGCACCATACGTTTTAAATATATCAGAGGTAAATGAATTTTTAACTTACTTAATCTTAAAAGTGAGTTAAAAGTTAATAACAATCTTTCAATCGTAACAATTTACAGGTGACAGTAGTTGGCACCAGAGTTTTACAAGGTGTAAGAGCAGTGGATGCCGACCAACCTGGACCATATTCAACTGTACAATATTCAATTTTACCGGGACCACACGCGGTAATTATATTACTTAATTTTTCATTAATCAAATTTTTCTTTAATCTTTATTCTATAATTCATATTTGCAATAATTTGAAAATATTAAAAATTGTATAAGCAGCCAATTTTTGTGGACAGCGAAAAAGTTCCATTAGAGGTAACATTACAGAACCTCAGAACAATGAAAACTGTTAAAACTGCTGTTTATAAAGCTTTATTACCATTACGTGTTTATAATGTTTGTACTATAATAAAAGTAAGTAGTAGTTGAATTAAATGTTCGTATGCATTTAGATGTCTTCACGATAATAGTTCTGTCATGTTTTGGAATGCTATATAGATAGTCCTGTGTATTATATACCCTTATTAATTTAGTTACGTTTGTAAATAAAGTCATTTACATGAATATTTTTTTAATCAACGGATGGATTTGACCTTTTATGTAGTTTTAAAACACATGAATCAGCACATTTCAACACATTATTTAAAGTGGTGATACAGTTAGTTAAAAGTGCTGAAAACAAGAATCAAACTCTATCTATAAAATTACGTGGAGTCCCGCGTCTTGGCCACGTCAATTATTGAATCATTTTTTAATTATTATTTAAATAATCTTTTTTTATTACAAAAGTTAAAGTTTTATATCACAAAAAAAAAATAATTTTTTTTATCTTGATTTTTAGAATTTTTTATAATTGTATTTAAAACTTATAATTTTTATTTATCTATATTATTACATTAACATTTGCTTTCTAATAATTATTTAATTATTTTATTTTAAATTGCTAAACAATATGCATTTTTATCATACGATAACAGTTCTCCATTTCTGAAAAATCCAGAAACTTATTTTGGCATTTTTCCAAATGATCCTGAACTGATATAGAGGTTTAAATTCACAAGTATCGAATTACATTCGAACCTGTTAGTCGTCTATTTTCATCCAGAATTTTTACTATCACATTAGATATAAATAACAAATATTTTTCATATATTGCAATAAATTTGTACTGATTATTTATTTTTTTTTTTCATAAACTATAGGATTTTTTCGTATTTGCTAATGCATTGGAAGGAACTTTAGTATTACGGAAGCCTCTTGATTACGAAACCCTTAGCAATTTCTCCGTTGGAATTCGTGCCCAAGTATGTATTATATTTCAATGCATTCTATACATTGAAAAAAAATAATTTTCCACAATATTAATCGTTAAATTATTTTAGGATCAAGGTAATCCACCACAATCATCCACGACTACTTTGTATGTCAATGTAATTGATGCCGATGATCAAAATCCTGCCTTTTTAAATGATCAGTACAGAGTTAGCGTTCCTTTGAATATCAAAACTGTAAGTATATATTTATTTGAATTATAGTATCTTAATAATTAAAATTAGTTGAACAGCATAACTATCGATAAAAAGAAAGATACATAAAAATTAAACAAAAATATTCACATGAAAGTATTATTAGTTAAAGTTCTAATCCAATCTTTTTTAGAGGAAAATCTTAAGGGTCGATCCAGCCCCCATTAAAGCTGTTGATCAAGATGTAGGAATAAGTGCTCCAGTTAGATATTCTATACAGGGTGGTATCTTACCATTTCTCACGTTAAATCCTGAAACTGCCGATATTATCGTGACTCGACCTTTGCAAGATCACGAATTAATATCTGCTGCAACGCTTGTTATAAAGGTATTAATTATGATAAAAGGAAGGACGGTCGATTTAAAAAATTCTTTAATTTTAAAATCGGCCGTGTTTTAATATTTTTAGAAAAAATTATTAGTTCATATAATGATTATCATAATTTTAAAAAATAATGTATTTATTCTTTTTTCTGTTGAATAGGCTACACAAATTGACAATCAAGATCGTTATGCTTTAGCAACGGTCATTGTTTCTAGGGAAGGAAGTACAGAAGATGACTCTACGAACGGTAATGTCTTAAACTATTATAAAAAAAAATCAGCTAAAAAAGGTAAAGGAATGTAATAAAAATCAAAGCAATAAACCATTACAGGTGTTGTGGGAGGCCGTTTACCAGTAAGATTCGTACTAAAAGACTATCACGCGAGCGTTCCTGAAAATACACCTCCCGGCAGTGTTATTCTCACAGCTGGAGTCAATAAAATCGATCCTGTAAGCTAACTTTTCTCATGCTCATTTTGCTTTATCGATGTTTCAGCCTTCTACGTATATAATCATACATTCTTTTCTGCTTTTTTTTTCTCTCATAGAATCTGAGATTCTGGCTTGTTGGCGCTAGCGAGGATTTGGAAAGGTTTTCCATTACTAATTCAGGAGAATTGATTCTTAAGGGCAATTTGGATTACGAGAAAAGAATACAGCATAGTTTTCTTGTTCATGTTACGGATAAGCACAATGTAATTACATTACTTATGACTTACTTCAGTTTTTTCATGTCTATTGATCTGTTTTTAATGTTTTACTATTATTTTTTTTTTTTCAATTTTTATGATTAACCCA
The DNA here is from genome assembly GCA_017163975.1 of Anastatus disparis. Lineage (NCBI taxonomy): Eukaryota > Metazoa > Arthropoda > Insecta > Hymenoptera > Eupelmidae > Anastatus > Anastatus disparis. The sequence goes on from JAFFSR010000227.1 coordinate 2,788,157, forward strand.
TTAATTTTAAATAATGAAGTAAATCATTATTTAATTTATTTTTATAAATTATTATTTTATCATAATTTTTAAAGATATAAATAATAATAATAAATTTAATTTATAGGTATTGTATATTTAATTATTGTTTTTAGAATGACACAGCAAGAGTTAACGTTTCAGTAGAAGATGTCAATGAATGGGATCCGAGGTTTCGACATCCCAGATACGAATTTCATGCTAGGACCTTAAGAGAAGGTTCAATAGTTGGTAAAATAACTATTCTTTATTATAGTTTTTACACTTAACAATAAAATATAAATTTAATTTTTAAATATTAATTTTAAAAAAATTTAATATAGGGAGACTCGAAGCTGCTGATGGCGATAGGGGAGATAGAGTTTCATTATCCTTAAGAGGACCTGATGCAAGGTAAAATTTAAAATTATAATTTCAAACACATAAAAAATAAACGTATGAATATTAAAATAATTTTCTTATATCAGGTCATTTGAAATACGTGACAATGGAGAATTAATTCTCCGATCGATGGGGCCATTTAATGGCACCATTGCACGATTGGTTGCCATTGCATCTGACACTGGTAAACCTCCGAGGTAACATATAATTTTTTATTTGATTGATTGTTAAATAAAATTGTATTGATTTACCATTAAATAAATAATTTATCACTTATTTATAAATTAATTTTTTAACTTTTTTTTAGATCGAGTATGATACCAGTGATAGTTCATTTACCTTCTACCGGTGCTACACCAGTTGCAGCAAGAGCAGCACCCGCATGGTTAGGTAGCAGTGTTCTTTTGGTTGCTGTATTTGGTGCTGTTCTTGGCCTCCTTGGAGTTGTTATTTTAATCCTCATTTTATACATTTATAAGCAGTAAGTCTATTTAAGAACATTAATTAAAAAATAAACAACATTAAAATATTAATTAATATCTCCAATATTCAATTATTTATTTATTTCTAATTTTATTTAACGTCGCTGTATTTCAACTATCATTGCGATACAAATTAGCGACGGAGGTCGTCAGTGTGTTTGTGAATAAAGCACATGTAATGTACAGTGATGCTTGTATAAATCGGCCGAGAGCGGGATTCGAACTTGGGACCCCGAGATTACGAATCTATTGCTCTGCCGACTGAGCTACTGACGACCTCTCTGATTTTATTTTTTAAAAGTACTTAACAGTTATATAAATATTTTAATGAATCTAATTTTTTTATTTATTTTAATTGCAAAAGTATATTTATTACCAATAAATTCTTTCCTAAAAAAGTATATAATTGGTTTGATTATTTAAATATAATAAGTAAAATAATTTAAATTTTTAGCAAAAGGCCAAAAAGCGGAGGATCCGTAAGCTCGGTCGGAACCGGATACAGAGAAAAATCTCCAGTTCCTTCGGCCTTAAGTCCAACGCCGCAAATTTTAGGGGCCAGCATTTTACAAGATACTTTAGAAATATCGAGGGATAGACGTTGTGGTTCTAACGACATTGACAATCCCGTTTTCGGAGAAGACAATGATAGCTACAATGCTACGATTAAAAGTAAGGAATTTTATTCGTAAGGAAAAAGTGTCATTAATTATTTTTTAATGAAAAATACAGTTTAGAAAATTAATTTATAAAAATTTCAGGTGTCATATCAAGTAGACAAATGCCACTTTATTCTCGGCACAAAGTGGCGCCTGCACCAGAGCCACCAGCTTTATCAGCAACTTCGAATATACCGAACGTCGGCGGACTTGTTCAAAATATGAACGACTTGAGCGCTCGGAGTAATTTTAATAATTTGGAAACCGGCTCGCAAAATTCATCAAATTTTTCGGGCGATCCACCGGACTCGCTGGCGCCAACGTGGCCAGCTGAATCTATATCCAGAAGGGTAAAGAAACTCTCTTGGGACGATGATGACAGGGTTGGTTTTGGAGAAAAAGTCTGTTTTATCATTTTGTGACTTTGTTGATAACACGCTTTGATGCACTTAGTTGTTATTGTACATTTTTAAGATAACTTTTGCACCTGCAAGTCACTTTAATGTAAAATTAGATTTTTATATACAGTAAAAATGTTTCGTAAGATTTAGAAAATTATTAACAGTTGTAAATATAATACAATTACTACCCTGGTAGAAATCGTCACCATTTTTTGGCCAACCGTGGACTATTAGTTAAAAACACAGCCATAACCTATAAAGTTAACAAACGAGTAGCAGATACAGTATTTTTATTGGTGAAATTTCTACCAGGGTAATCTGTAAAATATATCATGACATCGCATTATTAAAAACAGAGTCAACCTAATAGCAAATGGACATCGACCTGTAAATTAATAAAATTAATGACGATTCTTCAGCATATTTTTCTACTTAATACTCCGGCATTCCATTCATACTAAATTATTTAAAAAATTTTTAAATAATAAATTTTATATTTACCAGATTTGATCTGTCTATTTATTAGCCGGTCGACTCTATACAAAATTAAAACGATAACACGTATTAAAATTATTTAGATTTAAACTAATTATTAAAAATTATTGCATTCAGACTAAAAATCACTCTTTATTAATGCACGTTAAATAACATATTTTAGTGAAAGAATCAACTTTGTAAATATATTTAGAAAAAGAATAGTAATAAAAACATTTTATAACTATTCTTATTTTATTACATTATTACGTGAAATAAAACAAAAAATCTATTTTATTGCTAATATTGTTTGTAAATATAGTAAAAAAATGTTTAATAATCACTTACTTCTATTTCAACAGACAATGGACAGCATGGAAGTCGCAGCAGAAGCTCGCGCTAGCACCAGCCAGGCCAACAACGAACAGCTTAACTTGACAGTGTATTTTTGAGCTTCCATATGTATATCGAGAGATTTAAAATCTCTTTATATTGTACAGAAATATAAAATCGCTGCTGCATTGCTCTCTGCAGTGGTGAAAGTAAGTTGTGTGTACTTTAATTTGTTTAATAAAAAATGAAAGAAAAAATACACGTACGTATCGAATCTACAAGTCATTTCTCCTACATTATCCCCAATTAAGTGAGTTGAATTTATCTCGAAGATTTTTTTCTATCTTTATTTAAATGTACTATTATAATAGAAAAGATTAAGATCAGTAGGTCAGTTTGTGCAGATATTTTTTTTAGTTAAGAAAGTGATTTATTAATGTAATGGTAAAGGTGACAAACAAAACTGGAGAAAATTTATTCACAAAAGTAGTTCACAAACAAAAGATAATAATCTTATTAAAGCATAATAGTCGTCATTCTTTGTTTTGGATTATAAATATAAACGTGAAGATTAAAAAAAAATTTTTTTTATGTATACAGAACTGAATATTAACATGTTTTTATATTGTAAACATTTATTAAGAAAATATACTAAACTTATATTTATAATTTTTTTATTTTTATGATTTTTTCAAACTATTGAATTTTTTTTCTTACTTGAAATTATATGGAAAATTATTCTATATTATAAAAAACTTTTTTAAATTTATTATAAAATAAAATCGTTAAGTAATAGCTCGTAAAAAAACTTAAAAAAAATAAACAGTTTATTGAACGAACGAAATTTTTTCCATAATATAATTAAATGTAAAAACAGCCTATAAAATAATGATATGAAATTGAGAAAAATATATGAAACCCAGATCCTGTGCCCTTTTTGGGTAAATTTTTGATGATAAAAAATATATTAATTATTAGTTATACCTTATATATAGTCCAAATTTAATCCAATTGAATTTAAACTTTTTAATGAAATACAATTTATTAAATAATAATTATTATTAAGCTAATGAAATATTCAAATTTATATATTTTATAATCTTTCAGCATAAATTAAACATTATTTATACGAAATTGTATTTGACGGTGCATAACATTACGCAAATAACCTAATTTCAAAAAATGCATTTCAATTCAAATCTGATTTTTCTAATAGCACTATTTACTTTCACTAAGCAATATATTATCGATAATTTGTCAATTTACTAAACCTCCAAATGCTAGAATATTTTGTAATCTATATAAAGGCAGTTTAAGTTTTTCATTTAGTTTCTACACATAATAATAAATTAATTATTTTAAACAAATCAGACAAAATATTATTCATGAATAAAACTTTATAGGATTTTGTACTAAATAAAATTTGAGAATATAATAAAAAGAAGTAAAAATAGATATTTTATGCTTAACACCTAAGATAGTAGTTAGCAAGTATATATGTAACTAAAATTAAATATTTTAATCTATGAAATATTTAACGCAAATGTATTAATTAATGAGTATTTAACGTAAATTAATAACATGCACAGGCACATCATTAAACAAATGAAAAAATCAATATCTACGTAGGATTAACAGATATTAAATTATGATATAGTTTCTACTTAAAAAATATGTAATATGATAAGTAATATTCAGAGCGCGTTAAAAAACTCTAAGCAACAAAAAAAAACTTTTATGACTTCAATAGCCAAGCGCGGAATTCTAACTATTTTTTTTTTTTTTTTTTATTTAACGTTGCGATATTTATGCCATCATTATTGCTAATTAGCAACGGAGGTCGTCAGTGTTTGTGAATAAAGCACATGTAACGTACAGTGGTACTTGTATCAATCGGCCGAGAACGGGATTCGAACTCAGAACCTCGAGATTACGAATCCATCGCTCTACTGAATGAGCCACTGACGACCTCAGGATACAAACATTAAAATAAATATTCAAGTAGAAAATATTTTAAATAATGTTATCCCATAATAACACTTGATGAATGTATTTTTTTTATCTAAAAAAAATATTACAATTGGTTTACAGCTTTTAATAGAAAAATGCGAATACGGTATAATATAAGAAAAGATAAATTCTGGTTCATTAAAAATTAAATATCATCATCTTCAGTATTTTTGGTACAAAAATATTTTTTTTATATTAAAAAATCATTAAAATTTGCAATAGTGATAATTTTACGGTATTAACGTTTTTATTTTTTTAAATTTAATTGAATTCAAAAATTTATGTATACGTACATAAAGTAGGTTAATTATTTGCAGCAAATTTGATAAATGAATTTTTATTCTCACTGCTTACTATTGATTTCGTTATTGATACAAATTCTAAGAAAATTCTTTCACGTAAAAATTTATTGAGTTTTGCTGTTTCATAATAAGGTATTCATATGGGATATTCCGTATTTCCCAAATGTTTAAAAACGTCAATTTTGACCTTGTTCAAAAATTCTAGATTTTTATTATTTTCATAATTAGAAAAAATAAATAAATATTTATTAAATAAACTTAGTTTTTTCAAAATTTTTATTCGTATACAAAAACCGTTTTTGTAAATAAAAAAGTCTTGATTAAAAACAATGTTTATATAATATTGAAATTTTAATAATATAATAAAAGCCAAAGTCAAAAATGGGTCACAAGAATATATTAATTTTTTTTTTCAAAAATTTATGAAATACAAAACGAAGATTTATTAAATTTCTTTATACGCGATTTAAAGTAATATTTTAAAATGAACTAAAATTTGCTAAGTGTTGATATTTTTAAACGCTAAAAATGAAATTGGAGATCTTTTCACCCACTTTTACTGTTACTTGATAAGGATTTTGTAGTCGAATTATGCGGGCGTGCCTAACTAGGACAAAATATAACTTATATTAAAAATTCAATTATAATTAATTTATCAACAACAAAAAGTCAAAAGAATAAAATTTTGGTAAAAAATTAGTTTTGAAAATCTGATAATAGTCCATCTTCTTAAGGAGATGTGAAACGGACACTACACCTGTACTTATTGATATTAGCTTCCTTTCTATTTTATTGCTGAATTTCCAGAAAAGAAATGCATTAGCTTGTAGTATGTACCAAGATGATTATTTTTTCAAATGAATTCATTCATTAGCTTTTAAGATATTTGGATTCCTGTACAAAATTGAAAAATTTTAATAAATAATTTTGGAACCCAAAATTCTCAATAACTAATGAATGAATTTATTTAAAAATTTAACTGAATAATCTTCATGGTACATACTACAACTTGATGCATTTTTTTATTGAAAATTTTGCAATAAAATGTAAAGATAGTGAATATTTATGAGTACAGGTGTAGTGTCCATTTCACATCCCCTTAAATGTACTTTATATTCAATAAATAAAAATGTAGATTTTCCATTTTTATGAACTTTTAATTTAAAACAAATTTTTTTTCATACGAACTTGTATTTATCGGTTGCCGATCTTTAATGAACGTTGTCAATTCGTGATGCAATCAACTAGAACTCTACTCTTTGTAAAACCGGTAAACCATAACATAAATATTAAGAACCATAATGGAAACATAAATAATTGTATATTATTTTATACAATTATATGGAGAGCAAATAAATTCAAATAAAAGAAATTATTGTATTTTAATTAACTGATTACTCAAAAGTAAAAAGATAACAAAATAATCAAGATATTATGTTTCACATATGTAAAGATTTGTCCTTTTTTTATAAGTAATTATTTAAAATAGCAGCCATCAATCACTCTGATTGTCAAAAAATTTTAAAAACACTGTTAATCTAAATTCCAAAAGTTTTGACTAATTTAATTACTAAAGACATCGAGTAGTATAAGTAATTACTTGTGTCCCACTCGAAAAAAAAGTTTTTAGATGGTTATCGGCACACTTTAAACAAGCGCCGATATATCAATTTACAAAAAATATATACAGTGATACAAATCTGTACACTTTATCTTCCAATAAGTTTTTTTATTTATAATCAATTTAACATACATCAATTTAACATAAAAATGTTTTCAATTGAAATGATAATTATAGAAAAAATGAAGATTTAGATTCAACAAGTATCTTATAAAAATGAAACTGAATTTGTTTGCCGTTCTAATCAGTAAGTATCAATAAAATCTCACTGGTACACGCATAAACAGAGCCGTCTGAACAACATCCGTCTCGCGACAATTATAGGTACCAGAAACACAGAAACACATTCAGACGTCATCGTTGACAAAAGAAGCAACGAAAAGCAAAAAAAAATATACCCACTAATATTGATATCTATATATAAACATCCATACACAAAAGCCATATTCACACGTACACGCGTTTACAAACACACGTGCGTCAAGGTAAAAGAAAGTGTTCAATTTCAATGAACGAGGTAGTGGGAGAAAGTGACCCAGAGAGAAAGAGAAGTAGGCATTGGATATTAAGCCCAGTTTTCAGGATCATCAAGCATTTCTATACACCGTCAAAGCTAAATCTTTTATACCTCAGTCTCACTATGGCTTTTGACAATTTACACTAGTTCATATATATCCTCGTATTTCCTTTTTCTTTCATTAAAACAACATTTTTTTCAATTTTCACGTGAGTGACATCTTTGTTTTTATATATATTTTGTGAAATTATATTGTTATGCTGGACAATAGACTATGTATAAAGCGTATTGTTTCCGGAATGTTTACTATAGAGTTTTTATTTTCGTTGTGTGATTTGTATATGAAATTGTTCGGTTGTATGATTTGCGTGTGCAAACGAATAAAGGCTTAGCTTTTTTAATTTTTTTCTCTGTTTAATAGTTTCCTTTATCGTTTTGTTGCAGAATAAGTTGAGTTTTATTTAAGCTGCTATTGACGCAATCAAGCTTTTTAGAAGTTTTTTTTCAAAGTTTTACAATTTTTTAAAAGTGCTTATATATAATCACGTGTAAGTAAATCAGTACTTTAATTTTAAAAGCTTTTTGCAGATTATCCAATTAATCTGAATTTGAATATTATAATTTGAATAAATTTATAAACATAAAATAATTTTGACCCTTTCAAAATTTATAGTTTGTTTCTTAAATAATAAAGCAGCTCGATTTTGAGTACAAATATAACTATAAAAAATTATTTTTTAATATTTGGTTATTTTAAGCATAGACTTTTTTTAAATTTTATTCACATTTTACATTATTTAACAATAATCTTTTCCTTAAATTTAAATAATAATGTTAATAAATAAAAATAATATTGTAATTAATTTTACATTCCCATCAAAGAACCAATTTATTATATTCAATAAATACGCTATAAAACTAACAAATCGTTAACTTAAAACTAAGTCGCCGATAGTGAAAATCTTTCTATTAAAATTTCTTCAGCGAAACTGCCGAGTCGTTAAAAATCGCAATAAATTCTCCAAAGTATCTATAATCATCGGTATGATTAAAAAAGAAGAAAAAAATGAAGAAAAATAGACGTTTAGGCGATAGAAAGAGAAACATTGACTTTTAGACTTATTGCTCCGTGACGCGCGGAATTTCCAAGAGAGAAAGTTATAACGTTTTGTATGTATATATGTATGCCTCCAGGGGGACCATCAGGAAATCTTTCGCGATGTTTGTATAGTATGTATGCGATGCAAATTTTCATGCGGGATATACCTCATTAACATTTCGCCGCAAAAAAAAAGCAGCTAACGTTTATTCTTTTGTCTTTTAATGATGTTATTATGCGTTAATTTTCTTTTCTTTTTTTTTTTGCTTTCGTTTCTTTTTTTATAGGAATTTTTACAACAATGCCAAAGATTTGCCAAGTGATTCTACTCCTCGCGGTGGTGGTCAACGTTGTCCTTTGTAGATATGGTAATTAATTTCATTAGATTAGAATTATATGTATATACTGTGAGATAGTAAGAAAAAGTTCTTTTTAGATATGGCTAATTTTTTTAAAATGAAAGTAGAATATTATAATTTTGGCAATTGGTGCTTACGAAATTTGAATTTTTTACTAAACAACATAAACTTTTAATAAAAGTAATAAGAAACTGTTCTATTATAACAATATTGCATTTTTCAACACATTTTATAAATTTGAAAATATTTAATTTGTAAATGTAAACTTTATATATTTATATTGTATTTTTTTTTATTCTCTTCAACGGGGCAATAAATACCTGGATTGTTACACATAATAATATTTAAAAAAAGCTTAAATATTTTTAATTATCTATTATTAGAAGTATTCCATGAATTAATAAAATATCTTTAACTTAAAGTTTTGAGTTTTCTAAAAATAATCGAAATTATTTTTTTTTCAAAAAACTGCTTTCACAAAGAATCCAAAAAAAAACTTAATCTTACTTCAACATAACCGATCATCATAATTAACAAGTTGATTAATGTAAATAGCACGGCAATCGTCATCATTTAACGAGACAATAGTAGACGCAGATTCAGATCCGTCGAAATTAAATTCGATCGGTCCATGGAGTGAAATGCTCGAGGATTACATTTGTACCGGCAGTGAAAATTTAAATTCACGTAGCTCGAGAGTAATGAAACTTGGCGATACGACGCTAAAGGTAACGGCAAACAAAGTTTCTCCGCCTAACAAACGCGACGTCACTGAGACTGATCTTTATCTTCTCGGTAAGTAATAAAAACCTTTAAATTATTCATTATTTTTAAATGTATACATTTAAGCGTAAATTTAAAAAAGCTTTTATAAAGTTTTCTAATTTTTTTTAGTACATTTCGAAAAGGTAATTGATTTTTTATTTTTTGCTTAATCAAGTTTCATTCTTAATTACTATGGAGAAAATAAGCATGTAAAACTAATGTAAAGTTAATCAGTACATTTATTTTAAATTACGAATTAAATTTAAAGTTGGTCAAAGATATTTATATAATTTAAACTTGAATGTGTTCAAGTTATCATTATCATTTCGGAGTAAATAGTACATTTAAATTTAAAGTGTAACACTTATATACACCGAAATACTCGATACTCAAGAACGTCCTTTCATCGTTCAATGCTCTCGATTTCTCAAGGTCACGTACTCAATTGTCGTGTCAGTTAATCACTCTCTTTTGATTGTCTCACGGTTAATCTTTCCGCTGCATGCTTCCTCATATTCTTTTAATTGATGAAATTGTACACTAATTAAATTATGCGCCTAAAAAAAATATTCCCACGTGATATGAATCTTGTTGAAGTTACATTTTTAAAATCTGCGAACACGACTTTAAAAATTTGTAAAAGTAATTTGTAAATTAAAAATTTTTTTTAACTTCGACAATTGTTAACATTATAAGAATTTTTTTCAAAATTCTATGAATTAAGTCTAGTTTTGAATTTCATAGCTATTATATAATGTCAAAATTCATCGTATTAAGTTATCGAGGCGCGACGCGCGCCCCTTGATTTATGAACAACAGATACTTTTAATATATTTTTATACATTATGAAAGCTAAATTTTTTTTTAATACAGAATATAGTATCAGCTTTTTTAATTTTTTCAAAAAGAATTTCTGACTTTGCGTGCTATTTTTTAGATTCTAAAATATTGAACATGTTTTTTCATGAATTAGAACTAAAATTACAGTGATTTTAAATTTCAAGTTATGTATGAGGTCGTCAGTGGCTCAGTCGATAGAGCGATGGATTCGTAATCCCGAGGATCCGAGTTCAAATCCCGCTCTTGGTCGATCCATGCAAGCACCACTGTATTATTATATATGCTTTGTTCAAAATACACTGACAACCTCCGTCGCTAATTAGCATCGTAATGATAGCATAAATACAGCGACGTCAAATAAATTTAAAAAATGAAATAGTTGTATGTTAGAAATTTAACGAATAGTTTTTTTTTTATTTTTCATAAATAATATAATAGGATGAAATTCAATTTTTAAAATAACCATAGAATTCCAAACTAGACCAAATTATTCATATTTTGAAAAAATTTCTGAAATGTTAAAAATTGACGGAGTTAAAGCCATACGGAAATTGGAGTACTTTTTAAATTTCTTAATTTTCATTTTTAATATTGAGTAGGCTGAGTAGAATGAAAAAATAAAATTTCCAAGCTGAAATCCGAACATGTGTCTCTTTGAACGTATATTAAAACATATTTTTTCATTACTGTCTGTATTTGAATGGAATCAACAATATAAAGAAGTATAAGACCATACAAATATTCACAATGAACATATAAAAATGTACATAAAATCTATGGACATGAATAAAATAGTACAAAAATGTATAACTGTGTTGAACTATAAGAATTTTGGTATGTTAATAAATCTATATAAAAATACAAAATACATAAAGCAGCTGTTAAGCGAACAACATTTAAAGAGTATTTAAAAGTAACTGAATTACAATTAAACAAACGTATTTAAATAATCAAATATATTTTAACATAATTTTTCTACAATTGAAACAAACAAGACATGAAAAATATGTATTTTCGTAGCAGTATAAATCAAGTGTTCCGAAATGCAATTGCAGTTAATTTCTTGAAATAGTTTCTTCAAAACCTTGACTTTCGACTTTCAAAATATTTTCAGCGTTCAGATAATTGATCGAATAGTTTAAAAGTTCATTTAAAGGTCTATTACACTGATATGCTTTGTTTCGGTAGAGTTATCAATTTACTAGATAATCTTATTATTTGCTCAATATTCATAAACCTACCGTTTAAAATTTTTTTTTATTTAAAAAAATAAAATAATAATACAATGTGAAAGTAAAAATTATGATTCAAAAATCTTACTTTATATAAGATATTACTGCAATAATCTAGTAAAGTTTCATCACCGATGTACTTGCGTAAAGCGTGACATATTAATTGAAAAAAGAAAATAATGATAATAAAATAAACATGTGTATTTTCGTATTTATATAACAGGAGCCATTGAAAAATTGGTCTACAGAGTTGACTTTATGGAAAAGCGTTTGAAAAGAGCGGAAGAACTCTTGTACTACGTAATATCTGGAAATAACAAATCAAAAGGTAATCACCAAATTGCTTTCTTTTTACTTTTTTCAACATAAATAAAATATTTCATGCGTGACATCATAGAATTTTTTTCATATATAACAAATGAATCATATTTTAACGAAATTCATTAATAGAATAATTATGATGTATTGCAATCAATGAAACTTTATATTTCAAGTACAATAGATAAATTCATTGAGTAAAGTGGATTATCTCTTAATGATAAAAATAACGATTGCAAAACAATATACATAGCTACTTATAGTTTACACACAACTCATAAGTGTTAAAATTATTCCAATCGTATCAAAACAGATTTAAGTAAATATGATCAATGAAATATCTTTAATGCTGTAGTACATTAAAGATATTTCATTTATGAATTATTGCAATATTGTGGTATCAGTCTTAAAAATAATGTCTTAAAATTCTGATATAAATAAATAAAATCTTAAATCACCATTAAAAAAATTAAAAAAAAAACTTACACAGGATTATTTTAAGTAATAAATAAACAATGCATACAATTTTTCAGAACCTTGTCCTGCAAATTACACTCGAGTTGGTCAATTTTGCTATCACTTCAGTTCACGGGAATACGATTGGAAGTCATCAGCAAGCTTGTGTCGTGGTATGGGTGGTAATCTCGTTGAGTTCGAAACGGTCGAAGAAAATCAAGATGTGGTCGCATTATTACAAAGTGATAAAAAAGTCAAAAATAAGAGCTACTGGACAGGAGGTTTGAATCCAGGATTACTTTGGATTTGGGCAGCCAGCGCAAGGCCTGTTCATCATGATACCAAACAAAATGTTATCGGGGACGGAAGGTAATAAGTTATATAATTTTTCTTTTTTTAATCAAAATCTTTATAATAATTTTGAATTTAGTTAAAAATTATAAATTTCAATATTAAAAATTTTAAGAATAATTGATATTGTACTTTTTCTATAGTTTAATATTAGTATTCAAAAATTATATGTGTTTAATTTATTTGTTCTAAAAAAAGAATCTATTTTTGGAAATATTTTATAAATTATATTTCAACGTTACATTCCTTTATATAAATAATAAAAAATTAATGCATTTGAAGGTTTTAAAGAACAGCAATAATAAATAATTATTTGATTTCACAAAATAAGAAGATTTTTAAATTATCGTATGACGTTTCTTTCGTAGAAAAAGGAGAAAGTAGAATATCTAATGATACTATTAAAAAGAAAATTTTTTAAATCAGTAAAAATTTTACATACCATCGTAATCTAATTTATGTTTTTTCTTTAATATAGATGTCTTAAATTGGAATATAATCCTGGATCAAGGATATATTTATACAAAGGAGAAGATTGCGGATCGAGACAGCGATACATTTGTGAATTATCAGAAGACGACGAATCAGCCAATAAAATTGATCGAATAGCAAGAAGTGTGTTGACCGAATAATATTAATTTTTTTAACATTGTTTAAAAAAATTCCTTAAATTTCATAGTCTATTGTACATTTTTCGTATTATTTAACTATTTATTTTTAGTTAGTAACGATTAGGTTTTTATTAAATTGACGTGTTTATGTTCAAATAATTTAATAATTTATTAAATATCTTGTAAATAATACTTGGAACATAAATTATTTGTATTATTGTAGTATTTTTTTGATACGATATATCTAATAAAGAAAAAACGAAATGCAAAGAACTGTGATTTAAAAATTTATTAATCATGTTTGTTCAATATTACATTACAAATAAACCTAAAACTAATGGAAAATAAGTTACAATAATTAACTACGATTAATAAAGTACATCCTAAAGATATAAGATAAGTTTGTTTAGGTACATTTTAGTTGATTTTATAATTTATTACAGTCTTCAAGCGTGTCAATAACTCAGAATGTTGTATAAATTATTAGCCTAAATATAAAAATTTTTATATGTGCTCAGTATTGAAAATAAATAATATGTTACATTCCATTTGATGATATATACTTTAAGATTATTAACAGCTTGGAATACTTAAAATATCGACCTGGTATATTATTTATAATTTTACAATATATTTTCTTCGTATTATGTACGTATTATGCACATAATAATTTTAAGTAATTTCATTTTGTTTAAAAGGCAGTTAAGTAAGTACACTTTTTGTGCTACAAACAGTGCACAACTAACAAATGATTTCATTTATATATCAGATCTAAATTCTTCTTAATTATCAGATGTATTTTTCCAAAGTGGATCATAAAAGTAAATTTGTTAAAAGTCGAACTTTTGGTGCATCCATGTACAAATGTTGAATATTTTTTTATACATGTGTACATTGTTTATCGGAATGCGAAAATCAGATATTTTACATGCTCTAAGTAGAAATACCAAATTAAATTTTGCACGTTCAGTTAAAAATAATATATTTTATTCTTAGTATTTCTTTGACGAAAAAAAAAAAGAAAAATGGAATATGACCTTGAATTATGTTTCACACGAGTTTTTACTATACATGAAGTACTGGTGAGCCCATTACAAAAATTAGAGTTCAGCCTTTATGGTATAATAATAGAGATTCTGTATAAAGTGCGAGGCGTGCGAGCCATACGTATGTATCTGACAATGTAAGAGAGACTTGATATGTATACTGTTTTTTCATTTAACAATTTCAAAAAGTTTTCTTTTTTTTATGTTAACTTTTGAATTATACATACTTTCTTTTGGTGATCTTAAATTAAAATTTCTCTTTTTCATTAAGAAGTATACAAATACTATTTTTTTGTATGTACAAAACGCGTATCACAGATGTAAGTATACGGCGTAACTTTTTGGGAAAAAAATAAATATTATTTTTCTATTTATATTGAACATTGTGTGATTCGTGCGGAATTGATCTCAGAAATATTCTCAAACAAGGCTGCACAAAAAATAAAATAAAAAATAAATTAAAAAATAAATAAAAAATGTATTCACAATGAATAAAATCTTATCATTTTTGTTTTGAAAAAAAGTTTATAAACAAAGTAAAACGTATTATGTATCAAAGTATAAATTAATTTTAAGAACTTTCAAATTATTATTAACTAAATTTTTGATTAATAAATAAATAATTTTTCTACTTAAGAAAAGTAAAACTTATAAAATCATAATTTATTACTAAATTAATTATAAAAAAAAATGAATTCTAATTTGATCGATTGCCTGCCTTGTTTGATTAAAAACTAAATAACATTAAGCACATTAGCGGCTCTCATTAATAAGTACCCACTACAATAGAATATCCTTACTCTTTATCGTTCTCCATATCTTTTTGATTTTCTCTCCTCTCGGCAATAGTCTGAGCACCCTTTAAAGCCATGATTAAACTTCTCTTGCTTCCATCAACGTAATCCTTGACTTCATCCGTTGCAATGGTAAAACCGCTTTTCTCGGTTATTTTATTTCGCGATTCAATCATATCCTTTGGATCAACGGAACGACAACAGTTTTCAATAAGAGCAACTCTATATCCTAATCTGAGACCATCTAGACACGATGAGCATACGCATACGTCATAAGCTAAGCCGCACATGTAGATATCTGTAGCGCCGAGTTCTTCTAAAATTTTTGGGAGCTCCGTTGCATTTACATGGTTGTTGTCGTAAAATGCTGAATAACTGTCGACGTCTGGATTTGAACCCTTTCGTATCTTTTTTTAAATTGATAAAACAAAAATTAATAAAATTATTTTTTTTCAAACTATTAATTTAGTGTAGAGGTGTAATTATTGTTTTGATTTTTATTGTCTAGTATATCAAAATTATAAAATTTCAAAATATTAAAAAACTTTTTACTTATAGTTTTTCTACTTGAATTTATCCGAAAATTACAAATAATTGAATGAAATTTTGAAACTTCCGTTATATTTAATTCATTTCAACTTTGTTAAAAAATACAAATTTTTTTTTTATTTTCTTGATTATAAATTTAAGTTTGAATTGAAAATACTTTCATACTATCTTTTCTATTTTTAATATTTACCGAAATTTCATGATTTAAGTACAATTCAAATTTTCGATATTTAATAATAATTCAAAACTTTTGCAGAACATTATAGTAAGTATATATTTTAATTTATTATTTTTTAATTATAATAAAATAACATAATATAATTTTAAGTTATACGATCGGAATAACGTCCCAACTCAGCTTTGTGCGTATAAACGTTTAAACTCGGTTTCACGCGTTTCTTTTCTCTATAAATCAGCGGCTTATTTTTTTTTTTTAATGGATAGAGAATTAATTAAAAAAATTGATAGCTGAATTATAAAATTGAGTTGAAACATTTTTACGCGCAAAATCGGAACGTTATTCTTCTCACCCAACGAACATGTTATCTTTTAAGCTTTTAAGAAATATTAAATTCAGCAATCTTCTTTTAATTCATATTTATGCGATGATGAAAATTGACCCTGACAATATGAGCCAGTATAAGCAAAAAACAGAATTTCATATGAATTGAATGGAATTTTTATGAAGTTTTATAAACGATTTGAATATTAATGGAAAATAGAAAAAAATAATATTTCTTCCAAATTTTAGACAGTAAATAATATTTAAACGAATGCTTAAAATTATAAATAAACAATATATCATCAATAAAATCTATCCTACAATCATTTTTTATAATATGAAAATATTTCAATACATTTTTTAATACAAAATGAAACAAAAAATTATTTACCTGTATAGAATCAGGTGCAACAATAAGATCCTTATGTAATTGAGCACCCCAAGAATCAACCACACAGTGAACTGGCCATAATTTTTGTTCAAGATCTGGTTCTAAAAATCTAACGGTGTCGAACAATTTCGCATCTTCTTTTTTAACCTGTATTAAATAATTTAAAGTCTTCATGAGAATCAATTAAAAAATAAATTGATGGTAAATTTTTTCTCAGATGAAGTTT
Organism: Anastatus disparis; assembly: GCA_017163975.1. NCBI lineage: Eukaryota > Metazoa > Arthropoda > Insecta > Hymenoptera > Eupelmidae > Anastatus > Anastatus disparis. Next base: position 2,804,894 of record JAFFSR010000227.1, read on the forward strand.
TATGTAAACATATTTACAATATATCATTCATATAAATCATTTTTTTTCTAAGAATCTTTACCTTAGAATCGGGATGTACTTCGCGCATTTGTAAATTATCGTAGAATCCAATGTGATTAGGCGGATGCCAATCTAGCGAATAAATAACCTTGTCCCACGTACATTCATTAATTAAACGATTAATTGGCTCAACAACGTCTGTACCATCTTCTCCTAAGCCAAGATCTTTAAGAGCTAACGTGCCGTCTATGAAGTCATTTTGTACATCGACGATTAAGAAAATTTTCGTTGGATTTAAAACTACGCTCAACCATTCGTTGTAACATCTGAAAAATATTTACATTTAATTTAAATTTTTCAAACATGCTGTTAAACAATAATATTGATAATTTATTGGGTACTAAATTCTTGCAATACAGAACTTTTTATAATTAGTTTTTCCTTATTTGGTGTGTTAAAAAAAATTAATATATAAAAAATACATAAGCATGAATCATATCTCATAATTTTACTTTGGTTTATTTTCTTTCCGACATTATTACTTATTTTGTTCATGTTTTAAATAAAGAAAAGTTTTGTAAAAAATGAGTCAAAAACATAAAAAATATACCTGTAATAAAAATGTTTTCCTTAAATTCAATTTTATTCGTTGGTAGAAAAACGAGATAAGTCACATTTTTTTGAAAATTATATTTCTGAGTACTCATTATGAAGGGGCGGTAAAATATCTCAATTAATATTAGAAAGTTGCAAATTAAGCGTATGTTTATAAATTTTTTCTTTTAATTTACCCATAATTTCAAACATATACAGAAATGTAAATATCTTGAGATCAGGAAAAAATGTGACTTTTCTGGTTTTTTCTGAAAGTCTCAAACTTGAAATATATATAATCAGTTGACATGTTTATTAATCCTATCAATTTTTTCTTCATTTAGAATGTTAATCTCATATTTTCACGTTTATAAGTAAAAATCTTTTAAAAATGGAAAATCATCAAATCGAAATTTGAACAAGTTACACAATCTCGCTTAGAAGTTAAAAGTAATTAAAAACTCACGTTTCCCATTCCTCGTCTTTGATAAGCCCATCGCCATCGGCATCGAGTGCTTGAAAAATATTTGATACTTTATCCTCGTGCTTTTCAACTTCGTCCTCACCGAAAAGTTCTATACACAATTCTTTAAATTCTTCAAAATCCAATGCACCGTCTTCATTTTTATCGAATTTCGTCAAAACTTCTTCCGATGTGTGCCATACTTCGCCATTAGAATTTCTTTCTTCCTGCGTTTCTCCCATTTTTATATTTTTTACGCTAAAAAGTAATTAAATATTTGAAGTAAGTAATATATAAATTTTATAAAATGCAAACAATAAGTATGAAAAGCTTTAGTTAAGAAACTACGTAATAATCTGTATTCCTGATCTAATATTTATAATCAAAATAATATTAGCTAATATTTTTATTCGATGAAATTGAAAAAGAAACTTCGAACAAAAGTCACTTAAAAAAACTTAAATTTTGCATTTCGACAAAAAATGAAAAAAAATGTTAATGTAAGCGTAAATCATTTTATAGTTTAAAAAAAATTTAATAATTTCAAATTTTGTAAAAGGTGTCAAATTTATACAACTTAATCAATTTTGTAATATATGATATGATTCCGTTTTTTGAGTCCATCAATCATCAATTAATTTATATGTGTGAAAAATTGAATACAATTCTTAACAATCACATGCACGTTTAAACCATTTACATTTTTGATTTATAATACAGAAAATGATACATGATACGCGTTAAATTTTTAATGAATTGATTTTCAAAATTTTTAAAATAAATCAATCAATTTCATAAGACACGTAAAAGTTTCTTTTTTTATATTTCTAAAATCTATTAATAAACTAAAGCAAATATATACAAGTTCAAGCGATCAGGTGTTAACATAAAACTAAATGAAGGATAAAGCCAAAGCAAAAATAAAAAAAAATAATCTTAAAATAAGCACCCAAAAAATTAGAAAAAAAATGTTAGGAATCACGCCAGCGACTAGCAACTTTTTGTAGAAGCGCGGGCCCTTTTATAAATATCCTAAACTATAGATGCAGCAAAGGTATATATATAAAATAGAAAAAAAAAAAAGAAACGAAGGTATACGTGTAAAGCGCGTGCGGTAAAAAAACGATTGCTTTGAGCACTATTAGGGTTTTCGGTGTGTATATCGACGAAACGAGTTTTAAAATCCAAAGTTAAGTTTTTGGTTGCACGGCAACGCCAGCACTGCGCTCTATCGAAGGCGAAATACTATTATTTAGCGTTCTTCCAAAACTCTTTTTTCTCTCTTTTTTTTTTTCTCTTTTTTACATCTCCTACTACTTAACTCGTGTATATAGCGTATAGCACAAAAGGTATGAGTAAAACTTCCGCAATAAAAGTGGGAGAATTGTATACGTATATGCATAATAAAAGGGTGTAGATGGTTATCTAATAAATCGAAGAGTTATAAAAAAAAAAAAAAAAAAAAGAAGAATAAGAAAAATAAAAGGTTTTGCGATTCGGTCGAGCGATTACAAATAATGAGAGCCTTGCGAGTGCACAGGCTATTTGTAAATTTATACTGGTAAAAAGGAAGAAAAAAAAACAAACTTTATTTGTAAAACCTGCATGACAACAGGCTTGTTATTTTTGACACTATTGTTCGATCCTTAATCAACGAATTAAAGTAGACGATTTTATGTACAATCTCAATTATTTGCAATATTTCATTGTTAATTATAACGCAAACAAAATTTTTTTTGTTCAATCTGTAAATTATTTAAAAAGTAACCGTAGCTAATAGCAGATAACAAAACATGTGACATTAATTATTTTAATGTAATTTTATGAGCTATCTGAAAATTATCTTTTAGTTATTTACTACTCTTGCCATTAGTCATGCTGACTAACAATAAAACAATTTGCCTCTAATTAATGCCAATAAAATGTATTTGTCGCTATTTTAAGCCAAAATTGATGTAATTCATTTAATTTTAGTGTCAAATTTAAATAAAGTCCTAAAAACAATTTATTCTTTTTTTTTCTAAAAAAAGTAAATGAATTTTATCGATCTAAAAAGTTTATGTAATACCTAATTTCGTTATATTTAAGAATTGGCAGTATTATTTTGTTTCATGCGCCAAAAACTTTTTTATTCAATTTCATTTCCTATTTAATTTTTTTTATTTCAAACATTTATTTTAGTCTCATCAAACTTTTATTATATAAGGTATAGAGCAAAGCAAAAGTTATGTTATATCTGATAAGTTTTAAAATTTAATAAAATAATTTATTTTCCAGAAGGTGAATATATTCTTATTGTTGAAACTTTTATCTTGAAAGGTTGATTTTACAATAATTTATACCACAGCGGATAATTTTATGACGAATTGCGTCATCAATAAAAAATTTTTCCAACCGAATAAATTAAATTATAAATTTATAAAAAAAGACAATTTTTCATTAAAATTATACAGCACGTTAAAAGAATAATTACACTGTAAGGACAATAACTAGTCAAGATTGATTGTTAAATATTAGTTTTATAGAAAATACATATAGGCGTTCTAAAAAATGACACATATGATTTGCTTTTTTAAAATAAATTAGATCCATAGAAAGATAAATATTTTAAAATTTAAATAACATTTAAATAACAATGACAGCTATATACAAATACACAAATGTTAATAGGGTCGCGCAAGCGTACTAATGCTACACATGCACGTTCTATATAAGTTGAATATACATACTGTGCGTATTGTCGTCGCCGTCTTGTCTGCTAAACTAAAACTTGCCGACCGAGTTTTGCGGATCAAACTCCCATGTGACACAAAACATCGCACAGAAAAACGAAGCGTTGTAATAAAAACTTCCACTCTTGTTACGATCTCATTCCTTTTTACTCTATTGATTTTTATGCTCAAAAGTTCTCGTAGAAAAATTACACTTTTATTGATGATCAGTCAAACTTTCGATGTTATATTATATCACATGTTCGAAAATGTTCTGCAGTAGGTACTGTACGTATAAATAAATTTTTGCCGACAGAATAATATCGCGTGGCTTCCTCAATGTTGCATTGTATGACGAAAATTGGCGCGGACGATTACTAGATCAGCTGTTAGCCGGCCGGCAACATATACACATTCACATGTACTTTTTTTTTAATATACGTAAAATATGTGCGCACATGGAGATTCGCGTTAGATATTGTGGACTACTCGTGCGGATGTGTCTGTAATTTCCCTTTTTGTAACTTTGCCCCTCTTTTTTTTTTTCTTTCACGCAATGTTGCGAGTCGAATGTTTGACGCTAAAGTATGACGTACTATTAGGCTTGTCTATATGACGTATGTTAACCCTGTTAGAAATAATCGATTAAATAATAATCTCAACTTGCTGATAATTGTTTACTTAGAAAATGAATAATGCAACTTTAGTATGAATTGGTTACAATGGTTTAATTCTATATTTTACACGATAGAAAATTTTTTTTCTATTTATTTATTGGATTATTAGAATTTTATAATTATTAAATTATAAAATTATCAAAAACATTTACTCGTATAAAATCATTAAACATTATAAACAAAAAATAATCAGGTTCAAATCATTTTAAGTTTATCTGGTATGGTCAAATTATAAAAAAATAGGAACAATAATAAAATATTAATCATAGAAATAAGTCTATCATTGTAGACACTATATAAAGTATGTGTCCTGTAAGTTTTTGTGTATGAACTTAATTCTGTACTTTCTTTTAACTGTAATGTATATAAAAGTCGTAAAAACTACAAGACTTTGCATGCATGGGATTTTTTGGTTTTAAAAATTATATTTAAACTTTTTAACTTTAAATTTATTGAAATTTTAAGAATAATACTTTTTTTTAAATTTTTTAATTTCAGTGAATTGTAAAAAGTTTTAATTTAGTTTATTTAAAAAATAAAAATTTATATTACGTATTTATCAATTAAATGAAAAATTTTATAATAATTTATTTCGATTAAAAGAGTTATGGGATTTTGCATTTTTGAAATTGATAAGTTAAGCTTCATTTTAATATTTACAGTTTATTGATTCGGCGCAAGAAAGATAACTCATGGAATTCCCTTTTTACATACTTTTTTCTTCGATTAATCGATTAAAAAAATGTAACACTCGACTTTTGATGTTTATTGTTTATATTTGTCATATCATACGTGTTATAACCTTTTATCATTTATCGGCTATTGGCTTCACGTTAAAAAAATCACAAAATTTGATTGTATAATAAAAATAGTTGGCCCATAATTGACCGCATAATTAATAATTGTGCATGACAATATCGATGACGAATGAAATTCGTTATTACTCCTGTTAGAATGATATAAAATTTTGCGATTGATTCGCGTATGCATTTCAGTATTGATAATTCTTAAAAAAAAATATTATTTCTTAATTTTTAGGATATACCAGTTTCCACGAGGAAAAATATTAATATGACATATCACATTACCGTTATAAGTCTTTGGAATTTTTCATAAGAAGAAACGACATGGTTTCTCATTACTTACGCTGCATTTTAAATATAAACGCGGTGACATTATAAATATAGTAGCTAGAAATTGAAAATGAAAGTCATATGCAATGGCTACTAAAGCCTTGACAGGAAAATTAATTACGTAACTATTAAATTAAATGGTTCCAGAAGAAAAATTAATTGGAAAGGAAAAACATGCTGCTAATAAATAATAAATTTTTTAAAAATGGAAATTAACATTTCGTTTCTTGCATTATAAGAATCAAGTTTAAAAGTTCTCGTTCATATGAATATTTCAGTTTAACGTTATACGGATGTAAAAATGATTTTGTTTATTTCTTAATTTTGAAAATAACTTATAATGAAATTAAGATATAATATGTAATTTTCAAATTGTAATTCATATAATTTATAAAATTAATCCCTTAGTTTATTCTTATCTCAACAATATTGGCCTCTTTATTGACTTAAGGGGAGACACAAGTAAAACACACAAAAAATGAGGTTTTTTAGTTTTAACTTTTGATCCGTAGCACCTACAATGTTATCCATGCGTAATGTTGTTCAAAATCATCTAAAGAATCTATAAAAAAATTTTCAGCTCGAAATATTAAAAACTGTGGGACTAGTTCCATTTTAACGCTTCCTCACTTATCACTGAATCGAGCAGTCGTTAAAATGAAACTAGTCCCACAGTTTTTAATATTTCGAGCTGAAAATTTTTTTATAGATTCTTTAGATGATTTTGAACAACATTACGCATGGATAACATTGTAGGTGCTACGGATCAAAAGTTAAAACTAAAAAACCTCATTTTTTGTGTGTTTTACTCGTGTCTCCCCTTAAAAAAAAGTTCAAGTAAAACATTTTTCAACTTAAAATTAGCAAGCAGCACAAAGTGTCATGTCAAAGTAGAGATTAATGAAATTGAATAAATAATAATGTTTAAAAAAATTGCAATTGAAATTCATAACTGCTCATTTTTTAAGTTAATAAAGTGGCTACATTTCAAATGAAAATAAAACACTATATGTAATACAAGAACAAAATCGATTTCTCGTGTGAATCACAATCCTCGCTTCGCTTCGTTTGCTTGGATTGTTAATTCCACCTACGGGTGAAATTTATGATTTTATAGCTGTATAATACACAATTATTTGCTATTTTATGAGTTTCTTAAATGTTTATTGCAAGAAAAATATCCATAGACCTATTGAAAGTAAAAACCAAATTAAATATGTTGAATTTTTAAAACTGATTTATTTTTTACTTAAAATTCAACCGTACATCAAAACTCTAAGTTGAAATTTTCGTAAATCCACACCGATAATTTGGTTCTGTTATGTAAAACTAACAAATTCCGCATGAGTTTATAACATTGTAAGGCCAATATACCAATTAACAAAAAACAATGCCTCGTTTGAAAAAAAAAAACAAAAAATGCAATGGGTGCGACTTACTCCGGAATAGATATATCATTCCGCACCTAAAAATAAAGAAATATTACATATAGGGTGACTATGTGCATATAGTCACGCTTGATTAAATCAAAGTATAATTTTCAGTCTTATTTAGTAACTTATTCATGGTAATTACCTGACAATCAAACTCTTTTACAAATAATGTAAATTTTAAACGGCACATTAATACGACTATCTCGATCGTAATTAGTTTATTTTAAGTTTTGGTTATATTTTTAGTAAATTATTTTTATCATTAATAATATAAAGCAATAAGTACCGATTTTCACATAACTAAAATTTTTTTTTTGTATTTTAATCTTAAGAAAACATGAAATAATTTTCTAAATAAATTATGAATCTTTTATTTGTTTTGATGTTATATGTTATAAGAAACGTTTTGTTAAGCAGAAAAAAGAATGAAAAATCAATATTTTCTATCTAATAATTATAATAATTAAAAAATTTTCCTCTGATAAATATCAAAACGTTTATTTCCAGACACAAAAATAAATTTTTATTATTCCGTTATCGATTTTACGTCACAATCCATACCTTTTATTTTAATCGTTATTACAAGATATTACAAAAGAATATTATTTGAATTGAACTATAATGATTCATTGATTCTTTAAAAAATAATAAAATTGATAAGATCATGAAAATAGAAACTGTGCATACGCTAAATATTTTAAATGAATTTTCATTTCAAAATATTTCGCAGGCTAATAAATTTATCGAGCATGTGTGTAACTATTAAATATTTTATAAATTATTATGTCTGCAGTATGCATATCAAATATACATTTATCGTTAGCAAGATTATATTTATTAAAAATGATGTTTGAATGTAAAAATTTCTTACAGAAAAAGTAATAATAACTTTCTCAAAATAAATAAGAGTTAAAAAATTTTTATTGCGATTTAATTTCACTATTTCATCTAAATATTCGTTGAAAGTTGCTGTTTTTAAAGTTTAATACTTTTATGATTATATCAAAATCTTGAATAGGTTGTCAGTGGCTCATTCGGTAGAGCAATGGATTCGCAATCTCGAGGACCCGAGTTCGAATCCCGCTCTCAGCGGCTGATTAATAAAAGCACCACTATACACGTGCTTTGTTCACAAGCACACTGACAAACTCTATTTTGAAAGTTCTATTTTTTTCATGAAACTCTATATTAAATTTTTAAAGCAAATCAGTAATTCCATCTATTCGAAATTATTGAACTTTCTTTCTTATTTCAAAAAGATGCTATTTTTATATCAGCTATTTTTTTCTTTTTAAAATCTAATATTTATTTTAAATATTTTTTTATATGAGTATGAAACATTCTTAGTAATATTTTTCTGTAATCGAATGTGATTTCAATCATGTTTAAAAAATACAAACAATAAAAAAGTAAAAATTTCTAAATAAATTTCAAGATAGAAAAGCTCACTAATTAGATGTCTAAAACGTATTAACAAGAATTGTATAAATGGGAAATGATTAAAAAAAAAAAGTTTCTTTTCAAAGAGATGTATAAAAACAATATATTCTATCAACAAGTCTTTACAATATTTTCTCCAAGTTGATCTCTCCAAAGTTACAATAATTACATGGCTATAAGTATAATATATTAAGATATTATTTTCATCACTTTCTTTAAATCTTTGCTTATAATTAATATTATACATTTTTTTAATGTTTCACTAGTTAATATTTTTCTGGTTTTTGTATTTTTATTTTTATAATACTTTATTTAAGGATATTTTTCTATGTAAGTATCGTGAATTGCATAAAGCAATAATATTCTTTCATTCCATGACTCACTTTGAAGTTTTATTCAAATACAATATAGAATAATATTAAGCCTATCTTTTTAACATTTATTTGTACGTTAAAGTTGTATTTATAATTTTTTTTTATGTATGTTATATACATTTGAAAATTATGAAGATGAAAATGTTCAAATATGATTCAAGGTTTAATGGGATTTTTAAGTTTACTTTTCCTTAAAAGAATATCTAAAATAATAGTAAAAAAAAGACTTATGTATTAAAAGTGCTTACTTTTTAAACTAAATTAACATTTGAAAATGTTTTTTTATCATAATAATAAAATAATAATATATGTTCTTAAATTTATTCTTTAAATTTGCAATTTAATTTTATAACCAACTTTTCTAATCAGAAATATGTATGATAATTTATTCAAAATAATTTTCATAATAAATATTTCTTTTACATATTCAAATGAAATAATATTTTGTATTGATATAAGTTAAGTTATTAAAACTAAGCATTTTTAATACTAAATATTCTTGACTCTTATCTTTAATGATAGTGAGTATATTGCATTTCATTGATTTAGTAAAATCAAAACAAAGATTTAAGTTCATTGTTATAAATGTTTTTCTAAAACATGTATCTTTGCTTGTCTTAAAATACCTTAAATATTTATATGAGCCAAGTTTAAATTTGGTGAAACATCACATAATATAGTAAATTAAAATTGATAAATATATTATAAATTTTTCATTTCTAAAACTTTAAGATTTGAGTGTAATTAACTTTTGTTAATTATTATTAAAAATGTAGAATTACCTATGCTTAAATCAAAATAAATTTGACTTATTTTATGCGCAAATATATATTAATTTCTGCTGATAAGAGCTATTAATATTTAAATAATAACTTATAAATATTATTGATTGCTTTCTAAAATTAAAAAAATGTCATGATCACTTTGCAAAATGACATTTTTTTAAATATTAATTTTTTTAATTTATTTCAAAAATTAATTTTTTAATTTATTTAGTCTTTAACGCAAATAAAACGGTACATCAATTACCGTTTTCTCGTAGTTTGCAAAGAGCTTCTCTTTGAGTATTAATTTCCTTCACTATGTCTCCAAGGAAAGGATCCTTTATTTTTTCTTGCGTATTGTTGAAAAATTCTTGTAGGTGACCTGGGCTGTTTTCACGTTTTTCATATTCAAACGCCTGCATCAGCAAATCAATTCTATCCAGATCTTTAACATATCGGGCTTCTGGCGATTCTTGCTTCTCGTATTCCTGTAATATTTGTCAGGTAAAAAAGTTAAATTATTATAATGTTCAATTTTTTCAAACAAAGTAAATAATTATGAATCATTAACTACTAAGTTTATAAAATATATACTTATGTAAATTTTATGTTATAATTATAGGAGATTCTAATTATAAAATAATTAAGTATGCTGTTTACCCTGAATAGTTTCAGCATTTCAACTCCCCTCTCGCCAAGATTTTTACATATTTCTTCCATTGCCTCATCCTCCATTCGATGTTTATCTTCTGGTAAAACTCCACAATGTGGGGTAATATCTCCAACTATACATTCAGCTAAGTCATGAATTAGTGCCATTTCTATCAATCTATAAATAAATAATTAAAGAATATTATTATTTTTTGTAATTAATTTGGCTATGACTGTTAATTTATTCAATTTAATAAGTTTGATTAATGACTCTTTATACATACAATTGATATGAATAAATATTTAATATAATTTAATGATGAAATCTATTAATGTTAATGTATTTCAAAAGTCAAGATTGCAAGTAACTTTTATTATTTTATTATCAGATAGAAATATTGAAATAATCCTGAATAATTGTTTGATAACTTTAAATCTGTAGCAATAAATCAACTCTGAAATGACTTCAATAAATTAAAGTTAATCACTACGATTAATTTTAATTTTAGAAGTATTCAAAGTAACTTCATATGATGAATAAGAAAGAAATAAAGATTAAATATTTTTACTTACTTTGATTTATCTAAATTCTCTTTAGGATCAACCAGGAACGATAGCATTGCCATTCTGTACATATGTCCTGAAATAGTTTCAGGGTCAGGAATGTTTCTAATCACCCAACCTGTCCTTTTTAAATGCTAAAATAAATTAAATATTTTAATGTCAATTAAGGAAGTAACAAATAATAGTATGACTGTACTCTCGATGACAATTAATCATCGGATTTATTTGTTTTCAAGAACAAAGATTATGTTTACTGTTATCATTTGTCATTGATTTAATACGATTGAAAATTATCAAGGTTTGTAAGTTTGTATATTTTGAGTTGAAATATAACCTATACAATGATGAACATATGTAATAACAGCTGATATTTTCAAAATAAGAGTTACGTAAGTTTCACGCGCTAAACAATGAAAAAGTGATTGGCAAAGCTAAATTTGTATGAAACAATATATGACAAAATATTTTGTATATACGTAAATTTACAATTTACTACTGTTTGTAAGATAATTTTAAATAAAAAAACTTACCTTCAAACGTCCTATTAATTCCATAAAATCCATCATTTTTTTGACATCCATGTTCAGTTTTTAATACTTTCTTTTCTTTAAATACCACTTAAAATACTTAACGAAATGCGGGAGGTCAGTGAAAGGTCTGTTTTCGTTCAGCTTTGCTGTACTGCTGCCACAGACTGAAGTGAAACAAAAGGAGTGAAACGAATGTTGACAATTTTTATTCTGTCTCTGTCAGATCCCCCACCCAAAAATAACTCTGATTTCAATACCCTTATCGAGCTTAGTCACTGTTGTTTGTATCGCTATTTGATCCGTTCAATCGAGGAATCGAATCGCTTATAAATTATTTGACTTTTTTGAAAATGCCATGCAAGATGCAAATGAATTAAAATTTTGTTAAAAAAAAATATAAATCAATTAACTAAAATTAATATATAAATATTTAGTATTATAGTAATAATAGCAATAAATTTTAAAAAATTTCATTTTAGATTATCGTTATATATATTCTATTAAAACTAGCTGCTAATGGTTTAATGAAATAGAAGAAAAATGATTAATTATAAAAATTATTATTTATTTTTTTAACAAAAAAATATTTACAAAATTTAATATTCAAATGATATTAACCAAACAATGATTTAAGGAATTCCGTTCTATCTTCATTTTGAGTTTGATTCTTTTTCTGTCGTATTTCTATATCTGTATCTCTTTGTTTAATTTCTGGCATAACGAAATTAGTAGTTTCTCCTTGTTCTGCTCGTACTTTTAATTTCTTACTTCGATCAACATTGTAAGAGAAGAAGTTAACTTCTCTCTTTGCTTGAGCAATTTCAGCTCTTAGCCTCTGTCTATGAACTGCTCTTTCATAAGCTAATCTTTCACTAAGATGAGTCCATTTAAATCTGTATTAAAACATAATAAAAACAATGTAGTCATGAAGTTTTAAATGTAAAACTATAAATAATAAATTAAGGCTTAAATATATCATTAAGAGTTAATTGTGATTATTGTTCATTTTCAATAATTAAATGTAGACTCAAATGTATTATATAAAAAAATTACCTAGGCAGATATTTAATATTCCATATAACATCATAGAATCTGCTTTTCTTTCTAGATGAAATCTGTGTATTATTTAAAGTGGCTGCAACAAATTTAGCTACTTTTTTACTTTCAAATTCAATCCATCCTTCAGTAAAATGTTTTGCTGGAGTTTTCCTCTTCTTTTTCTTAAGTTTAGTTTTACCTTCTAATTCTGTAAAAAAATTTAATATATAACTTAAAAATTAATCAAAATTGATTATATTTATGTTGACATAAATACAGAGTTAAATGTTGAGGTTATGTTTAGTATTTTTATAAATATTTAAAGATCAAATTAACGTACCATTATCAGCTAATTGTAAATATACACGTCCAACTTCTCCATATTCAGAAAAAATTTCACGAATTTTCGTGACATTCATGTATTTTGGTATTGTGGATAAATAAATAATACCTCTTTTCTTCATTTTATTATGGATGTTACCACGTTTAATAAATACATTTATTTATCATATAATCTATTTGATAAAAAATAACTTTTTACAAAAAAAATGTACTTTAATTTTTTGCATAAATAAGTTTTAAATAATCACTCCACAAAAATATTACTAAACAATTCACAATAAAATATACAATATAAAGCCTCTTAAGAGGTTATTTATTGAAGAAAACAATACTTCTTCAATGCACGTTGTCGTCGTAAATTTATTAAACTGCGCGCGCATGAAATAATTATATGACTACAATAGCGCAAAATTCAAAACTAAAGACATAATTTTTAGTGAAGTTTAATTTTAAACTGAAACATTGAATATAGAAATATTTTTTTATAATTCGTTAAATCGAATTGATTGGTGTAAAAGGAAAAAAACAACTATTACTTTTTTGCTATTGCACGTAACTTTAACATAACATCAATCAATATTATTTAATTGTCAAAAATATTAATGATTACAAATATAATCATCGCCAAAATCTGGCTTTACATAGTAATATAATTGAAGCATTGTTAAATTTAAAAAATAGTCACTAATCGTGTCGTCGAAAGTCAATCCGATCACCTTTATATTATTCCAAAGCACATTAACATTTTTTTTCTCATAATTATTAAAGCTAATCATAGAGAAGAAGTATATATTAATACCAAAAAAGACACGTGTATCTTTGAGACTTCGATGAAACTTGAGGAGCCTATACTTCTGGCACCTATTAGAAATGAAGTGAAGGCCAGTTATTTTGCTTCAACGGACCCTCAATAATTATTAAATTTTGTAAACACTATGAATTTTTTCAAAAACGGTAATTTTCAATTTTTAAACGTTTTTTTGCTATCTTAAAATATGCTTATATTTTTAAGGATTATTTTTTTTATTATCTCAAAGCTTTATTTATTGTGAAGAAGCAAAAATATTTTTTATTTAAAAAAAAAAAAAAAAAAAAATTCTAGAATAACCATAAATAAATTAATTTAATTAATATATAAATTATACTTTTTCAAAAAAAAATATTCATATTTATCAAAATCATAAACTATCCGTCAAAACTAAAAATTCTAATTTTTACAATTCACAATATTAAAATATTTTTGTATTTGGCATCGCATAATATTTTCATAACATATACATATAAATTTCTTCAATTTCATTAACTTTTAAAACTGATTAAGTAAATAAACCTGTAAAGTAAATAAATCCATTTCGAAAAAAACGTACATATTTAAAAATTTAAAATATAGTTTATAATTCGATTTATAAACTAAAAGTAATTTTAATCATATAATGTTATTCTAAATGCATTCTAAGATCAATGGATTAAGAAAATAACGTATAATAAACTCTACAGTTTTATTTATTGAGTTTGTATAGTTGTAACTTAAACGATTAATAATTAAAATCGCAAAAGAGGCTTCGGGTATTAGGGCCGTATCTAATCGGGGCTCCGCAAGAAAGTAACTAAAAATATGTTATTTATTATTAACGTTCTAATTAAAATAATTTTAGTCATTTTTTTTTCTTCATTTTATTTATATTATTTATGTCATTTTTTTATTAATTTAAATTCTTAACGTATTAATTTAGAATTTAATTTTTGTCTCATAAAAAACTACGTATTTATTACGAAATTATAAGAATAAATGTTGTTTGGTAAAATTAAAAAATTTTTTTAACGTTTTTCTCTTTGATTTAAGTCAAAACTTTAAAATTTGAAAACTTTAATAAAAAGCTCACAATTTAAAATTTTCTTCATCTCTTTTATTCAACTTTCCATATTTTATTAAGACGCCAAGCTACCTCAATAATTATTAAAATTAGAATTATAATCATTAGTTGTAATTACGTTTATCTTTTTTTTACACATTTATCAATGTAATTATGAAACCGAACGATTCCGATTTTAGTTGGTTTCATAACTTGCCATTTTTTTAATCTAAATTTTTATCGAAACACGTGCACCAAGCTTCAATTTTTTGAACAGCGATACCTGGATCAACGTAACACTTAAAATATATTTTTATAATATTTTAACTATTAATGTGCAATTGAAAATGTTTATTGATAAACAGTAGAATTTAGTCAAAAATTAAAACATTTATATGAATATAATTTAACATTAATCGATATTATTAACAAAAAAAATATTCATAATTTTATGAAAATTGAGTCGAGTGAAAATCGTTCCGATTTTTCTTACATAATTAGATTTAATTTAAAGAAGACTTTTTAATTTAACATTCTATCTACATTTTTTCTATACAATAGCATATAAGATTGCAATCAGAAGTAGTTTATTACTATTGTAACAAATGATTTAATTTATTTTATGGGTAATTACAAATACAGGTAATTTTTTATATCGTACTAATATTGACGATAAAAATGATGTAATAAAACAAAATAATTCAAGCCATATACAAAAAAATAATTAATTTTTTTCTAAATCGATTAAAATCAATCATAATAGCTAAATAATTATTAATATAAACTTGAAAATCAAAGAATTTTTATTATAAAAATCTTATTGCCGACTCTGAAAAAAATCGCCTCGTCTTCGTATAGCAACGCCGATGCGCGCGCCGCAATAGTGCAGTGCGCCTTTGCAAATAGAACGCTTTATAGCACACAGCCACAGCCAGCAAAGCTAAGAGCGTGTAATATCATCATCGGGGCATTGTACACAGGCCAAGCTAAGAGAACCAGTTGTAGACCTCAGTCCAGTATAGGTTGAGACCTTGCGCAGACTACAGCGAAAGAAAAATACCCACGCGCTCTTACTGAGAGAGAGAGAGAGAGAGAGAGCGCTGTTTTTAATAATACATAGGCAACGATATGCCTAGCTATATTCTGTAAACGGGACTATATTAAACGAAGATAAAAAAAAAGCGCGCGCGCACAATATATATTCATCTATATAGCTATGTCGATACCGTGCTTAAAAACTTAGCCAAACGACATGTTAAAGTTATTCATTGAAAAGAGGTGAGCGGGCATAGTGTTATATTAAGAACGTAAGAGGAAAAATATAAGTACGTAAGTGTATGCATTGTGCTTCGGTGTGGACTGTATGTAGCAAGAGAAGAGAAATATATTGCATGCTATACAAGTACAGGGTCTCTAAACAAGATGGCGGATGACCGCCTCCGCTGTCGGCTCCGTATAAGTTGTTTACTTGAAATTTTGCGAATCTACGATTAAATAAACTAAGTTGAAACCTTAACTTATCAAGACTTCATTGAGTTATTGGTGCGTAATTTACTGTTTCGTCTTTGTTTACAATAGTTCACTAAGATTTTACGAGTATAAGGTCTTCGGTAATAATTTTAACGAGGCAATTTACGCGGGAAGCAAGAAAGGAAGTGTTATAGACGAAGAAGAGAAAAAAAAGAGCACGTTTTGCCGACTATAATAGACGAAGGAAAGAAAAAGATAGAATACATCCCCTTTGTATGTCTTCCTGTATATAACATAACGCTATCGTCGTCGCCGCCCGCCTTTATATACCTTATTTTTTATAAGGGGCTTATATACCGTGTACTGCTATTGTGTGCTGCCTGGTGTATATATAATCGACGTTTTTTTTTCTTTCCCATTTCGATCTCAGTTTCAACGATTTCGTTATCAAACTTAACTGGCGATAGGCCATAAACATAACTCTATGCAAAAAGAGAACTCTGAACGTTACTCTAAATTGATAAAAATTAAAAAATAAAATGCACCTTGTGATATATCGTTTCTTTGTGTGATTCTAGAAGAAAAAATAGCAAGCATTGGTTTTTATTTTGTTTAATTGTATACACATAACATCAGCAAAAAATTAGTGTATACACATAAAACATATTACTTACTGTACATATGCATGTATTACTTGGGCTTGCTTTAAGCTTATATACAAAGTGTTATGAAGAAGAAAAAAATTCTTAAGTGCTATAAAAATAAATGAACTGACAAAATGTTTAAAGTTAAAAAATCAAAATACTTCGTTCCTGCTTGGAGTTTTATTATTGATGCATAAAATGTACATCATGGATTGGGTTTATTAGAACATTCAACTATACATAAAAATGTTTGTAAATTTTTATATTGTATATTTTTATAACTTTTGTTACAAAAATTAGTTAATGCTAGATTTGTACATAAAATTATATACAAATTAGTATTTTTTTAATAGACAAAACATTAAAATAAATATTTTTTATAAAACCTCACATTGAACTTTATATTTATATTATGAAGCTATATCATTTACTTTGTATACATTTAGATAAAATTAAAAAAAAATGCATATCCAATTGCTTCAAAATTGACAATTCTAATTATGCGAATTATTTCAAAATTTTATTAAGTTTTAATGATTTTTTAAGTATAAATAATATTTTTTTATACGCATATAGCAGATACTAGTGAAAGTATTGAAATTAATTAAATAATTGATTCACATCAAATATCTATTTATTAAAAGCCTTGCAATGTCTATGAATACATCCATTGTAATATTAACTGGTTTTTATTTAAATAAATAACTTACATAATTTCATGCTTTAACAAACAGAAAAAGATTCAAATTACCTCATATATTTTTTGTTATACATGCAATTATTATGTTTAATTGATAATGAACATCACCATAAAATCAAAATAACTATTTTAAAATGTAATTAATGTATTAAAGTAATGAAACTCTACTAGTTTATAAAATGATGCAAATTTTATTTTATTCATAAAAGAAGAGCTATATTTTTAGAATATTGGAAATTTATCTACTGATATTTTCATTAAAGTTTAATGTTTTAGAAGATTGAAAATTTCTAAATCTTATGATTTTTCAAAAATAAATATGTATAATATTAATTAAATTTTATTTTACTCAAAAAATTGAATTCTTTCTTCTGGTCAATGATTTTTTCAAATAATTTAAACATTTTTCTTAAGTTTGTTTATAATTGTTAATTCGTTTTTAATTTTAATAATCCGAAATAAACTATTTATAATTCGAAAATACAATAGCGTGGGAATCATAATTTTATGAATGTCATATCACTGATTTTATTCTATTTGAAAATAAAGATATAGTCGCACTTAGCGGAAACTAAGTTACCCGCGCATTTTTTTTCCGAGTTATACTCGACACTATGAACGCCTGTAGTGTTTTATTTTATGAACAATAAATAAATAAATAAAAAAAAACGGCAGAATTTCATTGTAAGAAAAAAATGTATTCATGAATATTTACAAAGATTTTATCAAGTAGAAAAATGTTACTTTGAAAATAAAAAGTAAATATAACCTATTTTTAATCTAAAAAATTAACAATTTAAAAAATTTTTTTTAGTGTTCAATATGTCTAGTTCATATATTGTGGAGCCCCAGGAGGGTGCTTCTAAAAAGATGATACTCTTATTTTAATGGTAAACGATAATGGTGTAATATCAGTGGACCAAGACACTTTGCAAAATCTTATATGTAAGTATTTTTAAGAAAATGATTTTAACAAGATTATAATTATAGTTTAATAATAGTTATTAAAAAATATTTTAATTTTATTATAATTATAAGTTTTGTTATAAGTTTCATCATAAAATTATTTTGCAGTGAATCAATCTAATGCCTCTGTCAGCGTAGTGAGGTTAGGTCAAACTGAAAATGATGCTGTAGAGGGTAATTTAACTTTAACTGTTGATCCACCACCATTTATACCATCTGAAACAAATGTTACAAAAACAGCATCAGATTCATCTGGATTACTAGATCCTTTTATGGAAATGGATCAAGAGCAGCTTGAAAGGTTAGAGACAGCACTCCAAAGTGAAGCAGCTAAACAAATACTTGGAGAAAATGTTACAGCTATGCTTGGTAACTTTTCTGTTGTTATTTTAAAAGTTATTGTTTTATTATTAAAAATTTCAGTATCTAACTTCTTTTAATTATCAATTTTACAGATATGCTAACAGTAGAAGAACGACAAAATTCTATACGATATAGTATAGAGTTGGATCACTGTTACACAAGCCGGTTTTCTCCTTCACAACCAAAACCTGTTGATCCTTTGCCTGATATAAGTATATCTGATATGGATGAATCAGTGTGTATAGATCTTAATAAGTCTCTAACTCAGACTCCTATATTATTACCAGTATCTTCCGCTAATGTTAACAATTCTTCTATTACTCCAATAAAACAAAAGGTCACTCCTACACCACCAAAGATAGTAAAACAACCTGTTTCAGTAGGTAGTAGACCTAGAAGAGCTTCCGCTGCTATGCAGCCCATTACAACTACTCCAAAATCTACTGTAAATTCAAATAATTCACGTTCAATGACAAATTCATTGCAACAAGAAAATTTAGTTAAGAATGAACGCGAAGTAGAAGAAAACGAGTTATTTTCGTCATCAGAATCTTCTGAATCAGAAGAATCAGACAGTGACAGTGATTATGGAACAAGAAATTCCAGAAGAGGTGTTAGAGCCAGAGGTGGTCGAAGGGGTCTTACAACAAGGGGTGGTAGTATGACTGCTGCTCGTAGACGAGCTCCTAATAAACAAATGGACAGTGAACAAGTAAGACGTTTAGATATGGAAATGGCAGCTGCTGTTAATGCCATGAAGAGTCCTGAAAAAGAAGAAAAATCTGATAAAATTAGTCCTATCAAACCTAAAAAACCATTAAAAACTCTTGGTGGCAAAAAGAAAGATGATGTACTTACACCTTCTATTCCTGTTAGTGAGCCACCGCCTATAGAAACAAACGTTTTACAAACGACGAATCAAGTTAAGGCTAATTTAATAAGTGCTAATATGTTTAAAGGTGATATGATTCTTACAAAACCAGGACAAGATCGAAATAATCAAAAAGTAGTGTTTGTTCAAAAACAAGTATTAATGAATCCAAACGAAATTAAAACTTATGGAATCAAAAAGCAAGTGATGATTCCAAAAAGTAAGCTTATAACAAATCAAGGCTCCAAGATTATTACAACAAAAGAGTCGAAAGTATCACCTACAATAATAATGAAAGGAACTGTACCAACAGTACAACAGCCAATAATAATTCGTCAAAATGTTATGCCAATGGAAACTCCAACAGAATCAAATTCAAATCAAATTCAACTTCAAAAACAAGTGACACCACCAGCAATTAAAACAAAACCTGTAGAAGTAAAGAAAGAAAAAAAGAAAGTTGATGTGAATCCCAATACACCAGTTAAAACAATAATCGATCCTCCAAAAGTTGTTGAAACAAAGACACCAGTTGGTTAGTAAAAACATTTAATATTTAATTTTCCTATTTTAAAAGTATAATTGAAAAATAATTTTTATAATAATTTAATAATTATGGATTTTCATTATTATAATAAATGCTTAAACTTTATATTTAATTTTGATATAATTATCAAATATTAAATGTTTGTTTTCAGCACCCAAAAAGATAGTGAAGAAGGAACATAGAAAATCAGAAACGCTCGTTGTAGAAGCTCTTGGTCCTGCTCTATTTTCTACCCCAGATATTATTCGTCGTGTAGGTTCTACGAGTGAATCAAAAATTATAGAAAGTCCTGTTGTTACAACAACATGTACAACACCAGTGACAGTTGTGAGCAGTACAAATACTCCTACAGTATCAGCTGTAGTAACTGCTTCCACAATTTCAACTTCAATTCCTTCAACTCCTTCAATACCTTCAATTTCTTCTATAAGCACACCAGTATCATCAATGAATCTTGCAAATTTATTGGATGAACCAATGGAAACGAATGAGTCTATAAATGATTCTGTAAACGACACTTTAACTTCTAAACTTGATGCCGATGCTTCTATGCTAACAGATACTTTAGAAGATGTTAAAATGGACAGTAAAACTGCAATAGCAGATTTGCTTCAACCAACTTTAGATTCCAGTAAGTGCATTCGTTTTTATATAGAAAGAAATAATTTTTCAGTACTTTTGTATTGTTAGTGAATGCTCAGTTAATAATAGATAATAATTAATCCTATTACTCTTTAAAGTAGAATTGAATTATAGATCGTAATATTTAAGAAAACACATAAAACAACTCTAAAAAAAATTTTATTTATTTAATATTGCATTATTTATGTTCAAGTTTATTATTCAATTGCTAAAAATTTTTCTATTTTTGAAATATTTTATTTTTTTTTGCTTTAAATTTAATTATGAAATGAAATTTTCATCTTGCAACTATAAAATTTTATTGCTTTGCCATCAAAATACAATGTATATTATAATAAAAATAATAAAATAAATAAATTCAGCTATAATTTAATATTTATTAAACAATGAAAATATATAAATTGCAAAATAAATGATAACATATTATTCATTAAATTAATAAAAAATAAAAATTTTTCAAGACACAATTTTTTATTTTAATTATTTCTTTTTATTTGCTTAAAATCTTTTTTGCATTATTAATTTTTAAGTTAATGTTTGCCAAATTTTCATTATTTTTCGTTAGCAACAAATACAACTCCGTCTAAGGAAATGCCTCCGGCAATGGAACATTCTAATAGCTCAAAACATGTTTCCGAGAGTAAGTCTTAGTTCTCTTTTCCTTGTAGCCTATTCTGAATTTATTTTTAAAATTTTTCTATGTAATTAGTGTAGTTTTTAGAAAATAATTTTTTGAATTAATAAAAAATAATTTCTTCTTCACAAAAAGTAACTTGAAATGATTTATTTTAAAATTCAAGGTGGCATCGAAGGTGATGAGCATTTGTTAGCTACATTAGGAATGGAAGCTGCCAAACAATTACCTAATGATGAAGAACTACTAGCTGAAGCATTATTATTACAAGAAACTCTAGGTGTTGATTTAGATAATGTAAGTTTAATATTTAATTATTATAATTTATATAAGATCAGAAAAATAAATGTAATATTATCATAACATCAATTTATAAAGGTGTTAGTTGAACTTAATAACGATCGCATGAAATGTCGAACAACTTTTGCTTATATTTGTTTATAAAGAAGGCTTTTTTAATATTGTTCAATCTTTAACTTTTCCCATCCTCTTGTAGTCAATTTTTATATGCGTATTTATTAATGTAATAATAAATTATTAAATGATTTCAGAGTGGTTTAGTAGATCCAACAAATCCAGAAATGCCTGAATCAATTCTTTCTTCACCAATAATTGAGCCTCCTCCTCCTCCTCCTCCAATAACAGCACCTCCAATTAAAACTGAGTCAACACCAGTTGAGACACCTCCAGCACATATTATGCCTGAAGTAAAAACAGAACCAATCTTAAAGAAGGATGTAAAAGAACCAATTCAATATGTACGAGGAGGAAGAGTTATTACACTACCTCCAATAGAAGCACCTGCGACTAGAAGTAAAAGACTACAAGCAAAAGCAGAAATTCAACAGGCTAAAGTTGAAAAGAAACCACAAATACAAGAGCCACCACCACAACCTAAAGTTGAACCTATTATTATTAAAACTGAAAGATCAACGTTAGTATTTTATTTTAATTAACTCTGATTTTTATGTAAAAATTGTTATACATAAATTATTAATAATTTCAGGAGAACGCCAACACATGTAAGTTTAAAAAAACAAGACATGATCTATGACATGGATGATGATGACGAAGAAGAGGAAGAAGCTAATTCAGATTCTGAAGATGACCCTAATAGATTATGGTGTATTTGTAGACAACCACACAATAATCGATTCATGATATGTTGTGATATGTGTCAGGATTGGTTTCATGGAAAGTGTGTGCATGTGACAAAAGCAATGGGTATGTAAACGTTATTATTAATATTATTTATTTAATTATCATTTAATATCATTATATTCTTATTCATTTTTAATATTGTAGTATTTAATATGATAATAATATATTTTTTTATGTTTTCATCTGATTATATTTAAATTAAGAATTGAAAAATTTTTTTTTAAATGTAAATTGTTTTTTGATTACGAAATTCAATTTTTTTTACATAATAAGTTTAAAGTATAAAAAAATATATTTATTAATCTGTAGACATTTTTGTAGGAAAAATATAATTTTTTGAACAAAAATACAAATTTCATGTTTGCAGATATTATAGGATTTTTTATTGTTTCTGCTAATAAAAATTTTTTCATTATTTAAACATTTTATATTTATTTTTAATATATTACCAAATGCTCATATTACGTATTGTGATAGAATTAATATTAAATGAACTCAATGAATATAATAAATTTAAAAATAAAGTAAAAATTCTATTAAAAATGCTATAATATCTTGTAAATTCTGTAAATTTAAAATTTGTATTTCTACTTTTACAAATGTTTCCCCTCTAGAGCTGATTATGATTGTTAATCATTTCAAAATATTAAAAATTTTTTTTCGATTAAAAAAATACAATTACTTTTTCGCATTTTATAATGATAGTTTTAAATATAATATTTTGAATATGATTAAAACAATAATAATCAATATTTTTGACATTATTCAAAAATATCTCATCTGCATGAATTAATGTATTTTTCTCGAAAATAAATCTCTTTTACATTTAGTATTCCTGTAGTGGCTCGAGAAAAATTTGTACAATTGAATGTTGTACAATGTATAATAATGGTAATCAACAGAACTAATCAATTGTTTACATCATGTAACTATCAACCATCTCATTTAGATATAAGGACAAATTTTAAATGAAGTGAATTTTTTAATAAATCTTGAATGCAGTTTTATCTTTACTCTCCACAGGGGAGCAAATGGAAAATCAAGGCATTGAGTGGGTTTGTCCTAACTGTTCAAAGAAAAAGAATGAAGAAAACAAAGCCAAAGCTATTTCAAAGAGGCAAAGAAATAGTGTTGATACAGCACAAAGTGAAAAGAACCGAACACCATCCGTTTCTAATGCTGCAACACCGAATAATACAAAAGCTGCAACTAATTTTGGAAGAAGTGCAAGCACATCATCAGGAGTAACTTATTGCGTTGTTTGTAAAAAAGAAGCGAGAAAAGCAAGTATTTATTGTTCCGATGCATGCATTTGGGCGCACGCTGAGGTGACATCGACGAAAGATAAACCGTCACCAGCAGCGTCTACAAAACCTGCTAAAACGGAAGTACCAAAACTGAAACCTGATACGAGGATCATAGTCTACGACAAAAAGAGCGGAAAAGTTTTAACAGGTAAAAAATACATAATTTTTTTTATCGATAATAAAGTTTGAAAAAAATTTTAATGTTAAGAGTTTTTAAATACTGATATTGCAGTTTTCTAAATTCTTGAAAATATTTGTGTGAGCTATCCATATAAAAATTAAAATAAATAGTACATTGAATTTCAATTTGAGTAAATATAAATAAATTATGATAACTATAACAGCATTGTATAAATATTCATTATCTAATTTTATAAAAAATTGATTTTTAAAAAAGTCTTATTTGATCTTTAATAGTTTTCATAAATTTTTTATTTGAATAGTATATAAATTTATACATACATATTGTTATAATTCTAGGTGCTGATGCTCCAACTCCATTAAACTTAAAAGCATGGCTCAAAGAACATCCAACATATGAAGTAGTTAAATCAAATAATTTTAACACTATACAAATGGGAGGAAAGACTGTCACTGCTATTCAAACACAAGGGATCAAGACTGTACGTCTTTTAGATTTTATACATATAATTGAAAAAAGTCAAAAGAAAAAATAGATTTGAATGAATTTAACATTTTTAGATATATTTATTAATCATATTATTTTTTATCAATATTATTATTTATTTGTTGATAAGGCGTAACTTAGATTTATTTTTTTATAATATTTTATAATATTGTATTGATTCCATTTTATAGAATAAACAGCTTCAAGGAAAGTCTCCAGGTCAAGCCAAAATGATCTACACTAAAGTACCAGCTTCAAAGCAAACTATTTTAACATCAAGTGCAAAGAAGACCATTCAATTAAGCGAGACACCATCCACATCTTCACCACAGCATCGACCTAGACAAGCTGGAAATCCCAATAAAACTCCAATAGCTCATCTAAAACAAACTTCCATTAAAACTGCTTTACAGCAGCAACAACTACAGCATCAACAACAGCAGCATCAACAACAGCAACAGCATCATTATCAACAACAACAACAACAACAGCATTTTCAAATATCTCAAAAACCAATAGCAACATCAACACCAAAAGCATCTTTTTCTAAAAAGCAAGAAGCAAGAGCATCTACGTCCCAACAAAAACAACCGCTGCAAAAATCACTGCAACAACAACCGAAACAATCACCACAGCAACCGAAACAGCAGCAACTGCAACCAAAACAACAACAGCAGCAACAGTCAAAACAACAACAGCAGCAGCAGCCAAAACAACAACAACAGCAGCAGCTAAAACAACAACAACAGCAGCAACCAAAACAACAACAACAGCAGCAGCCAAAACAACAACAACAGCAGCAACAGACTGTAACAAAAACCCCGCCGCCCAAAAAACCAGATACCGAACCAATTAGATTAACAGTAAGAAAAACGCTAGCTGAACATCTTACAACAAGAATAAAAGAAACCAAAGATCTTAGTTTAACTGAAGAGGAGATTCTTGAAATCGCATTGCAAATTGAGCTCGAAATGTTTAAATTCTTCAAAGATGCGGGTACGAAGTATAGAGCAAAATATCGCAGTCTTCTTTTTAATATTAAAGATCCAAAAAATCTTACTCTCTTCCGTAAAATCGTCGATCGTTCTTTAACTCCTGAAGCTCTTGTAAAACTTAGTCCCGAAGAAATGGCAAGTCAAGAATTGGCTGAGTGGCGTAAAAAAGAAAATAAACATCAGCTTGAAATGATTAAAAAGAACGAGTTGGATTTAATGTCTCAAGCTAAATCAATTGTTGTAAAAACGCATAAAGGCGAGCAAATAATTGAAAATGATGGTGCAATAGATCAAGTTGATCCTGCTACACCTGTACAGGATATTGTAACGGCACTTAACAGTGGTGATGCGATAAGTTCTACGGTGGAAGACAGTAAACAGGAGGAAGAAGATAAAAAATTCAAGTTACTCGAGGAAGAAAAGAAAAAGAAAGAGAAAGATAGAGATAGAGAAAAACGTCGTGGCAGATCGCGAGACAGATCCAGTAAGGATAGTAAACGTGATCGTAGTTCGAGTAAAAGTAAACATCGTCACAAAGATAGAGATCGCAGCAGAGATAAAAAATCTAAAAAAGAAAGTAAACACAAGGACAGAGATCGTACGAAGGATAAAGAAGGTCATAAGGAACATAAAAGTAGAGATCGTGATAAAAAGAAAGATAAGGAAAAGAAACACAAACGAAGTAGAAGCAGCTCTAGAAGTCACAGCAAAAATAGGCACAAGGATCATAAAGAAAAGCATAAAAAAGAAGAAGATAAAAAGAAAGAAATCATTAAGACTGATACGCCTGTAGCTACTCCTGATAAAACTATAGAAGATAGATTATGGAGGCATATAGAAGACGAGACTACGACGAATACTTTCGATGGTAATGATTCTGATATTTCTGATAGGGAACCAAGCTCAACAGTTACAATTAAGACACCTGATTTTAATGATGAGCTTGAAAAAGAAATTTTTGAAACGAAAATCGATGAGACGCCAAAAGGCACAAGTACTGTATGGCGAGGTTTTGTCTTTATGGCTGACGTAGCAAAATTTTTTGTCACTGCACAAAATGTTAGTGGTAATTCCAAAGAAATCATGGACAAATTACCTGATCACTTAGATGTAGTTGGTAGGATAAGCCCAGTTACTGTTTGGGACTATATCAGTAAAATGAAAAAGAATGCTACAAAGGAAATCATTATTATTAGACTGACGGCAGTTAACGATGAGGAAAAGATTCCTTATATTACTTTGTATAGTTATTTAAATAGTCGTAATAGATTCGGAGTGTTAGGGAACATCTCGCCAATTATAAAAGATTTTTATATTATGCCTTTTCCTATTGGAAGTAAATTGCCATCGGTATTATTACCCTTAGACGGTCCAGGCTTTGAAGAAAATCGACAACATTTACTTCTAGGTATTCTTGTGGTACATAGCCGGAAAAAGCGAACAGCTAATGTATTACCAGCAATTACTCCCGTTCCAGCGAAGATAGCAAAGAAGGAGCAGCAGACTAGCGATAGAAGTTACACACCCCCACCAATGAATGCAATTACTAAAGATGAAAGCATGACACCACCTAGTTCACCTAAACCAGCTGTTGCACATATTAAGATAGTGACACAAGAAGTTAAAGAGACCTATTCAGTTATATCTAAGATTGTACCTGAACTATCTTCCAAGATTACTCTTGAATCATCTTCATCATCGGATAAAATGCAACTTGATGATGACGATGAGCCTTATAGTCCTGGTGAACCTGTTGATGTTGCTCTTGACGAAGATGAAGATGCACTTTCTACGTCGTCAAGTCTTAAACTGTCTCAATCTGTGGCTGATACGACAGCTGCATTAACAGCCAAGAGCTCAACAACTGAATTACAACGTCAGATGGAAAAAATAAGCAGACAAATTGAAGAAGAAAGGCAGCAAATACTGACTATTACAAGTTCTTATACTTCAGCAAATGATGCGTCATCAATTCTGCCGGTGAGAGACTTGCCCAACGGGGCCTAAAAAATCTGAAAATAAATTTAATCTGTAGCATTTTTCATTTTTTTCAATACACTTGGTGTAAATAAAGGTTTTCTGTAATACCCTCTTTAATATCCTAATCCATGCCAACTTCATTCCTATCAAGCAATTGAGACGAATTATTTTTTTTCCTTGGAAATAAAATTCTGAGAGGGAGCCAGTACCTTTTCTACACCTTTTTTTGTATACATTTGAAAAAAATAATGAAGTTCAGGCTGTGATATTATATCTGTGATATTCATACATATTTTATTTTATTGATTAATAAATATATATTTTTGAACCTAAATATAATTTTCTTG
This sequence comes from Anastatus disparis, assembly GCA_017163975.1. Classification (NCBI taxonomy): domain Eukaryota; kingdom Metazoa; phylum Arthropoda; class Insecta; order Hymenoptera; family Eupelmidae; genus Anastatus; species Anastatus disparis. The sequence goes on from JAFFSR010000227.1 coordinate 2,832,716, forward strand.
TTTTTCATTGAGTAAATGGTGTCATTTTATAAAAAAAATAAAATCAATATTTTAATGCAACTTTTGTGATACAAAACGAAGATTATTAATATATAGTCATAATAAACAGCCTATGAATATAGCAATTTTTTGTGCTATCAAACGCACAAAAAATTTTATTATTTTTAAGTAAATTATTTTTAACTTAAAATTTGGAATTAATTAAATAACATAATATATAAATTAAATTGTATGAAAATATAATTAAATTTAGATATTTACTTGAACAAGAAATCAATAAGTTATGAACTTGAATATAATATCTGATTTTCATTATTTGTAATTATTAATAATATTAAATATAACTTTATATTTTAAAATCAACTTGTACAATTTCAGGGTCTGGGTCTTGATCCTCCAGATAGTGGTGATACAGTAGAAGCTTACAGCCCATCTGATGCAAGATCATTTACACCACCTCCACAAGGAATATCAAAGTTGACTCAACCTATTCTAGAAAAAGTTTCAAATATTACAATACCAGCAAATCTTCACGAGATTCTGGCAAACGTCAAGCGTCAAGAAAGTACTACAGTAGATCCATATCTTCCTTCCAAACCCAGTGCAACATTTTTAACGACGGTAAATTCAGCAATGTACCAAAATCAAGAAAGTTATTCACCAACATATAATAAAACATCTAGCAGATTAAGTTCAGAAGTGCAATCTTCTCCGCGAAAGGAGACTAAAAGTACTTTAAGTTCGTTAAGTGATTATGATTTAATGAAAAAGGCAGAAGAAGAACTGGCAGCATTAGAAGCAGCTGAAGCAGCAACTTCAATATCTGGTCCAGCTATTGATACATCAGTTCCACCGCCTATTGACACATCAATTCCACCGCCTATTGATACGTCAGTTCCACCCCCTAGTGATACAACAATTTCACTACCTATTGATACGTCAATTCCACCACCAACAATGTCAGTTCCACCACCATTGATGTCGGTTCCGCCACCAACTATGTCGGTTCCACCACCGACAATATTGGTTCCACCACCAACAATATCACCAGCATGCAATGAACCTCCACCGCCAGGAGCTTCATTTGATACGCCTCATCGGTAAAGAGTAATCAGATGTGATGAGTGTACTGAGTTTATGAATGGACATTGGCACATGTAATATAAAAATTTAATTTTCAATGTCTCACGTACAAAAATAGAAAGAAGACTATAAATTTGTGACTATAAAATGCTGTGCGTTGGTGTATGGTAAAATTATTAGTAAAATATTAGTTTTAGTGTTATAAATAAGAACAGATTAATTTTTATTTTATAAAATATATAAAAAATTTCGTGAAATTAAATATACTTTTGTTTTTTCAGTTTTTTTTTTTTTTATGATTGGAAAAGCATAATATGTTGTAAATCAGTGCAAACTGATATTATGAATAAGCATTTCTATTGTACATACCAAGGCATAGATAGTGCTTTAAAGTTGAATTATAAAAACTTTTAAAGCATTTTGTAGAAAAATTATTTTTTTCTAAATCTTAATGTACAAGATTCCGTAAATAATAACAAAGTTTATAAAAAATTGCACTTGAATGATTTTTGTATGATTGTGACAAATAAAATCATATGACAAAAAATTATTTAACTTGAAAACATTTATAAAAAAATGTTTGGACTATATATAAAAGACAGAGTTGACCTTTTTAATAAATCCATTTGCTTATAACTTTTGGAAAGTAGGTCATGTGTGAATGATTTTTGATGAGAATAAACATGTGTAATATTAATAAACTAATTTAAAAAACTTAGTTTATTCATTGTAAATTAACTGTAAAAAAATTTTTTATTTTAACTTGAAATCTTAAAAAAAAAAAAAAATAAATATCAAAATTAAAAATAACTCTCTATTTAATTTTAACCCAACTACCTGAAAGTTGAAATTTTTTTTATTATTAGTTATTGCTATAATGATATTAATTAATTAAATTATTTTAATACTGTATAATTATTTTACAGTGAATCATTAAAAGTAGAAGATTAAAAATTTTTTTTAAATTTGTATAGATAATTTTTTTTTAATACTCGTATCGTATATTTTAAAAAATTGTTGATTTTCATGATTGTACATGATAGAAATTCTATACATATAAAGTATATTGAATTATTGATACAATGACACTGATCTACTTCATTTCATCAGTTATTACTACAATTAGATTTACGTAGAACAGTTTATTTTAATAATTTTTTAATTAAAGTTACCCTTTGGTTTTAGTAGGTAACTCATACCTATGACATAATAAAAATTATCTACAAAATTTGACCGCCTTTCGATTGCAACGCCTCCTATACATTTTAATGTATGAGTAATTGCGCGAAAGTTTTAATCGTATATGCGAAATATGTTTTCATAATTCACTCCAATGAAGCATGCAATTGAGTAAAATAAATATGAAAAAAAATAACACTAAATTTTATCTTTTGCAAAAATTGTATTTGTATGTACCGATTTAAAAAAAAAAATAAAATATGTATATTATAACATAAATGAGTTGTTTTTGATTTGTATTTCATTAATATTAATAAAAATTAATTTTTCCTTGACTTTATATCAAATTGATAAAAAAATTAATTGCAGGCGCTATTTTTTAAAGATTTTTATTGATGCTATCAACAAATAGTATATCAATTTTTGTTGAATTACTTAAAAAATTTTTAAATTAATAAAAGTTTTTTGTTGAAGTCATTCAATTACCTCTGTTAGTCAATCGAATAATAATATACACTTTTTTCCAAATAAATTTGTCCTCAAATTAAGAATATTTTAAGCTAAGTAAGAATTTAGATATTTATTTTAATAATTTCAAATTGAAATTCATTATAGATAGAACCAATACCAATCATTTTTTATATTTATTAAAAAATGTTATGTCTTTAAATTAAATTTAATTTTCTTTGTAAAAAAAAATTTCAGATTGAAACTAAACTATCCATTTATTTGAAAAATTAATTGTTCAACCAAATACACTAAAAATCCCTTTGTAAAATTACGACAATATATATCGATAATTGCAATCTAACATCAAATTACTAATTTTTTATTTATAGTAAAGTTGTAATTTGTTACCAAAGTACAAATAACATTTACAATTTTACTAAATAGCCTATAAATTTAGTATATTTCATGTAAGACGGATAATTAGTAACATGTAATGTACTAATTTTACAAAAAAGTACTTTTTACAGTGTGGATTGGTTTTTTTTTAATTTTATATAAAAAAAGTTTTCAAAAATTTGAAAAAAATCCAAGCTTTAATGCCCTTTGAATTCTCTTTTAGATGAATTTTTTACTTTCATGGACATATTTCTTTGAATATTTTTAAAGCAATTTAAAAAAAAATATTAGTTATATAGTTTACAAAAAAAAATATTTGTAATGTTGATGGAAAATCTTTTAAATTCAAATACAGTACAATTATCTGAAACATCTTAAAAAAAACTAGCGGAAATCATAATTTTTTTAATATTACCAAACCTGATTAAGCTCATTCGTGCCAGCTATTTCCGGCGGCATTGATAATTGGTCGTTCGCGGACACGTAAACGTCCATTTTTCTTGACACGCGCAATGGGTAAAGAGCCATCTTGCTCGAGAGGCCGACGTGGCGGCCGGCTTTCTTGGCATTTTCGTATTCATAATGACGAATCGTAAGTTTATTTTTATATCTTTTTTATTTAAAGTATTATTATAATTCATTTGCATTTGAAAGCAAAGTTTTTCTTTAACGTTTATTACTTAAACTTATATACGTTATTTGATATAACACGAGGTTTATTTAAAAGTTAAGTTTTGGAGCTCCATTGCCTTTTACGGAACATTCGATAAAAGTTTATTTTATTTTTAAGGTTATTTTTAGAATAAATTTTCATTACATATTTTTAAAATTTTCATAAATATAGTTTATCAAATTTAATTTTGCAAATATTGTTAGCTTTTTTATAAAAAATGTGCATTTTGAGCACGTTGAAATTTTATGGTTATGATATACGTTCGTAAATCATTTTTAAAGTTATTTGTTATGTGTATAATTTTTCTTTGACGGTTTAATCGCTATTTAATAAAATAATTTAAAATATTATTTTTATTTATTATCATTTTTTTGAATATTATGAATTATTTTAAAAAAAAATTATATTTATTTTTTTCAGTTACGTGGGCCTTTCTAGTATTCGCTGCATTAATAAGTACAGCATTAACAGCCGATGTTCCTTCTTCAACGAGTACTTATCTGACTGCGGCTGATAAATCTCGCCTGAAAAAGGTTTTAGAACCTGGATTCAAATTTCCAGATCTACCTAGTGCACATTATGCAGTCTTGGGATATAGACTTCTAAAAGAACCTATTACGAGAAGTGCTGTACGTATTCTTATTATTTATACAAATTATAAGAAATAATTAATAATACTTTTAAATGATGAAAATTTTGCTTCATATTGAAAATTCATGATCTTATGATTAGTCTTTCTGAGAAAAAATAAAAATAATTTTATTATTTATTTTATCAAGTAACATTATAATTGATGCCTATTTTTTTTTATATGGTTTTAGGAAACATGCGAGTTCTTGATAAAATTAGCAGGTGATTCTTCTATAACAACAGAACAAATTTATTATCTAGCTACAACATGGAAGTTACTTGAAAAATGTCAACCTAAATCACTTCCATTAAGTACACTCACAAAGGTATTTACTAACATAAAATTAAATGATTATTTGATAATATTTGTTTCATAATAATAATAGATTTATTTGAATTTATTAAATGATGTTTAAAAATAACTTTCGTTCTACTGTAAAAAATTGAAGACAATACTATGTTTCTGATGGATAAAATTTTAAAGAATTTTTTATTAACGTATCGATGCACAATAGTAAATTCAATATTTTTTTTAGACTTTGAACGCAGTTTTGGACAAGGAAAGTGCTACAATCCCTGAAGTTTACTATGCTGTCACTTCTCTTGTATCATTTGGGCAAAAAATTCCAACAGCTACTGCAACAAAATTGATCAAGAATTTACAAGCTGCATTGAAAAAAGATGACAGTCCATTGAAGTATGTATAAAAAGATATATTTATATACATATTTTCAGTTTGGTAATTTATTAATAATTTGTTTAGCTTGGGATATGTTTTCCATATCGCTGCAGACTTAGGACCAGCTGCAACTTTTGCTTTCAATCATATCGAAGATGCAATTGTTCAGGCTGATGAAGTAGATGGTCGCTTCTTACAATTTGAAGGAGGGCTTTCAGTTACAAGTAAGATGTTTTACAGCTCATGCAATTAATTTTTTCACTCAATTTAATCATTTGTATTTTATGATGTTTATCAATACTTTCGTTCTACTGCAATTTCATTGAAGAACTTATAAATTTCTGAAGTTTTAATTTTTGAATAAACTATTTTTTATGTATGTAGGATATTCATTATTAATTTTTTTCTTTACTTTATTACAGGTCATCTTGTTAATGGAATATACAAACTTTCTTCAACCTTAAAGAAGAAGCCACAATTGACATCTCAACAAACAGTCAAATTGGCAAATTATTTCTTATCTCGTCGATCAGTACAAACTGCAAAGGGTGTTGTTAATTTCTTGTCATCTATAAATATTTTAGCTACTAATGAGTTTGAAAAGCCAATTTGTATTGCACTATCAGAAGATGGGGCTGTCATTTCTGCTAAACAACCTCATGTTCGTGTTAAAGTTTGTGATATTCTTGGCAATCCTTTACCATCTGTGCCAACTGTTATTGCTAATACCGCTACCAAAGTTGGAGATGACGTTGTTGTTATTAGCAAAAAGAATTTCCAACCAGCAACCAATGACAAGTATGTAATGTTTTGATACTTCATCCAAAATAATTTATTGTTTTATATTTTCCCCAATAATTTGCTGAATTAGGATCATTACTAATGTCAGTTATACGCTTGGGGTAAAGAAAATGTTGAATAATTACGTTTGCTTTTTTTTATTGAATTATAAAATAAGGTCAACTAGTTCAACAAACATTTTCAAATAACTTATAAATTTTTATTGAATAAAGATCTAATCTAATTATATTTGTTAATTTTACTTTGCTTTTTTATTTTTTTAGAACACTGTTTACTTTGAACTTTATGGCTACAACTCCAGAACCTGGATTCTATAGAATTGCAGTATCTGCAGGATCAGTAGCCAACACAGTAACAATCAAAGTCCTTGCTGAAGCTAAAGTTGATTATTTGGAAATTGGAACAGCTGATGCTGATCAAACTACTCAACCAAAATTGGTCAAGTAAGATATCTAGAATTGATTTCTATATTCATCAATCAGTTTTATTTATAAAATTTTCTATATTTATAATTTTTTTTTAGAGTTGCTCATCCACAAAAGTTGAATCAAAAAATAGAAGCAGATTCCCAGCAGAAGCTTGTTATTCGATTTTTGTTGAAGGATACTGCTAAAAATAAAGCAATGAGGGTGCATCAAGCTTTTGTACGTCTTTCTTCTGTAGCATCTGGAAAAGATAAACAAGAAATTATTTTTGTTGCTGAACCAGATGCTTCTCACGTTTATAAGTTCGATATGGTAATTAAATATATATTTTATTAATTTTTTCTTTTTTATAAAAATAAAATAAATTAATCTCAACTTTTTTTTTTATAGCCTGTTAGTACAGCAGCTAAGAATTTCAACTATCAAAATGGAGACTATAACGTCGAATTAATTGTTGGCGATGCAGTTTTAAGTAATTCATTCTTATGGACTGTAGCCACTGTTAGTCTAAAATTCCCTGAACCAACAGCTTCAGAAATGGTTGAAAAGTCAACTTATAGGCAGAAACCAAATGTGTATGCACCAAAACCAGAAATCAAAGTAAGTAAAGTATTCATTATAATGAATTATCAATCGATATTGTGCCAATGCTCGTTAGCGACAAAGGATGTTCTATACTTTTGTAACTTCCATGTCATTGGTAAATTAATAGTCGTTATTGTAAATGAATAAATTTTCTTGTTTTTAACTTGAAAAATGTACAATGAGACAACATTTAAATAGTAATATAATATAATTTAAATTTATTTATACATTTTTTAAACATTTTTTAAAAAATTTCATTTATTTACAGCATATGTTCCGTGAACCTGAAAAACGACCACCAGCATATCTTTCAAACTTATTTACTGGATTATGTTTATTACCTCTTCTTTTATTGCTGGGCTTGTGGATCAAATTAGGAGTTAACATTTCTAATTTCCCATTCTCATTAAGTGCAATCGTTTTTCATTTGGGATTAGGAAGTGAGTAAATTTACTAAAAGTGTAAAAATTTTCAATTCTATAATTTATTTTGCCCAATGCTTGACAGACATATCATTATTGTAGACGTGTTTGTTTTCAATTGGGCACAAAGTAATTGGTGAATTTTTCACAAATGCAATTTCTTTATTTTGTTGTATTTGTAGCCCGATATTCTCAACATTTGAAAATATTATTAAATTTAAATTAATAAACTATATAAAACATTCCGTAACAATGAAACAATTTTTTCCAGGTATATTCGTGCTTTTTGGAATATTTTGGCTGAAATTAAACATGTTTACAACATTGCAATATCTTCTTGGACTTGGATTAATCACTTTCTTGGCTGGTAAAAATTTGTTATCGCAAATAGCACGAAACCGAAAAGCTGCATCTCGCTAGTTCCTTCAATGAACTTATGAGTAGACTGAGTTTTATAAGGGCAAATGGTTTGTCCATCACATTATAAAACTGTGTGATACAAAATGTTCAATCATCAAAAGACGTTTTAAGAATTCAGGAGAAAAACTAATTAATGAATAGAGACTTGATGTTCAATTTAATAAAAGCAATTCACATGTTTTAATTGTTAGGATAGAGTGTTGGCAAAGCATTGACGTTCTACTTAAAAAACGTTGTTTCACAAATGCGCATTATTTTCACTTTGAAGAACACAACGCATACTCGATGCCTAATTTTTTATAAGATTATATAATAATAAGAAATGATAATAATACGTTTTATAAACGTTTTATCACAATTTTTCTTAAATGACGTTGAAGCGTCTCGTTGAACAGACATTCCAGCGATGAGAAAACTTTTTCTTAATTCGCTAATGAAATCTGGAGGTGTAAACGTGACGGAAAACGTTATGATTTTTTACATTGTACAGATTTAAAATATAATAAAAATGTGAAAAAAATTAATATTTGTTATTTATGTAATTTAAAAATATCATAATTTAATGAATTTCATTCAATAAAAAATATTACAGTTTCCAAATATTTGTATTTTTTAAATGCTTTATTCACTGTAATAATAAAAAAATTTATATGTAATCAAAACTCAGCGTCTTGATAAGATCCTTTGCATCAATAACCATAGGATATCTTATATTTTGCTTTTTTGGTGGTACCATTGGTTCAGAAAATTTTTCCATGTACATTTTTAATTTAGTTTTTAGATAAATCGATTCGTCTCTTAATTTAAAAACTTGACATTTCATTTTATTCACATCTTTTTCTACTGTTGCAACAAGTTTAATAAACTTTTGCAAAGGTTTGATTTCCGCTATAACCTTAGAATAATTTAAAAATTATTAATGTTTTTTAATATATTAAAATAGTTAATGATAATAAACTTTTTGAATCTCACATCATACTCTGTATAAGATTCTAAGTCTACTGAGATATTTTGAGAATGTACGCTTGTTAATGGAAACAGAAGTATATTTTCATCAAATGTTTCATATTGTTGACATAAGTCTAACATAGTAAATATTTTCTCAAATTTCGATTCACAATTTTTCAAATATTCGATTGTGTTGTTATATTCTAAAGTAGCAGTTTTTAATTGTTCTCTATCCAAAATTTGTTCTATTGAAGGATATGAAATTTTCATTTCACGTGATTAAATATAAATATAATTTTTTAAGACAAAATAAAGTACCTGTTATAAGTCGATTTTGTATAGTCTTATAAGCGTCATGGAAATAGTCGCACTCATATTCGTAATCTGCCATATCTTTTTCTGTTTTATCTCGAAAATCTTGAATTATATTTTTCCACTCGAGTATCTTTATGTAAAGTTTTTCAATGCGAATTGATTGCTGAGCTATGATTTCTAAATCTTTGTCATCTTTTACTTTGAGTTTATTATATTCTTTACGTTTATCATATGTACCTATTTGATAATAAAAAACACAGTATCGTTTATTTTGTAGTTCATTTTAACGGGACTTTTTAATTGAATGCAAATAATTAAATTAATCATTAAAATTACTTACTTTCTTCGTAATCTCGTAAAGTATTAGTAAGTTCGTTTGAATAAGCACGCACGCGTCTTTTTATAAGTGTTTGGGTCATCATCTGTACGTTTTCATTTTCTTCTTTACGCGTATCCATTTTTGCTGTTCAATATATTTTTATTAAATAAAAATTGTGATGATGTATTGATTAAATTATTATTGTATTTTAATATACTGATTTTTTTTTAAAATTTTATCTTATTAATTGCATACATTTATTCTATAATTATATTTTAATAATTATTTTAAAATTGTTATATTATCGTAATTATAATTAAAATACATAATCAAATTGAACTATTTGTTGAATTAACTTACTGTATTTTAATTAAAATCTCATTCGTCATTCTTAATAGTCAGATAATTCAATACTCACAAATTAAAATAAATGATTGTCAGAGTACTGCATTATATTTGGCACAGTTATTAAAATTAAAATTCTATTTTTTAAATAGAAATTAAAAAAGGATTTATCATGGAAATGTTTTTTAAGACCCATTTTTTTCTAATCTGTTTCGTTAAAAAGTTACCTTGCTCAATTCATGTTCTTACACAAATTTTTAGACTTTAGCTTCTCAACGGTCGCCTCGTGTCTCTTATTTGTACCAAACGTAACGGCTTGCAAATAAATAGTTTCTTCGTTTTGCTCGTGTTGCGTGTCGTCCGCGTGTTTTTTCGTCAAATCCGTTGATGTCTGTATGGTATTATCAAAGAAATCAAGACTCTCTTTAAGCTGCTGATAATAAGTTGCTAATAAAGTATCGACTTGATTCATGTGAGATGTATCGTTCCTTCGTTTTTGATCATCGGCAGTATCAATCGCATCCAAAAGAATACTGATACTGTTAAAATTATGAGAAACAATTATTAATAAGTTTTATTTTTTTAAATTAATCATTATTGAATATTTAAGTAAAAAATTAAATTTTTTTAATATTTGATTAAAAATTACTCAATTCTATTAAGACATTTTAAATTTTCTTTAATTTCCTTTTCTTTGAACATTTATTTAAAATTGAAACAAACCATTATTTAGTTAATAACAATAGGCTTTGTATAAAAATACATTTTAAATCTAAAAATAGTATGCCATATCAAAAAAATTTAAGTAGGAAACATTCATGAATGAATAAATTTCTATGCAATCTTACGCATGAAAGAAACAAATGGAAATTATTTTTTCTCATTACCACATCATTTAGCTTCCCGATAAACGTTAATAAATGAATGAATCAAAGTAGCATCAATAATTTATAAAAAAATTAAAATAATGTGACTCACAAGCATTTATTAGTTTTAAAATAAATAAAAGATATATTTCACAAATAAATTTATGTGATATATACTGCTTTTTTTACTGTAAAAAATAAAAGATTTATTTGTATTATTGAATGCATAATAGGTATTATGCAAGTGAATTCCATAATTCTTCTTTTTTATAGAAAAAATTTGAATACGTACGAAAAACTTTATTCCTTCCTAGGAAATATCCTAGGATATCGGAAAAAACTTGTTCGCAAAAAATTTATTTAAAAAAAATTAGCCAAACTTATCTATTCCGTATACAAAAAAAGATGCATAATTTTTTCATCCACCGAGTTTAACGTATAATATACATAATCTTCCAAGAGTGCAAATGTCCTTGGAAGGATGCTCGTTCTATATATACACACTGGACAATCCGGTATGTATTTAAAACAAAAAAAAAATTACAATAAAAGACGCACTAAGTATATTTAAGTCAACCAGTTTTCTTATTCTCAGAGACCTGTAATCTTTACTGTCAAGGGCTCGGTCGAAGGTGCGCCAGGCAGCTACAAGATCTTCCTTGATCTCCGGCAAAGTTATACGTAACATCTTTTCTCGCCATGCTTTCAACAATAACTTTTTGTTCATGTCGCCCATCTCAATTTCACGCGACAATTTTTTATGCTTCATCTCGGGAGTATCTTCCTCTTCGTGCTTCTTTTTTTTGGCATCCTTGCCGCCCTTCTTACCTTTTCCTCCTTTTCTCGGTGGCATTTTTGCAGCTCTGTAAATTTTCAAATTCCAAATTTATTTTATTGATTAATTTAGTTAAATGTTATAGCTGATTATTAAAAAGAAATGTTCCTATTTACTGATCTAATTTTTAATTTTTATACTAAATGATTAATTTCATTTATTTTGAATTATGAATTTTTGGCTCATAAATAATAAGAAATACTTTTCATCATTTAATAATACAGGTTAACTTATTTATAATCATATTTGAATAAACTAAATACACGAAAATTCATTGTTAATAGTGACTTTCTTACAATTTTACGTTTTTAAAATGCCAAAATTCGTTACACGGGAGTGTCTAATCAAGGGTTTAGATATTATTACACTAAACATGTAATTATGGCTTATAAATGTATTTTGTATATAAATACACTGAATTTAACTAAAATTAAACATAAATAATGTTAAAATTTTATATAGATTAATGAACTTACTTGACTAAAGTTTTTCTTTTATAATTGAAATTTTTCTTGGTTTATTGAAGAATAATAAAAATGTTGATTATAAAAATATGAGGTTATTGTCAGATTTCAGAAATAACTTTTCAATTATTTTAATTTTAAATGAGTTAGACTTTTCTAAACTAATAAGTATGATTAAACAAACTATTATTTGGTAATATTTAACTATTTAATTTGATTAAATAAAAATAATTTTTTTTTCTGATCAATTGCTAAATCAACCTTTTTAATAAAATTAAATTTTCACTTTCATTTTAAAATTATTTTGAGTTTTCATTATAATTAATTTAGTATGCAATATTTAGTTTTATTTTATACCGTAATAACATATCGTCAAGGGATAATGGCAAAATAAAAAGTCATAATCTTAGAATCAGATCAATGCGATGTAAAAAAAATATTTTAATAATTCACCCAAGTAAATTCATTTATTGTACGTTTTTTAATTAATAAAAATTGTTAAAATCAAATTTGTGACCTACTTAACAAAAAAATGTAATAAACAAATAGTTGATCATTCGACAAAAATTTAATTGACGTATTATTTTGGTGAAATAAAAAATATTAAAAATATTTAAAAAAACCAAATTTTTTGATTTTTCATCGTTTTAAACATTCAGCTGACGAGTTATGATAATGAAGAGAATCTTTGCGGCCAACGCACCGTTAACAACATTCACTACACCGCCGGTTCGCATGTACGCTCATTCAAAACTCAAAGTCCGTTCATTATTACATATTGCTACATTAAGGTTCGTATATTTTTTAATATTTCTCTTCAATTCGTGAAATTTTAATGGATTTCGAGTGTTTCTTTTATCAAAATATAGTGTAGCTTTGTTAGTTTTTTGTTTTTTCATCAAATCGAACGTCGAATAGCTTGTTAATAAAATTAGAACTCGGATTGAAATTGATAGTGACACGTGAATGACGCAGGGCCTTTGGTAAGCCACGAGTGGTTTCGCCAGCAGAGGTAATAAATCGTAGAAATGAATTTTTATCAAATACAAAGTATTAAATTTTTAAATTTGAATAAAAATCTCGTTAAATTTTTTTTAAATATTATTTTTAGAATATTATTAAATTTTTTCATTTCATATCCTTTCAAAGACAATGAAGATTTTTTTATTCATAATTTATAATTACTTTTTAATTAATTTTATAGTAGGATTAATCAATTTTATAGAAAATTTTGGTATAAATTTTATCAACAAAATTTTTAAGCAAGTAGTTTTTAAAATAAAATGTATAAGAAAAAATTTATGAATTTCATAAATATGTAGTAAAACCTGTTCCGAGTATCCACGTGGATCTCTTGTTTAATTTAACCAGTTGGAATTTCCAAAGATTTCTCATACATTTTCACAGAAATTAGTCATTTTAAATAATTTCTATCTTACTTTACACAAAACAATATTATTTTTCAATCAAAGAATTACAGATATTAATTTTTTCATGAAAGGTCAATAATATTTTTAAAAAAATTTAAATTTCTTTATAAGTAATGGTTTAAATTGATTATAGTTGAAGTTACATTATATTGAAATTGATTTATATATTTAAGACTAATTTTACGTAGTATTATAATTTTTGCTCACTGTAAGAACGCAAACTTAATTTCTAAAAAGTTTTTCATGAATTAAAATAATTTTTTACGTACATTTGCACTTGTTAATAAGAATAATATTATTCTTATTGATAACTTTTCAAAACGATCTTTAAATTATTGTTACTATTTGTCAAAAAAAGTTTTTCATTTTTTATTTAAAAATCAATAGGGTCTAAACAATTTTTTATATTAAACTATTAACAAAATTATTTTTGTAAGTTATATTATTACAGTATTTATAAATTTTGATAATAACTTTCTAAAAAAAATAAAGTGTAAATTCCGTTAAAAATGTGAGTGAAATTTTTTAAAAAGAAATTTCATTTTTTCTATTTCCAGAAGAAATGATAAAAAAAAAAACATTTTTTCAAGTTTTATCTAAAATAGCCTGACACACATAAGTAAAAGTAGATACATCCCGCGTGTAGTAAGACGCATTAGATGTAAACATCAATAATTTTAATTTTAAAATAAATAAAACCATCTATGGCGGTCTTGGCCTTACATATGTAAATTGAATTAGTAAAAATATAAAATCTTCCAAAAAACAAAATTTTTAATTCCGAAATAAACATTATTTTATCGAAATTTTGAAATTAGCACAATACTAAAATTAATTAACATTTTTAAAATTTGAAATTTTAAATCGCGCCACGTTTAAAGACAGTAAAATTTAAGATTTTATGAATAAAATTATATAAATATTAGTTTAGCCGTTTAGCAATTATAATCAACGTTCGAAAATTATTTTCAAAACAAGCATACCATTTTAATATAGATTCGATCTATTCTTCGTTCTTATGTAATCTATTTCATAAAGAAAAAGAATTAACGATTCCTGAAATTTCAATAAAGTTAGGATTTAAAGGTCATAAGCTTTCTTTACTCAGAAAATGTCTTAGGTAATCCTTGTTACTATTTCTTGTTACAGAGTTGTAATATCAAAGAAGATTCTATTAATAAAATTATCAATATAATCGATACGATCAATAATTAATGATCAGCGTATTTGTGTAAAAAATATGAATAAATATTTCAAGGTTTTGTTAAGAGCTTTTTTATGGCTTTATTTTATGTGTTGATCTAACGATTTAACAGTCAAACATTAAAAAACATTGATTAATCCTTATTTACTCGTTAATTTTCATCTTCGCCAGAGTTGATCTTCCGTAAAAGGTTACAATGGTATATCCTTTGATTGAGAAATTGATTAATTAAGCACTCGTCGATTGGCACGTGATGCTAAAAGTCAAGAAAGTTTTATATAATTTGAAATTATAATAAACCTTTGAGCGTATTCAATTGGCGCACCTTAAATTATAAAAATAACTTGACAAATGAAACAAAGAGAAAAAGTAAGAAATTTCAAAACGAACCATTGTTGTCCTTGGGTATAGCTCGTGAATCATTAGATTTAAAATGCTCGAACATCATTATGTTGACAAATGTTTAACAAACACAAATATTTTTATATATTTTTTAAAAATTTGAATTTTGGAATTCGCGCGTGTACTAAATTAAAATTTTTTTAATAATTAATCGAAATTTACTATTATTATAATTTGATCATTTCGAAAAACCAATATATAGGATAATGAGTTATGTCACAGTTAATGACATAATTTATTTGGAAATTTTAGAGAAACATGATTATTGAATTAAAAGTCAATTTATTTTCATTAATATAATAAAGCTATTAATGACTGAAATTTTCATTAAATCTGTTGATAATAAAAAATAAAATTGAAATAAATATCTAAAAACTACATATTTTTTTTACAAGGTCATTTACCCTTGACGCCCCCGCAGGCAGTGTGCGCTGTATATGCGAATTATTTAAAACAAGATGGCACAAAAGAAGTAGTCTGAAAGTCTTTGGGCGGAGCCTAAAAGTTTGTATAAAATTTCCATCCTTTTGAGAATCTTCTGCAGTCAAATTTGCGACTCAACACAAAGATCATCATCTGTCATTTGGTACTTATTGGAACACAAAAAAAAACAATCAGTGTCAAATTTATTGGATTGCACGCAGTGACAGAAAAAAAAAATGGTATCGTCACTTTTTTTTATTATCGTAGGATATAAAAACGCAGATAAATTTCGATGCATTAACTTTTTATGCAATTTTTTTTCTTCGTCGTGATTCAATACGAAAAGAAAACAAAAAAAAAATTTTTAGAATCAATTTTATATTTATGGAACTTGTTAACGGTGATTTATAGAATTTTTTATTATTTCCTTGTTTGCAGAATATTATTCTCAGCATCATATCAGTGTCATGTTTAATCCGGGAATACGCTGCAGTGGATCTACAGAATATACAAAATGCTAATCCGTTGAATGTTGATTTAAGTAATCCAAGGTATTTATGAATACGTGTTTCAACTATTGTCGTGCACATTTGCAAATTAAAAATAAAATTCATCAAATAAAAATCGCATAACTCGCATAAAAATGAGATCAAGGTTGTACGATGTGGATCAAGTTCAAGTACAGTTTTCTTTTTCCTCGTGCGCTCATGACTTAAAATATAAATTACTGGTACTTAATTCAGAATTTCACAAAAAAGTCGATTTACATTGAATGAAAGTTATTTATTATCCTTGCGCGTACTCACATTTAATTTTATTATTAAAATATTATGTAAAGTCGTTTTCATTTATCAGCATTGAAATCACCTAAGAATAATGCAACCGTATATAAATATTCAAATAAGGTTCAATAAATGTTACATTTTATGATTTTTATTACCGATCTTTTTATGAATTAATAAGAAATCAATGAAATGTACTTTGTTACTAAATTTTATTTTATCTCAGAGAAGAAAATTATTAATGAATTTACGCAAATATTTTTTATAACAAGTTCAATTGGATATTTATAATTGACTGGTTATTGAGAACCGGTTTCATAAAATTGTAAGTAACCAGTACTATTAAAAATATTAACGGCTGATTTGCTTTTATAAATAGTTTACTTTTAATATGTTTAATATGATACGACGTAAAACCATAATTTACATTGCGAAGACGAAATTAAGATTTATGGGTAATCAAATAAATAAGTCGGATTAAGTAATGACGCATTTTTTCATCGAGCGAATAAGATATTCGTTCATTAATCATTATACATGAAAGATTATTTTTATAGAGAGGATTGGAGCATTTAAAAATTTATGATAGTATAAGATGTAAAGAAGTGACAATGTACTTATATACAAATTCGATTTTTGTGAAACTTTGTAATGAAAGTTTAATTGAACCATCATTTTCTCAATCGAAAATTTACAAAATCTATGTAGTATATGAATCAGGATTTGTATGTAGTTTTCTCCATTGACCTCGAAAGACAGTAATAAAAAAGCGAAAAAAAAATAGAAATCGGAAAGTGACTATTTGATTTGATCAATCGTACGACCTAATTTTAATATCCAGAAGTGTTTTCGTAAACACTTGTCACATGTCCCACCAGAAATTCTCATGTCAACATATACCTAGAAAATCATCAGTAATCAAATACAAACATAAAAAATGTGTATTTATAAAAAGTATATATATTTCTGTTTTTATAGTGAAACCGGCATAATAAACAATGGCGATGCCGAGATCGATGAGCATAAATTAGGCGGTTATCGACCATTATATCCGCCGTACTTTCTACGCGACACGCCAAATCAACAGCCAGCCAAAACTACACCGCAACAAGCTTATTACGACAAAGAATATTATACAAGAGGCACAAAATACAATAATGGATTCGACGACAGATTGAATCGAGGAATAAGATTTAATCCTGCAGCTATAAACCCTGCAGCTGTTAATATTCCAGTTGTTACTCCAAGATCAATTTTTCCACCGACCGATCAACGCCAAGTTTATGCACGAGCTTTCCCAACGTTCTATTCGTACAAAACTAAATTTGAAAATCACGCTGCCGTACATTCATCATACTCATATAAATATAGCTTTAAATTTCCCAATACTTAATGAAAAGAGAAAATTATGAATCTTTATTTTTCTAGATTTTAATATTTTAATCCAATGATTGAAATTAATACCGCCGAGTATGTTGTTAGGAAAGAAGACTGTTTTTTTTTATTGTACTTCGGACTAATGTAATGGATGATTTGTTTTTTTTTTTTATTTATTGTTAATGTATTTTTTTATTAAATAATTTTTTAAATAAAATTATTACTATCGATAAGATAAAATCCAATAAGCCTCGATGTATGTAAAAGAAAAAAAATCAATGCGACATTGGTGAATCATTTAATTTCATCAAAACGTATAGGAGTATTAAATAATTTTAATAAAACTATTGTAAAAATATATTACTAAGAGAAAAAAGAGATTAGCAACAGAAAAAAGTAACTAATATATGAAATACATGATTCCCTTATTAATGTACGAGATTACTGGTAAGTTAAGTATAAATATTTCTATTAATCTTTTGTTTTATCTCATTTTTTTAAAGAACAGTCTAATGTGTCGAGAAATAAAAATATTTTTAGAAATTTCATTATGTACCATCGAATTTTATCGATTGATTATAAAGTATTGATCGAAACATGATTTTTATGATCAAATCCTTTATCAATTTGATTATCTATATAAGACAATTTTATCTAATATTTTAAATTTAAATTAATAGACTAGAACTTATAGAAACTAATACTAATTTATCGATATATGGTAGTATTGAATAATTAAATATTTTTGGGATTGCAAAGATATTCAATAATGTTAATTATAGTTTTGAAAAGACGATCGAAAATTTTTTTAATTAATGATATCCATTCACTTATTATATTACACTTTTTTATCAATAATTTTGCTTTTTTTATAAAATAATCAATGGTTTCTTTTATTGTTGATAATTTGTTCGAGTTGTAAGTATCTATTATTTATTTCTGTTCTTATTTTAGTTTTTGAAAAAATAAATATGAAATAATCAAAGCGAAGAATTTATGAGATCTAGTTTTTTTTATAAAATACAAAAAAATACTACTTTTATGACTTTATAATATGATTTGTTACCATGTAACATAAGCATAAAAATAAAAAAAAGACAATTTATGTTTTAGTATATTATAGTATTATTGTATAACATCATTTCGGAGTATTGATGAAAAATATCTTGTTTCGTGAAACAATGTTTTAATCATTTAGATTAGAAATCGTTGCATCAAATTAGCTATTTAGAAATTGAAAACTTAAATAATTGATTTATGAATTGTATTGTGAAAAATATTTTTAATTATGAATATTTTCAAAACCATAATGAATAAATAACTTAAATTATTAAAGAAGAGCTTTTTAATTAAAACTTAATTATATGAACGCTCGATTAATACAATATTATTTTATATTTTGAAAATTCAAATAATGTTGATAGTTATTTATGCGCTCGAGTGTATACAGTAATAAGAACACAAAAATTTCAATATAAATTTGATGGAAAATTAGCTTTTCAAAATTAAGATAAAACTTAGGTATTCAGCTATCTTAAATTTAAAGATTAAAATGTTGATTAAAAAAATATTAAATATTTTTTTATATTTAGAAAATAGATAAAAAGTATTTATTTTATGAAATTTTGCTCACATTTAATATTAATTAATATAGAAATAATTAAATATTGATTATAATCATACATCCTCTCGTTGTAATTTCAACTTTCACCAATAAAAAAATTTTGTTATTTAAAAAAACTTTTTTTAAATTTATGTTTATCTTTTTTGTTTTGAATTTTCTCAAATAGGTCCCCAGTTTGAGATCGGAAATAGTCTACTTTAAGCTAATTCATGTGTTTATTTCGAAAAATTTCAACTTACATTGGATCCGAAAGGGTTAATATATTTCTAGTAAAAATTCTCTAATATAATTAATTAAAAAATTATACAACCGTATAAACTGATACAAATTAAAAAAAAATTTTTTAATTTAGACAAAATTATTTGTAACTTTGAAAAAAAATCAAACGTTGGAACAAACGGACGTAACTTTTTAAATAGTTTCATGTATAAAAATATCCTTTAGTATAAAATCCGAGATCCAATGGTAATGAACTCGCCTTGTGAGTTAAAAATCATGGCAGCTTGAAAAATCGAATATGATGTTGAAGGTAATTGCAAATATTTTCATTGAAACTCAGCAGACGATCGAAAGATAAAGCATTGTGTTATTTATGGATGAAAAATTAACAAGAGGACATATTTTTCGATACTTTTTCCTCAATTTAATTCAATGTCAATTTGGAAATAATTAATGTTGGATGAAATATGAATAAGAATAAATTTCACATGAAATGTCATGCCCTTATTCCCAGCTGGTTGTTCCGATTGGAGTCAACATAATATCAATATGATGAAAAATTGCTATAAAATTTTAGCGTTATAGGTAATATGTTATCCAATGATCTCAATATATTAACATTTAATAAAGCCTTTATAAAAAACAAATTAAAAACTTTAACGCTGAAAAATTTCTAACATTTGCTTATATAAAGTTTTTAGATTTTATATGGGCACGATATGTAGGGTGGGCATCAATTTTTTTCTTATTACTTTTAGTTTTTTAATTTAATTTCGAGTTACATTAATAAAACAGACAGTACTCCTACCATATGAAAGTAAATATTATATGCGAGTGTTATAATATAATGTCAAGTTGTATAGATGACTAATTCATCTTGAGAATTTTTTATAAACTGATTTTCTGGTTAATAAATTTGAAAAATTCTTTGAAATAATAATTTATCAATTTTTGCACAATGTTTTTTACTGAAGTTCTGAGATTTATTGCGAGAAAACATGCTTATTTTTAATTTTTAATTATCTATAAGGTTAATTTTTTTAATCTAGTTATAAATAGTTGTAAATTATACAAAAATAGTAATGATTGAACAGTTATCAGTTGAAAAAAGAGATGAGTTGCAAATTCTTTTTTCTGATAAATAGTTGTAGGTTTTATGAAAAAAACATCGTTTAACAGTTACTTGTTAAAAAAACTTATTTTTATACTTTTTATTTGGACACTATTTTTGAATTCTTCATTTAAAAATAAACTTTCTGTTTGAAAAATGTTTTTTTACATCTTCATATTTGGAATGAATAGAAATTTAAAAAAAGTGTTTTTTTTATAAAAATGCTTATAATTCCGGTAAAAAATTTTACTCAAAAACTAGTGAGCATCATTTCAAAGATTAAGAAAATACATTTATAACTTCGTTAGATCTTTTATGTTCATGAATAGCATGCGATTGAATCGATGTAGGGAAAATCGAATATTTTTTTATTAATTTACCATCCATAAGTGATTGACTGACAGTGAATTTGTAAATGTTAAAAAAATAAGGCTTGCTATAATTTTTTCTTTATCGGAATATTACTATATCAGTTGACAATAAACAATCATACTGATTTTGTCATATAAATTTTAAAAATAGATGAATATTTTCTTGATATTCATATCTAAAATTAAAAATAATAAAAAAAATTCTCACAATGTTATAGATGGAAGATTTACTTAATTTAGGAACATCTTTTTTTTTTAAACAAAAAACAAATAAAAAGAAGCCGATCAAGTTTTCACAAATTTATTCCATCCACTTCCGTTAAAATTCAAATTAAATAATTCCAATCATCATGATTACGAAACAAATGTCTATTTATATTATCATCCCATCACCTCATCACTTCACGCAAATTTTAAATATTTCTGGTATTACCCAGAAATTTCTCAATATTCCAAATTTTAATAAAAATTTAGTCTAATATGCCAAACCATCGCATTCCATTCTAAACAAACAAACAAACGAAAAAAACCCAACGTGAAAAAAAGGAGTATATTATCGTTGAATGACTACAGAGGAGGGATTTTTTTTTACGTTCATGCTAATATCAGAGTGTTAACGTTGCCATAGCAAACGATTTTACGAGCCTGAAAAGCATCGTTGTCGCTTCCTTTACTTCCTTCGGTGTATAGATTATCTCAAGAGGAAGGTGGCTGCTACGCGAGTTTAAGCACGAAGCAAAAGAGAAATTTACGAGGAAGCTAAAGGTCTTTCAGACCGATCGGCGGCGTAGCGAGTCTGCTATTCCCTTTATCTCTGCCTGTTTTTCGTCTTCTTTTTTTTCTATCAATTTCGGCAAGTCATGATATATATTCGTTTCTGCAGATATCAAGCTTGAACGACCACTTTGTTTCCATAGATATATTTCATTTTTCTCTTTTTTATATCTTTTTTGGCAATATAGACTCAAAATTTTACCTTACAACTATCTTTGATAAGAGCAGAGTATATCGATCAAGCTGTGTTCATCGTTATGCGACAAGAGATTATTGTGTAATGCTTAAGCGGTCGACAACCCGTTCATGTACATTATTAAGATAATGTAAAATACCGACATTACGGTTTTACAAATTTTTTATTCCCAATCTAAAAGTTTTAAAAATATCTCTATATTAAAACTTCCCATTTTAACTAATAAAAAGCATAATATTGGGATATTTTGGAAAATTTTTTAATAAAGATTAAAAATTCGAGAAATTGCAATATCAGTAACTATACGTATAAATCATGTACTTTATTACATCACCTTAAAATTGATAAACATAGTGAAAAATTCTTTTATTAGGATTAACACAAATGTAGCAGAGAGGTCGTCAATGGCTCACTCGGTAGCGCGATGGATTCGTAATCTTGAGGGCCCGAGTTCGAATCCTGGTCTCGGCCGATTTTTACAAGCACCAATGTACGTTATACGTGCTTTGTTTGCATCGCAAACTGATGACCTCCGTCGTTAATTAGCATCGCAATGATAGCTGAAATACAGCGACGTTAAATATAAAAAAAATATATATATGCATCACTGATATTTTTATATATTTTTTAATTCTTTATATTTTTTACTTTGGCATTATGATACTCATAGCATGTAAGTAATAAATCAATATATGACTAGGATTTTGTAAACTTTGGTCAGGCTATGATATAATATAATCTCTTTTTTCTATTATTATCCTTGTCAACAAATATTAGCAGAATGCTAGAGAGGACTTTTAAAAATGCCTTTTGTCCAAATCCTTTAGTATAGACTCATCGATGAGATAACATGTTTGGTAAGACATTGACCTAATAGTACTGCAGTATCGATTAAAAAATATTAAAAATCATACTTAATTTCAACTTTTTTATAATTTTCATGTTTATTAGTTTTGTCATTTATGAGAAAATAATGATTGAAATAACATACATTCCTTACTATTTTCCAAGTTCAAGATTATTTCGTTGACGGAAATCATCATGACATAGTAAAAATATTTTATATTCAAATATTCAGGATTGTTTTAAAACTATAAAATATGCTAATTTTATTCAAATAAAGAAAATTA
Organism: Anastatus disparis; assembly: GCA_017163975.1. NCBI lineage: Eukaryota > Metazoa > Arthropoda > Insecta > Hymenoptera > Eupelmidae > Anastatus > Anastatus disparis. The sequence continues at coordinate 2,855,594 of JAFFSR010000227.1, forward strand.
ATTTTGATCATTTTGAGCTCTTGGTTTCTTTCTTGCTACATTGATTGATATTATCACAAAAAGCAAGCTAGGCTTTGCCGTAGTTTTTGCAAAAAGATAATAATTAAATACAGAAACATGATTATTTTTTTTTACTATTGAAGTACGAAATTTTTTTTTTATAAATAATTCATAAAACACAACGTTAAATTTATTTTACCTTAACTCATTTCATAACAAGCCTATAATCTAAATATTGTAGAGATGCCTGCAAAGAATTTTAATTTTACTGTTAATTTTTCTGTTGAGGTGATTTTGCATCGATTCCTATACGTTAAAAAAATTATTTGCAGTTATTTGTCATTATTTGCAGGCAAACAAAATTATTAATCAAATAGATGATTTTCTTATAGCACCAACGACAAGTAATTTATTTTTCTAAAGGAAGAATGAAATTATATTATTATTATATTTGATATAATATATTACAATATTCAAAGAATAAATTAATGTAAATAAGAAAAGATAAATGCACATAATTATTTAACAATTATTATCATTTATTTGCAGTTATCAGCAGCTATTTTCAAAGATCATTTCCATTATATAATTACTATAATTATTTAAATCTCGTCTCATCAGTCCCTTTTAAAGTGGTTTTATCTTGAATTTTCCAATTTATGATATTTCATTAATCTTAGAAAGATGAGTTCATTGACACATTAAAGAATGGTGAATGAACGGCTCGTGCAGACAAGTTGACTCCTTTCCTCGATCATCAATTATTTTAGCGATTAAAAAAAAATACATTTTTCGAATATTTTCGGAATTTCGATGTCTCGTAATTTTAAAATTGTGATACGTGGAATATTACTATATATAATTATTGTATTATTATTAATCAGATATCCCATGCTTCGTTATATCTGAAAAGTACGGTTGAAATTTTTGAAGAAATAAACTTGAGATAATCAAAATTAAATACAAATTTTTATCCTGAATAAACGTAACTAATTTGAATATTAGATAGCTATAAAATAGCAGTAAAATATAGTTTTATTATGTATTCTTAAAAAAATGGGTATTGTATTATAAAGAAAAAAATTTAACTAAATAATTTTATTTCCGATTTAGGCATGACCATTTTATTAATCTCTAAAATAAGATAAAAATTAAATTTATTTCCCTTTTTATACTTGAGTATGGAATATAAGTAATTTTTAATTCCTCCATCTTTAATTCTTATTTTTGCAATCATAATTTCATTCCCTAAAAAATAAGTAAAAATAAATTTAAACTTCATTTCCTTGTTACACAATATACTATTATTATAACTGAAAGATAAAAATTTTGTAAAATTAAGGAATACGTCAGTATTGAAAACATTTTTAAATTAAATTTATAAGTAATTTGAATGCTAAAAAACTTGTCTAAATGGTTAACATGACTAAATCCAGAATAATATATATATCTTTTTTTATTTTAAAACTGTTAAGTAGTTTGAAAAAAATTTTTTTTAAATATATTCAAAATTTTAAAAGTCAAACTTTGTTAATGCATTACTTGTTACATCAATTATTTTAATTTCGTAATTTACAATCAAGCAATTTTTATTTCTTTTAGTTTTACGATAGAAAAAAATATTTATACTATGTGACAATAGTAAAAACGTACAAATATTAGTAAATTCAGCCAAGTAAGCTACCTAACTATACGTGAAACTTTTTAAGTTTGTCAACATTTCATACATGTCTTATTGAAATGTTCTATCTTTTTGTTGTTGCAATGTTTTTTCTTATTTAATGAATTCCGAAGGTATGCATGACTATACTTAATCATTCAAAAAAAATGGGAATAAGGAAAATACAACTAAAATTGTAAAGAGCGCAACGGACCAATTTACATCCATTAACAACTACACACTTAAATTTGAAAGAATACATATATACAGAAGAAATATCAATGGTTAGTAATATAAAAAATGTGTGTTTGTGTGTGCGTGCGCGTGTTGCATTTTTAGTACGAGAAAACGATAAAATTTTATCGTTCTCCAAGGTTCTCTATGGTGTATTGCGAAAGGAGGGTTGCAGTTGTACATGACAGATCATCTATGTGTGTGTATATATAGATATATATCTTTGAACAAGAAGATCATTGCTCGTGGAAAGAGGAGTCTGGTGACCTTGCTTCTTGAAGCAATTGAATTTTTTTTTTTTAAATCTTCTCTCTTCTTTTATTTTAACGAAGGCTTCTCCTATATTCGGTATCAGTATGAGAGAGATGATATACAAAGGTGGTAGGGATGTTGGTTGTTGCTTCTCATCTTATAAAAGACACCTTTAACATCTCGGGATCATTCATTGTAATAACAACGATATCATCGCAAAGGTTCGTACCTATTGATATTATATGTCTTTGGGAAACTTTTAATTCGTGCAAGTGGTGTTGGTTTGGTTTCTGAGTTTCTTCTTTTCTTTTTTTCTTTTTAGTAAATTTCGCGATAAAAGTGCGTAAATTTTAAATATTTATAAATTTAAATATTAAGCAACGTGATTGTTTTAGGGTTCTATATTAATTTTATTGCTGGATAGCTATATTTAAAAAAAATGGTTTTACGGTGTTTTGAATATTTTAAAATTTTGGCGAAATGTAAGATGTGAACTTAAATATCATTTATTTATATGGTTAATAGTTTGATGAATTTATACAAATTCAAATAAGTGTTAATCAATAAAATAATTTTTTTTAAATACATTTAATATTTTAAGTTAAAATTTTGATTATTCTAATAAGTAAAAAATTATTTGCTTAACTAAATTTGAAAATTTTAACTAATTTAAAATGTCTAGTGCATATTTTATTTTTGTTACTTACAAATAAAAATTAAATATCAAGTAATTTCTTTATTTTGTTTTATTATTAATTACATTGGATATTTACAGAATAATAAAAAATAATTAAAAAATCAAACGATAAGTGTTGACAATTCTAATATTTAAAATGAATTTCCTATATTGGAACTTTTAATATTATGTAAACATTTAAAAATAACAAAGAATTTTCTATATATTAACGATGACTTAATATTAAAAATGTTAATCTAAAAATGCTATATTCATCCAATAAAAATAAATATTGACACTTGATTTTGAATATTTAATTCTTTAAAAAAGCTTCTTAACATAGCTTGGTCAATAAAAACACATGAAATACTAGTTGTATTTAAACAAAACCATGTCGCTCGACAGGAAAATCTAAAATTAGACATTGAATATATAGTATTTTAGAATAAACAAAATATAAATTAACTTATTAGTATTTGAATAACACGGAAATCCTTTTAATGAATTTCCAAAGATTATTTATTTTAAAAGTTATATTATAATTATTTTAGAATCAAATGTCTTTGACAAAAACTTTGTTAGAAAATTAAGCAGTTTTAATGGACAACTATATAAATTTTGTTAGTTATTTTTTCTATAGAAATGATTGAACGATTCTTGAAAAAATTATTATATCATCAAACGTATACAGATTTATTTCTAATGAATAATATTTCCTTTATTATCTAATTTTCATTAAATTCTTATACAAATATATATTTTTTAAAATTATTTTCTTATGAAAATCTAAATTTCAACACCGTAATAACAACAAAATAATTGACACTTTAATATTAAATCCTAAAATTATTTAAACAACGTTAAACCCAAGAGTAAATATTAAGGGAAGTGAGAATAAATCGTTCAACGTATAAATTAAAACGATAATAAACATTTAGATTCTAATATATTAATAAATTAAAAATGAACCTAACATAAAAAGTAAATGAAATAATTTACATGCTTTTTTAGTATACCATTAAAAAAACAAAGATGTTTATCTATTTAAATACAGCGACATTTTAGATACAATTTGAGATTCGAGATAACATTAAAAGGAACGTGTTAACTTTTGCATACTCTTTTGGCAAGCTTATACAAAACACTTCACGGAAAAAATGCTCGTGAGAAAGTTTACGATTTTTTAGTCGGGAAGGAAATTTAACATGGCAATTAAGTTCATATCAAGCGTTCTGACAGGTATTGCTTTAACAAATCGATATAAATTTAGATATTTTTATGGCTCGGATTTTTTAACTAGTATAATGAATATTTAAAAATAATAAATTTATATGATTCAACAATTATTATATTAATAAAAGATTTTGTAAAAGTAATAAGCACTCAAGTATAGACCATATTTCATGATATCTAATGGATTAAAAATCATGTAATACACCAAAATTTTGTAACGCTATGGATTACTTTGTAAGCTAGTGTATAAATATGATATATTCTGTAGCTATAAAAAGTTTCAAGAAACATAAAACGTGAATATGAAATTTCAATTAAATCAAATTAAATAAATTTAATTAAAGAAACGTCGGAGCTAACTTTTTTTCTAATTACAAAATTTAATTATGATAGAAAACAAGAAACGTATAGTAATTGACCTAATTACGGCGATTCTCAATTGAAGTGTCAGTTACAACGCTGGAATTTAAACTATTTTCATGTAAAATTAATCTAAAAATCTCAAGTTTTCAAATTAAAAGTTAATGCTTTTTAAATATTTAGGAAGCTCTTCAATAATATTAAAGTAAATTTGGAAATAATTTAGAAAAAGATAAATTCAAAAGCCCGTGTTATTACGGATGTAAAATTGATCGTATTACTTTGAACAGATGTAGAAATCATTATTGTGGATAGTTTCTCATTAGAATTTATATAAATTTTAACAGTAATTGATGAAATTTTTACTTCTTCTACATTTCCTAAAATTACATAAATTCAGAATAATGATAGATTTTCTAAATAATGTTATAAATAAATATTTCTTAAAAATATTTTGTTTATACTAACCAAATATCATAGTATCAAGTGCAAAAATTATTTAATTTACTTTATTCTGAGTAATTTTTAAAAAATTGTGTAGTTGTTTAGTATTAGCGTTATATTCCTTATATTGCATTCAGAGCAATGAACTCAATATTACCCAATATTGCTATTGGTGAAAAAATAGAAATCTTTCGAATTTGAAATACTCGTACACTTTGCGTCATAGTTACTTTATTGTTCAAAAGGGCATAAATTTTTAACAATGTTATAATTAAATTTATGTTTTAATTAATAAAAATTCGTTTCGAAATTTAAATTAGTTTTGAATTTTATCTCTAATCTCGTATTAATAGTTTAAATTAATTTAAACTTAATTTCTAAGTAAATTTCAATATTTTATTTATTAATTTTTAATAATTAGAATATAAATAGTAATAATAAATTTTTTATCCCAATTACACTTGCTTACTCCCAAGTGCACTTTTTCATTTATAAATGTAAATAAAACTGGAAACTTGTAACAGGTATATATCTCATTTAAATTATATTATGTAATCATTTTAGTTCAGTTGATAATGACCTAAAATATCAAAACGTCGCTAAATTAAAAATAAATAAAAAAAATAAAAAAACATACAATATTAGAACTCCATAAATACTTTAAAAAAAGGCGTATCACTAATGCCTCGAGGCGTTGGCTCATCACACTTCGTAAGCGTACGTTCCTTTATTTTTTCATTTTTATTTTCTTTTTTCGTCTGTTTCACACGTGTCACTCTACGTAGAAGAGCGCAACGCGAAATAAAAAAAAGAAACATATTACACGCGTATAAATACATATAAGACGCATCGCGAAGCTCGTCGCAAAGTCAAGCAGAAAAAAAAGAAGGAGGAAAGAAAGAAAGAGAAAAAAAAAAAACGGAATTTTCGATTTCGCAAGGGCTTAACTTTCGAAAATTGCCGGCAGAACTTATGAGATGCCTCGTGCAGCGTTGTATAATGCGTCAAACGTATACATAGCGCGCGCACAAGCATATAAAATACTTGGGATGAATTTTAATGAACTAATGAACACGTCCGCGTGTTGTTCTTCCTCAAACAAGTGCTCTGCAAACAGACGTTGTATATCTATCCGTTGACAAAAAAATTTTTGTATCGCTATTTGGGTTGTCGATGATTTTTTTATTTTTCTCAAAAATCTGTCTCATTGGTACGTGGGTAACGATTTCCTAATTAATGATTTCGTTATGTGTTGTTGAAAATGAGTTTTTAAAAGTTTTTAGGAAGCATTGTTTTAACTTGCACGTTTTAAAGATCGAAAGTTTTTGAACGAATTTCGGGATAGAAAAAATTTTCGTGAGAAGAAGTTTAATGTTCAACGGCGCACTTATTTTATGAATCGAACTTTTGTGCTTTAAAATTCTTGTTCACAGTTGTAATTAATAGAGGCGTACATTCATAGAAAGCTACGATTTATTTTATTATTTGGCCTTCGATGGAATACAGAATTTAATGGGAAGCAGGATGTAAAGTGTTAATGAAATTTTGTGAATGAAATTCTTTTGCAGTCTATTTAAACTTGATAATAAATCAAAAGTGAATTTAAATACTTGCAAATATGATGAAAAAATGATGATGTTGTTGCATTTAAGAAAAAAAGGATACGTTAAAAACTCATTTTTAAAACCATTCAAACGCTTTATTAACAAACGCTTTTCAAATTTTTATTTCTTAGCTATATTATCCGAAAACTTTTCTTTCAAATGCAGATTAATGCTTAAATAAATTAAAATGTCATTTCAAATTAAAAATTAAGATTAAAAACATTGAAACATTTTTCAGATGTCTCTGAAAACTTTGATCGTTTTGGTTGCTCTTTTGGCAATTGCCTATGCGGCAGTTCAACCATTGGACTTACTTGCCGAAGAGACCGAGGATCAACCAATGGTAATGTCTGCATCGATGGACGCAGACAGTCAAACAGCACATGTCCGTCAAAAGAGGTTTTTGTTGTTGAAGAAAGCTCTTCTCGCTAAAAAATTATTGTGAGTATAATAATGATTGCTATAATCTTAAGTTTTTTTGGGTTTTGATATCTGATTTTAATAATTAAAAAATTTAACAATCTTATCTTGAAATAACATTATTAAGTAGTGCTAGTAGTAAGAGTAGTAATAGTAGTAGTAATAATAATAGTAATAGTAGTAGTAGTAGTATTAATAGTAGTTAGAAAACTTGAATTAATACTAACAATAATGTATATAATGTATATAGTATTATAATGAGTTCTTAAGAATTAACTCAATTATACTAATAAAAATATGTACATAAAATTTTACAAATTCAATAACTACAGTAATGATTTAGTAGAATTTAGTTTAACACTAATTCACGTAGGAGAGTTGGAGAAAAGTTGGTAAGTTTAAATGACAAAAGTAGTTAGAAATAACAATTTATAAAAGCTGGTATAGTTAATTTACAAAATGAAACATATTTGCTTCTAATAATTGTTAAATTAGTTTATTTAATGAGTTTCTATTGAATAGTTCAAATTTAATTAAACGCATATTATTAGAAGCAAAGAAAAAAATTCTATTGAATAACACTTTTCACTCTCCTTACTAAAAACACCTTACAAAACACATCCACGTATATCGTAAAAAAAAAAATCGTAGTCACGGTGGTGGTCATGGATGGCACGATCATGGGTGGCACGACCATGGATGGCACGATCATGGATGGCACGACCATGGATGGCATGGTCATGGTTGGCATGAGCCTGTAGTTGTATATACTTACCCTGTACATAGTCATCATGTCCATCATGAACCAGTATACCATAGTCACGAAGGTGAATATGGTCATGGTGGATGGTCTGGAGCTAGTGCTCACGCTAGCGCTAGTGCTAGTGCGTGGAGCCGTTAGAGGTGATTCTTGTGAATATTAGATTTGCTTTGGTTTATGGTGCCTTTTTAATCTTATTGATTTTTAATCAATTAAGAGAAAACACCAAAGCGGGCTTGGAAAGGTTATTTGGTTTATTGTGGATTCTTTTTTTTTGCATTTGTAAATATTTGAAGAGGTAAAGTTAGAAATTTATATAATTACAAATGTTACAGCAATGTAAAATAAAGTTATCATATTGGGTTCAAAATTATATATTTTTTAGCGACTAATAATCATGTATAAAAAAATTTGAAATGCATTGTTCTATATATATGATCAACAATTCCTAAAAGAATATTTAGGCATGGACAAATTGAATCTGTTGCGCCAGTCGTCATTTCAACTAAAAAAAATTCATATGAAAAGAATGCGTTTAAAAATTATAACTTACACAAAACTTAAAGTAAACTTTTTCTTTGCATTGTTGTAATGTTTACAATTATCTAAATTTTTAAAAATATTACTTTTTTTATCTCTTTTTTGGCATTATCTTGATTTATTTAAAGCTTGAAAGCCAATAATAATAATTCATATTTATTAATACTCTTATTAAAATTATCTTTTCCTTTTTCAGATTTGGATAAACAATTAACACCATGGATTTATACCAAAACTTCTTGATGAGACTTGCCATTTTTTATATTCTAAGTATTTAATAAAAATAAAGTATTTATAAGATAAATTTTGTGTAATTATTTAAGAATCCTAAAATAGTTTATAATATTTTTTAAAAATTGCATATTGTTATATATTATTATATCAAGGATCATTTTAAAGCACATGCGTTATCGAATCATATTATAAAAAAATTTGCACTAAATCATGTTATTTTTTTAAATTTTTGCATACTTTAAGAATTTTACTGTTTATTCTCATAGATATATTAACAATCTCTTAACGTAGATATAACGAATACGTGGTCTATCTTTATAAGCTCACTCATCAATTTGAGTATCAATTGAAAAAATAAAGCCGACAAGTAATTTTTTATATAGTATGCTTAAAATGTAATTTCATACACTGTATTTTCATTCTTGAAATGTAATTTTCCACCAACGATAAATGAAAAATTAACTTTCGATTTAGGTGCATCGAATTTTACATCCTTTACAAGGTGGTAATACTACTCCAGACGGTTTAGCCAACTTTTGTAAATTCTGATTGCATGCTTATTTAAAATTTGAAGCACGTGTATCGAAGTATAATATTAAATTATTGTTGTTATTTATGAAAAAAGAATCTTTTCAATATTTTATATGTTTGCAAGATATTACGAAATTGATACGTTGTAATAGTTAATAAATTATAATATTGTCAATTAAAACACAATATTAAGAGGTCGTCAGTAGCTCACTCGGTAGAGTGGTGGATTCACAATCTCGAGATCCCGAGTTCGAATCCCGCTCTCGGCCGATTGATAAAAGCACCACTGTACGTTACATATGCTTTTTTCACAAACACACTGACAACCTTCGTCGATAATTAATGGTAGCATAAATTCAGCGACGTTAAATAATAAAAAACAAAAAAAAATTGTTCTTGAGTCAAATATTAGTTTTTTTTAAATTTTACAAATTAGTAACATGATTACCTCATAATTGTTATAAAGTAATCTGAAACTCATGATTTAACAATCGAATTATCATTTGTTTTATGTGCCTAAAATCTCTTATTCTAAAAATGTTTGTAAATCAGTCTTTAACTATCTTATTTTTTCAGTAGTATTATCTCTATATTATCATAATACTAAATAATTTTAATTTATTTTTTAACTATATTCAGGAATATATCTATAAACATAACATTACAGTTATAAATAATTGCACACTAAGATAATAACAATACGACGATTAACAAAAATATTGTGTTGGTGTTGAGAAATATTGTTAATTAAAAATCTTGTCTTGTTTTTATACATCTCATAGAATAAATATAGTATTGTCTTGTCTTGGGATAGGTCTTGGTTTTGACTAGAAAGTATAGTTCTTGGTATCAGAACTACGTATTTTTATTTCACAAAAACGTTTTCATGGCCAAGTAATGTTATAAAAAAAAATAAAAAATACGTTAATATTGATTTATATTTATGTTTAGTAAATTTGATACAATAAAAACTGCTTTCGGAACAAAAATGTTTTGAATTTTTTTTATGTTTTTATATTTAAATTGATTATGATTGAGTAAAGTTACAATTTGAATTAATTATTTCTAATCAGTAACTCGGAATAGTATATTACGACCCAAGGCCAGTAAAAAAAGAAATGTCTCAGATCACATGTAATTGTCGGCTGAGGCGAAGCCGAAGTTGACAAACATGTGATCTGAGGCTTTCTTTTTTACTGGCCATGGGTCGTATACTATTTTTCTGCCCGACGACGCCAGAAAGCGGCAACTTTGTTTTGGGCAGCGGCCAGAAAAATATATTTCATAAGTTTTATTGATGAAATTTGTTCTATTTTACTTATGAAATTTAAAAAAATTATAATAAATATTATCTTTTTTATTTTTTTGTATTATGGGTTTATTGAATATAAGATTTTTAAAATTATCTTGTCCTTAATCAAACAAGCATCAAAATTCATAAAAAAATTTTTTTTGTATAAAAAAAGAAAAAATCTACGGACTTCAATACTCAATAGATTTTTAGCTAAATTGTATGTTAGCAAAGATTTGATAGAATATGATAAAGACCATAAATGAGCACTAAAATAATTCAAAAAGTTTAAGTGCATTTTTTCATATTATCTATGTTGCATATATAATTCATATTTTGAATATGAATTTGTTAATTACAAATTTTCAAATTCTTAAAAGATAAAAAATAAATAAAATCAGAAATCTAATTTTTGCAAGATCTTGTTTTTAATATATCTTACGATGACAATATTCTAAGTTCTTAAAAGCATAGTATTGTTTTGAGACCACATATCTCTATCTTGTATTGGTATATAGTCTTGGTTTTCGAGACAAGACAAGAAGATATCGCGAACAGAATCTTGATGAAGTCACTAATTGCAATAAAAATTATAAACTTATACTAAAATAACCTCTTAAAAAGTTTAAATTTTGCATAATGAACTTATAAGAAATTTAAAATTTCGCATTTTGAATTTATTATAAAGTAAAATATGATTATGGTTATTAAAATTAATGGTTTTTAAATTTTATATGATAATTGAAAACGTAATATTTTCATGAAGATTTGATTTTCACTCTAACAAATGATTGTATTTTGCAATTTACAAAGCATTTGTAATTTCATTTTAAATATATTCTAATTAAGTGACGACCATTAATGAAAATTTATTTAATTTAATATAACTCAAAAATTCTTACATCAAATGCTTTTGTTTAATTGCTGTAAAAATTTTGATGTTTTAATAAATAATATTAAACAAAAAAATAAATAGTAAGACGCCTTGAACGCACTTAGAATTGCTATATAGTATTAATAATACAAGCATGACACAGTTTCGAAGACAGATAGATATTTTCTGATGAATAACAATGATTAATTTAAAAAAATGATAATCATTCATCATAATCTGAAAGTTGAAAGTAAAAAATTTATATTCAACATCAGAAAAAGAACTTAGGTTTGTCAAACAAAAAATTTTATATAGAAATAGAGAACGCATCTTCTTCAAACTCAAATTTTTTTTTTTATTTGTTTAACGTCGTATTTATGTTATTATTATTATGCTAATTAACAACGGAGGTTTCTTAGCGTGTTCGTGAACAAAGCACATGTAACAAGCACAGTGGTGCTTGTATCACTTGGCTGAGAGCGGGAATCGAACTTGGGACCTCGGGTTGCGAATCCATCGCTCTACCGAGTAAGCTACTGACGACCTAAATACTTCAATAATATATCATTATGATTAAGTAATTTATTGATAAAATTAATTCATTCAAAAATTCCTTTAATTAATTTTTCGATTAAAAATTCCAATTCAATAATTTCATAAATAATAGGTGCTTAAAAATTTTCAAAGGAATTGTTTATAAAATAAGTAAAGCTATTAAAATAAATTCACTTGAAAAGGACTTAAAATTCTTATTTTTCAGTAGAAAAGTTCGCGAGAACAAAAGTCACAATGTAGATCTGGAAAAAAAAAGAGAATCCCAACAGGCAAGGAAGTTGAAATTTTAGTCATTCTACAGGCGCGCACGCACACCGACGTACAAGTTTTGCTGTTATTTTTCATATATCGAGCTGTACGTGACGAAATTTAAACTCGTAAGACTTTTTTTTTTTCATTCATGAATCATAAGGAATGCACATCATTCGCTCACCTTTTAACGCTTTGCTCTTATAACGTAACATTGACTGTTACGTTTATTTAACTTTTTTTTTTCTTTTTTCAGAAGCACGTCGTGCCTTTCAAGTAGTTTTCATTTGATTTCACGTTTAGTTATTTAAGTATAGCTTATTTTCAGACACTTTTCTTTACAAATAATTACTACCTATTTTAGGCAAACTCTTATATTTTAGATGAAATTTTTATTTGAGATCAAGGAATTTTTTATTTTTATTAATTAATTATTATTTTGTAAAGTTAATTATTATACTTTTTGCAGACATGCAATCGATGGTCTAAAAATGAAAGTTCAAATTATGGTTGAAGTTATTCATAAAGCATCAGTCTTTTGTTCTTGAATTATTAAATAATTTATTTTTTTTTACAATCTGATCTTATTAGCTATTTTTGTCTTGCAAGAAAACTTTCGAATGACTACAATGTTAAATTGTTAACTGTCGAATTTTCATATCAACACATTCGTAATTTATTTTTGAGAAGGTTTATTAATTTTTTCATACGAACGTTTTCTTTAATTTCATATCTCGTTTTGTATTATTAAATTTCAAAGGAATACGGAATGTGGATAAATTAATATATAAATAAATGAAAATTTTTAACTTAAAATTGTCAAGTCTATGACCTGATTTGACGAGTTAAACCATTTATAAGATTACTGTAAGAATATTACTCACTATTTAGTTTCTAATCTAAGTCTCACTACGCGGCCACAGCGGGGCCCTCGCGACATCAATGTTTTTATGATAAACTATACTAATTAAATATATTATGATTATTCCTATGATAGAAACATTTTAAGTAATCAAAAGTAATAAAAAGAAAAAAATTTTTGTTTGTTTCTCACAAGTTACAGACGTCCCCGTGTGGTTGAGCACCGAACGCCGACACGAGGCGCGATCGACGCGCGCGCGAGCGCCAGACAAATTCTCGCTTCTTTTAGATTTATTTTCTCTGTATTTCTTCGTCAGTCCTTTTTTCTTCTTGAAAAATGATCTCCGTGAATCAACTATAATATATTTATTTTAACTTGTACTTTTATATTACCGTAAAACCTAATTTATGATTCAGTCCCATAGACACATTTTATTTACAATTATTAAAACATCTTTTTCTTTAAAAATAGTTCGTCAACCTCTATTTTTCAAAATAAAACGATTACGATAAGATATTTTAATACAATTTTGAAGTTTCACTTTTTAGAAAAATCGCGAGCCACCTTAAACTCGTAATTAACACAGTGGCTGAATTGAATTTTAAAAGATCAAATAATTGAATTACATTTTAAATTTACAAAATTTTCGTATAACTTTCCAAATTCTAGCAGGTAATCTTTTGGTTAGCGTACTAGTTAACGAATTGGGCAACGATAAGCGCGATGATAGGAGTAATAATTTTTTAAAATTTAAAATAAAATTGTATAAATAAATTATAAAAAAAGTGTCGGCAAATTTTAAATTTTGTTTTATTTTTTTAAACTCCTTGTTGTAAATAATTTTTTCATATTATATGTAAAAAAAATGAAAACGAATAATTTTGATCTTGTAATTACATTACTTGATGATTGATGATGGAAACAAAAAGTGACTATTAAATTTTATGATAATAACATTCTGTTTTTTTTTGTAAAATAAATATTTAACAATAATAAGTGATGAAGAATTATAGATTTATTGCAATACAATTTATTTTCGCATATTTTTCGAGGGATTGAATTACTACTTTCTGAATAATGAAATGCTCTAATTTTCATAACAGATAAACTTTATTCGTAATTTACGACTAGTTAATTGATTGAGATATATTCTAAATTCGTTATCTTACAAATACAAGTTTTTCTTTTAGAAAAGTTTATTTATAGTAAAAAATATAAGAATTTTGAACAAATTGATTTTTATATGCAACTATTTTTTTAAATTGGAGATATCGATTTTTGTAATGCAAAGATGTAATTTTTGAAATCCAGTCTTTGCTTTATTAAGAAAATAGTAAAATTTAGATAAAATTCGGCATGAGTGAGACAAAAAAGAGATTAAGTTTTAAATTGATTAAACTCAACTAATTCAATATCAAATAAAAAAACTAATTTCAAGAAAATCTATTCCTGATATTATCGTTTTTTAAAATTAGGAGAACTTTAGATGACTTCTGTTGAACTTATGGAAAACGTTTTCTTACATTAAAATATGAAAAAACCAGAATTCATGGGTTTCAACTTTAATAGTTTTAAAGATTAAATGGTAAGATATTCATTTCATAAAATATAAAAATTAGTATTGTTACAAAGGATTAAATTTTTTTATGCAATCTACCAAAAATTAGCCTGAAAATTTTTAAAGAGGATGAATTTTAACATTATAATAAAAAACATTTACAAATAAATATTAAAAATGCACGAACATTAACAATAATTAAATAGACAATGGATATTTTCTGTCAATGTTCTCTTTTGATGGTAGTATAATTGAAACATTTCATTCTTTGTGTATGAAAACGTTCCCGGATTTATACATGTGTATTCGGTGCATTTAAGTGCACACGATACATATAAAAGCATTCTGTACGTACAATCACATTTTGTACATAAAAATGCACCTGATGCATGTAAGTTCATTTCTTGTATACAATAGCAGCCCGTGCACAAAAGTACGTCTGTTTATCATATAAAAATTATATATCACGATAAAATACATATTTTTTTCATTTATTATTTTATCGAAAATAAATTTTAAAGATTATTGAGAAATTCAGCTGGCGTTGGCTATCGTTAGTAATGAGATTTTTTAGTCAATTTTTATTCTTTATTTTTGATTATTTACAACCTTTGAACCAATTTATTGATGGACCTTAGCGTGACAAGTTTTAAATGAAAGTTATTTTCTTAAGCTTTTGAAATACTTTTAACGGATCACATAAAACATGGTAGCTTGCAATTAATACTAATTTCTATTTTGTTTCAAAAATTTAACACTGTTATACTGTTTAACTTCGATGATTTTTTTCAATTTATTATCAGTATTGAACAATCGTTAATTTTTCTTATATTTATCTATAAATATAAATAGGATCAACAAGATAACTTTTCGGTTAAATTTCAAACGATTCGTTTTCCCTAAAAAAAACCCAACTATCCATTAATTTATTCAAAATCAGCATTACTCTTTGTTAACAGTATGCGAAACATGATGTTGATACTGAAATGAATTCTTGTCATTACCAACTGTATGTCGGAACTATCTACATGTATACGTACGCATATGTGAGTGTCAACTCATTAGACCTTATTTGTGAATGCGCGTGCCTCGGCATAATGCTAAACTTTCGCGAGTCTATATATCTGCGTATGTATGTGTGTATATAAATGTTTGATATTATGCTTCGAAGCGCCGTTTTACCCACTATGGGCACTATGGGCACACGCGTGTGAAATTTCACTATATATAAAAATGCAGGCACGCGCTTACAACTCCACACACATATACAACCAATGTACGTTACAATGTATATGCGTACGTACGTTATTCGATTTTATTTGCTCATTTTCCCGTATCCCATGAAGAAGAATTTGAAGAAGGAAACATTACCGAGATGTCTGAATACACACACAAAAAAAGGAGTCATGAATGCTATCGAATTTATGATACGCATTCAGGAAGTAATTTCACTTTCCTTTAAATGCCTTCGTGGGAGTCTAATACTGCTAGGCTCCTTTGATTTCGTTATTTATAACCGCGATTATTGTGATTAGCTTGATGATGCGTGATGGCTCTGGGAGGGAAAATTACGATTGAAGTTCATCTGGCTTGCTATTCAGGCGTATATATATTTTAATTAAATTTTGTAATGTTATGTTTTGATCTTACATATTGATATAAATATGGAATAATTTGAAAATAAATAAGCATGATGATTATAGATGGAAATGTTAATATTACAAACTTCAAAGAAGTCTCGTAGAAAAATTCTGAAACGATTGCGTCTTGTCTATTTTTGTTAAGTATATGTAAGAATTCAAATGTATATATTATAAGTACGACAAGTATGTTGAAGAATACTAGTTTTCACTAGTATTTACTATTGAATTATTTTTTACTATGAGCAGCAATATTTATAGTTTTCTAGATGTTGCGAGTTGTTAAAGTTTATGAAAATTTAAGAATTGATGTAAAAAATTGAAATCGTTAAAAAAATAATTATTTTTAAATTATTAAATGATTAGGTATTTGTTAATTAATATTAAAATAGATTTTTCTCCATAAATCACATTGTATTTTTATACTCGAATAATAATTGATTTTATATTACTATACGATTATTGTAGTTTTCATTAGGATTAACATTTTCATGATTTTCACTTGATTGTAACATCAAACTAAATGATTATTTAAACCTAGAACAATAAGAAAATAAAAAATATTTTTAAAATTTAACGATGGACGGACGTATTCTTAAAACCATTGGATTTTAACAACGAATCAAATTGTTGTTTCAGACTTACAGCAATAAAGGAATAAAAAATATTTTTTCAACTTTTACAATGGAACTTCTCTTAAAATCATTGAATTTCATTCGCGTTCAACATATGTCGAAATAGAAAAAAACCTTGGCTATGTTGTTACGTCCAAACTTCATGTCTTTTCACGTAAATTTTCAATGTTTACAAAGTATATCCTAATTCTAGAACAAACTTTCCGATTAGCTTCCGCTCGTTGATCAAAGGTCTTTTGAAAAAAAATGGTAGGAAAAATTTTTTTGAAGCTTTGAAAAAAAATTTTCCAAAAAAAAGTTTTTTTTTCAAAGACTTCAAACATAAAACGGGACAGGTATTTTTAAATTTAAACAAAATCTTCTTTATGATATAAAAAAGGTAAAAAAAAGTTTTTAAATATAAGTATTGAAGATACATTTTTTTTAATTATGGTTAAATTTTTCGTGAAATATATATATCAAGTTACTTTGTTAAACTTAGTTATTTGAACTTTAAAAGTTAGTAAGATCATTAAAAAGTGGTGTGACTTATTTTTTTTTTTTAATTAGAGAACTTTTATCTTTGAAATAATTTACTTTTTAATAAACGTCAAGGCACATTATAGAGAATTTATATTTTCGTTTTTTTGTTAGATTATACTTGAAAGCTTAATATAGCATCGATTTTAAGGGTGGTTAGATATTGATTTTGTAATAATTTATAAAAAGAAGTCTAAAACTACAGTATCGAGTAAAATGTTTTATCTAGAGATAACAATAACTTTTTTATATAATGGAATGCCATATTTAATAAATTTAATGTTATATTGGTGGAATTTAAATGAGTCAAAAATTGAAAATGTAATTAAGATCACTGTTAGAAATTATAATAAATTATTAACAGATAAGTACTTAAAATATAAATCATTAAAACAATCCAGATGAATTTATCAAATAATTATTTAAATCATTTACACTATTAAATATATAAACCACACATAAAATTGTGTATTTAAAACATCGGAAACTAAATTACCTATAACATATTGGTCTTTCCAAAAGTATACTGTCAACTACATTGATTATTATATTTGAAATTTGGTGGAAAATATTTTTAAATAATCGCATGTTATTAAGTAAGTGAAAAATATTGATGAATTATTCAACATTATGAACAAAATTTAATTACTTGTAAACGATAAAAAATTTAAGGAATTCTAAAAAAATATATTTAATTAAATATTACAAAAAAAAATTTCAAGCAATCAGTAATATTTATTACCAATCCATAGTAAATAATAGTTGGTCGAAGAAATGCTTTTCAACAAATTTATTTCTTGAGGTCGTCAGTGGCTCAGTCGGTAGAGCGATAGATTCGTAATCTCGGGGTCTCGAGTTCGAATCCCGCTCTCGGCCGATTTATACAAGCACCACTGTAGATTACATGTGCTTTGTTAACAACCACACTGATAACCTTCGTCGCTAATTAGCATTGTATTGATAGCATAAATACAGTGACGTTAAATAAATAAAAATAATTTAGAATTAACAGTCACTTTCCAGTTTTTCTTTTAATCAAATTAATAAAGAATAATTTAATTTATGTAAAACAATTAATATTCAATAAAAAAGAGTTTTTTTTGAAGACTTAATTTTTAAAATAAATTAAATTTAACTAGTATGTTAGTGAAATATATTAAATCAATTTATTTGATACGAAAAATTTTAACAAGAAAGGATAGGTCGGAGTGATGAATTGCATATATTTGTTGTGTATTTAACAAAATTCACCTATACTTACATTGAAACAACTAAATTAGCAAATCTTAATTAATTTTCATCTTTCAAATACCTGCAAAAATTTAAATCTAAAAATATCATACCAATAAAATTAGCAAGCCTCACGTCTACAAAGCTCCAGAAATCACTAAAACGAATTTAAAAAAAAGGAGAAGCAATAAAAAAGAAAAAGATCAGCGAAAGATATAGTTTTGACAATTTCTCTTACAATGTCACGCATTCCCATCCTAGGTCATCTTGTACATTAACCGAAATCGAAAACTAGCTATTGCCCTATAAAAAAAAAAAAAAAAAAATACAAGAGAAACTATGAGTACGAAAGACGCAAGAAAAACTTGTACTTGCGATATATATATATATAAGCATACACATACATATATTATCCGGACGCAACGAAGATCACGAACGTATATGCCGAAAACTAATTGTAACGCATATCGCGGATTCGGTTGTGTGTCTGGTGGCGGCGTATAGGCATAAGACGTTTGTCGCAATAGTATTATAAAGAAAACGCACCAGCCATATATTGTGTGTGTGTGTACATGCGTTTTAAAAAAGAATAAAGAAAGAAAGAAAGAGTTAAAGGTAAATCGTGTAATTCTTTCCCCTTTTCTCTTTCGCTCTTACTCTTTCTTTCGCATAATAGAAACCCATTTCTCTGAAAGTGTATCAACAGTGGGGGATTTTGTATATAAAATCGAATGGTACGGTAGGATCGATGTCAGAGTACAATTAAATACATACTAGAAGCCAAGTGGGCTTCTGCATTAGTACCCTTTTTTTTCTATTTGTTTACCTAGCAAAGTTTTAAGTGCTTCGTCGAATACATTCGAGGTGAGAGTTTTATTTTTTTTTTTTTTATTTATCCTATTTGTTTTAACTTTTTTTTTTTTTGCTTCTTTGAGATCGCGTGCAGTGCACAATTATTTACGGTTTTATTTAGATAACGAAGAAATGATGACGTTTTTAAGTACGGCTATTGTTTTATCTTTTTTTTATTGTTTTTTTTTATATTTTTTCATTGTTTGATATGCACATATGCATTTTATGTAAGGAAAGAGAATAGGGTGGCTTTATTATTGTGAAGTTGAGTATGTCAGTTTAAAGTGCGCCAGAGGCTGATTTTGTCGATTAAGTTTCACGACTGTTATAAAGCCAACTTTCCTTTTAGTTAAGAGAAAGAGAGAAATGCTTTTGACAAAAGAGAGAATAAATAGAGAGAAAGAGAGAGAGGGAGAGAGTAACCCGTTAATTCATTCGGATTGTTAGATGTAATTGGTGGCGAAAATACGAGGGAAAATTTTGTGCATCGTGAGCACATCATCTCGTCAAAGTGCACTCATTGTTTAACTTATTTGTTTTTGAATAATTTATTGTAATTAAATCCACTTACGTACTTTGCGCTGTTTTCACAGCAAAACAATTTCAACTCTAACTTCAATGCAATGACAAATTCAGATTATAATTTTATCTTTAATATTATTTATTTAATTAATAAATAATTTAATTAAATATTCTAGACTCATTTTGTTTGACTTTTGAGGACAAAATGACAGGGCTAATTTATTATCAAAATTAATTGTTATATTAACAATAGATTGTTTTCAATTCTATTTCATCTGCATTCATAGTATATGAATGCAGATGAACTACTATTATTGTTCATAAATTAAAGGCTATTTATAAATTTTACTTTTAAAAGTGTGTATTTGAGATTAATTTTATAACAAATTTTAAATATACTAATTTTTAATGAACAAAATCAAATTTTATTTTATTAAATTAAAAATCATTTTTTATTTGAAGAAATTTTATTCATTTTCATGGGAAATTAATTTAGATTATGAATTTCGTTTTTTTCTAAGTAAATCTTATATTGTTAATATATAAATACTACTATTTTTGAACCGTTTCCTGCATTTTTCTAAGATATATTTCATGCAAATTATGAATGTTACTAAAAGTATAAATGTTAAGGGATAAGATACATAGTTATCGCTATGGCTATTCTCCAAATTTTTTAAATTTTTTATATTATTTCGTTCTCGTTTTGAATAAAATAAAAAGTTACCATATAAAAATATTTTTAAAAATTTTAAATAAGAAAAATTTTAAAAATTTTAATGTTGAAACTTATATTTTTTTAGTAACAAAATACTACGTTTTTATTATTTATAACGACTAAATTAAAAAAAATAGTATAAATTTTCAATTTAATTTCCATGTCAAATTTATGAATGACTTTTGTAAATTCAGTAGCCTATTTAGTTTAACATAAAATTTCATAAAATGTCCAAAGAAAATACATTAATTTAAATCCAAAACCAATTATAATATGAAAATAAAAGAAGATAAATTATATAAACGCATGATATTGGCATGCATATTTACAATACATGGCATATTGCGGTTCAGTTTTGGTCTGAATGCTTTAGTTCGGTTACGTCAAAACATAACATTTATTTCTAAAATGACTATTACGAATCGCTGTAAATGCATTGAATTTTGGAAAATCATAACATGCTGCGGTTTGTCGGGGAAAACTTGTTTTTCCAGATGAACACGATTTGTGCGTAATCGTTACGGAATTCAAAACAAATAATCATTTAATATTATATTATTTAATTAGTTTTAATTTTTAATTTTTTAGTAAATTTTTCTAAATATTGACAGATTGGAGAGTTGAGAATTTTCGATATTTTGAAATTCATAATAATTTTATCATTTATATTATGAATTAATAATTCTCGTGATATTATAATTATCATATTGACGGAACACTTAAAATTTGATGTATGAAAATTAGATTGAATAAATAGATTTTTTTAATTGATTATCATAAGTAGCGGTGCTTAAACTTTTCAAACATAAAGTTGAAAATTCCTTAGTAAAACTACTTATGTCACAACTGTTATAAGTTAAGAGCTGCACTTCAAGTACTTTAAAAGTCAAGAAAAAAGAAAAAAAACGAGAAACTTTATGTGAAAATTAAAATTATGTCACTAAGCATAAGAATTTTAGGATAATGATAATTGAAATGTTTTCAATAATGTATGAAAAATTAATCTTATATATTTACCAAATTACTTAATTAATCTATTGAACTCGAATATAACGAACAGCGCTCTGAAACATTGTATTCATCAATATAATTATTCCTTTATCACAGTACAAGTTCATCATCGACTTATTAGTAGAGAAACATTCTCCAGTGCAATCTTTAGTAGTATAACTATTCCCTCAATTCAAAGATTCCTCGCGTTCCTCTGATATTCACCATGAAATTTCGAGATACCTAATTAATTTCCAACGCATATATACGCGTATATATAACAGTTTAAAATTGTATTTTAACAAGAGATAATTAAAGTTTTAATCTTTGCAATTAAATTCATTAGATGCAGTGCACAAGTTTGGCTTTACTGATTCTCGGCTGTTTGGCTATTTGCTCGTACGCCGAGCAACAAAAGGACCAAGAGGAGCATCAATTACAATTACAGCAAGATAATCAAGATGAAAATTTATCGACGTCACACGTTAGAGCCAAGAGAACGTTGTTTTTGAAAAAGAAGATACTTGGCGCTGGTTTACTTGGCTTTGGTCTTGGTGCTGTTAAAGGGTTAGTAATTTGGCTTTTTTTTACTTTTTTACTTTAAATTATCACATTTTAATTTTTTTTTTAGTGTAATTATTTTTAAAATAATTTATCTTCAAATGGCTATTTTTAATTAATTTCATAAAAAAAAAAAACGATGATATTAAATAGCTCAATTAATTTGTTTTTATGTTTATTAAGATTAGAGAAAATTTAGGAATATAATCAATATCAGCTTTAATTAATTAAATTCAGCTTTTCTTTCTTTTACAAACTTAAAACATTTGATAAATAAATAAATTTCTTAAAAAACAGAAAATCACAAAAATTATATTGTTTTTCACCCACGTACACCATAAAAATAAGCCTCATAAAGAAATAATTAGATAAAGGTAATTTAAAACAGTAGTCAACGATAAAGAAATAATCGTTAATTATAAGTTTATACTTTGTGGTTTATTCGCCGTAAATATTTGTACCGAAGAAAACGCGATAAAAAGAAAAAAAAAGGATCTTGACAAGTTTGCACAGAGTAAAATTATGGACTTTATTTTATTCAAGAAGTGCGTTTGTAAAGTAGGGAAAAACAAGAAATGCAATTTTCAATATCCCAGCCTAAGAAAGGAATTGAAACGTTGCTACTGTTTTGCGCGAGCTTCTTTTTATAATTGAATATCGAAAAGTTTTTCGGAGATAAGAGAGTTTTGTTTCTTTGTTGTTCAAAGTAAAAAGTATGCGAATAATAATGAAAGTGTTTGAGAATATCTTTTATTTTACGAAGACTTGGAATTTTGTATAACTTTTAATATTTATAAGGTATTAAAATTTATAGTTGATATAATTTTATTAGTGTTGAATTTCATAGAATAAAGATTTTAATTTATTTTAAATATTCAGTTTTTAATATATTTACTTGAAATATTCTTTGCTACTAGATTGAAATAAATAATAATTATATAGTTACCGCTAGATTTGTTTGT
Source organism: Anastatus disparis (assembly GCA_017163975.1). NCBI lineage: Eukaryota > Metazoa > Arthropoda > Insecta > Hymenoptera > Eupelmidae > Anastatus > Anastatus disparis. The sequence goes on from JAFFSR010000227.1 coordinate 2,878,560, forward strand.
CAAACTAATATAATAATTTAATCAACAAAATTTATTAAATAAATAGTTTGACAAAGTTAAAAGTAACTCATCAGGAATTTTTTGGGGAAAGATAAAAAATTTAGTAAAAATATATGAACAAAGTATAAGTATCAAACTTTTCATTAATGTTTTAAAAATATGAGATCATTAACCTAATAAAGTCGAAAAAAAATTACAGAAATCAAAAAATTTATCGTGGAATTTTTAGTTGGAAAAGTAGCTTAGGTTCTTACGGAAAATAAATAATGAAATTGAGGTCATCAGTGGCTCACTCGGTAGAGCGATGGATTTGTAATCTGAAGGTTCCGAGTTCAAATCCCGCTCACTGCAGCTGATTGATACAAGCACCACTGCACATTGTATGTGCTTTGTTGACAAACGCACTAAAAACCTCCGTCGCTAATTAGCATCGTAATCATAGCATAAATGCAGCGACGTTAAATAAAAATAAAAAATCTCGATTATAGTAACTTAACTGTTTTATTCTATCCAACAATGAAAGATTCGAAACTATTTTTATTTTTTGGAATATTTTGATGTTTTGAATTTTTTATTTTATTGAATAATATAATAAAACAACAATTTGAAATGTTTCTAATTTATAAAGTGGAAATATGGAAACTTAAATTCTAGATTCATCTAAAACTTTTTTTATAAGTATTTTAATTATATAGTGGGATTAGTAACATTTCATAATAGTGTTAAATGCATTATCTGAATAATTTTTTTAAAATTTCACTTTTTATCAGAGATTTTAGATATAATAATATTGTTTATCCATAATAACATAACCATATAAAATTTCCATTGCTAAATAACGATGATCTAATAAATATCTCTAAATTATGCCATTAGGTACAAACTTGGTTACCATAGCGGACCAGAAGTACATCACGTGTACTTAGCTCCACCGCCAGCTCCAGTTAAATATGTCGAGTACATTGAGAAGCCAGTTTACGTGCCGAAGATCATTGAGAAACCAGTATTCAAGCCAGCCCATCATGACTACGAGCCTGCTTGGTCGCACCCAGAACCTCCTTCGCCTGTTTATGGGTTAGTATGCACACACACGCATAACATATACACGTCTAATGTGTTAGTCTTATCGATCTTGCTTGCGTACACACACACACACACTTCAAGCAGCTACTCCTGTTTCTGTTTACCTCTGGCAAAGCACTTAATTGATATTGGATTGGATAGAAAAAAATTTTCATGCGGATACTCAATTATTAGCTTACCATCCTTGTACATACATATATAGTATTTTGGACTTCTTTAAGGGATTATATCATCATTGGATAATATTTCTTTCTTTTTTATTTGGAATTTTGTTTTAATATCTTAATGGCTTGTTTAAAATTAGTAAATTACGTTCGGAAGTAATGATTGGCAAACAAGCTCAAAATATTTTAGTCCATCAAAATGTTAATTGAATTTTATTTTAAGTTGCTAGCATATCAAAGAAATCAATTTTTAGAAATATCAATCTGTATTGATTTTATCATCATAATTAGCTTTTAATTATTGATTAAAAACAGTAAATTTTACAAAACGTTTAAATAATTCATTGAAACTTTCAAGAAATCTAAAAGATGTTAACAACGATTCCCAAAAGAAAAAAAAAGAACAAGTTTTCACATAGATGTATCAAGTAAAAAGTCATTCCGGGTAGATCAGCCAGCAAAAATAACGTAACGATTACCCAAAATCCCGGAACAAAAAAAAAAGAAGAACTAAATATACTCGTCTCAGGTGTATTGCTTTCACTTGTACACAAATACGCGCATACGTGTATTTTGCTTTCACTTAAGCATCGATTATCGAAGCTTAAACTCTGTTTAATCCGTCAATTTAGTTTAAATATAAATTGATGTAATCGCTTAAGTGATTACTCATGTGTTTGTTAGTTAACTTAATTTTCTTTTCCGTAATACATAATTTTTTAAATAATTGCTTACGTTCGATCTTTTCAATACGAAAATTATGTGCTTTTCAATGTAATTGTTATTTAAAAGAGGTCGTCAGTGGCTCGGTCAGTAAAGCGATGGATTCGTAATCTCGAGGTCCCGAGTTCGAATCCCGCTTTCGGCTGTTTTACACAAGCACCACTGTACATTACATGTGCTTCGTCCACAAACACAATGACAACTTCCGTCGCTAAGCATCACAAGGATAGCATAGGAAAGCGATGTTGAATAAAAAAATTAAATTGATTATTGAAAATTATTTTTGTAATGAAAAAATTTTTTTTTTAATGTACATATTTAAATTTTGTTTCTTATTGTTTAAATTATAGTTTGTTCTTACAATACATGTTTGTTCGTGAACTTTGTTATTTACTTTAGTAAAGTTTGTTATTAATTCTATGAATTAACTAAAGTCATAAACAAGTTCATGATTTCATATTTTATTTTCTTTGTTTATAAGTGAAAAAATTGTAAATCTATAAAAATATTGAAAAAATATGTCTATTATTAAAAAGTTATAAAATCTAGTCCACCGAGCACTTTTGATTGAATGAATATTTAAAACGTGATTGACTTACTTCAAATACTGAACTCAATTTTTTTTTAATCAAATTTCTAATAAACTTTTTATGATCCTTAAAACTCGTAATTACAAAAAATGTACTTTTTAAGTAGCATATTATGTTTTTTAAAAATATGTTTGTAAAATTTTTGTACACAAAATTTTTTTTTTAAGTAAAAAATTAAAAAGCATTATTTTTATGTTTCAGGTCATGGTAGGTGTGTGCAGTGCGTGTTAACATCGACGTGTGCTCGAATGTTCGATCGATGAAACCAAAACTATTACTAGGAAAATAAATTTGTTGTTATAAATATTGTTGATAATGTTTTTTAAATAAAATTTTTAAAATATACATGTGATTGTTTAATCATTTATTTAAAATATTAGATTATAGTTTTAAATAAAATTTATTACAAATATTAGTTTTACTATTTTACTTGAAAATGTCTCAATAGTTATTTGTTTACATATATATGATAAAATTTCATGATATAATTAAATATTATATAGTTTATAAATCTTGCAATAAAAATAATTTTAATTCTTGAATTTTTCTTTTTTTACACTTACAAGCATGATGAAATAAAAATTTTACAAATTAAATTAAAGAATAGGCTTGAAGTAACTTATACATTTATAGTAAATTTATAAATTATTATCGATTTATCTTTGGAATCTAAAAACTTTGAAAATCAAAGAAAAAAAAAAACATTTTATGTCGTTAAGTAAGCAAAAATAGCTCATAAATTAGTCCTAAATTATTTCAGCATTCGTTTACAACAATTACTAGATCTGGGCATTAAAAGGTTAATTTTATTTTAATTTAAAAATGTACTCAAACTGCTTTTTTTTTTTAAATCTAATTTTTGAAAGTTTGAATACTATTTTACAAATTTCATAGTCTATATTTTTATTTTTAAAAAATGCAAGAAAGATGACAATATTTCGGCGATTTAATCCAATAACGAGTATTCTATTTCATTGAAAAATTTTCATTATAAATACAATTGTACAGTTTCTTTTTATTTTATCAAACATTACCATTATTTTGATAAAATTAAGTTTTAAAATATAAAAGTTAATTAATAAGGTTTTTGATAAAATTAAGTTTTAAATTAAAAAATTTAATTGAAAAGGTTTTATAAATCTACGATTGAGATGCCCAAACAGAAGAACGAGGAAATAAAAAAATAAAAAAAATAAAAAAGTATCTCACGCGTTCGGGATTCAACATGTGCGCGCGCTTACGACTTCACGGTTTGTTGAGATTGTTAAATATATTAAGCAAGGCTAAAGTGACAAACTCTAATAGCCTAAAGGAATCTTTCTTTCTCTTTATTTTAACGTTAGACGAGGAGTAAAGTCTTCGATGAATTTCTTAACACTTTATTTTTTTTCGGCGTCGTGACCATCAAACACGTCTGTATACGTCTGTATTTCTTTTTTATTTTTTAAGCTCCAGTGCACCGACCGCGTGCAGATATGAGAAAGATTCAAAGTGTTTTCCAAGGATCTTTGTCTACAGTTTGACATTGTCATTACTACCATTAAAAGGATATTAGTTTGTTGTTTGAACTACTTTTCAGATTTTTAAGAATCCTAGTATTTTTTAATTTATTGAAAATTTGATTATTGAAAATTTGATTTAATTAAAAATAAATGAATCAAAACGAATTAAAACTTTAAAGTCTTTATAAAATTTTTAGATAAACTATTATAAAAAAATTTTCAAATATTATTCGGAGCAATAATTTTATTATCAAAATTAAATAATTTTGAATGATTCATTTTTATCTATTTTTTTTTGGAATTCAAATTATATTTTTCAAAATTATATTATTTAATTTGAAAAATATATTCGTAAATTAAATTTACGTCATTTTAAATTAACTAAATTTTATACATAAAAAAATATAGAATTTTTTGATAAAATTTTATAAAATTTTTTTGGTATAAATTTGGTGATGAGCAAATTTTATAATTGTTAAAAATGCTTCAATTTTCATTATCAACTATATTTTTTCAATATTCCTACAAATGAATCATCGACTTTGGTATTAGCTTTTTCTATTGAGGTACGCATTTCACTTTTCAATTTTTGTTTCAACTCAAACCGCAATCACCTTGAACTCTTTACTTTTCGTATTATTGCCAAGCACTTCTAAAAATATTTATAAAAATCATTTTGCGTCAATGCGTAAAACAAAAATGTACTTACAAAGATTAAATATTTAAAATTACTGGTAATCATAAATTAAATTTTTTTTTGTTTATATAATCGATTATCGAAAAATCAATCGAAGTATAAATAAAAAAATTCTTAATTTTATTCATTTCGAATCTTATTTCATTTTTTAAATAACAACAAACACTGTTAATTCAAATTATGATTGGATTAATTATTCATAAATATCTATTTAAAAATGATTAAAGTTTAAAAAAATGCAAATAAAATAGTTAATTTTACTAAAGCAATTAGTCAATGTTCCTTCTGTTCGTTAAAAGTTAAATCTTCTATAACACGTCTTAATTCCTATGTAATTTTAGCCCGTCAGATACTTTGAAGGGTCGTTTTTTCTTTTGCTAAGAGAAACTCCAGCGTTCGTCATAAAAGCTACTATTTGACATTCCTATCAGTTTCCTCTTCTCTTTGAACAGAATCATTACTAAACTCATTGTCATTGCACGAGAATGTTATCAATTTTCTTCATTTATATCAATTTTGGGAAAATCTAAGAAACTTATATTTAACATAGTATATGTACTTGTTTGCGTTGAAAAATCTTTGAAAATTGATACATCTTCAATCAAATAATCTTTTAATTTCAAATTGACGTTGGTTTATATTATGATTAATACAATCTAATTAACGCAATGTTTATCTATATTTAAAAAAATTAAGATAAACTTATGATAGTTTATTTGAACAATTGGAATTAGGTTTATAACGTTTAAATATATTTAAATGTCAAAGTCAAAGTCAATTCAAAGTCATCATCTACCAAATTTAATTTTAGAACGAGAAGTAGAAGAGGGATGATTTTTATTTAGGATAACTGAACAATTTTTCAAGTAATTTGAAATATAATTGAATAATATTTTTTTCATTATGAAAGAGAACAAGTAACATTCTTTAAATATTTAATTATTCATCTGTATGAATTTTTATATAATTGCGAATATCATGAATTTATGAAATCATTATTTTTTCAGAACAAACAACAAATGCATTTTATAAAATCAGAATTACAGTACAGAATCATCGAAAATAGTAGAGAAATTTAGGTTTTTATAATAATAATTATTATTATTATTCGTAAAAAATTCATAAAATATTTTCCACCCATAAATTATATATCAAGTTTCGATAATCAACAAATCATTCATTATAAAAAATCGTATGTGAAATAAATTCAATGTTTTATTTTGTTGTTTGTTCTAATAAAATTGAAGAATATTTACGAACGAGTTAAACGCAAGCAACAGATTTTTTATTTTTTACCGTTCATAGAAAATTCATTCGCAAATAAAAATCATAAATTTTTACCGTGTAACATTTTATAACAAAAAGTATTAGAAATCGTTTAGGATGATCAAACAAATTCTCAGATAATGTGAGATAAAATGGTGTCTTTAAAAAAATTACTAATGTTTATTCGTTTAACAAAAAAATAACCATATCTTCGAAATATTTCATAAAAACGGATCTTGCCTAAAAATATAATCTCACATAAGTCATATATCCATATAAAACACCAAAAAAAAAAAAAAAAAAAACGAGCTCTCGGAAAATCCAGGTCTACGTAAGCCCAACATTTTAACTATATTGTACACGCATAAACGAGACATGCCTAACTCCGAAGGATGAGTCGAAGTAATTCGCCTTAGAATCCGTGACGTGTTCTTTTTAAAAAAAAAAAAATATGTTTCTTCTCTCACGTGTCACAAGATCTTACGCAAAATGGGTGCGAACTAAACACATAATAACTTAGTCTATACGACAAAAAGGAAAATAAATGCTATGTGTACTTGAAACATAAAGTTAAATTTCTAAATACTTTTATAGTTTATATATAAGTTGCCCTTGAAGTAAATTAGGCGCGAAAAGAGTATATTACCGACTGAAATAAAAAAAATGTATGCGCCTTTTTTTGACGATGGCAAAGTTCTTTATTTCTCTTTAGGTGTGGTGAGAATCGAAGTAAATAAGCGTTCTCGCTTATTTTTTTTAAACGCTAATTTCTTTTAGTTGCGTTATCGATAGGTTACCGTGTAAATTAAAGTCTTTAAAGTTGGCTTGAACGATTGCTTGCGGTTAAAAGGAATAATAAGTTATAACAGATGATTATACAGATGGGACGTTTAAATGTTATGGTTGCATTGGATAGATAGGGGTCATGCCATCTGGTAGACGAGTAAAGACTTTTTAAAGATTCTTTTGGACTTATTTATAACATGCTCTGTTTCAAAATTTTTTTCGTAATTGCTTATGCAAATAAATTTTGAAAAATAAATGTAAGAATGGACGTTAAATAAATTACGAATGAAAATTTATTCTAGTTTTGCAATTAAATAAAGAATCAAATTTATTGGATTTGACGAGTTAATAGAAATTTAAATTTTTTAACAAATTCATGTAGTTGTTAAAAATAATGTTACATTAAATTGAAAATAATATTCATAATCAAAAGCTTTAATATTTTTATCATTAAAATTTGTTTGGAATTCATGAAATTAGTTTTTTTTATGTTGTTGTTTCAAATAGTCATGTGTATTAAAACAACTTTTTTCAAAATATTATTTTTTAATGATTAACGTGACGTTCGTAAATTTTCCTTATAAATTATTCCCTATCAGTATTTTTGTTATTAAAATTCTTGATTTTATAAAATATATGGAATAAATTTCCAATTATTACATCAGTCACAAAAAAAAAGAAAAATATTTAAAATGGAAGTAGCTATAATATAGAAGACTACATAAAACAACAACACCATAAAAATAATTTTATGAATTCCACGCAATAAGCTGAATATTTAAAAGGTCGCGTGATGCCGGAAAAAATAGCTTCTAATTGAATGTGGTAAGCAGGTAAAATAAAAAGAAAGATCCGTCGCGATAAGATGGAAGTTTTGATGTATCTAAACTCTTTACAAAATATTTATAAACACGTCAAATAAATGTAAATATAAAAATGTCAAACATTATAACATTTGTTTTTCTAAATTATTATGTTCCCTTTGAAGCTTTAATTACTCGAATGTAAAAGATGTTTATTGAAACAGTGTTGTTCTTGCTAGCAGTTAAAATTGTGTCATTTTACAAATGACACTTTTTAGTCACGTATCAGTCGATAGATATGATCAATTTGACTTTCATTTCTTTTAACATTAGCAAGCGGTGCCGATGCATTTATTTTCGACATGCGCTTTTGCAATTTCTTTATGACTAAAAATAACATCAATTGAATTGTGTAAAAAAAAAATATAAATTTGTAAAACATTTGTCAATATAATGAAACCAATGGAATGTTTTCCAATGCCAATTCTTTATTTGCAAAATAATCTTTATCTAAATAGACCTAAGGCTCTTTATATTTTTTCATTTTAAAGGAAAAAAAAGATACGTGTTAATAGATAATCATACAAATTGTTTTATACACGCCTGTTACTAGAGATATTGTTTTTGTAGATATTAATAGGTTTTGAATTTTTATTAAAAAAAAAATATAATTTATAAAAAAAGTCATTTAAAAAATTAAAAAATAAATAATCCCTAGTGGAAAAATGACTATGTTCTGGGTATAATTGTCAAAATGTTCTTATGTTTATACAATTAGAAATAATTTCAAAATATTATTTATGAATTAGGATTATAAAATTCTTGTAGACAATTGAAATCAAATAAACGAGACCCAATACTCTACATTTTTTACTTTATTTTTATGTATTGTTTAACGTTTCGTTTTAAATATTTCAAGCTCAACGTTTATTGTGATGAATTTGGAGAATTAAAATTTATGAGTCGAAATATTTTAAAATTTCAAATTGATCGATTCTATCTGACATATTGTGTACTAAAAAAGAATATATATTTGCATATGTTTTATTGCACGCGCATAAATGTATACAAAAATGTATCTAACAAAATGTCGAAAACTTTGTTTGCTGAAAAATGCACGTCGTATTTGGTTAAAAACAAATAAAAAATTCATTTGAAATAGGAGAGTGCCGTGGTTCTATCTTTTTTTTAACCAAAAAGTTGATATTTCAAGGTGTGTGTTACTTGAGTGTTTTTATTAAATAATTTTCTAGTGATACTCCTAATAGATAAAACTATCGATTTTTCCAAATATACTTTTAAGTAATCCTTTGATTCATTCGATGTAAGATAAATGCAATTCAAGTATTTTCTTATCATAAATAAACTTGAGTGTTATGATGTTAATGTGATCGTTGAATCAATTATATAACAAATAGTACAATTGTAATAAATTTTTTGAACTTCAAGCATCTTTAAAATAAATTTAAAAATCATGATTTTATGTGATTGAACTCACAATATTTTTAACTAGTAGTTTTTACCAAATAAATAAAATGTATTAATTTGTTAAATAAAAATTAAAACTATATTTATTTTTCTCAACGATTTATGATGTTTGATTGATTTAATATGAGGTCTTCAGTGGTTCAGTCGGTAGAGCGATGGGTTCGTAATCTTGAGGTCCCGAGTTCGAATCCCGCTCTCGGCCGATTTATACAAGCACCGCTGTATGTTACATGTGCTTTGTTTACGAAACACACTAAAAACCTCCGTCACTAATTACCATTGCGATGATAGCATAAATTACAGTGACGTTAAATAAAATGAAAAAAAAAATTGCATGACGGAAATACCATTCGCATTGTTTTTGGTTAATTAATGATTACTTTTATTTCCTATTTTTTTAATTTATAAGGTTGAAAAATAGTAAAATCCAATAGATAAATGAGATTATAAAAAGATATAATCGCACCATTGAATTTACTCTATTGTTGAATAGTACATCACTCTAACAGCAAAGATAACTAGTCCACTCTATTTTTTAAAATTGATAATGACTCAAATCAGTGTCATTTTCAGTAAATGCTTCAAAGAGTGAACTTTAACTCTATATAGAGTTACCACTCTAAAAATGTTAGAGAGATCATTGGTTTAAAAATAAAATATTTTTAAAATATAATACTATATTTTGCATGTATTATTGTATATATTTTTATACTTTCATATAATATGTATATTTACTATTTTTTATAATAGCATCCGCAGCGCTAAAAAATTTAAACTGTACAATTTTACGGATTATTATCATGTCATACAAATTTAATCAATTGAATCGATTATTACGCATTATTAATGCAAATATCTTTTCGGGAAGAATATCCTTTTAGAATCATTATCCGAAGACTTCATTTTTATAGTAAACAATTTAATGTAGAGTTCAAATCCTTCAGCTGTAGATGCGTTAAATCGAGCTAGTCGTACATAAATGATAAAAAACGTGTTTAGTTCAGTATATATGTTATATTCATATTCTATATAGAATAAGAGTTTCAATAATCGAATTAATATTCGAAATCCAAAATAATTTATTTTTCAATAATTTGTTTTTCTTTTTTCAATCTCTAAAAAAATTTGCTTAGTTGTGGTTTTTACATAGATGTATGCTTGACATATAGTCTGAAATAGAATTTAATAATTTATTATTTAGGAATCTATCAAAATAAATCATATAATATATGTCAATTTTTAAATAGAAGATGTATGAGCTTATCTTCAATTTCTATTTCTTAAAATTTTTATTTCATGGATTATATGGTTTTTCATCTTATTAGTGATTTTTATTGTTGTGGATGTATAAGCGATTGTAAAAAAGGTGTATTACATATTTATAACTTTTGCTACTGTTTATTTATGATCTAATTATTTATTTACAACCGGATCGATCACAAAAACGATTTTTTATAACTATTAAACCAACAATTAAGAACTGGTTTAAAAAAAAATTGTTTTTAGTAATAATTACTGGTTATTACAAATCTGCGAAATCCGCTCTGTTTTTATATAGAAGTATAAAATAAATCAATTACATAGATCAATACAAAAATTTGTCATTGATATTTTTCGATGGAATTAGTTATTTTTTCCTAAGATAATAATTACGATTTCGAAAAAGCGGTGATAAAATATATTTTGTACAATCATACTTGTTATTTAAAGTTTCCTAAAATTAATCTCAATTAAATTGTTTACAATTTAAAATTTTTCTAATGACATGAACGTTAGGCATATATGCTCCGGATATCTTATCTTATTAATACACGATTAAAGTAACATTAAAATAATATTTCCTAAAAAATATCGAATTCATTATTGAACTATGGAAAATATTTATTATCAATATGCACGTCATTAATTAAAAAATTATTAAATTACCATTATAAAATTTAGACTTTTTTTTAACAATTGAATTTTTTTTTTTGATTGACCAATTTTTGTGATGTATTAGTTCCTTGAGATTTTGATAAATTAGAGCTTTGGATTTTCTTTTTTTTTATGTTAAAGAGAAAACAATGACATTCTGCATTTTTTTGTAATCGTTATTCCAGAAGCTGCTCAGCATTGAAGCGCGACTATAATAAAAAACAGTTAAGTTTTGTCATAATAATCGTAAATACAATTTTATGAGTTTATGTTTAGAAGAAAAAACATAAACAATACTTTGAAGATGATGCTGATAGTATGTTTAGATATATTTTTTATCAATCATTGTAACGAATTTAATTATTTTGTGTACTTATTTTAAGAATTAACTAAATAGTTAATGCTTACGCTTGTTTTTATGTAATATTTTTTACAGTAAATATAAACAAAACGTAGCAAGAAAGTGAGAATTTAAAAATTTTTTACCTAAACAGAATACGCTTGAGGTTTTAAAAAATGTAAATGCGACTATTTTTGGTAAATTTTTTTTTCACATATTTTCTCACATAATTACCAAGAAAACCTGAGCAATGAATTTCTGCATTTAAATAAGGTCAAGAATTCTTTATTAAATATGTGATACAATGTTTGTGGTCTACGCCCTTTGAATAACATATTAAATATTTAAAATTGGTAAAACACATCGTGTAATATTTGACACGTGCCAGGAGAGAAGATTTATTTTAAATATTTATGAAATTTTGAAATACGCGAGTGTATTAAATACTTAAGCTATTTATTTTTAATGAAATCTTTTGGTTCCTGTAAAAACCTTTTGAAACTAACTAAACATCGCTGCGTAAATTTTTATGAACTTAAAATAATGTTCATAGTTTTTTCTATTTTGTTTGGAATAAACATTTTTTAACTAGTCGAAACTATTAGTTAATGTCATGAATAAATACTTATAATGTTTGCTTTAATAATTTTTTTAATTCGTGAAAATTAATAATTAAAGTATAAACTAAATTAATATTATTATAACAGATCAGTAAATGAGCATAATCAACATTCAACTCAAACATGAGTAAAATAGCTGCCATTTCCCTTATTTCAAAATCTTTATCAACTAATTAATTGAATTAAATACATACATTTTTTTATATATAATAAATTTTTATATAAGTAAATTTTTAATTCAATTCTTTAAATTATTAATAGAAAAATGCAAAAAAAAATGATTAAATAATGTTATATCGTAAAGATATGCTATTGAAAACGAAAGTGCAAGCTTAAGATAACTGACAGAAAGTGAAGCTGCATATATTTATAAAGCGTGTCACTTGAGGTGTGTCCCTTATACGCCTTGAGCACACATTAATGTAACACAGTGCCAGTAATTTTTAAGCGGAAGGTGTCACAAATGTTGTTTCTCTCTTTTTTTTCTTTATTTAATTTCTTTTCATTTGAAACCTTCAATTGCGAAGGAAGCGCAAACTAAAGGTACAGAAGAGGGGGATGGTGTGTCTACCTTGTGGAGGTAAAAAAAAAAAAAGATGGTTTAAAGTTTGTTAAAGTGGGAGAGACTCCTATATGTATATAAGTACCGGCAAATCTTGACGAGATGTTGTCAGAAATGTTTTACAATTCGTCGGGTTAACTTGTACTGTTTGTTTAAAAATTTTTTTTTCTATTTCATGTGTGAAAATTTTATATTTATGAGATTCAAGTGATAATATTTAAGGTTTAAGTTTTCGGTACGACGCAAGTGCCGAGGAATAGTATTTTTGTATTTTATTGTTGATTGTGAAACTACGATAATCAATTGTCAAGGTTAGTGTTTTTGAAATTATATTTAATAGTTAATTTATAATTTTTTTCTAGAAATAGAGAGAATTACAGTTGGTGTAAAAAAATTTTATTCAGACAAGTTTATTCAAAAGTTCATATTTAGCTAGATAAAATCAGTTAAAATTTAATTGAAATGTTTTTGAAACTTTTAAACTGGGTTTATTTAAATTGTTAAATACTGCGTGCTCAGTTTGAAATACTTTTCGTGCAAATTATTGTTAAAGTTTTTTCTAGAATGTGTAAAAAAATGTGAAATCCATTATAAATACATTAGTTATTTAAAATAGAAGAATTTTTTTAATGTCATGAATTTATTGAAAAAAAATGAAATATGCAGGAAATTTTTTTCGGAGAATAAAATAACTGAAATATAATAAAAATATTTGAAATAAGCATTATATATTTGATTAATTTACTACTAAACGGGAAGTAATAATTTAGATATTTTTGCAAAAAAAAAATATATATATTTCACGTTTTATTAATTAAATTTTAGTTTTCATATTCAATTTTGTTAAAAAACATTTTTAATTTACAGCACTTCTTTGGTTCAAGACTGTTAGTTTTATTTTTTTTTTTTTTTCTCTGAATTCCTTTGTAGGACTTTTTTTAAATTTGGCATGCAAATACAATTTTTACACTTACAAGAGAAAAATTCAATATAAATTTAGTTTAAATATTACAACAAAAAGCTTATATGAAAAAATAAGTTGTACATAATTTTAAAATTATAATTTTATTACTTTATAATTTTAACTTTGCAAGATCCATGATTTCAATTTCATGAATTATATCTTGATTCTAAATAAATTCTTGTTACATCCAGGTGTCAAATGAAAAATTTCAAAATGAATTTGTTAATAAAGTATTTCAAACTACTAAATTAGTTTAACTAGAAACAATCTGTACAAGTTATAAGATTGAAAGAATGTAGGTTTATGTTTTGCATTATACTGGCAAAGATACATAAAGTTGCTTGCTATTTAAATGTTTGCCTGTGCATGCTTATTTCTCGTAATACTACATCATCAAAATTCAAAGACTTATGATTTCCTGTCTGGTATATATCTTCTTTGCACGCGAATTGTAAATTCAATATTTCTCTAAAGTTACAATGTTAAGTAAAGCTCTTTCTGGGTTAATTTGTTTACTTATTTAATTGACGATTATACTCCCGGAATTTCGAAATGTTTTATTCAGTTGTGAAAAGTTTTTTTTTTAAACTTTTCATAGTAAAAAGAAATATATCTTTATAATACCAAAAATCTGAATAAGTTAAAGAAAAAAATAACTTATAAATTTGATACGAGCTTCAAAAATATTAATCTTTTAATCGATTACAAACTTTAATTTTCTTTAAAAGGTAGTATAACAGTATTAAAGTTGATAGGATCTCTATTTTCAAAATATTTTCATAAAAGTAAAATATTTGGGCATTTAAATCAACAGCTTAATTTTTATATAAAAATAGGGTAATATTGTAAAGGTGTTGTTCCGGAAAACGAAAATCTCAAAACTTATTTAGTTTGAAAATCTTTATTTAATGAGTCAAAATAATACTCATTTTTCAAGGCCAAAAGTTATTGGTCGTGGAAAATCTTAATCAATTTTTAATGGGTTAAGTGGAAAGATTCTTAGTAACTTTTTTGTATCAATAGTAATAAGTTCATCAAGAAAAAAATGGTAAAAAATTTACTTAAAAAATTTTTCAGTAACTTCAATAACTATAGGTAAAAATTTTTAAATTTATTTGAAAAAAAATTTTTGAAACCATTTGTAAAACGAAAATAAAATATATGTTACAAATCTCTGCATCAATTTTTCGTGGATGTGTTTTTGTATGAATAAATGCATATTGATATAAAAAGCCATCCAAAAAATTTCTATCTTACACACTGAAAATTGGTTGAGATTTTCTGAAAATAGTGACTTTTGATTTTATTTGATGAGTTTTGACTTACAAAGCTATATGAAGCATCAAATAAAGTTTTTTGGGTTTGATTTAAAATTCAAAACAAATATCTTAGTGTTTCTGTCTTAAATATATTGAGAAATTGAAGATTGCAATTTATATACATGTGATTTTTTGAATATTTATTACAAATTTTTATAATATTCTATGCACTGAACTTCAACTCATTGCCAAAATGGTTACTATTTCATATGAAAGTTTGGAATTACAAAATAAAATTTTAAATAAATATAAGAAAATAATATCGATAACATTTTTTTACATTTAATTATACTTCTTTCATCAATTATAATTTATTTAAAACTTTCTATGTCCAGATGAATACTCACATTATCTCTTTACTGGTCCTATTTTCAACGGCGATTCTCTTCATCGAAGTCGCCAATGCCGATCTTAAAAATGAACAACCAACGAGTCTTGAAGATGTTCACAATATCGAAGAATTAAACGAAAACTCTGAAAGTTCTCCTGTTTCCAGAGATAAAAGAACGATATTCCTAAAGAAAAAGCTCCTTGGCGCTGGCGCACTTGGTTTCGGCTTAGGCGTTGGACTTGGTGCTATTAAAGGGTATGTCAAATAAAAAAATTGCTTATAATTATCCTATATTAACTGGACAATGGCTTATTCATAAGAAAAATATATTTCGTAATAGCAATTTCAATGTTATTGTTGCTCTCTTTTTTCTCGAAATGTTAAAATTTTAATGGTATTATTAACTGCAATTACAATAAAAATTATTTTTCGTAATTTTTTTTGGTTTTGAAAAATCAGTTTAATTTAATGTATTATGATTTTACACAAAAAACGTTAAATATATGGTATTCTTAAATTATTCTGATTATACATTATTTTTTCAATTTGATTACATAAATTTTAAGAAAAAAATGAGTTTTATAGAACCAAGATATTAGCACACGTGTAATTCTTGCCATTCATTTTCAAATTTCACACGTAAAAAATGATTATGAATGAATTTAAAGTATTTCACACTTTTTTATTCATGAAAAAAACGATGACATAAGTGCGATGACTATTTTCAAGAATACTGACTCTAAATTAAGAATTTTGATTTAATAGCTTTGACAATCATAAATACAACCAGACAGTTTGACAACAAAATCCAGACTAAAAAAAGGTTTCCAAAAATCATGTAAAACTTTTTTATCCAACACGTGTCTAAATAAAAATTTGAGAACATAACGTCTCAAAGCTAATGTCAACATAAATACTATGACTGTGCGTATCCTTTTTTTTAACGTCTTCCTTTCTTCAATTCTTTAGTCAAATAAAATCTTTTGTTAAACTTGTGGAACCTTGAAAAATTGTAAATCTATCACAAGTCCGCAAGATGTGACCAATGAACAGAAAAAAAAGAGAGAATGTCCTCAGGGATTCCCCTGAATTATGAGTTCCGCTTTGATTAGTCTAGCCCGAATAAAGGAAAAACCACTTTTGTTTACTCTGTTGAATGTTTAAATAGATCAGAAGCTTTTTGTATTACTTTTTAAATTGAGTTTGATTTTACATTATAATCAAAGTAAACTGAAGAATTTTACATTTGTTGTTATTTAAATTACATTTTGCAATATTCTTATTTATTTATTATATTCATTTGTTTATACGTGACAAGATTTAAAATAAGATGTAATAATTTATGTATAATAAATAAAATTGTATAAAATAGAGGTTTTCAGTGACTCACTCGGTAGCGTGATGGATTTTTAATCTCGAGTTCAAATCCCGCTCTCGAAAGCCGATTGTTACAAACACCACTGTACATTACATGTGTTTTGTTCAAAAACTCACTGACAGTCTCCATCGCTAATTAGCATCGCAACGATAGCATAAATACAGCGATGTTAAATGAAATAAGAAAATAAAAACAAATGAAGTAAAAATGAATCAAATGATTTTTTAATCTTAAATTAAATTTAGTATTATTTATTTAAATAATCCTCGTTCCAAGAGAAACATTGTAATTTTAACAATAAAATTCTTAGCAAAAAGATATACGGGATATGTAAATAATATGAATTTAAATTTAACAAGGCAATTTCTTCAAAGAGGTATATATTTTATTTTCATGAAAAGTATATGCATGAGATTAAATATAATGAATAAACTCAATTCAAGCATACATACGATTTAACTCTTACGATAATGATAGCATTTATTAAATCAGGAATTTTAAAAAAAATGAAATTCATTTCGATCGACAACTTTTATATTTGAAAATAGAAAAAAAAAAATAGATACGCATGTGAAATTTCAATATAGAATAATCAATTGAGGAAATCCCTTTTGTTTTTTTTTTATTTTTCTCATCCTTGATGTTCCACGCTAACGCACGTATTAAATAAAGAAAAAAAAAATAAAGAAGAGATGAGTTAGCTTATACATCTTTTCTTATGTGTGTACTTCTCATATCAGCGGTCATTATTCTGTGCATGTCGCTCGTAATGTCAGGTACCTTCAGTGACGCTATGTATATATAATGCAAGTTAGACAGAAGCGCATAACATCCAGCGTCATTCATCGTCATTCGCTGCGTTGCGTTATTACTACTACTGCTACTACGCTTTTTTTTCTTTTTCTTTCATGTTACAAACATTACGAATTCTGCTTATAATAGTCTCTCTTTCTATGGTGCAACGACGAAAGAAAGTATTCTATACTTCCTTCTTTTTTTTTTTTTATTTCTCTTCTCTTTTTTTTAGGAGGCGAAATGACCTGATGTACTTTAATATACGTGGATGCACAGAAAAATAGGTCTTTTTGCCTCGCTTGCTTTTCACTTTGATTCGAGAAAAAGGAATCTTTTCTCCCCCATTTTTTTTTTTTCGTTAGTTTCGTCATCTTTTAGCGGAATAAAGCGAGGGAAATACTTGTTCAGATTTCCGATAACTTTGACTATATTTTCAAGTGCTTACAGTATGATAAAAAAATTTCAAATTTTTTCTTGGTATTTTGCATTATTTTCATTTTTTTAAAAAAATTATTTATTACAAGAATTATTATCATTGTTGTATTTATTTATACATTTGCCTTATAAATTGAAAATGAACCAAAACTTAAAAATTTTATTTCATCAAACACGTTTGGTAATCAGCTCATTAAACTTGTAAGAAAAATATTAATTACCGAGACAAAATAATTTTGATTTGAAAATCTCATAAATCTAATCTAGTTCAACATTAGCTTAAAGGTTCGCTTGCATAATGACAAAAAAGTATTCAACTTATTTAAATAAATTCTCGCCGAGAAGTTAATTATGCTAACGAAAAATTTCTCAATTGCCATTTTAACAATGAGGATGCGCATTACATTTTTTTAATTTTCAAATGACTTTTAAACATAACATTTAAATATTATCTATTACCGCATAAGTCATAAACCAGAAGTCTTCTAAAGATTACGTTTATGGTATATAAATAACGTATTTTTCAAAAACTGAAAAATATTAGAAAAATCATCTTAAAATTGTGGAAGAAATTGCAAAATTCGTGTATCAGACCAACATAAATTTGTGTCAATAATACAACATGAGAAAAATCATTAAAAAAACATCATTAAATCTTTAAAAAAAAAAGAAAAACAAAAGAAGAGATAGAGCCTCTAATCTATGACTGGACGTATGTCGCAACGTTACTTTTGTTCCACTCGAACTTTTTAACAAGACAACGATGCACGCTTACAGTGTGTATACATACATGCGTGTGCGTTATTGCGGCATACGCTAATATGACGTGCAAACAATTCCGTTCTACTTAAACGTATCGTACATATGATTTTAAAGATTTCAAACTACTATGTCAATGAAAGTTTTACTCAAATTTTCAGTCATAAGATTTTTTTTATTTTTTTATTTTTGGATTTGCAGTTAACGATTATCGTGGAGTATTTTTTTTTTTTACATCTGATCACGTATAAGACAGCATGAATGATTGCCGATTGAAGGACAACTTTCTTATTCGTATTGCCTCATGAAACATTTTATGTTTGTATTATTATAAGGCGAGCAGTAATGAAACTTGCAAATTTATACTTAAATTCATACGTGCGCGGAATGCTTGCTTTGTACGATGAATACGGAAGGATGTATAGCTGTTTTTTTTTTTAGATTTATTTCTGTGAATACTATTTGGTTTTTTAATTTACATACTTTGCAAATTTTTGATAGTTACTTTAGACTTTGTTGAAATTTTATAAAATAGTTTAATTGTTCTGATATTAAATGAAAAAACATATTTTCCAGAAGTTTCCATTGAACTTTTAAAATGAATTTTCAAATTTAATCTGTAACGAAATAAAATCTTATCTAATAAAATTAAAAAAATGTCATTTGCAATACTTATGGAATTTCACTTTAGTTGACAATTTGAAATAAGATCAGTTTTTTTCCATTGAATTCGAGAATTGAAATCCATTGGCTATTAGATACTGCGATTCATCGACGGACAGACTTTTATTGCAAAAAATGAAAAAGTTAACTAACTCGTAGACATCGATTTTTCGATAATATTCTTTTTATATTTTTGTAAAAAGTCGATATGTGAGTCGTGGAAAGATTTTTCAATGGAATAAAGTGACTTTTACATTGTAACATTAATAATTTGATTTCAATCTCTTATGGCATTTATTAAACGAACGGCCTTTTGATTATCAAAAAGGTAATATCAAAGCTGAGACGTGGAGAATCTTATTTTATTTGAAAATGTAATATTTTTTATTGTAAAATATTAAAAAAGATATTTTATTTAAAAAATAGTTTATTCTTAGATTTTATTTTAAAAATATATTAGTATTTGATCAAATTTTATTATTATTGTCTCATAAGAATCACGTTATATAATTGAATAAATGGAACTAATATGATCGTTCTATATTAACAAATTGCGTATTTTTTTAATACAGGCTTTAATTAATAATATATGCTGTCATAATATTTAATAAATTATTTACTCACATAATTAGTTAGTATTTTTTTTCGTTTAGGTACAAGTACGGTCGCGGGGGCTACGGTGGATACGGTGGAAACAGCGGCTACGGTGGCTATGGGGGTTACGGTAACAGCGGCTACGGAGGCCATGGTGGATACGGCAGCGGTTACGGAGGCTACGGTGGATACAACGGTTACGGAGGTTACGGTGGATACAACGGATACAACGGATACAGTAAATACAATAGTGGATACGGAGGCTATGGAAACTACGGTGGCTACGGTGCCTTTAGACCAAGCTACTACAACAAATACAACTCGTACGTAAACAATGGTTACGGCTATTCACAAAAACCAAATTACTACAATACGGAGAATTACGTAAACAACGGTTACGGTTATTCTCAAAAACCATATTACTATAATACACAGAGTTACAATGGTTATTCGCAACAACCATATTACGATAATTCACAAAATTACGTAAATAGTGGATACGGTTATTCACAAAAACCATATTACTACAATACGGAGAATTACGTAAACAATGGTTACGGTTATTCACAGAAACCGTATTACAATTACGGATACAATAATAATAATCAGGCTAATAGTTACGCTAATAGCTGGAGCGCCTACGGAAATATCGGACCGATTTCTGGCAGTATTTCAACTGCCAGTGCAACTGCTGGAGCAAATGCTTATGACAACGGAGGGTAAGATTTTTTTAGTCTACCTACGGTGCTGAGATAATATTAAAAATTTTTTTTTCAAAAAAGCTTTACTTTTTTTTTATAAGGATGGAAGTTTAAAGGAATTTTCTTTTGCTAATGAAATATTAATTAATAGATCCTTTTCTATCTTTAATGCCTTTTAGAAATTTATAAGCTTCAAATAGTATCTTCAGTTATGATTAATTAATAAAATAGCCGATAAGCTTTTTCTTGAATTTCTAATTCTTAAATTAATTTACTAACATCTATATTGGGGCTAGTTATTAAGATTATTATTAATTATAGCTATATTATTAATAATTGCAAAGCTTTATAACTGCTATTTTAGAATATTACTCAAAAATTTAATATTTAAGATTACATAACATTACTTTAAAATTTATTATTTATTGAAATATAAACATATTTATAAACAACTTTAATAAGATAAATAATTTAACAAAATAGTCACTTAAATTAAAAAAAATAAATTATTCTATCACTATTTAATAAATTCAAATTAAAAAAAAAATTGTTTATAAATAAAGTACTTTTTTGATTTGTTCACTTATTATTTATGAATTATGAGTTCATTGCTATGCGTACATATTGAGAATAAAGTGAATTTAGAAAGCCTTGATAAATAAATTATGATTACACTGTAAATTGTGGTTTTCGTACATTTCAATAGATATTCTTAAAAATATTTGTAATTGAAGATATTATTTATAAGCCATAACTTTAAATCTCTTTTCTATATAACGGAGTTTCTACAGTTCAGTTAAATTGATTTTTTTATTTTTTGTTAACGGAAAAATATTTGTTCGGAAAATATAAAATTATAAAATACAAATGATAAAAATTTAATTATTTATTTTAATGGTATTAATTAAAATAGTAATTGCTTATTACTGGATCTTACTAATGCCGTAGGTAGGTTAAACTAATCTGACAAGTTTTATCTATTTTTAGTAATTAGGGCAGTATTTCCTTTACTTGCTATGAAAACTTCTTCAAAGGGTGCATTTCTGCAGCGCTGGATTTATACTGCTGGATATATCGTAAACATATTAAAAACTAATCCAAGATTTAACAATAATAATCTTATTTATTTTTTTTAAAGGAAACACAGCTTTATGGTTTATTTTTTTATTTATTGATTTTTTTGTTTGAATTAAAATATAAAAAAGTTATATTTTTATTTAATTCAAAGCAATTTTAAATTATTCATTTGAAATTTGATCATATTAATTATTGTTGAGTAAATATTATTTCTGTAAAATTTTAATTATTAACAAATTGTATACGAATGCATTTTAATTGTCAAAGAATTTTCGAAAAAATAAGTTCTAATCTTACAAGAAAAATAAATGTTTTTTTTTTTTTAACGTCGCTATATTTATGCTATTTTGTAATGTTAAGGATGTTCAATGGGAGCGGGAGTAGAGTCAGAGGACCAGCTTAACATAGGAAGAGGATCGCGCCACTAAGTAATGAAATATTTCACAAAAGTTTTTGAATGGCACTGAGATGAAATATATTATTCAAAATACTTTAAACGTTTTTATTTAATAAATAAACATTTTAAAATGTTATTTAATTTATTATAAATTAATTTAGTCGTAGTATGTTGAATGAAATTGACAACGAGCCTTCATTTCAGGTTAAATTTAGCAGAAAATATTTTCTTTCAAACAAACTTATGAAAACGCACGTTGCAAATCTCTTACGTGCAGTAGCGGGTTTTCAAAATTAACTCACTTTAACTTTAACTTTGGAAATCTCTGCATTTTCCTGAAAGGATATAAAAACTATAGATGAACCTTAGAAATATACTTTCAAATATCTAAATTTTAATTTGATCGTTAACGGACGAATTCATATAAACCATCGATTCCGACGCCGAGCCCTTTTTTTTCTATTTTAACATTAAATTTCTCGAAAAACAGCGGAATGAAATATGGAAAAAATGATACTTTAATTTAATATAATAAATCATATTTCAAAATTTCAAGCATTCTGTTAACTTTTACGTAACCATTGAACATCCTTAATCAGCGACGGAGCTTGTAAATGTATTTGTGTACAAAGCACTTGTAACGTACAGTGATGCTTCTATCAATCGGCTACCGAGAGCGGGATTCGAACTCAAAACCCCGAGATTACGAATCCAATGCTCTACCGACTGAGCCACTCACCGGCTCGAAAAATAAATGGTTAAAATTTAATATTCATTAGTAGTAATATTTCTTTTTAAAATCTATCAACACTTTCTAGAAGGTTTTTTTACAAACATGAATAATTTAATTTTTAAGCAATAATGAGTAACAACTATACAAGAAATTTTATTTATATTATAAAAATGAAACACATATATAACCATCAAAATTCATAAAAAACACAATAACTTAATGTAAACTAAAACAATCTTTTTAACATTATAGGTACCATTATTAAACTGCCAAATGTTAATGAAACGTACCTGCGCGAGAACAATGAAGAAAGCAAGAAATCATGACGAACGACAGCGTTCCTAAAATGATATCGTCCAAGATCCAGATACCTCATGTATCATAGACTATTTTGTAACAAAGACTTTTTTTTGTACATACATATTATATTAACGATTAATAATAATAACGTTTTACCAAATAATTTTGTTTTATTTCTACTTTCTAGAAATATATGCCGATAAAAAATTTATTTATTGGTTTTTTTATTAACTTGATTTTTAGAAAATATATTTATAGAAATATTTAAAACGTAGAATGAAGAAACTTAATTTTGTACTTTTTCCTGATCTATACAGATTATGTTAGTAAATTCCATCGCTTGTAAGGAATACTGAATAGTTTAAGTGAAAATATTACGTTAAATAATAAAAAAATGAATTAATTGTTGATATAATTTATTTAGGAGTATGGTCACCTATATCTTCACATATATTAAAAATAATAATGATTTATTTCTTTCATCGAATAAAAGAAATGTTATAGCCAATTAAGTATAAATAATTACTTACAAAAAGATGTGCAAATATGAGTTATAAAGAAGTTATTGATTTTGAAAGTTTTTTGTGGTCATTAAGTACATATATTACAGATGAATTAAAAATATAATTGCATTAGGAAATATCTTGTATTTTACAAATATAATTATTTATAAAATAAATACGGGAACCGTAAATGTATTTATAAAAGTGATACATAATCGAAGCATACTCTGATATAATGCTAGTACAAATCATCAATCATCAATAAAATAATTGTAAATAATTCTTAGAGGGAAAAACAATAAAATAAAATATGACAATTGAAAATTACCGCAAAAAATTAATCCTTAAAAATTGCGTAGAAAAATATATCAAAGACATAAGCAGATAACGATTAAAATAATTAAAGTTGAAAAAATATGCAAAATTAAATTTAAATGTAGACGTTTTAATGTCAATAATAAATAAGAGCGTGTGAAATTTATAAATTTCAAGGAAGTCTTAAATTGCAAAACCTTTAAGATCTTGAGAATTCTCCTAAGCTATCGATTAAAGTAATGAGAAAGTACAACTTTTTATTGAAATCCAATTCAAGGTTTGTGCAAACTAAACAATGACAGAATACAAACAGACCACAAGACAAGGTTCTTAGATAACTAAATAATAACAACTTCAAGTAAGATCAAGAATTTTTCTTATTGATGCTCATTAGTTCACCAAAAAATTATGTTTCCAATTTTATATAAAATAAATGTTTCCGTCTAAAATTCAAAAAATTGTAATCTTTAAAAAATGAATAATCCAGTATTTTATAAAAATACCAGATATTTTTATTGGAATAAAATATTTATTATTTATCACACATTCTTTACTGTAATTATGTATAATGATTTCTTTAACTCTACAAATGATATCTTATTCGACAATAACAAATTTTTTGATTGGCATGTGCACTAAGAGATCACTTTTACAAATATGTTATGAACTATTATGGCAAAAACCATATAAAAAATAATACCAAAATTATGATGCTGCTGTATACCGATACAGACACCTGTTTTACCCTTTTCCTATTCTGAGTTTATTCTTAAATACATTCACCAAATACTTTCAATTTTTGGGAAAACGTCTAAAATTGACAAATACGAAAAACTTATATTACTTTTAAAAATGTCAGGAAAAAGTTTTTATTTCTGGTACAGATAGAGATATTCACGTCCAAATTCGAAAATTTTATTGAGCTACTTAATGCTTGTATTATAATTTTTATGGAGTAATTAAAACAAAGTTGATGAAGCAACTTGCGAACAATTATTCTAAATGATCAATTTATACTTATTAATCTATAATCAATTCAAAGAAGTCGCGCGAGAATAAACATGTTAATTAATTCTCAGATAGAGACTGAACACAAAAATTTTGCATAACTTGATTTTATTATTACTTCATATCTCCAAAGATACATTAAGGAAAACCAGCAAGCAGTAATCAAAATAAGGAAAGAAAAGAGTAAAGCAATCAGTTGTTTACGAAGAATTATAATAGTTTATTGACAAAAAACGATGAGCACATGATTAAATTTCTCGGCAATAGTATATTAATGTATGCGCTCAATGTAAATGGAAAAAAAATTTTTTAACCTGTTATTATAATTCTCATTTTTTTTATTTATCTATTGAAGGAAAATTAATTCATAAATTAGGCATGCCATATATCAAAATTAATACATTTTTAAGATTATATAAAAATTGAATATGAATTAATATTATTATGTTCATATTTAATCACATGAATTAATTGTATAAATAACAGTTGACTAAATTTTCGTATTTCTAAACAATGATAATAAATAGTTATAAAAAATAAGAAATAAATTTTGGGATTGAGATTTGCAATTATTTAGAAATTCTAAATATGAATTCATAATTTTGAAAATTTATTAACTTTATAGTTGATTCCAATTCGTTATTTCAACAGTAAATATTTTTTCTATACAAACTTTCGTTTATGTTATTTGTTAACAACTAATATTTTGCAGATTGGTTTTAAGTAAAAAATGTTTTCTTAAAACTACAACAACACATAGTAAGGAAGTAAGAGAGGGATATGTGTTACAAAGAGAGGGAGCTAAGATCAAAGCGACCTCGTAATTAGTTTGAGGTCTTGGATCTTACATCTAATTATGCAGTCTGATTGCAACCGCCGAACTTGACGGTTAGCAAATTCATTTCTTATTCGTCTTTTTGTGTCTTATATAATACATAATTCCATCAAAATTATAAAGACGAATTTTATGCGCAAGAGCTAGAAATAAAACATTGATTTTTCAGATTAGAAGACATAATCGAGAAGTTGTCTGTAATATAGCGAAGATTGCAGTAGAATGTGAGTTGAAGTATAAGAATTTATCTACTTTATATTTTGAGTTCACAAGATAATCGGATATATCATTCATCAACTTTAATAACTACATAAACAAATGATTCTTTAGTAAAAAAAAAGAATTAACATTCAATCATTTATGTGTTATAATTTGAAATTGAATAGAAATTATTTTTTTAAATTTTATGGAATGAAAAATGCTAAAATAATCATTTAAACGAAAATAATAATTTAAAACAAATTTTTATGACTTTTTAAGATAAAAACAGAAAATTTTATTTAATATGAAAAATGTTTCAGAATTTTTCATCGATTTGAATATTCATTTTATAATTAAATTATATTCGTTCGAAATTCATAAAAATCAATAATTATTATTTTAATTTTTGATTTTATATACTGGATAAAAAATAAAAAAATTTATATTCACATTAATAATAATAAATTTTTTCAATTTATTTGGGCAATATGATGCCAATGACTGTAATGTTTGCTATAGTATTGATTTCATTAAATTTAGTCAATATTCATCAAATTGATTAATTCATTTAAAAATTTCAGTAAAAAAATCATGAAAAAATATTGCATTAGCAGAATTTTTAAATTTTCAACAAATAAAGTATCAGATAAATATTTCAAAATATATATTTTATGTAAATTAAAAATAAAATATAAAGTTTTTTTTCTTTTACAGATTAGCACTAGCTTTATTCATAGGCCTCACAATGTTGGCTATTCAAATAATATTTCCAATTACTGTGATCTTCAGTTTTACCTTACAGATAAAAGCGCACGTTCAAAGCACATCACGACAATTTTCTTTCAATAATACAGATGATGTTAAATTAATTGTAAACGAAAAAGCTATAGACAAATCAAAGTTCTCTTTTTCAAGATGCGATCGTCCTAACAACACTTTGAACGAACGTTGTTCTATTTACCTTATTGACACGATTAAATCCGAGCATGAAATCAGTTGTAATATTACATTGAAAGCAGATAACGAAGGTGGTATAATTATGGACAATCCACTTTCGATTCCGTTTGGCAAAGATAAAGTCATTTTAGTATACGAAGAATTTTTCAGTCTGGGCGACGGCAATAATTTAATCATCAAATTGGCCACCTTAGACATGACAGGATGTAAAATATTATCCGAAGCTAAAGTTCGCGCAAATGTTTATGATTTTTATTTTTCAAGCATAGACAAACGTTATTTCGTCTTGATTTACGATGATTCTTATGCAGTTAGATTCGGAAATGAAAGGTTATGCGGCGATAAAAGTCACTGTAGAGTAATTATTGACAAAGAAGGTAAAATCAGTGGTCCAACTGGATGGTTCAAAGTTGGAGGATTATTTATAGATATCGTTCCAGTTACATCTGGCTTTCCGTCGAAGGGTCATGTGGTTATTATTGATCATGTTGACGGAATAAAAGTTTTTTTGCTCGATGCTAATAATGGTAATTAATTATATAAATTTTATAACAGATTCTTATGAATATATATTTTTCAATACGGTTGTTTTATTTAAATTTACGCTTTGATATTTATTCGTTTATTTATTTATTTAAATTATTGATTAATTTGCTTTTTTTAATCAATATTATTAAGTCTATTAGCAAAGCAAAAATTTTTAATTAATAACTTATAAAGCTGATAAACTTAAATTATACTTTATTCATTTGATAAATTAATATTTCCTGGTGAATATCTAATAATTATAAAATTGTAAGTTAAAAAAAGAAAATGGCTATGATTTTAATTAAATTAAAATAAATATAACTTTTAATTTAAACTTTATCTTATATTCTATTAATATTTAATCAATATAATGAAAAAACTTGTTCACAAATATATTATTTTTCAGAATTAAAACCATTAAATACTATTGAGTTGGAAAGTAATCGTATTGGATATTCTGTTGCTCACGACACTGTTGGTGTTTGCCTCAAAGTAAATTCAACTTTCGACTGTACTTTCATTGATCTGGAAGGAAACATAAAGCTTCACGCTAATTTTTCTGAAAGCGCAATATATGCCCATCCTTACGGTCTATCGAATGATAAATTTTTAGTATTCACTTTTGGCTGCTCGGAAGCTGATCCAAAATGTGAAAATGGCGTTAATTATTATCCAGTAAAAAAGTTTGATGCTGACGGAAAGGAAATTGGCCATTTAAACTTAAACGTTGAAAAGTTCAGTTGTGGTTTTACGGATACTAAAATGTTGCGCTATCAATTTTATCAAAATGATGATGGAAAATATTGCATGAGCTTAGTATGTTTTGAACATTTTGTTTATTCAAAATCTAAGTTCAAAGAACATCACGTAGACGCTGTAACTAGCTGTTTTGCTGAGCAAGACATCAAAGTGTGATGTATATTGAAAATTCCATCATCGAAGTGATTATTAAGTATTATGTTTATTTTAAAAAAAAACTATATGAAATTTATATTTGTTATAAATAATTATTTGGATCAAAGAAAAATTTGTTGAATTTTTTTGTAAAGTTTTTAAACACGAACAATTATAACGATTTTGGATCAAAAAATGAAATAGATTTTTTAAATACATGTACGGACTCTCCCATGTCTGTTTTTTATGTGCAAAATATTCGCGCAATACTGCGAAAAGTTTCCACTAAAGCGCACTAATGAATAAATATGCATTTTTCACTTATAATATAAGTACTTGAAAGTGCGATTTCCGTGCACATATTAAATAGTTACAGTTAATGCATAAGCACAGAGCTTTCTCAAATTAAATTCTAACTTTATTGTTGATTAAATTCATTTTAAATTGCATTTTTTAAATAACAATTTTAATTAATATCGTTTCTATTTCGAAAGTATTTGAAAATAAATTGAAAAGATGGATTTTAAGTTTCAACAAATTAAGTGTCAATGTTAATTAGCTGCGCCGACTTTTTGAAGATAAAATTTTCAGATAAAGATTTTGCATTCATTTAATAAGTCGAAATTTCCGAAAAAACTTCTTTCTACCACTTGAAAAATTTATGATTTTAATAAAACTCTATGTTAAATTTGATTTTTATTCGTGGATTATTTACCTACAAGAACAGTGTAAAGAATTGGAGGTTTATATTTTTTTCTAATTTTGTAATATCTTTTTTTATATATTTTTTCAAAATTAAGGACTATTTTTAAAAATAAAATTTCTCATAAAATTTAATATTAATTTTTAATGTACCATTTATGCTATAGGGTAATTTGTCTAGCAAATAATCAATGAATTGACCAGTAAGCATTTTCCAATCAATTTCGTTAAATATTTCCGAATATTTAGATAATAATAAGTGAATTTCAAATGCTTTTCGAAATTAAAAAAGCGCTGTTGACTGAGTTGTCAAACTATTGATATCCACTTTTTTGCATATCCATCATTCACTAATATGCCGTTAATTTTTTTATTATAAAATTACAACTTCATAATTTTTATAAGCACCATCTAGTATTTTTCTTTTAAAAATGTTACTTATTAAAATAAAGTATAAGCAAAAAGTATAATTAAAAATTAACTTTATACTCTAATAATAACCGAGAATAATTAATAATAAATAAATGAACTTATTATTGAATTCGTTGATGCAAACGCGATAAAACTTATTTTTAAGTATAAGATACTAATATTTTTTCTAAGAAAAAAATCATAAAATATTATTATAAGTAAATTATATAGAATTTTTGATATTTCTTTATATCAAATTATTTATTGTTATTGCAATTTAAATATCCAATGAATCAGGCAATAGATAAATCAGCAGCATTTTTATAAAAATAATCCAAAAGTATATCGTTTTAATGTTTTTTAATAATGTGATTCCTTGTTTTTCTATAAAAACATATTTACGCTCATTGATTTTCTAATAAATCTCACAATGTAAAGTTCGTCCAAAATAATAGCCATAAATTTTATAATTTCGCGCGCTCTCTCACGTCTCACATACAGTGCATCGCTCCGTTCGGTCGTTCTCGGGATATCTCGGTCGTCTCGAGCAGCTCTATGTGTACGTATATATATACACATTACGGAGAGTAAGCCGCACAGGGCGCACGAGTTCACCCTATATATCTCTCTCCTTCTTTCTCTTTCACTCTTCCACTTTCATACTTATCCACAAAGTCAACAAGAGTTTTCAGTATTGCGCTGACTCTCGGCTCGGAAGCTTCGTCGCTTTAAGCGGCGCGACGACGAGAGTTTTTTTAAAAAAAAAAAAAGAAAAGAGAAAAAAAGCTCCCGCGCTCGCGTTATAAAATCTATATGAGAAACAAAGTGAAATAAAAGAAGAAGTGGAAAGAAACGAAAAGAATAAAAAAAAATAAAGTTTTTACACTTTGAAACGTGAGACCGCAGTTTTACTTCTGTCACCCTTTCTTCAAAAAAAAAGAAAGAAACGTCTCTTCTCTTTCATATATATAAATATATACATATTATTGGCTTACGCGCCAACGGACTTTTAACAACTTGAACCTTACCCATCTTCAGCCGAACCAAATTCGTTCGGCTTTCGGTTATAAGAGCGAAAGAGAGAAAAAGAGAGAGAGAGAGAGAGAAGAGAATACAGAGCGTTTTCTATAACAGTTTAGCAGTTAGTAGAGTCGGGCATTTGCAAGCTTTAAGTCTCGCTTGACCCGGTGTCTTTCTACTACTACTTTTTTTTGTGTGCCGGCTTTAAAATCGTCCGGACTCTTTCTGCTTTCTTTTTTTCTCGTTTCTCTTTCTTTTCTCTCTTTTCTATTCGTAAACTTATTTTCCGTCGTTCAGTCTAGTTTCCATTTGAATTTTCTATTATTTTGGTGAGAATAAAGCAACGTACTCGACTAATTTTGTGCTCATGTTTAGAAAAAGAAAAGTACGTTCACGATGTGAAATTTGAGTTCGTGTTGCAAGCTCCACTATAGTTTAATTTTGTTTCTTTTTTTTTTGTTTTGTTTTTTTCGTTATTGGTGTTTATTGTGGTGAGTGGGAGATTCCAAAAGAAGAAAGAAAATAATAGAATAATAATAAGGAGCTACGTGCAGTAAAAAGGGCAACAAACGCAAGAAAAGGAAAAACAGCTAAAGAGAAGGAGAAGAGCAGAGCTGCTCTGCATCAGAAGAAAAGGTGAGAAGGAGCTTGCGCTCACTGCTTTTAGCAAGCTTTGCTTTCTATAAGCCGTAAGAAAGACTTATTTCTCTTAGTTTGGTCTTTCTTCGCCTTTTTTTTTCCATTTGGGACTCTATCCTTTAGCATTCGGTTGGAATTTTATTTCACCTACCTCGTTTACCCTTGCAAAGTAGTCTTATGCCTTTTTTTTATCTATGTTTTTGTAGCAACATCGAGGAAGAAAAAAAGAGCTAAATAAAAAGTAAATATAAAAAAGCCTATACTACTTTCTTTTCCATTATACAGTTACTCTTTCACTTTTAAAAGGATCTCTACTATTTACGTGTTTTTTTTTTATTTATTTTTTGCGTAACAACGATACGCACTTACAATTCGCATGGAGCTTTTTTCCTTTTTTTTTTTATTTTTCATATGTACATAAAGCAAAAGGTATAAGAAAAGGAGCATCTTTCGTTTTGCGATACATTTCCCTTAGGATTCGTCTATTTCTTTCTTTCTTTCTTCTTTCTTACTTTCTTTCTCTCGGCGCCATGGGCCGCACACGTGTAAACAAAACTGTCAGGATGATGTAGCGCGCTCGGATGTCCGTTTTGTTGTATACCCACTGTTGCGCCCTTGCTCTATCTATATCTATGTACGTGTGTGGATATCTTTTGCTTAGAAAACGGAGTACTTTATATTTTTTCTTTCCTTGTATCGTTGCTAGTTTTTTTATTCTTCCTTTTTGTTTTGAGAAAAAAAAAAAGTAATAATTTTTATCTCTCACTGTGTTTAGTTGGTACGCAACGTTGTATCACTGTGATACGCGTGTCGTGTTCTGTCATTGCACTCGGGTTGCGTTGCTTTTTTTTTTTTATTTTACTTTTTTGCGCTCTCTATCTCTCGTTCGCTTTGCGTAAACAAATTGAAAGGAACGAAATAGTTTGTTTTTGTGCGCTGATACTGTTTGCGAATTGGAATTTTAATTAGTGAGGGATTAAATTCTTCTTCGTTTTTTATTCTTTTATTTTACAACTGGAATATGATCGTTTAATTTATCTCTTTTAATGAGATTTAATTTTTATACCTTATGAATTATGACTTTCAATTGTCGTGTTTCTAATATTGTTAATGTTTAACTTTTTTTATTTGTCTTTTAAATTGTCATAATTTTTAAATTGAAATGAAAACATTTTTAGTGTTTACTTTGATAAACGGTAATTAGTTTCACATGTATATTGATTTATAATTTATTAAAATTACTTAAATATAGTTTTCAAACATCAATAAAGGTGAAGATACAAATGAAAATAATACGTAATGAAATTTTAATTGAGTTATGTAACTTAATTGTTACACTGAAAACTAGAAATCATGATGAAATATGGATTAATGTAAATGTAAATTCATATTATAAATTTTAATTATACATCATTCGTGCATACATAATTTTTAAATAATACATAAAATATCAAGTTTTGCACAAAGAGAAAAATAAATGCAAAATATTTTAAAACAATTCGTGATTTTATCCTGAAATCGAAATCCTGAAATTTCAAAAGATGTGTTTTATTGAATATAAGCGTTACTTTTATCAGATATCATTTATTTTTATTGCGTTTAATCCATAACATTACATTTAATTCGTCTCACTGCTTTGATTTTATTAACTTCGGTATTATTTTATACGTAATTAGGCCAATTTCCATGAAAAATACCGAAGAAAATTGTCGATGTGGAGTTGAAAAGATATTTTTTTATATTTTTATAAAAAGAATAAATAACGGAAAATCATTTTATTGTATCGCTGCGCTCTACATTTTAACTGTAATTTCAGAACTCGTTTCCCGATGGTGAAAAGTAAAAAAAAATATTTACTGCGATCAATAGAAGCAATTTTTTAAATTCAAACTTAATTGAACCTTTAGAAGAGTTAAATAGAATTAAAAAAAATTAAAATGTTAAAGAGAAATTAAAGAAATTAATTCTTATTTACACATGACTAATAATTAAAGAATACTGCTGTACGCTTGTATTTTTAATTAGTATTTAATTTTTTTTTTTTTTAATAAGTTAATTGATTTTAAATAATTTTAACAAAAATTTTAATTAAACGGGCATGTATAGTTAATGCAAAGTTAGTATAAAATAAATTATTACCAGACTTTCAATTCTTGAAAATTTAAACTAGAAATTATAACTTCAAGTTTATACCTATTGAAACTTTATTATTTTGGAAAATTGACTATTAGTACAGTATGGATTAGCTTTTACGAGAAATTAAATATTAATAAAAAAATAGCTTTGTCTAATAAAAGAAAATGGTGAATCAATGATTTTTTTAAATTTATTTAACGTCGCTACATTTATGCTATAATTGCAATGCTAATTAGCGACGGAGGTTATCAGTGTGTTTGCAAACAAAGTACATGAACGTACAGTGGTACTTATATAAATCAGCCGAGAGCGGGAGTCGAACTCGGGACCTCGAGATTACGAGTCCATCGCTCTACCGACTGAGCTACTGACGACCTACTTTGATCAATATTAAGCTACAAGCAAATGCTTGATTCCTTTTTTTAGTTTCATGTAATTAATATTCATTTTAAATAATGTTTTATTATAAACAATTTAAAATTATTTCAGTTTTTTTCTTAAAATTCTATTTCCAAGTTCAAATACAATTTCATATAGCAAAACTTATGAATGATTAATGTTTATTTAATTGCTAAAATGAATTTATTACCTTGATAATTATTCATTGTATGTTGCATATTGATGTAAATGAGTTAATAGAATTAATGAATAAATTAATGAATAAATTGATGTGAATTATCTCGATAAGTCGTAAATATTCTTATTAAAACGATAATAGATTAAACAAAATTTTCAAAGTATTTATAAATACCGATTTAACGAGTTACAAAAGAAGAAGTTAAAACTAGCCATGAAAAAAAAAGAGGAAGAAGCTTTAACGATAAAAAAAGAAGCTCCGAAAGCCATTACACGAGATAAACTTTTAAGTACGCAAAACAATAAGAAGCAGGAAATGCTACAGTATGAGAAAAAGATGGTTATATAACGAAAATAAAAGAGGGGTAAAGTAAAAAAAAGAAAAGAAGAAGAAGAGACTAAAGTTTGACTCAGCCGATGATATTAATGAGACTAAGGGAATCGTCGTTGGCGGTTTAACGTAATCTAGCTTCAGTTGCGCGATTCTTTTTTTTTCATCGTAGAATAAAGAATATAAAACAAAAGAAGAAGAAGAAGAAAAGAGAAGGAGAGAATGAAATAATAAAAAAGAAAGAGTTTCGATGGAATTTCCTTTTGCTGGATGTTAACGATAGCCGCACGACAAGGGAAGAAGTAGTTTTAGGATGGTTTGGTAAATTCGATTGAAATCGAATCACTATATAGATGGAAACTCTATTGAGCATTGCGTTGTTCACTCGTTTTCATTCTTTTCTCCCTAATTCCCATTTTTTTTTGCTTCTTCTTCTTCGTTTTTTATTTTATTGTTTTATCCTCGCCAATAGTCGACGCACGTATTACGCGATAGCTACACTTTTTTCTACAATCATCTTCTATCTCCTGTTCTTCTTCATTTTCTTCTTCTTCTTTTTATTTTTATATCGTTGTTACGTTTCCGCAGATTTTGATTGCAAAATTCCTTTGCGAATATCGCGAAAGAAGGTATAACATTATCACAGATTGCAGACCAATACTCAAATAGATATTGAAACATAAAAAGAGAGAAAGTAATAGAAGATGAGTAACCTTATCCTTACCCTCATTCTCTCTACTCACTTCTGAATCGGAAAACTTTTTTACTTCTTATTCAAACATTGTTTAAATCGTAGACCGCGAAACTTCCACCCCTTCTCTCTCTCTCTCTGGCAGTTCTTTCAAGTGTATTAGTTTAACTTGGCTTCTTCTATATCTTTGCCTATTGCTTATATACTATCATCTTCTCTTTCTCTTTTGCAACAGTCACTTGGGTATATTGGGAATTGAGATGCTTGCTCAATATATATACGATAGCCGACTGGAGCAACTCTGTACAAAAAGGAAATCTCGTTTTATGCCTTTATTGAAACTAAAAGTCTGTCGCGCGGTAGCTTTTTTTTTCTTCCTTCTCTTTAATATATTTCTTTACTTTTGCGTGCAAGCTTCTTCTTCTTCTTCTTCTTCTTCTTCTTTTTTTTATTCGATATATTTGCTTATGATTGAATTGCGGATGAAACTTTTAGATTTTACTGACGAGATGTAGGTTCGATGAGTTATGTAATTTATTGCCTTGATATTAAAAGGAATAAAGATAATTAGATTTGTGATCGATTATGGGTACTGATCTTTTTTTATAACTTTAGCTGTTGAATCTATTAAAATAAGGAATCGTCGTCGGTGATTATTTTTTTCTTTACTTTTTTAAAGATTAATCTATTGTATTATTTTGAGACCCCGACAATTAATCAATGTAATCTTACAAAAATATCGGATATTTTTCAATGTTTTACTTTTAAAATTTATATTTCATTGATTTAATTTAAAATAAAGATCGAGACATAAATTTAGCTTGACAATCATAAGACTATTTTATATTATTTGTTACTATTTAAAACTTTTTGTTGGTTTACTTAAATAATAATAAAAAAATTAAGTTTATTTCAAATGAACGAATTTAACGCTTTATTTTATTTAACGTCGCTGTATTTATGCTATCATAGCGATGCTAATTAGCGACGGAGATCATGTCAATATGTTTGCAAACAAAGCACATGTAACGTAGTGCTTGCTGAAAATCGGCCGAGAGCGGGATTTGAAATCATATACTCGAGATTATGAATCCATCGCTCTACCGACTGAGCTACTGACGATCTCAACGTTGAAACATGAATGATTATTTATACTTCATTGTTCGTTTGAAATCGAGTGTTATTCCAATTTGTTGTTTTAATATTTCATTAATAATAATAAACAATAAAATGATAAATTAATAAAAAAAAGAAATAAACATATTATAATTTATTTTGTACATAGAATCGTACATTAATAAAAGCTTGTTTAACAAAGTTATGAAAATGTTATTTCGTTTGATATTAATGAACTTTAACTGCGATGATTGAATTAATTTCGTTAAACGAAACTTTTATCCATACTGATCAGCAAAATATTCGTTCTACGCATAACCGAGCGTTATATTTGATTGAAATTGTCAGTAACGTCAAAAATTATAAATTGCGCAAGGAAATCTTTGATAGCATTTATCTTATTGATCTAATAATTCTATAGAATATAAAACAATCGTATTAAAAAAAGCGATCGATTTACGTACAGGCAAATTACACTCCGCTAAAATTAATTTGTATTTTATTACATTTATCGTTACACAATCATTCATTTTAGCATCGACGTTCGAAGTGAATTATTGATGCTCAATTTGTATTGGCGTGAAAAAATCGAGTTTATGAAAATGTTAATAATTACATCACTTGTCGCAATTAAAAATAATAATAATTCCCAACGAAATTGATCGTAATAAAATTATATTTATCTTGCTTTTAAGTTAATCAACGTTCTCGGAATGCCAGACGTCCAACCGTCTTTGAAAATCTAAAGCTCTCCGAGCGAATAAAGTATATAAATGTGAGCCGTATACACGTATAGTTGATTATTTTTGGATCTTAAAATATGTAAGGAAAGATGATGGGGCAAAGACCAGACTTGAGTTATATATGTGTGTATTTAAATAAGATTTGTCTTATGATGTGTAATAAGAAATATTATGATTTTTCAGTAAGCTCGCTAATCTAATAGAATTGAATCGATTGCACGCTTGCTTGGAAATTTAGAAAAAGTTTGTAAATTTTATAAATGCAATTATTGGTGATTTGATTCAACAATAAATAGCGGAAACCATTGGTTTTTCCTTTGTAATCAGTTTTACTCATTATTGATAACAAATTAAAAGTTTCAAATGATTATTCGTTATTTATTCTTCTTTTCCCAAAAATTACATAAAAAATCAAAATTTCGTCAAAGCTATCAAAGAAAAACAGTTTACTCTGATAATAATCAAATTTTTACAATATAAATAAAAAATAACTTCATAGTAAAGAAAAAAAATTTTTTTTTTCCAGTGCGTAAAATGTAGCGCATGTTACAGTGAAATAACAGAACAGCAAAAGCATGATATTGTGTCCCGATAACGTGTGTTAGAGTTTTGCATTGTTCTCGTATAAGCTTTGGAAAATTTATTGCTCTACATCCAATAGCCAAACCCGTGCGTCTCTTTGTCCTGTGTGTGTTTTTTTTCTCTCTCTTCCTTTTTTTTTTTAACTGTCGAACATATAGTACAGCCAAAAAGCTTTCGAATTCCAAATCAATTTTCAATTAAGATTTTAAACACAAAACTTTGGCTTTGGCAAAACGGACACATAGAGCGAGAGAGAACGAGAGAAAGAAAAGCAAAGAGAATTATATATATACAACAAAATTTCATTTTGCATTTTGATCGTAACGTAAGCTAGGACGTATACGCTTTATAACAGGAGCCGTCAGTCTGCCAAAGCTTATTCGGATATAAACTAGCCGCATTACGAGTGAAGCGTGCGAGATTCGTAAATGTATATACATGTACGTTATATAGCTAGTGGTTTTAGGATCGTAAATTCTCTCGACACCCGCCACACACGCGTTTGCGGTACTGTTGAATTATATGCGTATATATGTTTGTTTCCGAAAAATCTTTCCCCTCTCTCTCTCTTTCCCTCTTTCACTCAATTTGCTTTCTTTTTTTTTACCTTTCGCGTGTGTCTTTGTATTGTGCAACTCAATGAAAAGCGTTTGTTTGTTTTTCCGTATAAATTCATTTTTATTTAATAGTAAATATTGCGCATTAAATTTGAATTTATATTGCTGATTTTAGAAACAATGCAAAAAGCGAGAAACAATCGAAAGCATATCGGCAGCCGGGGGATTCATGAATATAATATTTATATCGATTTGTGGCTTTTTACTTTCGGATTGATACTGCCGAGAATTATAAATTCAATTAATTACAATCGAAAAAAAAAGGGAAGGAAAATTCGAATTGAAATTGTTCGAACGATAAATATATTGAAACGGAAGAATAAATGAATTCTAATTTATTAAAAGAACAATATGTCATCATATATTATCACTTAATTTATGATTACTTAATAATTCATCGATCAATTTTATTTTATTGCGTTTGAGCTTTAATATTAAGTATTATGTTTACTTTCATTATTGATTTCTTATATAATGTTTGCTGTTGGGAGAAGAGAATAAATTTACAAAATTGTATTACATAAAGGCTTGTCTTATAAACATCACATTTGCTGATAAAAAAGTACCTTCTTCAAATCGTTATTATAAAAAATATTATTCACTAATTTTATAAATGTTAACAAAACATGTTAAGTATTATAAAGTTTCTAAGGATTTGAATTTATATAAACATTCGTATTCATGTCAAACCGATTTTGTATTTATAAATAATAAACCTTTAATAAATCTGAAATTATAGGTAAAAATTACTTTCTAGTTTAAAAATTTAAAATTTTTTTGAAATTTCGAAAAATTTTTGTAATTTTATATAAATATATTTATGAATAGATAATAAAGTTTACTCTGGAATTTTCTTTAATTATATTATTACAATCGTAATGTAATAAATAAATATATTGCTTTAGTATTAATTTCATTATTTTATTTCTTATAATATACATTATATTATTGTTTCGTTGTTAATAATTAAATTTACTGTTAATGGAATCATTACTTTAGGGGATTAACTAATTTTATTAAGTTTATTTTAATAGCATGAGCTTATTAAATAAATAATTTAACAAGTTAAAAGTTGTTACATTCTTATTATTTACAAATGAAGCATTCGAAAATCGTGAAAATTCACAGATATTATTATGTACATATTTTAGTAGCGCAATACGATCTTCTACGTTTAATTGAAAAAAATAAGCTTTGGTCCTATAAGCGAATGACTCAATTACATTCCCATTATTTGAGCAATAATATCGGACATGAAATTGCCTTTAATGTATTCTTTTATACATTTAATAGCTATGAATTTTACTTGTTCACTAGTCCAATTTATCATTACATATATACGGAAGCAGTTAGCAGACTGCAGAGACGGAGATTGTGGAATTCTTCGGAACTGAAATAGAATTCAATTTCTTTTTGAAATTCAATTTTAAAAATGAGTGAAACTTAACTTTTTACTAGAAATTTTATTTTTGATATTTCTACTTCGTTTTAAATACTTACTTTTGACGGACATTGAATGAGTGTTTGACAAATGCGAAGTCCAACATTGCTGAAGTGATGAGATCTAGTGAGAATCTAATATGTTTTGCTAAAAATAGAATTTATTTTAGTTTCAAATTGAATAAACAAACTTAAATCATTTTCTTCGTTTAAATGGAAAAAATGGTTAATTCTTTACGTTCTGTTGAATTTTCAATAAATTTAAATTCAATAAAAATTTGAAATAATGATATAATGATTAATCATTCAATTTTTCTACCTCTCAAACTTATTTTTTTTTCAATTTTAACGATTGAAATATACAATGTCTTATAAATTTTGCCATATTACTAATATTAAGTTGCATTTCTACTGCAATGTATTCATGGTTTCTAAATAATCAATAATCGTATATCTTAAACTTTATTCCTATGCCATAGTACCTTCCAACTCTAATTTTTTATTTTTGTTTTTTACTTATACATATCCCTTTTCATTTAAATTGTGAATAATAACATAAGACAAGAAAAATCAAATTTCATGGGTGTAGAGTTCTGATTAGGTACACAGGGTAGTTCCACATTAGTTATTAGCATTCTATTGTCCGTATTCGCCTCATCAGATTACTGGTTACACCTGATAGGCTATGATTAGGCTGCTTTGTTATCTTCGGCTTGCATCGTCGATGTTGATTATGAATTCATCGAATACTAGTAATTTTCCAGTGCTACTTGAACTTACTCACTATTGTTTGGAAAGACAGTTAAATGATTTATCGCTTTTAACAAAAATAGAGTTCTTAAACTATTTTTCTTTTGATTTTCCAGTTACATGATTTTCATAAGTAATATTTAGTTAGTTATTGTGACATTTATGAATCATATTAGGTATTACTATTGCAAATGTTGGTCATCAAGATCTTCATACTAGAAACATATGGGCAAAGAATAATTATTTTTTGAAATTTTTCAATTTCTCCAAACAATTCTAAATGATGAAATTCATGATAGACATTTAATTATTTATTATCTTAAAAATTTCATAAATTTATTTCATCGAATGTTCTTTTTTTTCAATTTCAAGCTTTCTTCTTCTTTTCTTTATAAATATTTTCTTATTACATTAAATAAATCTTATCCCTGTTATGCAATTTTCAGTACTTCAACTTCTTTTTTTTATTTTGATAACCCACCCTCTCATTGTTCTCCGAACCTTGAATCTCTGAGCTTCATTCAACCAACACCTTTATTTGCTTTTTCCTATCTTATCTTTCCTAAACTCACACAATTTCTCATTCACGGGGGTAATGTTTTAGAAGAAGGTAAACCTAATAGAATAAATAATGTAGAAGAAAAACTCTTTTCAGAATCACTGGTTTATTAAAAATTTTTACTCTAAATGTTACTGTGATATTGTTCGAATTGTAGTTCAAAATATTGAAACACGAACTTTTCGCGTTTTTTATCGGAATTGCCCGAACATGAAAACCACTAAGGTATTAAAGTAAAATTTTCAGCTCTGTTTAATTTCGTGGAACGTGCAAAATGACTAATTTTTACTCGAATAATAAAAAGTAGTACACGAGAAATTATTGTTCTTGAGTCAACCCATAAATTCAAACATTTTTTAGTTCATAGATTTTGAATAAAAGAACAAAGTGATAAAGCACTTTCGTTAAATAAAAATGAAATATATTTTCTAATTTTTATTTTGTTTTTAGGATTAATAAAATGTTATACTACATATATCAATATTTTATAGACATTAAATTGATTCTAAATTAGGATAAATTACTGTTCTTAAAAATAAAAATTTGAATAATATATTTCACAATCACGTAAAGAAATTAAATAAAATAAAGAATTGAATAAAACGAAAATATATTCGAGACAATCTAATAAATGTAAACGCGTGAATCCAAAACAAAATGTTCCAGTGCAGTACATTAATTTAGAGAAAAGTGGCATTGAAATGGAAAAAAAAAAAAAACAAAAAAACAAAAAGAAAAGTTAGTCGGTCTATGCGAAATAAGCTAATGAAATTATACCCACGGTATAATCAACTGCAAACATTGACAACTTGTTTCTTAACGCAATCAGTACTATTGTTTTAAAACCACAGGCTCTTTCTCCTTCTCTCGTTTCCCCACTGCCAAAGGGTTTACAGGCAGCGTTTCTTCTCAAATGCAAATTTAATGAAATCGTTAAGCGAAAAAGTGAAGTTTAATAGGAAGTACTTTTATGTATACGTGTATATATACATTTGTACGTATATATAGTGATAAGATAACGTCACTGAAAAGAAAGGGGAGGAAGAATTTTAAACGTGATGTATAAGAGAAAGAAAGTGTTTAAGCGACAAACTCATCAGATTTTTTGTATAGTTCAACTATTGTATACACCTTTAGG
Organism: Anastatus disparis; assembly: GCA_017163975.1. Taxonomy (NCBI): domain Eukaryota; kingdom Metazoa; phylum Arthropoda; class Insecta; order Hymenoptera; family Eupelmidae; genus Anastatus; species Anastatus disparis. The sequence continues at coordinate 2,920,236 of JAFFSR010000227.1, forward strand.
ATAATACGTTGTGGATTTATATGCATATCAAACAAAACCACGAGAAAAGTTTGTCTTTTATACTTTTTTTTATTCTTTTTATGATAATCTCGCGTACACGTTTTTAGCGTTGCTTTTTTTTAGACTTTTGCTTTCATCCTTAAGATAGCCGGAAATTAATTTCGCACGCAAGAACGATTACTTTTCATCCAAGACTCTCTTTTGCTTTCAGAAAGTCTTGGCGATCTTAATATCTAAGTGTTTTTTACCACATCGTGCGCTTTAAAAAAAAAAGAGAGAAAAATAAAAGACAAACTTTGCGCTTGCCTCTGTTTTTCTGGTCGAGCTTGCGGCGATGATTAAATGTTCTATTCAAGGTGAAATATCGTTCTTCATTCTTTTTTATTTTTATTTTCTCTTCTTCTTTTTTTTTTGTTTGCTCGTGTTTATTTTTAATTATAGTAATTATATGTGATGCTTTAATCATGATTAACAAGGAAGGATGAGCTTTGATTAAATTTGCTATTGATCAAGTGGCCTCTGTTGATATAAATATTTTAATATGTTAATTATGCATGATAATTTATTAAAAAATTAAGCGTATAATTAACTTAAACTTCAAATGTACGTTATTTTTTTTTGCTTAATCAGTTTGATTTATTTTATTTTAATTTAAAGTAAATAACGCTTGAAATAAGTCATGCATATTTAATGAATTTATATAATAAAGTTTACTTTTAATTGAATTTTTCTGTTTATTATTTAGAATAAATTATCAATACGTTTGAATTTTTGTATGATTTTATTTGTGTTGTGCGAAAAATGTATTGTATTAAAGTTTTTTCTAAATAACTTTTCCGTCACAACTATTTTATCCAAACCTCAATTTAATTATACAAAGGTGGACATCCTATTATTTTTTAATAATGGCTTTTTTTAATATGCAAATGCATCATCACTTACGAATTATTTATGTGAGAGGTATTGATCAGATAAAAATGAAATAAAAAATAAATATGTCGGTTATAATCATTATATCAAGAAAAAAGTATATGATCCATTTTTGAAACTCAAACTATTCATTCAAAGATTTAAAATTTGAAATTGAACAATCTACTGGTTAATTGATTATTAAATAGAACTAAGATTCACCATAATGTTCTCATAACAAGTAAAGTAAAGGCCTAAGAAAATCTTTATCGTCGAATCAAAGCTCAAAGTTTATACATTGACCGTTACAAGTATAAGCCCGCGACGAGGAATAAAATGACAAAATCGCGGAAGTGCAAAACTAGAAATTCATATAGGTCCGTCCTTCTCTTGCACGGAAATTCGGGCGGAAGATCCGCACCAGCTGGCTCGTCGCACCGTGAAATTTCGACGATTCGCTTTTGCACGCTCGATGGGAAGCTATTTGAATCCGATTTGAATTTTGAGTGTCGCGCACGCTTTTCTCTCTCTTTCTCCATTAATACCCCAAAAAGGGGAGGTTGGATTGCGCATGCGTTACTGATGTGTATAGACGTGTACTCTTACTTTTTCTATATCTATATACCTGTACAGGTAGGCAGGCAGGTGCGGTATATATATACCTGTATTAAATTGCTATGTGTATTCGTGTCGATATTGGCTTTCCTCTTCAACTTACCCCATGGGAGTTAATATTATACATACATAGACACTACACGTATATATCTTTGTTAGAGTGATCTAGCCTCTCGCGTTTGTATGACTGTATATGGCGATATACTGCGTGTTGCGCATTCGAAAGACATCTTTCCTCCTGCTCCTTCCCTCAAAGTCAGACTTTAAGTTTTCGGGCAGAATGTGTATATGTATGTATATACAGAATCGCTATGCCAACGGGCTGGATATTAGAAAGACGATACTTTAGATGAATTGGTTCGCATATAGAAATAATTTATTCAAAGCTGCTTCAAAGCTCATGTACATTAATGAAAAGGAGAGGATAGGTTAACTAAATTTTGTTTTATATATATATACGTATAGTACATGTGTATATGTATCAAATATCAAAGGATATTATATAGACGGTATTTGATTAAGCTTCCTTGACTAATTTCATATTGATAAACTAACATTGATAACGTACGGCAAATATTATTATTGATAAATCAATGGGGATACACGGAGCTGCTGGTTTATGTAAATAATTTTGCGATAATGCTACTTTGGCCTAATGTAATTTGCCTTATTGGTATTAGAAAATTTGACGTTATATATTAAATATTCTATTATAATTACAATATATATCGAATTAATAAATTTTCAATGTTATGCGCGTATAGCATTAGTTAATTTACATGCTTATATAATTTCGAATTAAATTGTACGAAAGACGCGCAATTTTAAACGAGATGATATTATAAATCATAATTACGGAATTATTTACATTCGCGTGATTTACGAATTCAATAGGAATTTCATATAATTAAATTCATTAATTCAGCATCGTTGCTTGGATTTTTAAATTAAGCTAAATTATTGTTTATTTACAAATAATTTAATTTTTTAACGAGTATTTACGACTCGAATATACGAATTTGTTGTATGTTTTTATCATTTTGTTAATTTATTCAACCTTATTAATAATAAAAGATTAAATTTTTGGAATTAATTAAACAAAAGTAAATTAGAATAAAGTTTATTTCCTAAGCTAGATTATGATAATTTTATTTAAATTAGATATAGCGTAAGCATAATAATGTTAATAAAATAATATTATGTTGAGCCATACGTAGAAAAATTAAGCGAATACAGAATTTTTGTTAATCCCTTTAATTAAAATTTGGCTTACTAAACTCGGCATGAATCTACTTGCGAATTTATAATATGATGATACAGTATGCAAAATTTCTCTCGTTTTTTTTCTCTTAAAATGTGTTTATTTAATCAAAAAAATTTAAAGTTTCAAAATAATCTCTGAAAAGCTTTTTAACATATTTTAATAGTAATTTAATGAACATTAAATAAAACTTATAAAAAATTAAAAATAATATAACAATGATGATTTACAATTAAAATTCCATTGTTTTTAAAGAAAAGAAAAAGAAAAGTAATAAATTTCGTACTTTTATTTTTGTTACAGATGCCGGGCGAGACACGATTGAGTAGCGTCCTGTTACTTGCGCTCCTGCTGTGCACTTTAGAGTTGTTGTTAGGTACAGCAAGGGGGCAATGCGGTCCGGCACTATCATCGTCAGACCAAAGCCGTCAAGAGCGACAAAACAAATTGGCAATGTATAAGGTTACCTTAAAAACTTACTGGTCGAGAGCAAGATTTCCAAGGCATTATCCAGAATGGAGACCGCCGGCGCAGTTCGGCAAACTAGTCGGTGAGTATCGAATGAAGATGAAAAATTTTATCTTATTTTTTCTTGAGAAATTTTAATTTTTTTCTGAACCTTAAGTAATATAAAGTTATTGATTATCTAAATAGCAGTAAGGTGACTTCAGAAGATAATATTAGGTTTCAGTTTGTAATTTGCAAATCATACTTTTAATTTATTTTTAGATTTTTTAATATTACACCATTTTTCAAAACCTCACAAAGTGGTAAAAAACTTAAAAATACAAAAAATTTTATAAATTAAAAGTGTAATTTGTAAATTACGAAATATAATTTAACCTGATCTTCGAAGTCCACTTAAAGTTTATTAATTTATAAAGTTTAAGAAAATGAGAAGTCACAAGGTCATCACTGATCAGCTGTTAAATAAATTCATTTAGTAATTTTATTCTATATTATTTTACTTAAAAAATGAATGAAAAAGAATTTAAATCTCTGGAGCTATATAGTTTCATAAAAAATCATTCGTGCGTTTCTATAACGATTATATAAGTATATCAATTACATATATGTGCACAAAGTGTATGTATCGACTTCAAATCGTTCAATATCTTTTAACCGCAATTACCACATTTTACGCATTTTTTTTCGACTTTTTTCTTCTTCTGTCTGAACATTTTTTTTTTCTTTGACAAAGTGAAATGGTTCCCACGCTTTGAAATGAATACTTGCCTCGAGGCTCAAATAGTGACAAAATGAAATACTATGCTATATGACATTAGTTAGCGTTTGATTTTTAACTTCTCTTTTTTTATTTTATTTTATCGTTTCCCGATCGTTATATACCTTAAAGTTTCGAAATTATTTATTTTAACGAGAAAAATTAAAATTATATATTAATTTTTATAAATATATTTTCATACTGCGTATTGTATATTTAAATTGTTTTTTGCAAAATTCGGAAAGAACATTTTATATAAATAATGTTGTATGCTGCAGAATTTTGATATTTTATTATTTGGGAGAAATGTAAATATACGGAAAACGAAATTTTCAAAATTCTCAATGTATTTTTCAATGTAAATATACAAAATTGTTTTTATTTTTATATCTACGTGCCTGGCGTCTTAATATCGTAAAAAGTATTGCAAGAATGCCAAAACGTTTAAAAACGATCTTTTTGCAGATGAGCCGTAAAAATATTTTTGGCGCATACCTTAACATCGGTTATTTTTATTTATGCTCGGAAAAAATTAGTGCTTTGATGTCAAATACACATTTTTGCCGGTTAAAAGTATCGTTTCTCTTTTTATTTTTTGACTCAATTAAAAACACGAATTCCTTATGTAATTATCAGTTATAAGTGATAAATTTGTATAAATTACGAGTCAAATAATAAAGTTGTTTCTTTTTTATTATAAATCCGTTATGAAGAAAATTGTATTTTATCTTTTTTTCAAAATATCCAACTTTCTCAGAAGTAATTGTCGTTAAAATGTAATCAAATATTTCAGAAGTATTTTGTATAATAATAACAATCCAAATTTTCATTAAAAATAAAAAATTTCTTATTATTTTAATAATATTGGTATAAGTTTTATTAAGAATAATATTTAATACTGCATAATATATATTTGCATATCTTAACATATAGTCTACATTTTTATTAAATTTCACAATAGTCTACATTTCTTGAAGAAGTTACGTGCGTGTACATGCGCAAATATATTTGTTTATAGTTTATAGATTTAAGATTCAATTTGAATGAATATTTAAGATCTGTTACTCAACAAAATTTAAGATATAAGTCGGTGTTATTTTAGTAAAAGTCACTTTTTTTTTAACGTTGGTCGACAGTTGCGTTGAGACTCAGCGTTTGCAAACTTTGTAACACTTAATGAATCAGTAAATGTTAAGAAACATTTGTTGCCGTGCCCTTAAGCATAACTTAAAGCATTTAAGAATGTAATATATTCTGCTGTGTAAATTTATGTTCTACTGCTAATTACTTCGCCAACTTCGATTTTCATATCAGGTCATACATAAGCCGTTTTCAGGATTCGACATTTTGTTGGTATCTGCATACATAGTGATAGGATTGTGCTCAGTGATAATTTCGTTAGTGTAAGCGTTGGGATTATTGAGTCCTTTGGCTATTTGACCTACTTCAATATTGAAGGGTATTGATGTAACTATAGTCTCGTAGATGAGTAAATAAATATTCTAATATCCACCTGTACAACTGTTTGGATTCTGAACTTCCTCGATCCCTTCATTTGTAATTCTTGATCTACTAATTTGGCCTTGCTTTTCTGTCATTATATTAAAGAAGCATATTTTCTTTAATTATTGACCGACTATACGTTGACCGACTGTATTCTAGTACATTTCTGAATATTATAATTTTTCTAGTTTATCCTCACATGTTCAAGATTAGAAAAATGTAACATAATCAATAACTTATTGTGCATAACTTTTGTAAAGTATAACTAAAGTATCTGGGTTATGCACACATTTAACAATATTGAATGCTTTTGTGTACATAACAATTACACTTTCTATAGGTGGAATAAATGTAAACTTGTAATAAAAAATTACATTAAAAAGTTGCGTTGACATAGTTCATTTTCTTCGATGGTAATAAATGTGCTATTTTATCACTATTAAAACGTCTGCATGTGGTGTTTTATCATATAGATTCAACACCAAATTTTTGAAGACTTCCGCGATATTTCTTACGTAAATAATCTAAACCATCGAATTGAGGACATAACCTGCGGTACTCCATTATTAAGCATGCGGTGATCTTGACCTAAATAATATGTGTATAAACGACGATCTTGGGCCATAAACCCAATAAACTTAATCACTCTTAATGAGCACTCAATTGAAGAAAGTTCCTTTATTAAAATGTCAAAGTTTACGTTACCGCCCCCGTTTTCTTGTACGAATTTCCTGAACTTTTCATGATTCATTAAAAGGCGCGATCTGTTTTCTTCAATGAAATGTTAGTTGCAGTAAATTATATTATGTTCAATTTCAGTTTTATATTTTTTGTAGAGTCCTTTAAACTATGTAAACTGCTGGATATACTTTAAGTAGAAATGGTTTTTTTAGTCAGTGACGGTGATGGTCGAGGTGTCATAAATTGGTAGTTTTGGTTCTTTTTGTGACATTTCTAATGACACATTTCTAATTTTTGTAAAATCGCTTTGTTCTGTTCTGAGTATGTGAAGCGGATTTACTGGAAATCATAAGAATATTAGTGTTTTGGTATTTGCAAAGACGTGCTAGATGACTCTACTCTTTACAAAGAAAGCAGGTTAATTTTGGTGATAAAAAGTAAATTCAATAAACAGTATCATTGTAATTAATTTGCAAAAGTGTTAGTAACAATTTAGCATCTTGCAGATTTAGTTAGATGTATATACAGAAACTCATGATGTCACCCTGTTCTGTAATTCTTGAAAATGATAATGATTGAGATCAATGGTTTAATTTTTTAAATTCATTCTCTGCATTAACATTCGGAATGTAAGGTCTTCTATTTGAAATTATTTTTTTGAGTTTTAGAAATCAACAAGCGTATGTTTACAGTTTCATTGCTATTTATGAGCTGTTGTACAAATTCAACGCAACTTAGATATGAATATGCACAACCCTGTGAAATACGAGAAATATATCGTATGTTTGCGGGATAAACTATTTGACCAATTGTAACTGCAAATTCTCGTGCAGCGCATCCATCTATTGAATCGAACACGATAGCCTGAAACTGTTCTTGTTCAACGATCGTTGAATGTTTGTTTCTTTGAGTGCTCATTTTTCCAGATCATATGTTGGAATTAACTTTTTGCGAATGGCGCCTGTAATCAGACACATTTGCATTTACCGTTTTTTTTTAATGAGATTTTGAAATCACAGTAATCACATTGAAGCATAATGCAGAATTTTGTTACTATAGCGTTTTGACAGCCTTTAATGTATACAATTGAATCAATTGAATAAAAAATATTTCTCCTACTTCAAGTTATTCCAATCACGCATATAGAATTTCGATAAATTTAATTAATAATATAGCAATGCGCATAGCTACACTCTTATTTTAATATTTGTTAATCCTGATATTTGAATAATTAGCGAGGTCAAATGTGATCATCAAAATAGAGCTAAATATAATTAAACAAACGTACTTTTAATATTTAACTTTTGAGCTACAAATTAAAATATTATTATCTTCACAAAGTAAATTTCAATCGACTAATTTATAGGACGTAGAAATTTGTTAATAATTGATGTAAAACATAGTAAACAATCAAATTTAACAAATAAACATATGCAGTCCATTAATTTTAATTAAACAATTAATGTAGAAATTAATAATTAATCCTTTGTGCAAATTAATAGTTAAATATTTAATGTTTTTAATTGTTCCATTAAATTCAAACTTTATTTTTTGATGAATTAATGTTGCGTTAAATCTAAATATTGAAAAATTCTTTCATAAACGCGTCGATGCACATTTTCTCTTCATTTAACGAAAAAAAGAAAGAAAGAAAAAAAAAATTCTTCACAACAAAAATCACTGCGAAACTTTTTAGATAATAAAGTTTGCAACGTGAAGTATACGTATTTATAGCTTGCGATAAATGAAAGTTCACGGCAATTTTAATGGAAAGTTTTTCCACTGATTATATTAACTTCAACTTTTAAAAAGATGTAAAAAGGTCATTTAAAATTTTTTTTTTTTTTTTCTTTCTCTATATCTCACGATTTAAACGTTAAATTTTATCTTGCCATATTTCATCTCAAAGTAATCGACACTTTTTTTCTTGCAATATGACTTAATTAATACAATCACGAAATTACTAAAATTCAATAAAAAAAACTATCATTACAAATTATGATTAATAATTTATTTTTTTGGTTCTTCTTCTTCTTATGTGTTAAAATCTTTGCCGTTTGAAAATGAAAGACACTTGAATTTTCTAGCGCAAACTGTAGTGTGTTGCAGTTCTTAAGTGGAGAAAATAGAGAAGGGAGAGGAAGGGGTAAAGGAAAGTTCGTATATTTTTATGCTTACTGCATATACGAGAGCACACTTTGAGAACGAGCTCCAATTTGAATTTTGAATTGGAATTGCTGCTACTTTCACGAAAACTATACTCGGCAAAAGCAACTTTACCTCTTTCTATCTCTATTAGCCCTTGAAATGTGGTTAGAGAAAAAATACTAATCTAATAAAAGTTAAAGATAAATTTTAAAAGGGAAGATAAGAAAAAAAATCACTTTGAATATTTAAGATTAAATATTGCAGTATTTTTCATTAAAATATTTTCATATTCTTCATTTTCGTTTACATGTAATTTTCATTTCTTCTGTTACGATTATTTCTTCTTTATTTGTTATTTTGTTTTTATTCGAAATTTCAAGAGTACACCAGCACACTTGCGCACCTCGTACAATTTTCAACTACAAAACTAAAAAATTCTTTTTCTTCTGTCGATGTTTCCTAAAGCAATTTCATCCTCGCGATGCGATATCTGTTTTTCCACTTTTGCCGGGGTATACACGGTAAAAAGCATTATATATCTATACACACCCAAAGCCATACTATAGGATCAGAGTAGTGAGCATGTCACTCGCACGCCGATAAAATCCCGCGACTTTTCTTCTCCTCCCCAATTTTATTATCTCCTTTCTGTACGAAAATAGTACTATATATAATCTAGGTCAACTTGTTAAAAAAAAGTAAGAAAGAAAAAACAAAAAAAAAAGCAAGGGATTCCCCCTACAACTGAACAAACTTATTACCATGGAAGAAAGATAACGCAAAACTGTCGTAATCATGAGAACACGCGATTGAAAAATACATCTTTGCGCCTTTTTATTTTCTTTTTCTTTCCATTTAACTTTAATAATATGTACGAAAAATAAGAAGAGAAAATTGACAGCGTGCTCGTATGAAGAGCTCTCGTTTTTTTGAAAGATTGTCAGCGAAAATTCAATGTGACGCTTTCGGAAAAAAGACGAAATTGAAGAAGCCATAACCTGAATAAAAAACTTGGGAGGAAGAAGAAAAAAAAATTTAACATTTTTACCACGACGATGACACACAGTATTGGCTTACCCGTCGTCACACTTTTCGAACTATTCCATATGCATAAATTTTCGATAAGGACAGAGAGACGCAAATGCTTAGTTGATATAATTCATGAATTGGCAATTTACTAAGGCTTCCAATGTTGGAGATGACGGGAAAAGCTTTGGGGAGTGGTTACAATATGTAATATGGCACGAGGTAACTGGAACACCAAACCTGAGACCGAACAATCGGAAACCCAAGTACTTCTTGTCATTGTACTATTGTATGTTTACATATGTGATTTGTGTTATTACGTCTGCTGGGTGCTCTAGTTTTTCTATTTTTTCTTTCTTTTTTTCAATAAAGTATTACAACAGCAGTGGGCTTAGGTGTAATGTGCAAAATTTATGATAGGTGAAAATTTGTTTTTAAGTAATTATAATAATTTAGTATAATTCATCAGTTGAAAAACTTTGAAATTCCTAAAAAGACAGCTTAATTTTGAATAGAACTTTTGTTTCTAAAAATAATATAATAATTAATGGTACTATTTATTATAAGAAAATAATAAAATATCTATTTCGATAAAAGTTCTGTTACATAAATAAATCTATTAACAAAAGCTTTTAAAGTTATCGAAATAAATTTTTAATTAACAGGACAGACAAATTGATTTTAATATTAATTATTGAAAATATAAAACGAAGTATTAAAATGAAACGATGCAAAATTTAAATTGTTTAAAAGTTAAATATTAATTCATTAATTAATTGAAAATCCATCAGTTTATTAAACAGTCAAACATTTTTGAAAAGGCATGAAAATATATTTTTGAAGTTGTATCAAATAAAAAATTATTTCGTTAGTAAAAGTTAAATTTTTAATTTTAAAAATATAATGAGAAACTTTTACCTAATAATAATTTATAAATATATAAAATGTTTGAAAAATTAATAATCAAACAAATATCGTAAATGTAAATGTGAATTTTTTTTTTAATTCAATCACTGAGAATTTTCATTCAAATATTCACAAAAAGCATAACGTAAAAAGTGTTGATTGTTATTACAAAAAATTTCACACAATTTCATGATTACATGAAAAAAAACAACGCTTATTTCGCATGCATAAAAAAAAAAAAAAAAAGAAAATTCAATTTACAAGTTATAAAAATAATTGATAAAATCCAATAACCATAATACACCTGCCATTATACAACCTTTGAATTTTTTATTAAAACTAACAAAACCGAAGCATCTGAAAATGTTATGCACGCTATTTGCATACGATACTTAAAGCTCACGTGGTAATCCTATTGAAAGAGGGCAAAAAAATATGATGATAATAATAATAATGTTGAGCGGAAGGCAAAAATCAATTTGTCGAAGAGAAAAAAAAAAGAAGGAAACGAAGGGTAGAAAAGGTGTGTATACGCGTGTATATAAAAGACATAATTCCATAGAGCGATACAAATAGGGAATATACAACCGGGCTAAATTCAGGAGTAACAGAATTGTGAAAGAAATTGAATTTATGTACGACACTGTACATTTAAATTCGAAGTAGTCGTAGGAATAAAAAAAGAGTGCGAGATTCTTTTTATACATATACACGTATATAACAAAAGAACGGTTATTGCAAAAAAAAAAAAAGAAAAGTAGAGAAATGAAAGAGAAGAGGAAGAGATATAGGAGTGTCAAATCAGAGAAGAATATGATAGATTTGTGCTACTGTTTGAAAAGAATATATATGGGAGAACGGAGGGTGAATTTTTTGAAGAAAAGTAGCTTCTGGAGGTATTAGGAGTATAAAAGGTTGTACGATGGGGGAGGCTATGGTTTGTTAGCTTTTATTGTGTGATTTGTATGAGGCTTAAGTTACAATTTATCTTTCTTAACGTTTTATTTTTTTAAAATTTCGTATACATGTATAAAGTGTTACGTTCTCGTAGCTTGTATAATAATATCGTTTATTGCAATCAAACTATTCTTCTTATTTCAGCGTATGACAAGATACAAAATTTCTTCCATATTACGTTATAATTTCTTATTATCATTATTTTATAGAAAAAATATACACATAAACGAAAAGAAAAAGAAATTAAAACTCTCAACTTAATTATCTCGACAATATCAAAGAAGTACAAAGACGTATTAAAGTGTACACAAGTAAGGATTGTTCCCTGGCATTATATTTACCGGACAAATAACGTCTTAATTAATCCGTTGAATGAAAAGGTTTCCCTATTACCTAAAATGAAAGGACACTTTGTTGTATATGTGTGTACATATATTTTGCTCAAAGTTATTCGGCACGCTAAATAAACGTAAACGCTGCAAAGCCGAGAATCCCGAAATGCGTTATCGTCATCGTGCTCGTGTTGCTGACATGCGGTTTTAGGAATTTCCTACTCTCTCTCTCTCTCTTTCTCTTCACAGCTCGCTCTCAACTAGAATATAAAGCTTCACTGTGCACACACTATGCAAGGTTTTGTGAATAAAAAAATATATATATGGAGATGGAAAATAAATGCGTATAAACTTGATGCGTATGTTTTAATTGACAAAAATAATGGAAATGAAGAAAAGTATATGTTTACTAAATTTTTAATCCTGAGATATGTTTTTGAAGCTCTTTTTTTATGAATGTTGCGTATAGTAGATTATAAAACTAATTTTTACATATAAAATTTAAATTTTACCAAAAAAAAGCTTAAATAAAAAATTCATACGGAAAATACGATTTTCGAAAACCAAAAAGTTAAAATTGTAAGATATCCTCATATGTTTCTAAATTTCAAATGAAATACATTCACGCTCCACATGAAATATTCACGACTACACGTATATGTTAAATCTGCGAGTAATGTGATAATGTTTGTAGAAAGAAATTTCTCGTGAGAATAATCATTTTCACGTAAAAAAGATTTATATAGAACAGTGATTTATTTTTATTTTTAATTTAAATGTAATATTTACTATAGAAAATAATCATACAAAAATAAATTAGATTAGAATATTATTTGAAATCATTTAAATAAGCTAATGTACCTTACTTCTACAAATGCTTATAGTATATATTAATATACTAGCAAAGATGTATTTATTACTGTAATTATATACACTTGATTTATTCACGTGAGAAAGATAACTTTTAAACATCAATAATTTTTATTCTTTGACTAAAGTAATTCTACCTAATTAAAAAATCTTAAATTTTTTCATAAGATGAAGTGATTACCAATAAGAAAACATATTTAAATAGAGTATAACATAATAAATGTATTGAGGTTTCAGTGGCTCAGTCGATAGAGTTATGGATTCGTAATCTCGAGGACTCGAGTTCGAATCCCGCTCAAGACCGATTAATACAAGCATCACTGTACGTTACAAGTGCTTTGTTACAAACACACTGAAACAACCTCCGTCATTAATTAGCATCGAAACGATTGCGTAAATACAGTGACGTTAAATAAAATTTAAAAAATAGCAATGATTATCAAGTAAATCCAAGTGAGGATTTTTTAAATTTTAATAATTATCTGAGTTCTACTTTAATTATACTTGAATAGAAATATTTTTCCTATATAAATAAATTATTAAATTTTTTTTTTTTAAACATTTGTCATTAGATTTGTCAATAAGTTATCAATTATTTACGCTTTTTTAAATATTTGATTGATGAAAAAAAAATGAAACAAATAAATTCAAAATCTAAAATTTCGATTTCTATAAATAATATTTGTAAATCAATATTTTTTTAAAATCAGTGCTGTAAAAATAAAAAATAAACCGGAACAATAGAATCCCAGAATTGCGTGAACGAATAGTTGATTGATTAAATGCAGGACGTAATTTCATGTCAGTCAATAATTAAAATCAAATTATCGCTTTAGTTAATACTAACGAAAACGTACTCACTAATGTATGTCCAATCGTGTTTCAATAATTATAAATTAAATGACGATCAAATCAACATTTTCAATCTTAATTGCAATTTTTATTTTTATGCATAATTTTTAACATTAAGCCACCTTCATATTCCAGATTATTAAATGCAAAAATTTTAAGCTTTCTTTGAATTGCGTTTATCGACTTCTATAAAATCAATTTCATAAATTAAATAAATAATATACTTTAAATTTCAAAAGTTGCTATTTTAGCTCCAAAAGATAATCTATTTAAATAATATTCAAATTTTTAATTTATGTTGTTCGTCTGATCATGACTAACAAAAAATTATAAATAAAAGTAAATAATAAATTTCATAGTATTCATTCATGGATCAAAATAGTTTTTAATAACGTTCGAGAAAACATAATTTCAAATTGCAAACGAACATCGTGACTTATTGAAATCGATAAATTATAAATTTATTTATATTCAACGAAAAAAAAATTCCAAGAATTCAGATGAATCACAGAGGAAATAATATTACAAACTAATCTATTTTTATATATCCGGATGATCAGACTCGAGAACTTTTCTTTTCAATTAAAATTGTCATGTTATACGCTGAACGTAATCCATTTGGAATGTATTAATATTAAATTTTGTTTTTTCTTTCGCTCCGTAATAACATTTTGCCCGATATCTTAAATATTAAAAAGAAAAATAAAAACCTAATTTATTCGTTAAAAATAGATTGACAATTACTCAAACTTTGAAATGAAATTTCCTGTTTATTTTTTTCCTCTCTCTCTCGCTCTGTTTTTAAATAGTCATTCGAAAAATATGTCATTTCAGTTGGTATAAGATCTCTACAAACTTGTCTTGTCTCTTTCCCTGAGAAGAGATTCATGTAGGACTTATTTAAAGTCACCAAGTTACATAAATATTCATGATATTTGCCTCGGAAATTTAACTCTTGGTTTCACTTTACAATGCAGTATATATTTAATGCTAAATTAATATGTTTAACATAATGTTTTAATATTTATTACTGTTAATTATAAAACGTTTAAAATATCGTTTAGAAACGAGTGAAAAACTTAAAAAAGTTTTACCATGAATATCAAGACCACATGTAAAGTCTAAAATAACTTTATTAAATCCGATGGTAATTTTCATCGTAATACAATTAAATGCATCAATTAAAAGCTCATTAGTTCGCCTCTGCGCATCTACATATTCGAAGCGTGAAATTTTTAAAAATAGCATAGTGGAATAGAAATGAATGAAAGCTTGGTAATACTTTCGGGCAATGTTGAGCACAACAAGAAAGAGTCGAGCAATCGCTCCATCGGAGAGTTTGTATAGAAATATCCTAGCCATGTGCTAGAGATAGACTAGAAGAAGGAGAGTAAGAAGAAAAAGAGAGTAGGCGGTGTTATTCAGGCACATCTGTGACAGTTTCTACTCTCGTTCTTCTTCTTCTTTTTTTTCGACCTTTTTGCTTAACTTGGAGAGAAAAAAAAGAGAGGAAAGAGAGAGAGAGAAAGGTATACGTAAACGCAGGAGAGAGGTCAAATTTAAGAAGAGAAGCTGAGAAGCTTGAGTTTTAAAGACGAACTTAGGGAGGTGAAAGAAGTCAAAAGAATGAGAGCTTTAAGTATATATACGTTAAAAAAAAAGAGAGTGAGAGAAAACAGAAGAAGAAGATGAAGGAGAAAGCGGTAATAGCAAAAGAGCGAAAAAAAATAAAAGAGACGAATAGACAGCGGAGAGGAAGGTGAAGGAAGGGATAAAATGAGGGAAAAAGGGGAGAGAAGAGATAGAGAGAAGAAAAGTAGGAGTTTATTATTAGATGCGCGCCAGGGACGTGTAAACGAGCGAACGTGCACTAGAGAAAACGTCTCTAAAAAATCTTCTCTTCGTCTACTGGAAAGATCTTCTATCTTTTGCTATCTTATTTCTTGAGCTTCTTTCTAATATTCTTTCCTCTCCTTTTTTTTCTTCTTCTTTTAAGAAACAACACGGCAATTTTTCGTCTTTAAGGAAAAATTGCTGCTCTTTTTGAATTAAAGGATTTTCTCGTTATTTGAAATTTTGACAACCAAAAGCTTAATTAGAACCGTCACTCTATACTGAAGCTATTTATGGACAAAAATTATTATAATTATAAATTTTGTATGTGTACTATGTTTAAACAAGATTAATTTAAATTAATCTAAAAACGATAAAGATATATTACATTCGTGATATTTTCTCTAAACATTTTCTTTTATTTTTGAAAATTTATCAATTTTATTTTATACGTATTAAATTCTCATTTATAAAAAGTTTTCAAATTCTTATTTTATTTATTATTGAATTGAAAATTTAATATTAATTTTCGTGTGAACGATTATTAATTTGTTTCTTTGTTATATAACGTGTCATTTTAAAATCATATTTTAATTATAAAAATAGATACTTTGAAAGTTAATTGTTTGTTAATGTGAATTGATATATAAATAATGGCACAAATTGATAAATTTATCATTAATAAGTAGTAATGATCAATTTCACAGTCGTCAAAAATTTCATTAATTTATATTTAGGAATCGAATTTTATTTCTAAATGTAAATTAATGAGATGTCCCAACTTTAATTAGGTTAGGACATATCTAAATTAAGCTTTTAGTGTTACATTACTTCAATTTTTAATTTTAATTTTTTTTTTTCAAAATTAAGATTCATTTATTTTATATACATAATTTAAAATAATAAGACAATATATTTGATATATAAATAAAATTTTAACGCTAAATTTTAATTTTAAGTATTGTTTTTATTCGCAGTTTTTAATGCAATAGTTTAAGAAAAATATAAAAATATTTTTTTAAAAACCGGAACTTATGGTACAAGCAATAAATCGTTTACTATTAGAAGTAAAGCTGCTTGAGTAATATAAATTTAAATCCTTTTTACTCGGAATTTTTAGGAGGTATTAAAATAAATGTTAGTGGCGTTAACTAAAATTGCAGTATTAAATTTGTAAAAATTCTGTTTAGCTTTGATTAAAATCAGAATTTTTCATCATCCATAAAAGAAAAACTAAAAAAGTTTTAAACATTAAAGCAACAAACACTTTTTAGTTCAGAATTTTAAGCTTCATTTGGCTAGTTATTCAAATAGTCAAAATTTTTGGAAATTACAATTTTTATGTCGACAGCTATAAAAATCTCGAACCAAATTTAGTTTATAGTCATAACAATTTTTTTTTGTAAAAAAAAACAAATAAAATTACAAACATTAAAGCAACAAATAACACACGAAAATAAAAGTTAACAATATCATTAAATAACGTAATATAAATTACATATATTTAACGTTTAATGTTACCAACAAAAGCATATTAGAACCGCCCACCCACAGATTTGATTTTCCAAAAATACAAAAGATCTGAATAGAAAAAAAGAGCGAACCAATTTAACGCCCACACACCTAAATCATTATACGAAATTCAGCGTGTCACGCACTTTACAAGCCTCTGACATGTAACATAGAAAACTTGTATACGGAAACTATTAAATCACAGCGAATAACATAAGAATCTGTCACATTAAATGCTTTATATGATCCATAATTTCTCAGAATTCCTTTTATTTTCTTTTCTGTACTACCTACACAACCATACACATAAGTCTTCCTTTCTTTTTTTTTTTAAATCAGAGCAGATCGGTTCATTGAGAAAAGATCTATCCCCCTCGTGCCCCGAAGGAAATTTGTTTTCAACGAATTTCCTAGCTCTCTCTCTTGCTCTATACGGGTATTAGTAGTGGTAAAGCAAGTATATGCTAGTGCCTAGCATCCGCTTTTACGACATAACGAGGCACCTTACCTCACACCATATATACATGCACACACACACATACAAATATACCACCTTTAGAGTATACTTCCGGCATCCATTCCCAGCCAGAGCACATTTATTAGGGCTTGGAATAGCTCGTTAGAATCCTAACGGCGAACTCTCAAGCTATCCTAGACGAGCGAAAGCTTTCGGCGCGTCGTTTTCCCTCTCTCTCTTTTTCTTTCTCTCTCTCCTTATTTCCAGTGAGTTTTCTTTAAGTCTTCGCGTCACTTTTCTTAGTCTGCTTTTTCACCACTACCAACTTCAGGTATATATATATATATATATATATATATATATATATATATATATATATACTTTTGTCCTTATTTCCCTTGACTTGTTCTTCTCTCCTTTATTCAGAAAACCTTTAGTTTTCTTGTTGGTTACTTCCCCTATTAGTCCTTTAACTCTTTCGTCTAGCTTTAGCTTTGGCAATTGCACTTTTTTTCCCTTTTATTTCTTTTATTTTTACTTTTTTTTTTTTTTTTTTTACCAACTTTTCGAGTTAGAGAAAGAGAACTTATTAGATGTTTCTACTTTGAAGTTGAATTTACGTAGTCTCGTTTAGAAATTATTTTAAGCATGTGAAAACATATTTTTTCTTTAGAATCAATAATTCATCATTAAATTAGTTATTAAATGATGAACATGAACGAACATTTTTTGTTAAAAATTATGTTAACTTAGAAATTGTCTTTGATGTTAAAGCTTTTATGGCATAAACGTTGATTTTTACAAAGTAAACGTTTTTAGTAGTTTAATATTTTACATCATATGGAGAATCTTTTGTTCTTGGTGAAAGTTAATTAGGTACTCAACGATGATAATAAAATTCTATGAATTATTCTTACTTTATCATATACAAGCAGAGGTTTATTTTGAGAAAATGAAAAAATTTATTAATTTTTTCTGTTAAAATTTTTATACTTTTTAAAAACTTTAATGAAAATTAAGTTTGAAGATAAAATGCATTTCTTTTTGAAATTATATGGACTTCAATTACTAAAAAAAGCCAATAAATCAATAGTACTTTAATTTTTTACCAATCTGGAATATTTTTTAGCTCAAAGTAAATTTCACAAAATTTTACAGGTTTATGTAACATTGTAATTTCTATTTGCAGATTTAATTAAAAATCCAAATTCGAACAGTTTTAATTTTCTTTCTAACGAAAAAGTCATAAACTGAATTAGCTGCTAAGTGACATCGATTAACGTTTATTCAAAAGAGAAATGTAATGTATCAGAAATTATGTCGATAAATGTTGAGATTTCAAAGCAATTTGAATAATTAATCGATTTCCTTAATTGCGTTTAATGTTGCAATACAAAATTTTTCTTCGATCATTTCTTCTTTTCTTCTGATCTTGGCTTTATAACTTAATTTTAAAATATAAAAATTAATTGTTTGATTTATTTTGCGATATTTTAATGTATATCTATTTTTAATCAATTTAATTTCAAAATAATTTTTATAATTTTGAAAAAATATTTAATAAATACAAATTCAAGTTCCTTATTTCATATGAAACATAATTTTAATTCATCAGTTTTAGAGTCCTATGATCATCACATATTTTCCATTAAATTTGTAAAGCAAACGTAGCCAAATTTTTGTTCTTTTTTCCTTATTTTTTCTTTTTTTTTAACATCATTCAGCACTCAGGAAGACGGAGTAAACTAGGAAAAGGCCCAGTCTCCTGCGTTCCTTCCGTTACATAAAAGCAAATGCAAAGTGAAGCTAGTTCTCTTAATGGTATCCTGTAAGGCATAAGCAGTAAGTAGAAAAAAAAGAAGAAGGAAAAAAAAAAGAAAAAAGAAGAAAGAGAAATCGGAAGAGAGACTACTGAGTAAAGCAACTCTTCTTTTCCGGCCGCTCCTCTCTTCAACTTTCGTCCTTTTATTATCATAAGGCTCGAAGGTTAGGTCCATACTGCGGTATATATACACTATCCACGAGACTTTCCGTTTCACGAAATCCGCGAAGCTCTGCAACTATTTACAAAGTCTGCTATATAGGCATGCATACACTGAGAAAAATATTTTATTGAATCAATGAAAATTTAATTAAAACAATTAAATAATTTAATCATAATATCGCAATTAAATATTTTATGAATATTAATTAAAAATGTAATTGACTTTATGTAATATTTGAGTGGATTAAGTAAGGGCTTTGTATTGAAGTAATCAAAAAAGTTATTAAATTAATTAAATATTCAATTGAAATCTGAAATCAAAATATTGGATCAAAAGAATTTTTCATTGAATCAATGCGATAATTTGTTCATTCAATTACATTTTTATTCATAGTAATGAAATAATTCATTGTTATTATTAAAATTTGATTGATTCAATGAAACATTTCATTGAACATTAAAATAATCAGATAGAATTAATAAAATAAGTAATTAAATTAATAGAATATTTTATTAATTTCATAAAATGTTAAATAATATTAATTTCATATTTTATGACCATAATTACATATTAGATTATTTCAATGAAATGTTTTATTAATTATTGAAGGGATTAATGGTATAAATAAAATAATTAATCGAATTAATTAAATATTTCGTTAGCTGAACAAAATGTTAGATGTTATTAATGAAATGAGCAACTGGCTTGATAAAAGATTTATTAATTTTAATTAAATATTTTATTAAATGTTCAGATTATAATATTTATTTAATTATATGAATGGAATATTTAATTGGATCAATTAAATATTTAATTAGAAAAACAAAATTATATTTGTTGTAATTACTTTATTAGATTTTTTTATTAAACATTTCATTATATTAATATAATAATTTTTTATATTAATGAAATATTAAATTATCCCAATGAAATATTTAGTTGATAATAATTCAAAACTAAAAGTTTATTTCTATTTTTCTTTGATTGATTCATTTTAATATTACTGATACTCTTACTTACCATTTACGTTTTTTCATTCTTATATACATTTTTTGGCACTTATACAACAATTTTTGTTCCTACGATATAATTATAGTGAAAGATGTTTTGATACACAACTAATTTTCCTATTTCTAACATCGCTACATAATACGCATGTATCCGCTTCCCTACTCGCTCGCATAAATTACAATTAATAAGTAATCTTTTCGTCGGCCTTATATACAAAATGATTTGAAGTCTCTGCACTTGCGGATAACGCCACTGAGGTAGTAGCCACCTCTTGAATAAAATATGAATTAGATGGCGCGGAAATTCAAAATATTTTAAAGATCTGATTCCAAATTTTATAATTCCAATTATTTTTTAAGGGTATAAAAAAGCGTTTCATTGAATCAACAAAATATCATATTCGTTAAATTAAATCACTGCAACGTAAAATCAGATATTAAATTTTTTTAAAGAAATATTTATTAAACCGAATATATTTATTCTATTATTTCTATCAAGTTGTTATTAAAACAAGAATATATTTAACTGATTTAATTAAATATTATATTAACACTTTCATTAAATTACTTTAATGTTCAATAATATATTTGATTATTTTAATGAAATATTTATTAAACCGAATATATTTATTCTATTATTTCTATCAAGTTGTTATTAAAACAAGAATATATTTAACTGATTTAATTAAATATTATATCAATACTTTCCTTAAATTACTTTAATGTTTAATAATATATTTGATTATCTTGATGAAATATTTATTAAACCAGATATATTTATTCTATTATTTCTATCAAGTTGTTATTGAAACAAGAATATATTTCACTGATTTAATTAAATATTATATTAACACTTCCATTAAATTACTTTAATGTTTAATAATATATTTGATTATCTTAATGAAATATTTATTAAACCAAATATATTTATTTTATTATTTCTATCAAGTTATTATTGAAACAAGAATATATTTCACTGATTTAATTAAATATTGTATTAACACTTCTATTAAGTTACTTTAATCTTTAATAATATATTTGATTATCTTCATGAAATATTTATTAAACCAAATATATTTATTTTATTATTTTTATCAAATTGTTATTGAATCAAGAATATATTTCACTGATTTAATTAAATATTGTATTAACACTTCTATTAAATTACTTTAATCTTTAATAATATATTTGATTATCTTAATGAAATATTTATTATTTTATTATTTCTATCAAATAGTTATTGAATCAAGAATATATTTCACTGATTTAATTAAATATTATATTACCACTTTCATTAAATTACTTTAATGTTTAATAATAAATTTTATTATCTTAATGAAATATTTATTAAACCAAATATATTTATTCTATTATTTTTATGAAATTGTTATTGAAACAAGAATATATTTCACTGATTTAATTAAATATTATATTACCACTTTCATTAAATTACTTTAATATTCAATAATATATTTGATTATCTCAATGAAATATTTATTAAACCGAATATATTTATTTTATTATTTCTATCAAGTTTTGATTGACATAAGAATATATTTCATTAATTCAATTAAATATTATAATACGTCTACTAAATTACTTTGATGTTTAATAATATATTTCATTATCTCAATGAAATATTTATTAAACCGAATATATTTATTCTATTATTTCTATCAAGTTTTGATTAAAAGAAGAATATATTACATTGATTCAATTAATTATTATATCACCTCTATTAAATTACTTTACTGTTCAATAATATATTTAATTACATTAATGAAATATTTAATAATGTCAAGATTATTGTTTTATTCTTTCAATAAATTTTGAATAGTAACAAAAAAGATATTTTATTGTTTCAATTAAATATTGTATGACTTATATTAAATTATGTCACTGATCAATGAAATACCTAATCATTTTAATTCAATATTTAGTTGCTTTGATGAATGCGTTTTTTCTCTTTATGTAATATATGATTGATTCTATGAAATATCTCATTGTCTTTTAATTAAATAATTTCATTGCGATATTATAATTAATTGGATGCATTTGAATCAATTAAATTTTTAATTGATTTAAATATTTGATTTATTTTGTTCTATAAAATTATTTTATTACTTTGATTATTTAATTATATTGCGTCTATGAAATCAGTGATTGATTGAATTAATTATTATTTTTAACAATCAAATATTTTATTATTTATGTTCCAATTAAATATTTTGTTGTATTAATTAATTTCTTTATCAGATCGATTAAATAATTATTTGAATCAATTAAATTTTTTTTTAATTATATCATTTCATTGATTCAATGATTTTTTTTTCTCAGTGTATATATATATATATATATATATATATATATATATATATATATATATATATATATATATACATGTAAGAGAGGAGCTTTTTCTGTTTTCTGTTCCCGCAGTCGACTTTTCTGCGAGGTTTTTACATTTTTCTTCTTCTACTCTTTTTTTGTGCCTTGTAGACTTTACTACTTTCTTTATTTTTTTTATTCTTTTTTTTCGACGCTCCGTTTGTTTAAGGATTTTTACCAGCCGCCAGTGGAGGAAAAAAAAATTGCATAGTCTGCAGTAACATAATTCTGTATCTAAAAAAAATTATGCCCGGCATTTTATTATATTTACTTTTATGTGAGAGCAGTTGTGTGCAGAAGGAAATCGTAAAAAAAATAATAAAATCATAAAGCATTACGAATTTTGCAATTTTAAATAATTGAAGAAATAATGATTTTCAAATGATGCACTTTAAGAGATTTGTCAAATTTTTTTCTTTTTGAAAATTTTTGTGTTAAAACTTTACACATTAGTACCAAAAATTAACATAGAATTTATTTATAACCTAGAATTATTATGTATTTTTGAAATTAACAGAAAAATTTTTGTCGAATTAATATGCAGAATGTCCATTTTTTCATCAATTCATCCATCCGTTAACCCACTTCGCCATTCGTTCGCCCATACATCTGTGAACTTATCGATCTATCCAAGCATCCATCAATCTATCTTCTCATCAGCTTGGTTCTTCATCTTTCTCTTTTAATTAAAAAAATGTGAAAAAAATTATTCAATAATATTTAATAAACATTACTGCTGTCTTTTTATTTTAACATATATAGATTCGTAAAATTTACACATCCTATTAATTAGAATTATCTATTATTCATAGATTTTTGTGTTAAAATTTTTATTTTAAAATTTACGTAAAGATTATTTGCAAATCTTAACAAAAAAAAATTTGTTTCTGAACTGAAACACATTTGTGTACAAAAATTACAAAGAGCTTTTACAGCGTGGGAACCAAAAGGAAAAAAATGAAACTTCTTTGTAAACTATTTATTATACTATGAAAATTTGTATGCAGTTTCAACATATGTGTATATTTTAGATAAATCACGTACAAAGTTTTTGTTAAGAATTACACATGCAATTTAGAAAATTTATGAATTAAAATCATCGCAAAAATTTTATGTTTCTTTCAAATGTACATATTTAAAAACTTAAAATATGCACACAAAATATTTTAAGATTTTAATGAGCTACTTATCCTTTTCATTATCATAAGTTACTATGGAATAAAGTTTTGGTTATGTTAAGATTACCCAGAATGTGAAATTAACTATTTTTTCAATAATAAAAGACAAAAGCAAAGAACACAAAGAAAAAACAATTTTAGAAGATGAAAAAATTTTAGACTTTTAAAATTTTGTAATTTTAAGAAATTTTTTTATCGTGATTTATTCGTTTACAAAAAAATTAATTAAAATAGTTGAACTTCACATTTGCTAGGTATACGTTCATTGGACCGACTACTTCATCATCTTTTATGCGAATATCATTCGAAAAATTTAAGTATACATTCAAGGCATTAAAATCTTAAAAAGATATTATAATGTTCATATGAATAAAGTTTCAACAAAAAGAGTACTAAAAAAATGAACGCTTAATTACAATATTTTTTTGCAAATTGAATTCAGAATGATATTCAAACCAGAAAATTATTCTAACATTCAAAAAACTTAATGCACTCGAAACGCTTTCATAAAGCTCTACTCACTTAAAATTATAATATGGAAAAATATAAACTTGGAAAAAATTTCAAGGTCAGACGAAAAAAAAGAAAATCTTTTGAAAAAGAAAAATGTTAACACAACTTTAAAAGAGTCCAGCATTTAAATTTATTGTCGCATTACAAAACTTTTTGCTAACTTTATGCTTTTCTCTCAGAATACAAAAGACAAAATTTTTTCGTCTCTTAATAATGAAAGAAAAATGAATAATTCAATGAATTTTAAAAGTGACTATTCAAAAAAAAAAAAAAAAAAAAGAGAGAAAAACCTCTGGTAAAGCTATATACTTTCATAGTTAGAATCTGCGGAAGTCAAGTTAGACAAACGTTATTAATAATACTGCATCATACCAGCCGTGAAAAATCTCGTATTCATAATCTTTCCCACGCAAACAAAATTGAGGAAAAGCCATGGTGGTATGGGGTATGGCGAACTAAAAACTTCGGCCTAATTAAAATGAGAAAAAACTTTAGTTGCAAAGAGGTAAGAGGGTGAAAGGGAGGGGAAAGGTTAGTCTCGCGTACAAATAAAAGAAGAAAAAAAAACGCCCAAAGGAAGGTTTTCTATGCGCATAGCCCATTCTTTTGAAGAAGCAAAACGCGTGCAGTCGCGGTTTGCTTTTTCTTGAACACTAAATTCACTATAAATTTTCTTCCTTATTTGCCTACCTTTTCTTCTTCCTTATATTCTTTTTTCTTCTTCTCCTTTTTTTTTTAATAAGAGGCAAACTTTCGGGGAAGAAAGATACAATCTGCCTTATACCCCCTCTGACTTTCTCGAGACACAAGCTCACATTTTCTTTTAACGTTGAACATAAGAGAATGAAAGTAAGAAAGAGAAAAAGGAACAAGCTTTTTGCTTAACGCGTTATATGTAGTTTCGGCTTCGTCGTCGTCGTCTTTGGCGTTGGTCGTTAAGATTCCTCGAGGAAAATCTCGGGGGAAGGTAAGGCTGGCAGTCTTGCAACCTAATTTGCATTCGTAAGAAGCAAAGAGGCAATGTCTGAAAAGAGAAAACTAGACTATGCGGGTTATACTTGTATATATATGTGTGTGTGTGTGTGTGAGTGCCTATAGTTTGGCTTTCATACACCATATCTATAGTTCGTATAACTGAAATAGACTACACTATAAGCAGGGGTTGTTTCTGACAAACCTCTGCATTTAAAAAATAAAAAAAGATCAGAGAGTAAGAATGGAAGAAAAGCACTTTGTATTGTGCACTGTGTATGTGAAAAAAACACCAGTTGTTCACCTATTTTTCTAGTTTTGTTCAAAACTTGGGTATTCTATGGTAAAATGTAGTTGACAGTTTATGATTTATATGCTAAATTTAATAATATTAGTTTTGGAAAATATAATATCAAAAGTTGTTTAAATATTCAACTACGATGTTTATAGAGTAAATTTATTATTTAATTTGAGATTAAAAATTCATGTGCCACAGGTGACGTCGTTCAGAAATTTATTTTGAAATCAGCTTTGAAATGAATATTGAATTGAAATTGATTGGAAATTGAAACAACAGAGACGAAAGCTCGGGTAAACATTTATAGAATAATCTTAATCTTTTTGTTGACGTCACAAAGAATTTCGAATATTAATAAAAATAAATTAATCATTTTATGAAATCGCGAAACGAGACGAATGAATGTTAAATGATGATGTCAAAAATTCATCTCAGAAATTGAGTTTACTTTAATAATTAATTTTCAATAATCAATTATTTCAGTTAAAATTGATATTAACGAGAGGAGTATACATTGTCTCTGAAACTCGGTGAAATTGTTTTACTCGAAATGATGGAACTTGAGTTGTAGAGTATCAAATGGAATTAAATGCGTTAATATTATATGCATATTTAAATATATAAATGATGTTTTCACGTGCATTAATTTATCAACAATGTTAAAAAAAAGTTGATGTTTTTATTTTCGCATAAATTTTTAGTATTTATCGAACGAAATGTCAAAGTGCAGATACCATATTTTTTTATTATGAAACTATTTTTAGAGTTTTAAAGAAATCCATGACTTGAAGCAAATCAACTCTAGTAAGAAAATATTTTTTCATAGAAATATATATTTATGTATGTTTCACTCATACTGTAAATTGATTTCACTTTATATGTAGTAATAACTTATTTTAGTTCATGAACGATATTTTTAATTTTATTGCATTCGCCAAAAAGTTTTATTTCTTACCAGAAAAATCTTAATTCTTAACTATTAAAAATTTTCAACTCCGGAAAAAAAATCCAACCTTAATCAAATATTCAAGACCACGAAAGTTTAACTATGTAGATATCAGCAGTTAAAAACTAATTGTTAAGAAGTACGTACTTCGCAGTATTGAAGTCAGTTAACAGTTAATGAATCTCTTTAGCTCTGGGTTATTCTTTTTCTGAATATATGAAACTTGAACGAGATTAAACTCAGTAGATAATAAAATTGTTTTTAAATATTCTCATCAAATATGATTATATAGAGGTCGTCAGTGGCTCATTCGGTAGAGCGATGGATTCATAATCTCGAGGTTCCGAGTTCGAATCCCGCTTTCGGCTGATTTATACAAGCACCACTGTAGATTACATGTGCTTTATTCACAAACACACTGATGACCTCCGTCACTAATTAGCATCGTAATGAGAGCATAAATATAGCGACGTTAAATAAAATTAAAAAAAATTAGTTTGTTGGTTTTAATATAATGGTAGTTTTGTACTATCTACTTGTTACGTAGCAATATTAATAAATGCAAAAAATTTATTAAACTTAAATTTTTAATTCAAAATGTTAAATTTTTTTGTTAATGTAATTAATTTTTATATCGACATAAAATTTAAAATTCTTCATTTCAAGTTTTTAGAAGTCAATGAAAAATTTTTAAGTCTTATTTTATTTTTTACCTCGATTAACTAATTTTCTTCATAAAATTTTTCTACTAAAAAACAAAATATACAAAAATAAAAGAACAATAAAATGAGTACTCAAATAAAATTACAAAAGGAATAAAATAATTATTTAAATGAAATTTAAAAAAAGAGCTCCTAGAAAAGCTGAAGAAAAGAAAAAGTAATAGTGAAAAGGTTATTCGGGACATAAAGAAACGACGTGTAAGTAGTACAAGAAAGAGGTTAGGTAAGCCCTCTGAATGTAAACACCTTTCCTCGTAAATCGGATATATAACTACCTTTACTTCTTGCTCCTAATACTAAGACACGAAGGACGACATCGTGTGGCCTGAAAAGCGTACAACAAAAAAAAAAAAAAGAGAGATCGTTAACTTTCCAATATTTCGTTGAGAGAAAGAGAGAGAGAGAGAGAAAAAAAGGGGGTGGAGAGAGAGTTATATAGATCGTTCCCTTGGTCTTCATTCTCGATTTTATTGCTTCTTTGGAGGGTAGGAGGGAGGGAGGGTGCACAGGCTGATGGGTATAACGGAAGTGGGACGCGTGTGAGAAAGTAAAACGAGAGCAAGAAATAGCGCCAAGCTATCGTACGTGGCAAGCTTTCACGATTTTAACCTTCTCCAACACACATACATACACATGCGCACACATATACACACATAAGTATACTCGTACCTTTAAAAAAAGAAAGCGCGATTCTTGCAATTTAGCTGAAATCGTTTTTATCCTTAATTAACGATTTTTGTCTTCCTTTCCAAAGGAACTACACGAGAAGCGCTTTTCTTTCTTATGGAAGTTGAAGAGGGAGGGGAAGAACTTGTATCGAGATAAGATGAGACGGTAGAGCTTTTTAGGTTATATAGAAATGCTTGAATTCAACGGAAATACAACTTCTAATTTTGCTAGAATAGAAAGGTCGCTTTGGGCATCGTTTCTACGCATGTATATATAGTTATGTCTTTTGTACGCAGCAAGAGAGAAAGAAAGAAGCGAAGAAGAAAGGATGGAGCTTTGAGTTGAGAAAACTAAGGCGAATGTATAACGTTATTATTTTTAATTGCTTTTGCTAATGATTTCGGAGAAATGGAAGATTAGACTAGAATTTCGCGCTAGTTTAGATTGGTCGCTGTTGATTTCCTCGAAATTTTTTTTTCATGAAAAGATATTTTAAAGATGATGAATAATGATTATTCTTAAAGTGGTTATTCATAATAGTTAGCTTAATAAGAATTTGATACAATTAAAGTGTGTATGCATTTGATCGTAAATAATAGAAACGGCAAAATCGAGAATAAAGTTTTACATAGAATAAAATATTTCATTGGAAAAATTTAGTAAATTTATTAAAATAATAATTTCCAAAAACTAATTAGTAATCGTTGTATATCCACAGTCATTAATTGGGTATAAAAAGATACAAAGTTTACAGTTTATGCTATGATAATATTACTAAATGTTAATTAGTAAGATATAAAAATATTTATAATTTTACACCATACAATCTTCATAGAAATATACTTTTAATGCGTCGATATTAACTAGATTTATTTACTATATTTTTGCAAAAGAAAATTAAGGAAAATGTGGATAAAACAATATGTACAAAATACATATAACGTAAAGAAGGGGTACGTGCTCGCTTAATATAGCTAGATTATTTCCAATATTAATCTGCAAATTCAGCATGTAATACGTGGATACATATTGTTCCAGATATAATCTTACATTTTGTTCTAAACAAAATAGCTCCGATGTAATAAGATTATATACATATATTTAGGATTATTCTTTGAAAGCGATAGTCTATTATTAAATTTCATGTTAGCTTTGATTTTATAAATTCTCTAAAACGAAATGAAAAAAAAAAGAGTTGATAGATAATTATAAAAGCGTTGGAAGAGCTTTAGTAAAAAGCTATATATGAAATTTTAAATCGAGAATTTATAAAACCATTTATTTTTCTATAAATTTATATATCTGATGAAAATAGCACAAACATACTATACTCATATTTATACAATACTACTGATATGTTATATTAACAATATTGTACTTGTTTCTAAACGTTTATATTCATGAAATCCTTTAAAAATTAATCAAGAAAAAAAATTGTTTATAAATATCATATCAAAAATCAAATGTTTTATATTATATCATTTGCTATTATCTTGCTCCATTTGCACGATAAGAGACTTCATTCTATGTGGAGCAAATCTAAGAAAAGGAAAATAGAAAAGAGAAGTTAAAATTTTTCTTAATTACCAAAGTATCTTGATAGAGTAAAAAGCAAAACGGTTGTCTAGCTAGTTTAGTAGATAGTGGCTGCTTGAGTTTATACAAAAGAAAATATCCCAGGAGAGAGTAAAACCACCTAAGAATACTCTCAATGCTACTGCTTATGTTGCCATTAGCCTTTTTTTTCCATTAAAACCTAGATAGTTAAAGCTAAAGCTTTGATAAGCATTTCTAAGATTTCTGGGCTGTATAAACTTTTTTGCCCGAAACAATGTGAGACATTAGTTTAACTTGATTTCGTGCTGAATTTTCTTTTAATTTATAATATATTATTTTATTAATGTTTATAAATATTTTATTTTATATTTGTTCTTACAGAATTTTGTCATTTATCTATTTAAAAGATTTTATCAATCTTGTTACATTTATTTTATAGTTCAAAATCTTCAATCAGATTTTTCAGAATTTATGAGTTGCTATTGTAAAATTAATGAAATAATTAAAAAATTAAAATAATAAATAAGAAAATAATACAAAATACAATTAAATGAGGCATTGGATTGTAAAACTCGCCAAGTCCTTTAAGGTTGGACTTGGCAGGTTTTGAAACCCAACGCTTCAATGCGAATTATAATAATAAATTCCATTTTATAGATTAACAAGTTAATATAATATATTTTACGGTACTCTGGGATTAATTAAATAAAAATAAGCTTTTCAATCATCATAATTTTAAAACATTTTAAAAAATTATTTTTGCGTAACATGAGAAGTTTATGCTCTTTAATTTTATATCAAATAAATAAAATAAAATAAATATTAGAATAAATCAGTCTAAATATATAAAAATAAAATATAATCTATAAAAAAAGAAAAATTAAAAAGATATATACAAGCGAAAACGTGTAAAAAAGTCTCGGCCCCTCGCCGCCTGGAGGTAACGTCAGCGCTTAAAAAAATTTTCAGATAAAATATCTTTCTCTTTATTCATCATTTTTTCTTTCTCTTCTTGGTACGCAACGCAACGAAGATAACAAAAAAAAAAACAAAAAAGGAGAAAAAAAAACGAAGAAAAATCGAATTACCTTAGGAAACGTGAGGGATTACCATAGTACTTTACCTTAGCCTCAAATTCTAATCGAGCGTTTAAGCTATCGACGGACGATCTTACAAGAGAGAGCGAGCGAGCGAGAGAAAGCTCTTCTCGTGCGTGTTAGAGAGTCAGTATAAGTAAAGGCGTTGAATGGATGCTAACCGCTAGAACGCTTTGCCAAACCTATATAGAGCTGTTAGAGCAGGGATTTGTGCGAAAAGGGCGTGGAGAGAGAGAGAGAGAGGCCAGGCTTGAATTATGCAAAGTACTTCGATAAGTTAACGTTCATATATACGTATATATATTATAGGTAAGAGAAGCGTGCGTTTGACGCTTCGGCGTTCTTTCTATGCTGTTTTTTTCTTCTTTTAAATTCATCTCTCTGAGCTTTTTTTGGCAAGAGAGAGAGAGAAAGTAAAAGAGGGAGAGCACGGAGAGATTGGCGTGTAATAAGTGAACGATTTTTAGAGAGTTAAAGATCTTGAACATAATTTTTTTATTAAAGAAGGGGGTAGTGTAGCTAATGAGATATTAAAATTCATATTTTGAGTGATTGGTTTTCTTTCGGTAAAAAGATAAATAAAGATGCGTCATTTGTTGGGATTTTCCTTTGAAGGTTGATCGTTTCACATAAATTAAAAGTGTAAATAGAATTTTTTCAAACATTTACTAAAAACGTACATATAAAAAAAAATAAATTATTGATTTCAAAGAATAAATAAACAAAGCATGAATATAAAATTAAAGTTTTTAAATGAGTCGGTCTGTGGCTCATTCGGTAGAGCGCTGGATTCATGATCTCGAGGATCCGAGTTCGAATCCAGCTCTCGGCAGCCGATTGATGCAAGCACCACTGAACGTTACATGTGCTTTTTTCACAAACACACATACGAGCTCCGTCGCTGATTATCATAGCAAAAATAGGATAGCATAAATATAGCGACGTTAAAAAAAAAAAAAAAAAAAAAAATTTTTAAGCAATCAAAATAATTATTTTTTCTTTAATTGTATAATAATGAATACAAAAAAATTGTTGAACTTTAATTATTCTTGATGAGCGAATTCGCTGTTATCGGAAATATTTAAATAAATTTAATGGTAATTCTTAATGACCGTAAAAGCGTTAATTAAAAAGACGACAATTACTAAATGAATCGTTAATTTTTATAAATTTTAGATTGTTACTTCAATCATTACTAAAAATATAAATTGTTTTTGAATTTTTCATATAAATATTTTTGAAATTTCATTAAACCATAATTCATTTAATTTGTTAATAATTATTGAGAAATATGTAATAATAATCATATATTTTTTTGTTTCAGGTAAGCCTTTTTTCCTTTATCAATTGACAATTTCGTAAGTATTTTTATTTGACTATATTACAACGATGCATTCATGACAATTAAAATTAAAGAGAACTTTAAGGATTCTTAAAGTTTTATTCTTCGTGATTCGTAATATTGAATGTTATAAAAATCATAATAAATATAGTTTTTATTGATTTTTTAATTTTTTTTTTACTACATGAACATAAACTTGAATTAAAATTTAATATTCAAAGCAGGATGTGTCTGTCAGTAAAAAATTTAAGACCTTGTCACGCTTCCTTATTTATCACAACAAATTACAGCGAAGCACATGGAATGTTTCAATTTTTCATACGACATAATAAAATATTAAATTGAAAATGTATTTTGATTACACGAAAAATTAGGTCAAAGAGATTAAAACAAGGCAACAAGTGCTTTTAACGTTAAATCAGCAAAATTATGGAGTTACATCAAGCTAAGTAGTGATTTAATATCTCATGGAAGAAACTTTTTCATGTTTCCTTAAAAGCTTGACAAAATTTGAAAAAAAAAAAAACGAAAAACTTTTTTAATTGCTAAAAGAACTTTTGCAAATGAAAAATTTTAATTTTTAACAACTATACTTTGAAATGAGTCATTTGTTGTAAAAAAGCGAGCAAAAATTAACATTCAATAAAATCAATTGATGGAAAAAGTTACAGTTACATATAAAAAAAAAAAATATTACGAAAGTATAAAAAAAAGCTCTTTTTTATTCATGCGACCGCGAGCGCAAGTACCTAAAAGATTACACATAACCTTACAAAGCACGAACGACACTCGATAAAAGCTGTGCCTCTGCCGCGGCTTACTCGAGGGTCCAAGAGCAATTAAAACTTTTATCGACGCATTCGAAAGCTTCTCTCTTTCCCTCGTCCGTTATTCGATGGTTACTCCTCTCTCCCAACGGGGAGGTATAACCCTTCAGCTCGACAAGCTATATACAACTAAAAAAGGAAGGAGAGAGAGAGAGAGAGGAAAGAGGAGAAGCTAGACACATATACGCCAGAGGCGAGAAGATTGCCGGTTAATGTAGCGTTATAGAGTGACTGAACTGCCTTCTATATGTATATATACACACACGTATACATATAACGTCTCTTGAGTTAAGCGTAACTACTATATACTCGTGCTCGATTTGAGATGCGCGTTTCTAATATATATACATACATATGAGTTTGTATTTACTGGGGTGAGAAAGAAAGGAAAAGCATGCAATTTCTTCTTTTTATTCTTCTTTTTTTTTGGGCTTCTTTGCTGGTTTTTTACCTTCTTGTTTAAACGCGGTTCGATGCTATCGCTGAAATTTATTTTTCAAAGTTTAATTTTATTTTCAAACTTTTTCGTATAATCTCGAGATGTTAAATAAACAATGTTGAATAAAGAATGGTGAAAAAATGTATGCTTGTCCATTAATTGATATTTTCTTTTTCCATTATCAGTACTTTACTTGTAAATTATTAAAATTTATATTGCAAATAAATGTAATGGAGAGGATAAAAGGATTTATTTGAATGAAAAACAATTTTTTTAAAATATCTTTTTATATGCTTTCAAATTGAAGATAATATTAAATAATAATTATTAATAAAGATAATATTAATTAATTAATGAATTTTCATTATTTAACTATCGATATATCAAAATGTTATAGAGTTAAACTCCTGATTATTGTATACGAACATAATTCTGTGTTTTACATACATTTTAAATAGAAAGCACTGAATTAGATTTAATATGGTGTCCGAAGATTCTGCCTTTAGTCATTAACTAATGATTTCTAGAGCTCGTCAGTGGTTCAGTCGGTAGAGCGATAGATTCGCAATCTCGAGGTCCCGAGTTCGAATCCTGCTCTCTCATCGATTTATACAAGCACCACTGTACGTTACATGTGCTTTGTTCTTAAACACACTGACAACCTCCGTCGCTAATTAGCATCGCAACGATACCATAAATACAGCGACGTTAAATAAAATAAAATTTAAAAAAAAATTACTTTTTATGACTTGTGTATAATTGGACTGAATATTGATTTTTTAAATATAATTATGAAAAAAAATTAAAGTTATAATCTTCAATACTCAGTAATTTTTTAACTAGATAATATAATAACAATAAATTTACTCGATATGGTATGAATAAGCATTATCTTAAATAATCATAAATTTTAGATTTTCCACATGTACTTGAAAAATTTAAGAGTATCTAAATCCATTATTTTCATTCAATTATTTTCATGCCTGATAATTAGAAGACTAGTTATATTCTTTTCTTTAAAGAAATTAAAAGTATTGAAGAAAATAAAGATTGATATTTTCGAAGATGCCTAAAGGTATGCACATTTATCTTCTGACAGCTTTAATTTTATTAAGAACAATTATTTTGGCTCATCTGTTATTAGATAAGAATATTAGTTTATTCCGAAAATCTACGATCAGAAAGATAATGTTATTTTAATTGGAAATTTGATAAATTTTAAAACTTTTCTTAAATTCATTATATCGTTAAAACTTATTGAATTTAATACAATTTTTAGTATATTTCCTTTAATTTTTCAAATATTTTTTATTACATTATTTTTATACGAAGTTATTGTCATGAAATCAAATTCTTCGTCAGTAATAAATTTTGAAAAGAATTGCGCAGATTTTAAAAAAATGTTAACGTATTGGTGAAGTAAATAAAGTTTTTATTTTCATAAATATAGGTAAAAAAATTTTTAATATCAATTTTTTTAACACACACACAGCAAGGATATTACTGACATTCGCATTTCCTAAACACAAAGTGAATGTTTTAGCTCTTAAAGAAAGGTTAAAGATCATTTTAGTAAATGATACGCATTTTCGTTTATGAGATAAACATCCAACGATTTAGTTTTATTTATGGAAATAAATTTACTTTCAGCATTTAATACATAAGTACAATTATTATTTGATTTAATATTAAAAATAAAATTTATATTTTTTATCTATATTTTAAATCTTTAAATATCAGTATGCATATTATAATTTTTAAAAACATTGAGCTAATTTAAAATGTTTTTTTTTTTTTTGAATAGTACAAATCTTCTATCGATTCAATAGTACAAATAAAAAGAAAAGATGATATTGATATAAAAAAAAGAGTCCTCATTCTTTTGTTAAATGAAAACTATTGCGACAAAGCCTTTACTCATCAGTAACTTATACGCAGCTGAAGACGCACTCAATGATATTTTAACGACTCTTTCTTTTTTTTTTCCTTTTGTCATCCCTTTAATTGACCGCCACGGGGCCTTTTTTTCTTTCACTCGAATAATTAATCGCGTCTCATAACGAGGAGCTATTATTCTTAAAAAAAAAAAAAAAAAATAAATTCACACCCTTAAATAAGGATCTCCCTTTCTGAAAAGCCAACATCTTTTTGCTTGAATAAATATATCGATTTGTCATAAATTTTTTCCTCTCTTTGTACGTCTAAAACCATTAAATACCGAGTAATTAAAGAATATTAATATCTTTTTATTCCCAATTCATTTCATAATTTTTCTTTTGTAAATTTAGCATTAATTTTCATAATTTATCTAATAAAATTGTCTTGTATATTTAACAAAAAAAATTATCCGAAAAAATTTTAACAAATTATACGTAAAAGTCGAATATACTACTTCTCAATTTGAACAGGAATAAGCTCAGTGAACTGAGAAACATCAATATCAACAGTTTAACACTTTAGTTTGATAAATTGAAGAAAGTGACTTTAAATATTGCATTGACTGCTTCTGTGCCGCTGATCAGCTTTAAATATTCATTTTACTTTTTAGATACGACCAATCTACAGAAGTACCTTATTTTCTTAGTCATTATTTATTAGTTAGATGTTTTATTTATAAAAAATTATTGATTATTAAAAATGAACCAACAACTAAAATTTAATAAACATTTTTCTAGATATATAGAATGACTATCTAAATGAATAAAACATCCATTCCATTGTATTTTGTTGATAAATTATTCAACAAAGGTAAAAAAAAATAGCTTTCTATCGATCGGGCCAGCCGTAAAAGTTTTATTTTTCGATACTTACATTTTTTTCGTTAAAAATATAAAAAAAAGGAATATTGTATCGTCAAGTTAAATATTAATCTTTAGTTTTTAGAAACAAGCAGATTATTTGATGACCCATATATCGACTATCTATCAAATATTTTTTTTAACGCAAAAAGAACGTGTTTTCAAAGGTTAAAAACTATACGTATTCTGTTTTGTGCGCCGATAGTTATATTAAAAATCCATCGTAAAAAAAGGTTATAAACGAAAAAAAAAAGAAAGTTGACGTGAAAAATTAAACGAATTAATTAAATGTATTTATAAATTTATTCCTAAAATGTAAATTTACGAAGGAAAATAAAAAGTAACTTGGCTACACTACATAAATAAACTAGCATTGCTCGTAACATTCAGTGCTAGAGAGCTTGACCAAAGCATCGGGACAGTCGTGTGGTTTCGTCAAGCGCGCGTTTCAGTCCTTTACCATATCACACATATATATAGGTATACATAGATATATAGACATAGCTTTCGCTTGGCTAGGCGAATGCACGCATCCGTTATATAGCTCCTCTCTCTCTCTGTGCTTCCTTGCATTTCGAGTGTGTTGCAAGAGGATGAGATATAGAAAGCGAGATAGAGATAGAAATAGGAAGATGTATATAACCATTACTCTTTTCTCTCTTTTCTCTCTCTCTTTAGTATGGCCGACGGTATAGTGCTACTGCTCGTTACCACGAATTCATCTCTGAAATTGACGAGCGCGCTTAGCTACGGCCAACATCTCACGCACGATTTCACAGCCCTAGACTTGTATATATATATATATGTATATGCATTTTAGGGGCTCAACCCTTTTCTCCTCTATGGATATGTATTCACGTATGCGTGTATGCGCGAGTGTCTTTCGTTGGATTTTACGTGATTTAAGCGAACGGTCTTTTACAAGCGCTAACTCTTTACTCGTACTTCGGTGAAAAAAGAGAGGCGAGAAAAATTTTTCGAAAGCTTTATGAAATTATATTATATTGTGAATGCGAAAGGAAGCTTCATGCTATTATATCTTTGGATTTTAGAGGGAGATTTTTCTATTGATTTTCAATTAACAGGTGGATGTGAGACAAAGTTTCTTTTTGTGAAAGGATGTTAATTGAATTTGAGAGAATCAATATTACAATATTGAACAATATGAATTAGTATTTTTTAATTATAATAAAACAAAAAATTTTTAATATGCTAATGATTAAAAATATATATACATCATTAAGTAGGTAATAAAAAATCTAGTAATTATGATTCGTGGAGTTGATATTTATTTTTATATTCTCAAACGAAAATCAAACTTTTTATCCATGCTTTTTCAAAACCACAAGTGCTACTATATTTTGATGTATATTTAGAACGCCTGGCCAACGAGTCGATTCGAAACGATATTTAATTTTCTTTAAACATTTTGTAATAATATTTCGGTAACTGATTTGTTGTCTTTTTCAGATCTCTTAAACATAAACATACATTCTTAAAATACAAAATTCATTAATTTTGTTTTTTTATAAATTAAAATGAAAATAAATTCACATGTTATATGTTTAAAAATAAATAAATGACACATAAATAGAACATGAAAATAAATGAATAAGATAGAATAATCAAACTGATTAATAACTTAGGTTATTAATATAAAAGTTTTAATTAAAAAGAAGAATGTTATTTTTATCATAATTAAACATTCCACGTTTTAAAAAAAATTTCAGGAAACATTAAACTTTAACGTTACTTTTGAGAAAAAATATTTTTAAACGACGTACTCTAAGTGAAATTAGTTCTAAAAGTAGTAAGAAAAAAAAATCATACATCATTGTAATAAAGTTTTCTTTCAAAGTCGCTTTAGTGTTTAATGAGATAAAAATGTTTTCTTCCAAAAATTCATTTTGATATATATCCCCGCGCACACAAGGTTCTCGTGTCGCATCACAAGGTCGATTTAGATCTGAAACTTTCTTTCTTTTCCTTTTTTTTTTAAGGAAACATCGTAAAGAACAGAAAAAAAGCAGTTTAAAGCTTGACTTTGTAATTTCGTCTTTGAATTCTTGCAACTGTGGAATGAGATTGAAAAGATAAAAAGTTGAATAGCCTCAATTTAGATGCTGATTTGTAAGGAGTGGGGACGAGGGGTAAAAAAAAAAAGTTACGAATTCAACCGATGGAAAAAAGCGAAAAACTTTTTGATATTACGTGGAACGTCAAAAAGAAAAGAATTTTTTTTATAATGATACCAAATGTTTCTCAAATATTCTTTAAAATATTCTTCAATGAGTGAAAGTATTCGCAAAAAAGAAATTTTATTTTATCAATGGATACTATTTTCAAATAATTTGAGACAAATGATGAAATAAATTCCATGAAATTTGTTTGCCAAACATAAAATCATAATTCGTTTCATTAAAACGTAATGCAGAGAAAAATTAAACTTGTTAAAAAAGTATGAAAGCTCCTTGCATAAGAAGCTTTTTAAAATGCATTTTGCATTGTACCTCAGTTAAAAAAAAAAGGATAAACTTAAAAAGGTTGTTAAAATGGTTTTTTTAAATAAATTTTTTTAAAATACCGTTAATTATTTAGTAAACGCAGCCGGTAATATTTTCATTATTTCTTCATTAAAAGACGTAAAAATTTTTTATATTTAACAAATATTTATTCGTGTATAAATTTAAACACAAATGAAATAATATCGTAATAAACTTTGTGTTTCTGCTGCATTTATTAATGAATCATTATATTCGTTAAAAAATTAATTACATTCGTTAAAATAAAAAAAAAAGGTTTTTTAAAAAAGAATCAATTTTTTAAGGATGAAAAATTGACCGTTAACAAATATGTCACGTACATGACAAATGACTCGAATAAAATCTAATCTATTTTCAATAAGACGAGAAAAAAAAATGAAAATAAAAATAACTTGTGGTCTAATATTAATCAGCCATGACAGAAAGAGCTTTATAGCTTTGACGCTTAAAGCATGTTACGATCAACGTTAGGAAACTCTGCTCATGACAATCTTATTATGCTCAGTGTCTTCAATATTGATTACTCTAAAGTGTCTCCTATACTTCCGTTAGAGTATACTTTGGAAACTTACCTCTCAAACTATTCTCCATCTTTATCCTTCCCTCTCTATTTTCAATCTCTTCGTTGCTCTCTTATACGCTTAACCGTATATAGTCGTTTGCTTGCGCGTATGTGTGGTATTTTGATGATGCGCGCATTAAGTATCAATAATTTATGCATTTATTATAAGGTAAGGCGTAAACTTTATTTTATATTTTCAACATATGGGTTCCCATTGTTAAAGTTCTTAATGGAGATATTATGTAAAATTATTAGCGTTTTTTACGTAAGCTGTTATCTTGAAATTATGCAGGCGAATGAAGCTTTAAAAAACACGCATTGCATAATATGCAGTTATTTATTAAAAAGTTTTGGTTTAGTTAATATTGACGCTCAAAATTTTGTGTTTAATCTCATTATTAGTATTTATGTAAAAGGTCACATTTGTTTGCTTAATGTTCATAGAAAATATGAAGATAATTAATTAATTAGAAAGAAAATTTACTTTATTTTGAAATTAATTCTCATTCCTAATTGATTTAGCGTGCTTGAAAAAAAAGATGAAATTTTTTTCATACGTTTGTACACTATTATTTTGTAAAAATATAAAACCATAGTTTCAAAAAAAGATAAAAGTTATAATAAAATTATATATAAAAATTTTAAAATTTATATGATAATGAAATTATTGATTAAACAACTATCTTTTATACAAGTAAATGTTAATAATACCAAGTTTAGCATAATCTCATTGGCCAAGTATGGATGAAGTTAAGCAAAACTTAAACTTCAGCCAAACTTTTGCTGGATGAAATTTTTTTACATAGGATATACAAAAATGTATTTTTAAAACAATATTTTTCATTTAATACTTATAAAAAATTAATAATTTTTAAAACAATATTTTTCATTTAATACTTATAAAAAATTAATAATTGTTTGTAAAATTAATAATTTTAAAAACTTTTGTTTTATTTAACGTGAAGAGAAGTTTTATTTCTGTTTAGGATTTCATGTTCAATAAAGCATTTCCATCACCTTTGTATAAGGAGAGTTGATTCTAAATTGTCTGATAGTTCTCCACATTGTTTTTGTAACTGCTCAAGTTACTGTCTATGTTATAGGAGAATCCTATAAAGAAAAAATTTCTACTTGAACTAATGGGTTAGAAAGTTAAATCTATAATTAAAGGTGTGATTAGAATTGTATTATTGTGCCTCTGGGTAGTCATTCATCTAAATATTTGTAATTTTGAACTTTAGTGGCAAGTTTGTATTTGAAACATTATAAAATAAAATAATAAAGTTCCATGGAACTATAAAAATTTTACGTGAAAAATTTAACGTAATAGAATAACATGATCTAAAAAAAATTGTCTTCATTACTCGATGCCGCATCAGGTGCATTTCTCTAAGTTCAAAATTATGTTTGAATATAAACTTAAACTGAACTTACCCCAAAGTCTTAGAGCGTAATATAACTAATATATTCAAACTAAGCCATAGTTTGATTCCTTAAACTAAAGGAATACATAAAGTTCTTAATGTAAAGTACGAAATTATCGATGGTACATGTAAAAGTGTACTTGAAAATTATATGACGCGTAACATATAGACTTCGTACTTAAGTTTTGGCGTTTAATGTAACGCCATAACGTCACATGTGAGCATACAAATTTTATGTACTTTTACGTTTATGGAACACAAAAAAAGATTTTTAATTTTAAAATGCACATTACAATAAAAAAATTAAAAGTTTTTTAGACCCTTGTCTGATCATATCGGGCATGCATCTACTTATCTTTGTATATAACGCATATGCTAAACTTAAATTACCATTGGTATGAATATCATTAAATCAATTAAAAATTTCGTGTATAATAAGCTCGCTGCATAGTTTTACATTTGAAACAGTAACTAATTATAAGCTATAGTAAAATATTCCACAAGTTAAAGTAATTAATAAAACTTTAAATATCGCTACGCGCATTCGCTTTATTATTTATAACTTATATGAAATATGAAATTTCATTAAAAGTCAATCTCTCTTTTATATCTTCATATTCCGGACGCATCGTTAAAGCCAAAAGCCATAGGTGTATGTATGTGTGTGTGTGTACGTGCGTCGTACGAATGTACACAGGGTTATCGGGGTCTATATAATGCTTGGTATAAGAGAGAGGTCGTTAATAGTTATCGCTAGCTAAAGATCTTAACATATATCTGTCCATTTCTCCGCTGATTAACGCGCCATGTCAAGTCAACCTTTGACGTAGTTCGCTCGCTGCTACCACAACTTCCGATTTACATTTCAAAGTATATATACATGCATCATCTATAATGTTTGGGTTATATGGATAGCCCGGGCAGAATGTATTTTGAAATTACATGTTGCGTGTATCTGGAAAGAGCTTCGAGGGGTTATTCTCATTGGGCAAGTATTGTATGATAACAGCGTGCTGGAGGGAATGAGAGAGAAAGTTAAAGAGGGTGATCGAAATGGATTGGATTTAGGATTTCAAGAGTTTGCTAGAAAGGATGTGTATATGTGCATTACGGTAAAAGCACGTCGAATGGATTTCGGAATATTTTTGTTTGTATTTGGCAGCTTCTTCTAATTTGCACGTTAAAATTTGCGGTCTGTTAGGTTGATACATCAATATTCCGCCTATGGGATTTTGGATTTGAAACATAAGTGTTCAATTGATATTTAAAATAATTTTTTCTTCTTTTAAGCTCTTATTTTCGATATGTGTTCAGTTAAATATTTATTTAATAAAATGTTTATTATTAATACATTTTAATAACTTTTGTATTTTATTGCATAATTTGTAATATCCAGTTGCAAAATTATTTAAAAGTAGCATAATAAATTATCCAATAAATGTAGCTATTATTTATTTAAACTTTTGCATAACTATTTATTTAATAAGTACAGTGGAAATTCATTAATGCGCTATTTACATAATCAAAATCAAAATTAATAATAGCGTAATGATTTTACGATATACGTTTTAAGTTATTACGTATATATTAATATTTGCATATTAAAATGCAAACATGATTTAGCCATCATTTGGAATATAATTTTGATATTATATTGCTAATTTTACACGCTTAAAATTAAATGATTTTAGAGAATTTCATTCGTCAAATCTAGAATCGTTAAATTAGATAATTATGAATAAAATAATAACTTTACTTTACTTTTGAATTACAGTTATATTATAATATATTCGCATAAACTTACTTTGAATTATAATTGAATTTAGTTATATTTTACTATTTTCCTACCAGGAGTGTAGAATACATAAATTTCTTGAAATTATAAACAATAAATGAGTTTGCGCTTGTTTTATATATTCCTCCAATGTAATACAAAAAATTTTAGAGAAATGCCCAGCAGTGTTTTATTAAAAGATATTTCGAAGTTATAAACAATCAAAAATGAATCTAACAATCAACAGTAATTATATGAATTCTGAAATATATAATTTTGAATCTTCATTTTTGATTATTAGTAAGTTTAATAAAAATAAATGTTTTTTAACGCAACAGAGTTGAAATAAAAACATTTTCCACGTATTTTTTATATTATCTTAATAAATT
Organism: Anastatus disparis; assembly: GCA_017163975.1. Taxonomy (NCBI): domain Eukaryota; kingdom Metazoa; phylum Arthropoda; class Insecta; order Hymenoptera; family Eupelmidae; genus Anastatus; species Anastatus disparis. The sequence goes on from JAFFSR010000227.1 coordinate 2,962,756, forward strand.
ATTTTCTTTTTTTTCTTCTTTAACGTCGCTATATTTATGCTATTTTGTAATGCTAATCAGCGACGGAGCTCGTAAAGTGTGTTTGTGAAGAAAGCACATGTAACGTACAGTGGTGCTTTATAAAATAGCCGAGAGCGGGATTCGAACTCAGAGCCCCGAGATTACGAATCCAACGCTCTACCGACTGAGTCACTCACCGGCTCACATTTCAATAGATTATAAAAGACATATATGTTCTCATTTATGATACTTAAAACAAAGCTAATATTTATTCAGTCTCGAGCCTATTGCACGTTTATCTCTATAATTCTTCTTTCAAATAATAATATAACAATCTATCTGTCACAATCTTAATAAAACTGGTGATTTGAAGTTCTGATATTTCTCCAATTAGCGTTACTATATTAAAAACTTAGAGCATCAAGCGCCCCCTTCTATATATTCAATCAACATGATAAACGATGCGTTTAATCAGTTTTGCTACAAAGAAAAAATTTGTAGAGTGGCACTCAACAAATCCCCAAAATATTATACATACAAGTTATAATAAAACTTTCATGTATCGTATTTTAAGATTAGGTTGTCGAGTTTGATATCTAATTACCAATCCAAACTCATAAAATTAACAAGTCCAAATGATTTTTATTTTAACAAAAATTTATTAATATAGCTTTAGTGCGGACAGTCATTATATTTGTTTAATTTATGAATTTAAAAGATATTGATAAAATAAAAAAGCAAAATCGATTTTGCAGCCCGACATCCGTAAGATAGTTTAATGTTTTATGATGATGAAAAATATGATCCAATATCATTAATTTAATTAAATATTTAAACTCAGAAATCAATTTGAAAGGTTAAATTATTCCACATCTTTTAAATTTGCCTCTTATATCAATGAGAACAATATAATATGAAATACCTTCAGCCTCATCCAAATATCGGAAAAAAAGAATGTGTCAAAGCTTAAATTTCATAACAAGCTCGCCTCATACCCTCGCAAGATTAGCATTGCGAATATTCTGTTTTTAAGAGGAAGGTTTCCTTCAACCCAAAAGACGACAAGACAAGAGACTCATATAGAGATTCCAACTGCGTGTGAGCCAACTCTCTAACCTTCTTAGCTTCTTTTTTTTCTTCTTCGGCCCAAACTTAGGAATGTGGGTATGAAACGTTCGGATATATATATATATATATATACGCTTGTCGCGATATTAGTTCTGACAGTAATAAATTCTTTGAGGCGACCCTTGTACACTTTTACGAGGATCCTTTTTACCTTTCCCATGTTATGGTATCCCTTTAGTTGGGATATTGTTTCGTTGAAACATTGTGGCTTAAGGTTTTGCTGACAAATTTTTTTTCTTCTTCTTCTTGTTTCGAGCTTTCTTTAGGCTTGCAACTTATTTATTATTCTAACGGGATTTAATTATTTATTTTGATTTCATTCACTTGCCGTTTTAATATTTAAGGCGTTTATCATTCTGTATGTTTTATTAAACTTAATCGCACGTTGATCGATATTTTTAATTATTTATAGAGAAGGATTCATGACGGTAAGAAAATAATTTTGTGAAAATATGTAAGGGTGCTCGTAAAAACAATAAAGTTTTACAGAGAATGACAGTACGTTTATCATACAATAGCGAAGAAATATGTTTCACAAAATGCGTTTACTATTAAACAAAAAAAAATTAATTCAGCTTTTCAATTGATTTTTTTAATAATTTTATTTACATTTTGAAGTATAATTGTTTTTACTTAAGTAGAAAAATGCTTTGTCAATTTTAGAATAAATAATTTTTACTCTTTACGATTACTTGAATGAAATTGTATTATACAACAAAACTCTACAGTTTGTTTTCGCTTTGTGAATGTTAATATTAAAGCATCTGCCATTCTTGTTTACATTTTCACGTCGAGTAAAATAATATATAAGTGCTACAGCTCTAAAGTGCTATTTTAGATACAATAAATCAAAAAAGCTCGATTATAGTACTTTTAAAATTTGAAAAGTTTAAAGGCTTGAGATAAAACCTTTATAAAAAATTTAAAACAAAATACTTTCTGAAATTTAAAAAATTATTTATTTATTTTTATTTTAGAAAATTACGAGAATCTCTTATCTTTATTTTTAAGTATTCGGAACAATTTTAACATGAATCCAAGAAATGCAATTTATGAATGAGTTTTTAATAAGTAGATATCCATATGTCCTCATTAAATTTAATTTTAAAAACAATAGTCATTAGTTAAATTTTCGAATCACAAAAGTAATGTAATAAATAAATAAAAAAGTAAAAAACGAAATAATAATTTTTAAGAAATTTTTACATTTATTTTCACTTATCTCGTTAATTTTATAATTGAATTATAGTTTTTATTATATTCCTGTATCTATTAGTTTTAATGGCTTTCCATTGAAAATAATTATTTTAGTTATTTTAATTAATTATTTTTTAGTATAGTGATATTTCGGTATCATTTCTTTGTGAAATCAATTGCTAATAAATTTCATTTTTGTATAAAATTATTTGGTTTTTAAAAATGAGAAATAATAATTATAAATCAAATTATTTTTCTTGGATTATTCTAATATTTTTATGGACCCGTACACACAAACGTGCATTAATAATACTAAAGTAAAATCGATTATCCTTTCTTCTCAATAGTTTAACAACTTAAAATTTTAAAAACAATTAACGTAAACTTAAAAATCGTGAAATAACTTCAAATTCAAATTTAAAATTCAATCGATAATATAACGAAAATACATAAAGTACGACAATTATGATAATCATATTTGAAAATAGTTACTTTAAATCTTGCGAATGATGAAAAATCTTGGAAAACGTAAATATGCTCATTATTTACACAGGATAAAAAAATTATTGAAGCAAGAAATTTAAAAATATGAAAATACTCTTAAAAAATAATGGAGAATAAAAAAAAAGCATGAAAAAATAAATTGTGCCATTCGTAAGTAAAACATGGCCCAGGTAATGCAAGCCATGTATATTTAAATACGTACTTACATCTTCACTTACGTATTACGTGAAGAAATCAAGGTACGAGATTTATCCTTTAATATTACATGACTCTGGAATAAATAAAATTTGGTTTGGAAGCTAATATTGTGTTTTGAAAATGAAGAAAATTTATTTTATATTTATTTCACGTGAAATTACTATCGCCATTTCGATAATATTCAAACGAATGAAAATAATAGTATTTTAAAGCATTTATTTTTAAAATATATGCAAAGAACATAAAACGAAAAGAGGAAGAAAAAACTATGACCTCCTTTTATAAGAGACGCTCTTTTCCTTTGGGATGAGTAAAAACGAGAATGTTTTTTGTACTAAAAACAAAAAAACCTGGTTTAAAAATTGTAGTAGCTTATTTTTATATAGCTTTTAGAAAATTTTTTTTCTGTTTTGTATCCGTTTTTATTTTCTTTTATTATATTCAATCTAAAGCGAATTATAAAATATTTAAGTGAAAATCTTCTCATGGCATTATTTTATTGCTAGTTTTCATTGCTGAACATTTTATTTAGTTTTAAAAATTATTTTTGTAATTAAAGTACTTTGTTGTCTTCTTACTTATTAATCTCGCATACTTTTATAAAATAAATTATATTATCATAAAGTAATCCTAGAAAAAAAGATTACAGGATCATTAAATACTCAATCCTTACTAGACGTGTTCAACCTATCATACTTTAAGTTGGATTGTGTTAAAGGTTTTTTTTTCAAATATTAAGTTTCGACAGATATTATTAATAAAATATTTGTAGTATTCATGGAAAGTGATAATTTAAAATGCTAGTGTTTGCAAATATTGTCATTTTAAAAATTTAAAGTATTTAGTGAAGTAACAAACGTGTTATAAATTTTTAGTATACAGAGTACAGAAAAATTTCGACATGTAGATATAGATGGAGATAACAGCGATATTTAAAGTATGTTTTTATGATTTTTTGTTTTTTTTTTATAATACAATAAGTTATTTTAATTGTACAAATACGTACATGTAATAGTACGTAAAATAACAACAAAGCTCTCAATACGATCTCAACTGTAATTCAAGAGTATACAGCATTAATTTCCTGAAAATTATAATCACTTTCTTATCGTTTGTCTTGCTTAACGAGTCCCAAAGAAGGTCGACGACATATATCGTACGTTTTCTCGAGATTAATTAACCAAATGCCGTAGTATCGTTTATTAAGGAACCTTAACGCACGTGTATAGCTCCGCTGCGTTTCTCCTCGCTAATTAGGAATTATTGTGTTTACGAGCAAGGATTTTCAAAGAGAGAAAGAGACAGAGAGAGACAGGGTTGCTAACCTTCTAATGCCTTGCGATATTCTCGAGGTTTTAGGAAGTTTGAGACATTGCGACAGTGGATCTTAAGTCTAAGTAAATTTTATGCTTCATTCAACAAATATTCCTGTCTTTTATGTGTAACATATTTGAACTTATGGAGCAGTTAACTTCAGGGAACTTATTGAAAGAAAATACCGTTATTTAATTAATTTGTAAAAATAATTTGGAAAAATAATTTTTTTTTAAATTTATATTTGAAAATCAATAGCAACTGATAAACATTTTAATTTGACAATGATTAAAAAGTACGTCAATGTTGGACAAACGTTTATCCGTACGGTTCGTTTAAAAGCAATTCGGAAAAGCACATTACATTCTTTATTAGGGATTATACATGTAATACGTAACGCTACACAAGGCAGCTTCTATCTGATTTTCTTTCTAATTAGGAATTCACGGATTACGCTCGCAAATGTTTAATTGAGTAATAATTCTTTTTACGGTATTACGCTTTTTATGTTCAAAGGGTTTTAAACTTATGCTCTGGTGTACTTGGAAAAAAAGTACTTTCGCGGTATTCAAAATTGTTCACATTTTATCTCGGGTATTTTGCGACGTTAAGTTAATAATAAAATAATATCATAAAAAAATATGTTTTGATAACAATCGAACAATTAATTATTTCATTTGTAAGATATTTTGTTTTTTATTTGAATGACTTGAAATTTCATAAATAAAAAATTGCACGAAATCTATGAATAACAATTATTTTTGTGAAAAAAATTGTTAATCAAATAAAAAACATTCATCATATCTAATTAATTCTCAGAATATTATTAGTATCTTACAAAGTGTCTCGATTTTACCCAAATAATTCATCAACGAAACGATAATTTCAAAAACATATTTAACGTCTATACTTTATCCATGTAATAATAATAATCATAATAATAATAACAATAACGATAATCAGAAACAAAAGCATTGCAAATAGCATATTGGTTAGAAGCATATATTATATACGCGAAAGTGAGCTTCTAAAAGCGTTCTGCACGTATATACTAAAATCTAACAGTTTCATATACCATTTTGAAGGTATTAAAGCTTTGTGTCTGCGCGTATGCGTGTGCGTTATGTTAGTTATATTCTCAACCACCTCCCGTTTCAAAATGCCAAAGTCTGGTAATGATGTTGAAAGTCCTTGGTTATATAACAACTTGTACCCCCTCCAACCATTTGAACGTGACATAGACATATGTAAGGGACCATATCCCCCCACCTCCGTATGTATATACCTTTTCCTCTTTTATCAACAATATATACGCGAGTATTAAATGTATGTACAATTCGAGGGCTGAATTAATAATACGCACAAGGATAATTTCTAAAAAGGAAGAGGGACTAAAGAAAAGGGTTGAATTTTCTCTTAACGTAGGTGAAAGTGGTGGTCGACCAAAATTATTACATACCACTTTGCTTTTAGGTTTAATCGTAAATGTTGTCGAACTTTTGTAATGCATTAAAATTTCAATTGTACCTTATTCTATTACATATTTTGTTAAATTTAGATTAAACATCATTATGTTTTTAGCTAAGATTAATTGGTACACGATTGCTATTATTTAACAAACTATAGTTCATATACTCATTTTCATCAATAATTTATGGTATGCTGAAAACAAATCATTGAAATTTCATTCAAATTTTCAACGATGATATATGCAATAATAGTTCTTGCAAATGTTAGTATTTACGATGTGAGCTTAAATATTTAATAAACACGTATGTATACGTAAAATGTTAATGATGGAAAATCATAAAGGGATACGAGGATTTGGCTTTTCTCAAAATTCAGAATGCAATTTCGATTTTGTATTTGCGTCAACGTTATTATAGATGTTTATGTTGCAATAGATTCATGATAATATTATGATATACATTAGAATGAATTATTAATCACAGAGCTCTATGGATGGATTAATTAGATGAAACTCAAATATAATATATATCTCTTGTCAAAAGTTCGATTTCTAATTACAATTTAAAAAAAAAGAAATTATTCATTTTCTAACTAAATCAATATACAGTTGCGTTAGTACAACATTATCTAAAAATAAATAAATTTTTTTAAACTATAAATAAACGAGCGGAGCATTATGCTTACTCACGCAACATAATACTAATTCTATCTTTGATGCTTTTGTCTCTTTTTTTTCTTTTAAAGCTTCATTATTATTTCACTGCTGTTCGTTTTGCCGTTAAATTAAGCTGTCAGTAAATACGCTGTTGTTGTACACTCTTTGGAGGTTAAAGTTAGAAAATGTAATTTTAAAGAAACTCGAACGGAAATGAAATGCATCGAAGGGATTAATTGACAGTCAAACCTTTAAATTATGTACATGTAACAATAATATATTAAAGTTAAATAAAATATCGTGTTGAAATATGTTAATAATTAAAAAGTTTTAGATTAATCTTAAAATATCAAAGAAGATTATTTTTTAAATTGAAAATATTGTTGATAGTTCAATTGCTACTTTTTTCGTTCACATTTATAAAAATTAAAACGTGTTTTTATAATAACATAAAAAATAAAATTAAAATGTTATACATTCATTAAAATAAAGTTAACTAACATTGTAAAAATATAAAGTATTTTTAATATTATTATTATACCTTTTTGAAGTCAAAGTGGTTCTAAAACGTAAGGGCCTGAAATCCTAATAAAACGCATTACAAAAAATAAATAAATCGAAGAAATATTTTTAATTATCTTTTTCGAAGAATTACTACACAATGCATGTTTTTTCAGTTTTTTTTAAAGTATAAGTAGGCAATCTTTATAATTACGTGTACATGAAAAATTACACTGAAATGCTTTTTACCAAAACAGTTTTTACTTATTTATTAGTTCATTGTATGGTTAAAATATTGTATAGCATGCAAAAAGTGTATTAAGTAATTTAGTATATGAAATAATAAACGTTTTTAAAAAGATTGTAACATACACTTTCAAGAGAAAGTTTTGCATTTTGTAAAATTCTGATGCATTACGTAAAAGCATTTTATTTTTACATAATATTTCATAGCAAAAATACATAAAAATAATTATGTAAGCTGCAATAATATTTTATCTAACGTTCCACCTGTCATTTAAAATAAAAAGACAACAAATTAATTTTTAAAATTCAATGCGAAATTTTCGTTTAAAAAACTATTATACGCTTTTAACTGTTAAACAAGACAACTTTGCCCCGTAACTGACATACAATTCCCAGTACTGAATAACACGGACATTAATATAAACACGCAAAACAGGAGAGAGAAAGAAAGAAAATGAGAAAAAAAGAAAACAAAGAGAAGAAAAAGGTTGAATATAAAAGGCATTTTTAAAGCGGCAAAAGATAATACACCCTCATAAAAATAACAATATAAAAGAATCATGAAAATGAGAAGAGTTTTTGAAAAAAAAAGAAAGAAAAAGAAGAAAAAAAAGGACGTACAATACAAGGTACTTGTGTACACTGTGATACGATGGTCATTCGTATATATAAGCAAAGGCAAAAGCAAATGCACGACACTTCCTTTTGATGTAGTTTAATGAAAGGAACGGAAAGCGAATTAAGCTTTGCAAGTTGAAAAAATAAAGAAAAGAGAAAATGGGGAAAAAATTTTCTTACGGTCAGTGAGCGAGTTCAAGAACATTTACTTTAGCGTCTCTAAAATATATATAAGAGAAAATAAAAGGAAAACAAGATAGAAAAAAAGCAACAAATGAAAGAATAAAGAAAGCAAAAAAAAAAAGAAAATAATGGACAAGTATAAGCCGATTTGTTCGGTGCGAATCAGGCTGAGATTCGAGTAAAAGTGAGAGAATGGGTTCTTGCGAGTCGTACACTTCTTGAATTCCCTGATCGTCGAAGCCCATGAACAAAAGGAAAAAAAAATTTCCCGCCGGCTGGCCATTGCCCCGTCTTGGAGAAAAAAAAAAGTTTGGTAAAGGGCGCGCTCCTGTAATGTCGATGAAATAGCCTAATGTCAGATGTCCTGAACATAAAATATAATGGTCTTTGATATATATTTTTGCTTTTTTTTTATACATTGACTTTTAGTCTGCAAATGTTTTCGTAATTTATTGCTAATGCCTTTCGATAGAATTTTTTTTATTTTATAGTAAGTATTTATTATAATATATCCATTTATACAATTTTTTCTTCAATATAAAAACTTTACATTCCGAAATTGAAAAAAAATTCAAGGAAAAATATCTAAATTGATTATTTAAAGCATTACAAAACATTCATAGTGATCCATTTTACACAAAAAATTAATAATAGATTATGATGTTGTCAATTATGATGCTCTTTAAAAAGTAAATCAGTATTAAAAAATTGAGAAAATCACTAATTATATTTCAAAGATATTTTATTGATCGTTAATATTTAAATATATATTGATAATTAAAATTGTTGCAGCACCCGTATTTATTAACTCATCGACTTTTAAATATGTTACAACATTAATTACAATTTTTTCAAAAATTTCGATTCAAAATGTTAGTAATAGTAAATTTTAAACTTTTTTTATTAAGTTATTGTTTATCATTGATTTTCTAATATTTTAGGATCATACAGGTTATTCATTAAATTCTGAAAAACTTTCATAAGAAATTACATATAAGCATGATTCTGGTAAAATTAATCACTTTTTTCTGTAAAGTCGTATATCCAGCATTTGGATTATTGCAAATTTTAAAAAAAGGTAAAAATTATAACCGAGAAGGTTAAGAATTATAGATACTTCAGTAATAAATTGTAAATGACAACTTTCTATGTTCAATTGAACGTAAACATAATCATGGAATATGGTAACGCCTGACCGAGCCTTCCTCTCAAGTGTTAATTTACACGAGCTATGAGTTGACCATATTTTTTCTTCTTAGGTTAATAATATATTATTACTGAATTAAAAAAAAATAAGAAAATGTATTATCAAAGTATTAGAATCAGATCATGGGGTTTGCTAAAATTATTCAAAACTTTTTTTATAGATGTACATTTTTAAAATAACTAAACTTAAATTGATTAACTTTTATAATTTTTTTGTATAGTTTCGACAAATTACGCACACCTGCAAATTATAGAGTTAATTAAAACATAAATATACAAATATAAAGTTATTTAAAACAATGTTAATTTCACCAAAATGATTGAGTGTTGAAATGTGTAAATTTGAAAAAATTGACATTTCTTTACATTTTTTTGCGTTTACAAAAAAAGATTTTTATAGTTTTAATGAAAGCCATCATTTAGAGTTTCAATACTATATTAATCAATAAAAATAAGTAATAATATGCAATTGATTATACAATTTTTATAAAAAAAAGTACTTTTTATAAAAATTTTTACAAAATTTTTTGATATGACACGATGTAATATACCCATTTTGATACACTAATGATTATTTTTTCTTTTTTTTTATTTAACGTCGCGGTTAATTTACAATCATTGCCATATTAATTAGCGACGGAGGTCGTCAGTGTGTTTGTGAGCAGAGCACATGTAACTCACAGTGGTGCTTGCTTGGATAAATTATCCGAGAGCGGGATTCGAACTCGGGACCTCGAGATTACGAATCCATCGCTTTACCGACTGAACCACTGGCGATCTCTTTAATAGATTCGTTTAAAGCGATGTAATAGCGGTGTATGATTCATACTTACCGACATTGCAGTTTTCCGCAATTTTTAATTTGTGTTTATTTAGACTTTTGAATTGAAGGAGAGGCCCTCTTGTTTGGCTCACGGATTTGGCTGTAACTATGATATGTTTTCATACATAAAATTATGAAAAAAGCCGTGAGCATTCGGTCTAACGGTCGATTATTCCAAGACTATGAGCTATTTTGTTAAATTTCTTTGAAAAAATATTGTTAATAATAACGAATATTACTCTCCAATGATAGCTCCTATGCAAATATTTATCATAAACATAAATTATAAAAAATATTAAAACAAATCAATGCTTTAATTAAAATTTCCGTATATGAACAACGAAAAAAATCGAATTATAAATTTTAATTCATATAAAGTAAAAGCTCATTTAACAAATATGAACCACTAAAATTATTCTTAGCACATAATAAAAATATATTAAGCGATATTTAACAAAGTCGTATCCATACATCCCGGTAACTATCTTAAAAAAAAAACTAAAAAAAAAGAACTCAAATGATACATAATGAAAGATAGAGCGCTTAGGGAACGAATATACGAATGATCTGCGCATGCTGCTTAAAAAGCCAAAAACAGCTTGCCAAAGTTAGAGAGATAGAGCGAGAGAAAAAAAGAAGAAGAAGAGAAGCCGAGTGTAGGAGGGTTTAAAGATAAATTGGTGTAGATAGTACACGAGTCAGATCGAAGAGCTGTTGCTTTTACGCGTCCGGTAGCTAAATGTCCCAGGGGGGAATAATACAGGAGGGCCAATTCTGAACAAATCGTTCGATTGCAAATTTTCCTATACACCCCCCCTTCTTGATATGTGATTTCGATATATAAATACATACACAGAAGGGTCGAACATACAAATTCCTTTCTCCCTCTCTCTATTTTTTTTTTTTAAATTTTTCATTGGTTTTATCTCCGACTGGTTAGCCTATCTTAATTATCTTGATACGAGAAAGGGGTGTGTGTATGTGTGCATTCATAATGAATGATTTTCAAATTGAAACTAACCAGCATACACGTTACATGTGCGTACGTGTGTACGCTCCTCCTCTCATCTATGTAATTTGCAAATTTGGTTTTGCCAACGGGATGTATATGGAAGAGGGAAATTTTCAAACGAGTTACCTCGTCTGGTATAGATATATATGCTTGATGGTACATATGGTTTTATTTGGATGAATTGCATGAGCGAGAATTGGATATTATATCATGGCTGATATCCACTTGTAGATGGTCTTGTACATCATGATACGTTAGTGAGAGAAATGCCGCACAAATATATATTGATTTTCAATTTATTGCTACGTAGACACTAATAAATATGAAATAATAGTAATTTTTTAATTATTTTTTTGAGAGTAAGTTTTTTTTAGCTATAAGCATATTTTACAAGTTAATATAATTGTATACAAAAATAAGATTAATTTTGTATATAAATAACTAGCAGATATTTGATATGATGTTTCATTTGCAAGAATTTATTATACGATTGAAATTTAATTAGCTAACAATTCTACCATTAATTTAAACAATTTATGTCAACATTAGTGAATCAATACTTTGATTTCAAGTGAAAGGGGGAATAAATGAATTTTTTCAACCTACAATCTAGAACAACAAATTAATAAATTAACTGTCAGAAAAATGCACGGTAAATATCGTTAAAATGCAAAAATAAAGCTTATTGCAAGTTTCAACAGCTGTTCCTCAATCGTTTTGCTTGTCAAGAATGTCAACTGACTAACGTTCTCTTTTTTTTTTCTTCTTCATATATATTTTCCTACATTTTTATTATCTATCTTTTTATCTTGCTATTCTGACGTATTCTAAAGGACGGGAGTATTGAAATTTTAAATTACGTCGAGCTTTCCAGATTATTTATTTACTTTTTTTAAATGTTGCATAAACTTTTTTATTTATCAAAATAAGCTTTAGTTTAAATGCACAACTCTATGTAGCTCATTAAAATATATTCACCGTTGGATAAAAAGATTTTTCATCGATGAAAAAAAGTGCACTTTTTATATTTACGAACGAATTATTTTACAAAGCTTTGAAAAATAAAAAAGTTATTTTTAATTTGAAAAAAAAAAGTTTGACATTTTGAATATTGCTTTATTCAAATTTTTCGTTGCATTAAAAACATTTACTTTTCTGTATAATAAATCTGAAAACTTTGAAAAATCCTTTGAGTAATCTAAACTGATTAATTTTATTTACAAACGTATACACAAAAAGGATGACGTACATTGACGAAAATTCTCTTTTTAAGTTAAAGTAATTTTTTAAAACATTCATTAAAGGCACCACTTGATGTAATAAATTTATGTTGAAATATTGTTGAAAATCATTATTTAAACTAACAAATAGCTCCCCTCAAATAGTTTAATTTGAGTTATGGCGTAAATAGAGTAAAGTATAATAGTAAGTCAAAAGGACAGCATTTATAGTGCGCATCTTTTTATATGAATATAATATACGTAGACGCCTGGATACATAATCCAGAGCACTTAAGCGTAGCTCTCAAATATTAAACACAACAATTTTTCACTTTCCCGAAATATTTTCATTTCATAAATTTCTAGATCGTTTTCGTTTACTCGGCTCCTCTCCCTTTTTCGAAATTATAGTCTTTGAAAATCTAACTTTAACGTCCTCATGATATATCTCCTTCAATTTTAATATTATTAGAATGGTATTAACTTTAAAGGAGAGCGTCTGCGAGCACAATATTGCGAATGGATTTTTCTGAAGATTAAATTTTTTTTTATAACCATACATCATATTTCTTAAGTACATTTAATTAATGGGATTAAGTTTTCGTATGCTACTTGAAGAGTAAGACTGCATTACTTCAATCTTTTTAAGAATACCTCGGTAATTATCATAATTATCTAATTATTGTAGTGTATTTAAATTATTCTTTAAAATGATTATTATTTCTTAAATTATTATGCTCTAAGTTTATTTAGTATTGTTTGAAAGGGTATTTAAGATTGGGAAAATTAATCCTTAGCATTTACAAATTTAAAATGATAAATACTGAATGCAATTGACAATTGAAGTACGTATGTAATTATGACTAAAATCAATTGTGATCAAAAACAATAATTAACGTTTCAGAAAGTAAGTAAAAAAAGAAGGATGGAAAATTTCTAAAGAACGGATAAGGTCATAAATTACATGAAAATGCTTTTATAATCTTGATAAAAATTAAGAGAAAAAAATTTATTCACCACCATATTAAGCAAACAATATTTTTAAAAATGACTTTATACATTGCACAAAAGATTAAAAAAAAAAAATTTAATTATCTTAATTTCCCTAAAAATAGTAGTTCCAGATATTTATTTTGACTTTCTCATTAAAATTTTCTAAAAAATGTATATAAATACCCCCATGGAAAAAAGAGGAAAAAAAAACCATTATTTGAATTTTAATAGCAATTTATCTTAAAAACAGCGCGCGCATAAAACGAGCCTCATCCCGTCTCTCGGCTATTTTCTTTAATTTTAATAAGCTCTTAATTATCATTCTAATAATTTCTCACAAACAAAGTGAAAATCCCATTAAGCGAAAAATATGCTCATTCCGTTAAGGCGACTCTCTCTCTCTCTCTCGGAAAATACTCTCATAATTATTCATTTTCAAGATTAGCCGGATTTCAAACGCTCGCTTCTTTCTCTCTTTTTTTTACGTGCACACATACATACCTGTACATGTATATACGTATATACATTATTTTTGCTCAAGTATTTAAGGAATGCCCTTTTCGTGCTTGGTTGAAATAAAGCTCGTTTTTACAATTCGCTGGTCTGCGCGGGAAAAGTAGTGGGACAGAGGCTGGGTACTATAAGAGCGACAAAAGTTTTGAAAAGCTGCTATTCTTCTTGTTATACGAAGCTCAAAATCCGGAATTCGTTGCGATTATCTTACGCTTTTTCTATATCTTTCAGCTCATTCTCTTTTTTTTCTTTTATTTTTTATTCCATATCTCTCTTTTTCATTCCTTTTCATTTTCGCAGGATAAGAGAGGAAATTCCGGCGAACACTAGCTTTTACCTTGGAACCAAACAAAGGGTACATCGTTTTCCAAAAAAAAAGAAGGAAAAAAGAACGAGAGAAAAGGAGAAGTACGCGATTCTAGTACTTTCTAAGAAATGGATAAATTTGGTGCTTTTTAGTTTGAAACGAGAAACGAGGTGGAATAAGAAGACGCGGGGGTTATCAAAGTCTCTCGACAATTTTTACTCTTTGCGGATTATATTATCGAGTCGCTAAAGGAACGACAAGGAAAGTCGTTAAGAAAGTCGTTGTGAAAATCCAAGCTAAAATTTAAATTCGGTTCGTAACGTCCAAAAAGCTTCTATAGATAGTAAGAATATGCGAACTTCGTTCGCAAAAAAAGAAAGAAAAGAATAATAGTCGGTAATAGAGACAAGTGAAGAGCTAAGAAATTACTTTAAGTATAAGAATGGCTGGAAAGTGTGAGAACATTGCTAAAAGCAATCGAAGTTGAGCAAGAAAAAATAATGAGGTTTAAGGGTAGGTTAAGAAAAAAAAAACGATTGATAAAAAAAAAGAGAGTAAGAAAGAATAATAAAATCGATGATTCGCGTGCTTGTGAAAAAAAAAGTTCTTTTCGGGCAATTTAACTATCTTAATAAGACTATTTTCTTTTTGTTGGATTTTTCAAAGAAATGGTCTAACAAAAGAATTCAATAATTTTAGTAAAGTATTAAAGAAATTGAATGTTATAAAACATCTGATAGAAATAAAATAACATGTAATTTGTTTATTATTCAAAAACACTATTATTATCAATCGATACAAATAATTTTCAAATCTTTACATTAATGACTGTTTGATGTTTAAAATTAATATCTTAATTAAAAGCAATAAAAGTCTATTATCGAAATAAAGTGCTAAGGAAAACAAGCTCAAGTATCACCTCTTCAGTTCACAACAATAAGTAAGCTCAACCCTACGAGAAGACCAGACTCTTAAAAAGAAACTAGAGCAAAGCAAGTTACTCCCATCAAAGTACTCGAACAAAAAAAAAAAAGGAGGAAGGAGTAGAGAATAGACCAGAAGTACAAAAAGAAGCTGAGAAAAATCGAAAGCTTATGCAGACGCGATAAAGATAGGTAAAAGAGACTTTTCTTTACTATGGGCCATCTTTACCGAGAAAGAAGCTTTAAAAATAAAAAGAGAAGAAAAAAAAAAAGAGAAACAAGAAGAAGTTTTTGGCCGCAGCTAGCTCTTTCTCTCCTAGGAATTATAAACAAATGGTTCGCGCTGTTGGAGAAGAAGAAGAAGAAGAAGAAGGAGGAGGAGAGAAGAGAAAAAGAAGAAGAGGAAGAGAGAAACTGTACGAAACGACACGCCATTCGGGCTCTCAGTTACGAGGTACTTGGACCAACTCTCAAGCTATCCCAACCGTTAACGTCAAGGGAAAGGGGAATGTAAAGTGAGAAAGAGAAAGAGAACTTGCGGTTCACTCCCGGTAGCTATAGCACCTTCTCTACAGCTGCATAATTTCTATCCAGCACGGGAATACTTTGTTAGAGGATTGTATTTGTATATAGAAGGTGTAAGGCACTGTGGAGCTCTTATGTGGCTTCTACTCTTTTTTTTTTCTCTGATAACTCCCATGCGGTTGGTATTTCATAAGATGATATGATGTAATTTTAGTACCTATATATATATATAAACATGTTATTGGGAATTTAATGATTCTTAGAGAAATCGAAGCTTGGTTAAAAGCTTTGGTAGTTATTGATTGCTAATCAATTTCTATTTCAGTGAATTTTAATTTTTTGTGAAGTATTTTTTTATCATAACAAATGTTATTATGAAAATTTAATATGAAAAACATAAAATAACATTAAAATTAAAGTAATTTTTATGCATTTAAAGTAAATTTTACCCGTTTTAAAATTTAATGTTTTTAAATAAGGCAAAAATTTATAAACTAATCCGAAATTATTGAGATAATTAATTAAATAAAAAATAAATTAAATCTCAACTAATGAAACCAACGGAATATAAATCGATAAGTATTTTTTTTTTTAATTTTATTTAACGTCGCTGTATTTATGCCATCATTGCGATACTAATTAGCGACCGAGGTTATTAATGTGTTTGTGAACAAAGCACATGTAATTTACAGTGGTGCTTGTATCAATCGGCTGCCCAGAGCGAGATTCGAACTCGAGACCCCGAGATTACGAATCTATAGCCCTACCGACTGAGCCACTAAGACCTCATCTAGAATAATATTTATCGATTAATGTAAACTATGATAGGGAAAAATAACCTAGAGAAAAAGATATTGATTTTGAAAGTCTAATTTGCAGAACTTAAATATATAATGAAAAAAAAAAATGAAGTTCCACTAAAAAAAACTTTGGCTTTCCAATTGAAATTTTACCCTCTGGTAGAGAAGCTTTGTTTCAATAAAACGAAAAACTATTGCTATTTAGTTTTTGAAGTAGAAATCTATATTTAGCTTCAGAATCCGAAAATGCAATTTTTTAAAAATACCCGAGTAAAAATGTGGGCTTGTTCCTGTATATGCGTGGTTGTGTGTGCGTGTAGATGTGGTTAACCTACTGCTGCTTAAAAACTATTCAACAATCTCGCTCTTAATTTCACACAAAAGTTAAGTTCAATTATTTAGGAAAGATTTGAAGATTTCAAGAATTTTTAAAGCTATTTTAATGATTTTTTAAAAAGTAAAGAATCTATTTTCTTGATTACCGTGATAATTTAGGTAATGTAAATTTTACTGAAGTATATTTACTAATGTTTTTATAATTTTAAAATAAAACAGGATTCTTTAAAACAACTTTTAATGTAGAAGTCTTTATATAGCTAATTATAATATTTGCAGGAATGATTAACCTGCTTTACTTTTTATTTGTTTCATTGCAAACATCGAAATTTCGTATGTGCATGTAAATTTAATTTAAGATTTTTTTGGTGTCCAGTTAAATGAATTTTTAGCTTGTGCTTTGTATAATTAAATACATTTTCGTTAAATCACAAACTTGGTATTGTGTGTAAATAAAAAAAAAAAATAACATCATGTAAAGATGCGTAGATTTAAGAATATTTTTTTCGATTTTTATATTAATTTGAATTTGAATAGTCCATATTGAGAATCTTTGCCTTACAAATGAAATAATTAAAGCATTTTAAGAATTTAAAATGCTATATGCCATTTATTTGTTAAAATGTAAAATTTTAAGGGACTAAATATGACTTTCATAAATGAAAAAAATTAACTTTACTTAAATGATTCGCATTTTACAAATTGATCGATCTTTACAAGAAAGCATCGTATCAAAGCATTTTGCAAAATTTTTATTTATTTAATGAAAAAGGATATATTTAAAATTGCAATTAATCTCTATAAAAACAACAAAAATGATATTTGATATCAGCATTGATTGTGAAATATTATATTTTGCAGTAAATTGAAACTACAGAGTTCATTGGACATGATTGATTTGATTACAAAGTTAATAAATTATTATGGATTGTTGTTTAATTGTTTATACTATTATTGATAATCAATATAAATAAAAGTTTTCGAATATTGAATTTCACTTATAAATCGCTCCGTTTCAGTTATCAATAATAATTTAGAGCATTGAAAATAATAAAATGTCAATTAAGTTACAACCTTCAATTTTTTTTTCAATAATCTTTGATATAATTAAAAATATATTTCAACAAAAATTTTAAAATGCGAAAACTTTACAATTCTATTAGCATTTGAGAACTTTTCATTTCATACTTAAATTTTGAAAATTTAAGGATAAATGTAAGAAGTAACAATATTATTCAAAACTTAAAGAAAAACTTAAATTTTAAAATTGCATTCGGTTGTAAATTACAAGTCCAATTAATAATAATGCAGTTATAATCGTTATGGTATCCTTTAATAAACTACCATTTTCCTTTTAACATTTATATTGCGGTAATGTATCTCATGAAATATTCACGCCACTTGATCATTGGAATAAGATGTACAAGCAATTGAAGAAAATTACAGCGAATAATAATGAACGATTTTCCTGACCCGTTTTATTTCTTTTCTTTTTTTTTTTTCTCTCCTTTTGTATATCTTACACGGTATCAGCATTATCATTATAACTGTAACATTAAAGCGTACATCTCCAGTGGGTTATAAACGAATTTCAAGATCGAGCTTTACGAGCTGACGAAAGGTACTTGAGAAAAAAACTTTTTACTCTCCTTTTTTTTTTTTAAAGAAACCCACCAACAGAGAATTGAGTTAATTCATAGAACACGATCTTTCAATTTATATTTACGATTGCATTTAACAATTATCCTTCTCCGTCTCCTTCATCTTGTTTGTTTTAAAGGAGACAAAAAACGCGGAAGCCCGAGTCGTGTCAATTTAGTTTTTAAGATAAATATGCGAGTATAGTTTTGTTTATTTTGAAATTTTTTTTAATTAGTTAAGAAGTTAATGCTAATGATAAGCGGACTTTTAAAGCACAAGTTCATTTAAATTTATAATTTCTGGGTCACGAGGAGCTGGCAGTTATTAAAAAGAAAATGTTGACGTACAGATTATTGCCTTGTTATTCAGCTGATAAATTATGCATTTCTTAATAATCGTATTTATTGCTACTTCATTTTTCTTTTAATTTAATTAAATATTAAATTTTATTTAATTGAAATTTCTTTAATTCTTTAGTGGTATAAAATATAATGTCACGTGAATGAAAAATTATTTTTGCCATTAGTCACGACGCATGTTTAAAATGAAGGGTAAATGGATCGAGTTTCAAACTATTTATAATTTTTTCTAATAGATAATAATATACTTAGAAAAAATAAAATAGAACCTATTTAATTTCAAATTATATTCTAAAAATTTTCAGAAAATTTAAATATAAACTATACAGGAATATTAATTATTTTAATAAGTAGAAATTAACGTTTCATATTTTATTTGTGTTTTTTTTTTTTTTTTCATTTTTCACTTGTCACAACATCGGCCAAAATAAAAATTATATTCATATTTAAAATTTAAATAACATTATTTATTTTATATTTACTTTTCAAACAAAACAATTTTCACAGACTTTATTTATTTTAAATATCAAAGTTTATTGTAAATAAATAAAAAAAAAGCTTAATAGAAAACGATTTTAAACTCATTACTAAACAACTCTGAACCTCATCTCTTCCTCTATCTCGGCGTAATCAAATAGTTTCTCGTCAAAATCATCCGAGCGTACATCCAATAATTATTTGTTCCAACGAGTTGTATTTCCGCGGCATTTGTACACGTCTAGAATCTCAGAAGAAGAAGGAAAAAAAAATAAAGTAAGCCTCGCGCGTTCTCGCGCGTCTATAACGGAAGGAGAATCAATATAAGAGTTCCGTTGATATCAATGAAAGCGCGTATATATATACAAGAGAAGAGAGGGTTTGTTAGTTCGTAAAAGCAAGTCAAGAACTTCCCTTGTCTTACCACGCATTTATCCTTTTTTCCTCTCTCTCTCTCCCCCCTTTTATTTCTTTCTTTCCTTCTAAAAACTGATACATTCGATACGTATCGACGTTTATTTTTTTTTTCCTTTCTTACTGTCTTGCCTTTTTTCTCTTTGGCTTTTAGTGCTATTTTTCATCCTCCATATCTTAAGGGCCGATCGCATGTCAGTAGTACAAATGAAAGCAAGAAAAAAAAGGGAGGAAAAAAAAAGAAGTATCGTGCCACCCTTCAATGGTTACAAAAATAATAGTGGATACTTTTTTTTCTCCTTTTTTTTTTCTCTGACTCCAACCTTATTATTACTGGTTCTTTTCTGTTAAGAATCTAACAGGCGTTGATAGGAAATGCTTATCTTTTTTTTTTTGATCATCGTATCCCAACAAGAAAAGCACGAGATTTCACTTGTTAAGGAAATATTTTGTCTTTTGTGTATATATAAATTTAATGCTGATTCATAGTAATAAGAAGTACGCTTAATATTTGAAGGTATACCATACAGGAAGCGTAAAAGTTTATGTTGGAAATTAGCCGGAGTTACTGATGAGGGTAGCGACAGATTGGTTAGTGACATTACTAATTACTGTTATAAAGTTGCTTGAAAGCTCGATGAAATATCAGAGACAACGTCGTTAAAATCTATATGTATGGTGCGAGAATATGATTAAAAATTTATCAACTTCACTATTATGCGTTTAAATATTAATGATACACCGAGGCAAATATTTTAGTAAATATCACAGTTTTACCTTGGTCATGTAGAAGCATAGTAGCATAATACATGTTGTTGCTATAAAAAAACAAAAAAAAAAACAGAAAAAATTACTGTTTTAAAAGTTAGTTTTCAAAATATTTATTCAAAGTTCAAAGTATTCGATTGAATGTTTCGTATTGAAACAGTAACTTTTCCTTTTTTCTTTTTAACAATAATATAGATATGTGCATAATGTATGTTTCCACATGAACAAGTAAAACAATAATTTTTACTATAATTTTCTTTTCCGTGTAAAATTAATACTTTGATTACAGAAAAAAATATTGAAAAAAAACGTTTATTTGTATTATTTATTGTAATTATTCATTCATTAAATACATACAGATTAATTAAATTAAACGCATCCTGAAATTATAAATGATATTCAAATAACGTCAATCCTGCAAAATTAAAATAGTCATAAGGTTATATAATTTCAGCATCTAATTATCAACAAATTTATATTATTAATTTATAATTACATAACAAAGATCAAAATAGAAATGTTCAACGTTGAGCAGCATAATTACATGTATACAGCTCGCGTCCCTTAGGGTATTATAATTAGAATCATAATGGTTAACAATTGTTGATATTTTGTAATTAAATACCTAATTACGAAAAATTAATTAATTTTATTTAAAAATCAGCTGACAGAGTTAACTTTTTTCATTTGATCAATTTCAACAAAATTAGTTTAAACGTAGAAAAATTTATCAAAATTTAAGTAGGTACATTAAATATTTTACGAATCACTTTATACAGCGAGGGAGGGAAAAAAAATTTGTTCAAATTAAAATAACGATTCGACATCAAAAAAACTTTTTTATTTTACAAATTTTCGTACCTCAAACGTATTTGGCTTTCTATAAATCACCATAGAAGCGCTTTAATCAAAGGCCCGTCAACTGACTGAGAGTTTCTGTGATCAATCTTAACAAGCTCTGTTATATATACGTACGAGGAAAATTTTGTCGACAAAGTGTAGAAAAAAAACAGTGCTTGCACTCGTTTAGCCTAAAGCTTTACTATATTCATATATATGATGTATAAACGTGTGTATATATGTATAGGAAATACGTTAAACGAAGCGAAAGGAAGGTCGTGTCATGAAAAAAATTTGGGATAGCAGTAGTAGCTCATTAACCGAAACGTACCGGCATGAAAAATGTGTGTGTATATATGCGAATTGCAAAAAGTGTAAAGGATAGAGAGGAAAATAAAGAAAAAAAAGCTCGTGTTCTCTTGGCGCGTAAAAACGGAAAAGTCCTTCAATAATTGGCAGTTTAAATGTTAAGGAAGACAAAATGTAGCGAGAGTACTTTTTAAAAGAAGTACAAGTATAAAAGGTACACTTCCATTCTAAGTCACTACACAAAGAATGAGGAAACAAGTCTTTTTCTTTATTTTTTCCTCCTTTTTTTTTAATTTTTTTTTTTTTTTGCTTACAGCTATCTTTCGGCATATCTTTGCTTTTCTTTCAGAGGCTCGTCTTCATTTGCCTTCTCTTTTGCACTTTACGCTCATTGTCTTTTATCTTTCGTGAAAGATGATTGCTTCATTCTAGTTTTTCTTCTCTTTTTTTTCTTTACCTTGCGTCGGGAGAGCGTCAAAGATACAATGTTACTTTTATTATAAATTGCTGACACGTTTGTAAGACACGCTTTTAAGATGATTGTTATATATATATATATATTCTTTTGAAAATTTTCAAGTAAGTTTTTTATTAAAATTTTCATTGAATACTTTTTAATATCATTTTAATAACTTTAATATTTTTCGAAAGGATGTTTAATCAAACTTAATATTCAAGTTTCAATTTAAGTAGAATTAATGACCTAAAAACAAATAATATTACAATTTAAAATACATAATTTTTTTAAAAATCGGATTAAGCGACTGACTTTTTTTTAGTAACCTTTACTTTTTTGAAACTAGTTACAAGTTTTTATTTTGTAATTTATATTGCAGTCTAAGAAACATTTAAAAATTTTAAATATTAAATTGATGTATTAGCAACATTGTTTAATGAATGTGCATAGAAAATGCACTCACGAGTGTTTGTTATTAAAACACAAGCTTTTTTCATTAGTGCGCTAACGTAACATTTAACGCACTAGTGTGAAAAAGTAGAGTTTCTTAAGATGCCTGAATAGTATTTATTGCGTTATAAATATAAGAATTTTTTATAGTAATTAATTCTTTATAATAAATAAAAATAAATATGAATATAAAATATAAAAAATTCTAATATCCTTTTTTTTCTTTACAGGTATGTATCATTTGGTTTGAATATCATGATGCTGGTTGCAATATTACATTCAGTTTATAAGTATAAGCATGACTTGTATTATTAAAATTAGAATAATTATTTTTAAACGTCATAAATTTTTAACGAAATTTCGTATATTTTAATATGAAAAGTAACTTTTTATTAACTTTTACTTCTAAAAAATATCGTTTAAATTAAAAAACAAATTTTAAAACATCCAGAATATATTAAACTTTTGAAACAAACTATTTTAACCGTATATCCGTCTATCCGACCGTACATTATTTTCAACTAAAAATAGTTGATTAAAAAATCGATAGATCATCCACGCAAATCCTTTAATATTCCAGCGTTAAAAAGTATGCCAGGAATAATAGGATAGTCAGAGCGCGAGGACGTTTAAAAGCCCCGACAAGCATATAAGTATATTAAACATATGTAAATGAGTTCTAGTTCACTCGGTAAACATGTTACCTTCTCTTGGTTTACCGAACAATTTAATTTCTAGCCTACGCTGTACGGGGGGGAGGAACGTTAAGTTGCCTTTTAGCGTAGCCGCATCTGCGCCATAAGCGTGCAAAAATAAAAAGCTTTCCAACTCGTAAAATGAATGAACTCACGCACGTATAGTCTTTTCTTTTACACGCGTACATGCACACACGGCCGTGCATATTTAAAGTCTCGTGGTAGTAGTGTTAGACAGAAGAAAAAAAAATAGAAGAGAAGAAATTACAGGTGCGGCAAACGTTGCGTCAAAGCCTAGGTATGATTGTGGAAAAAAATCCGTGGTTGTATGGAGAGATAGACGGGAAGAAACAATGCGTCGAGAGGTTTTTATTAAAAAGGACGATTGCGATATTATCTCAAAGCTTTTGTTGTTGGCTTGGTGTATAAGGCAAGTCGAGAAGGAGACAAACAGCAGGAAAAAAAATGAACGTTTGTTGTTTCATATATGTGCGTTTGTTTGGGCTTTGAAAATAAAGCTTTTCTCGCAAATAAAAGCTTCGATTTTAAACTACGATTATATTTTTACCAAAAATCAAAAATATTACTTTTTTTTATGTAATTGTAATTTGAATTTTAATTCTAATTTCAAACGATGTTACTTTTTGTTTTTAAAAATTTTCAACTATAACTAAAGTAACTTTGATTGATCAATATTTTAGTTTTTTTTGTGTGTATGATATTTGGATTTCAATAAATAACAAAAATTTTCATTTTCCACATGACATAACTAAAAAGTTATACATCTGAATATTTGAAAACATTGATTATTTTCATTTTTAGTTATTAATTTTTTCAGGATTCCCAATCATCTTTTGACAGTCGTTATAATAGTTTTCCGGTATATGCTATGTGAATATTGAAAATTCAAGTTCTTTTTATTTGGATTTTACTGAAATTAATATAATCCATCAAAGACTGGTCATTTTTGAATATTTTATACTTCGAATGACTATCTGATATTATCCGATGCAAATCTTGATGTAATCTATTTTTTACTTCGGTAAAAATATTTTTTTATCGATAAAAAAATGAAATTAATTAATATAAACAACTGGCCGAACTAGCATGTCTTTGTAGTTTAAATTTGTGTAGATATTCTGATATCACATATTTTGGTTTTTATTTTTAAAAAAACTGAACCAACCACTTTTTCATTTTCGAAAAAAATAAAATAATATATTGATTAATTTTTCTAAATAACAAGAAAAAAATAAAAGTTTACGTTAATATCAAGCACTTAATATTTTAATTTTTAAATAAATATGATAATATCATGTTTGGAGAGCAAAATATTTGTTGACTTACATGTGTTCAAACCATCAGGAGTACATATAAATATATCTAAATAATAAAAGGATAGACATAAAGTTTGATGGTATAATTCACGCAAGGTGTGTAGAGTCAGGTCGAGGTCTCTCGACGTTGGATGTTGCTTAGCTGCAGTATAGGAACCAAAGTGTAATCGATAGTAGCAGGTGCGGTCGTTTCTCTCTTTCGCTTCTGTCTATATAAACTTTCATGGTATAACGCGTCCTAGAAAAAAAAAAAAAGATTAAAAATATTTGATGAGATTTTTAATCTACAATGTGCATATGTATATGGATATGCGCTTGTATTTGTTTTTCAACGCAAATGTATATGTGTTTTTCTGAAAATATAAATGTGAGCATGTGTGTATAAATGTGGATGTGTAGGTATAACAATAAGGCCATTATATTTTTTTTAGTTCACGCACAGGACAATATGACGCTGATGCGTAAGGGTACGAGAGCTCGTAACATGTGTATTTGTAGGAGTTCAGGGAACGCTGGGTTACGCTATAAACAAGCTAAATAATGTTTTTTTTTTTCCTTTTACATGTATATTTTAACTTTGGTTTTCTGCTTATATACGCGTATTTTTTTTTACCTAGAAAACTTTTATTCTCTAGGTATGTGTACCATTTATTTTTTTTCCGAGATATATAGACGACTTTTTATAGCTTGGATATTATAAAACTGTAAAATACCGTGGGTAGTTGTATTTTTAAAAATATTTTCATTTTAATTTTTGTGTTACAAAAATAACATGGAATAAAAAGTAATATCCATTGAGCCGAATAATATTTGTGACAAAAAAAATTAGTAACAATTTAATTAAGCTTGAATAGGAATCTAATTAATAGTATATTATGCCATTTGGAAGCATATGATTTCTCTGAAAGTAAGATTCGAATTTTAAGCAAACAAAAAAAAATTCGGACAGTGAACACCTGAAAGAGAAATTGATTTTTCCATTATGTTGCATATAGTTCAATTCTATTACTCTTAAATAAGTAATGAAATTTTTTCAAATTGATTTAAGTTAAAAAAAATTATTTGAGATTCTATTTAATAAAATATATTTTTTTAAATTTATTTAACGTCGCGTTATTTATACTATCATTACAATGCTAATTAGCGACGGAGGTCGTTTCAGCATGTTTGTGAACAAAGCACATGTAATGTACATTGGTACTTGTATCAATCGGCCGCCGTGAGCGGGATTCGAACTCGAGACCCCGAGATTACGAATCCAACGCTGTACCGACTGAGCCACTGAAGACCTCAATTTTAAAATATCAAAATTATTTCATTCCTTACTTTGTTCTCTATTTCAGTGGCAGGAATGTCTTATTTTTGGCCTACTCTTCGATTTAATAAAGTATTCACTACTTTTGAGCTGATAGTAAAACATAATTAATTTAAAATTATAAAATTCTTTTTTAGTTAACATTTATTAAATATTTAAATATTTCGAAAAAAATTATAAATTTATTTATAAAACAAAATTATTAAAAAATTTTTAATACCTTTACCACTTTTGTAGACGGAATAAAAAGTTATTTTCAAAAATATTTTTCTGTAGTTTTCAATTTAGCTTGATGATTTGAAGTCACATTTTAAAATTTAATATATGTAATGAGAGTCATATTACATTGGTAACATCCTAAAGTTAAAACTACTGCAATCAAGTGAAACTTAACTTTGAAAAGGAAAACTTTCATTAATGCAGCTTTAAGTAGAAAGAGAGTCGTCAAAGTCTCTTCATCAAGGTTTGAAAACAGCTTGTAGTTAAGTAGTACATAAATTATGGTTTGATTTGAGGTGTCTTTCAAGCCTAATTTTACACGTTTATCAATATTTTTATGCTTTTGTAATGTATTGATTTATTGATTATATGATATGTTTCCTAAATTAAAAAAAAAACATTTGCCTCATAATTCTCTTATTATTACTTTAATTGAATAATAAATATAAGCCTCTCAGAATTTTTCAATTTAAATAAATTAAAGTTTAGGTATTAAAAAGAATATCTTGGTAATACTGCTCATATTTGAGCAAAAAAAAATTTTGCAAAATTATATTTTTCAATTTTTGATAATATATCTTCACTGTACAGTTAAGATATCTTTTATAATGATCTGATAAGACATTACATTTTTTGCAGCTGATGCAACATTTTTATCATTTGACTGTCAGTACATAAGCCCTGATCAGTAAATTATAAATGTTTTTGATACTCTAAACTGGTTCACATAGAACTTTAGAACTATTTAAAGTTCCGAATAATAAAAATCAAATCATCAATTTATAAATAAATGGTGATAGACTTTTTAAAAATTAAATTATTGTTTTATTTCTCCTTTTTTTTCTTCATGTAACAGTTATGCAGTGAAACAGATAGTAATCTAGATTAACATGATACTAAAAATTTAATAAACAGATTATACGACAGCATTTCAAAAAATTCAGTATAATCTCCTTAAAATTTTAACAATTAATGCATAAAACCGACTTGATAAGCTGTTCGCATAAATTCTCCAAAAAAAATCTCACTGTCCGAAAAAAGGGGGATGGGAGCACAAGAATGGCAGAGCTTAAAATTATCGGTGTCGTAATGAGTAGATACTTCATGTGCTTAAAACATTATCTACATTACCCCCCCCCCCTCCCTGTGCTCTGCATCGCCTCATCAAAACTACATAACAATCGAGAGGCTAAAGCTCTATATGCAGCATAAAAGCTCGGCAAAGCTTTTCCGTTTATATTCATATACGGGATTATTTCCGATGCAATATTTTGTATATGCGTTACAAAACTAGTATCTCTTTAGTCTTCTTTAATCCCCTTTACGCTCTTGACCATTATCCTCTCTCTCTCTCTCGCTCTCTGCTGCAGCTAAATATAAACGTATACGAGAGCTAAAGAGAGGAAGGGGGTGGAAAGCTTTCTCTGTATTATGTTACCATATTGTTGTATATACGCGTCATCTCCATTCATTAATGAACGATCTTTCTCTCCTATCACGTGTCGATGAGCGAACAATCGTTTGGAAATTGTGTTTATGTGGGGATGGAGAGGGGAAAATCCAGTTTGGATGCAGCATTGAAATTTCGGTGTTGTCTAGACAGGTTTCGTTAGTGTATTTTATAAATATCTTCGTAATATACTTGTGTAGGTAGTTTCGAACGATGCTTGGATTTGTACATTAATTCTTGAAATAAATATTCTATTGATTTAAAGAATTATTTCTTGGATAATATAATTATAATTTTTTTTTTTCACAAATAATACGAATTATATTTACTAATGAAACTTTATATACCATTAAAGTTTTTTTTATGATAAAACAAGATGTAAATATATTTTTAATTAATGAATATAAAAAGTACTTTTTAAGTGAAACAGTATAAAAGCGCAACTGTTAATTAAACTTTATTAAAAGTATACAGAACTGCAGGATCTTTATCAAGATTTTCTCATTGAAAAAATTTAATATAATTGTTAAACGAATGATAATTGAGAAATTTTTTATTCTTATATTGAATTTAAAATAACTTCAATTTTAACTTGTTTAAAGCATTTTATTATTTGCAATGGATTGATTGAGATCATGAAATAATTTAAATTTTTATATGACGCAAACAAATTTTATATAGTCAGATATAGTATGTAACATTCTATAAATTAACTTTTGATTTTACGCCGTATTAATCGGTCGATTATTTTAAAACTAAAGCCTTCGCAAACATTTTCCTCCAATTAAACTGAATAAAAATTGTTGATAATCGTATTTTATAAACTTTGATAATAAACCGTTAACAATAATAACATAAACTTGAGCGAGCAGTAAATCAACAAAAGCAATTTTAACCAAACAAAAGTTAAAATCAATTTGTATTCTCATCCTTTATTGATACGTAATCATTTTTAAAAATTTAAGACACAGAGAGACTCGAGCTTACCTGCAATGTCTTAATAACTTAAAACTTACGATACAAGAAGCAAAAGAAAAATAAAAGTATATAACAAGAAAGAACTTTCCTCTCTCTTTTACTCTTTCTTAGTGCGCGCTCTGGAAAATTAAGATCTGTAACGTTAAATCGCGCTTTTTTTTTCTTTCTTTCCTTTTTTTTTAGAGTGTTTTTTTTTTATCTTTTCTTTTTTGCACTCTCTAGGATTCCCGTCGGGAGATAAAGCAATTTCCTCAAACTTTTAACGCGACCGAGAAACCGTGCTTCACCTCTTTTTTTTCTATCATGTGGATAGCGATATCTTGTTGAAATGAGTATAAAAATCATCTATACGTATACATCAAAGTATTATATCTGTAACATATAGAAGAGTTTGAAATTAAAAAAGTAAAGTAGCTTTATAATATTAATTATAAAAGTTCAGTGCTTATAATTAAAAAAATTTTTCAACATTGATTAAACATTAAAATTTTATTGCGCATTAAAAATTGGGTCAAATCAATTATTAAGAGAATCGGGAAAAAAATTGTCTCAACTTTTTTTATGAACAATAATGATTAAAATATTATTAAAGCATAAAAATAGAACTTTTTACTCGCACATTATTATATAATATATTCTGTAGAATACTTTCATTAATTTTTGAAAAATATTTTCATTCTCATTCTTACACTTACTCAGAAACTAAAATTTAATTAAAAATTTTTTAATATAAAATAAAGATTGACTTCAAATGTTACTGACTAGGAGAGTATCACATCTCCGGATCACGGATTTTGCTCTAACTTTGAGATAGGTTTTCAGATGTCAAAATATGGAAAAAGCCAGAGTTATAGACCCCAACGCTCAATATTTCTCTAGTTGCAGGCGATTAAAGAAAATCACTAAAAAAGTTACTAGATTTTCAAACGCTTATAATTCTTTGGCATTAATAGCTAGACGCTTGTAACTGTTTTTAAATGAAAGCTACGTTCAAATCCTTTCGAAAAAGCACCTATAGCATATCAAAATATTATTTTTCCTCAGAGTTACAGCGTTATAAGAATTTGAGCTGAATTTCCTTTTAAGAATGTTAATTAATGATAAATGTTAAAATGTAGTAC
The DNA here is from genome assembly GCA_017163975.1 of Anastatus disparis. NCBI lineage: Eukaryota > Metazoa > Arthropoda > Insecta > Hymenoptera > Eupelmidae > Anastatus > Anastatus disparis. The sequence continues at coordinate 2,992,258 of JAFFSR010000227.1, forward strand.
AATTTTCATAACGCTGTAACTTTGGGAAAAATAATATTTTGATATGCTATAGGTGCTTTTTCGAAAGGATTTGAACGTAGCTTTCATTTAAAAACAGTTACAAGCGTCTAGCTATTAATGCCAAAGAATTATAAGCGTTTGAAAATCTAGTAACTTTTTTAGTGATTTTCTTTAATCGCCTGCAACTAGAGAAATATTGAGCGTTGGGGTCTATAACTCTGGCTTTTTCCATATTTTGACATCTGAAAACCTATCTCAAAGTTAGAGCAAAATCCGTGATCCGGAGATGTGATACTCTCCTAGTGAGTATTAGAAAAAAGTTCAAATTAATTAAAAAAATTAAATTTCACACCTGTTAAGTTCTTCGTAAAAACTGATAATATAATTTCTTATTTAAATGTTATCCAACCATTTAAATTCATATAATAATAGAAAAAAAACTTTTTGAAAAAAATTTGTAAAAATAAATGAAATAATACATGTAAATTATAACTGATACGAATAGAAAATGTTATTAACTATCTGATCAACGTTGGCAGCTCCAACTATAGGGGGGGGGGGGTGGAAGGGGGCGTAATTGCGATTGCATTTGTAGTATCCGTAACTAATAATTACTTGTCTGCAGCAAGCGTTGCTTTGGTTATGCGTACAAAGCCTACACCTGTCGCTTCTATATAAAGCGTCATCAAATCGTTAACCGCAGTACGTAATATACGCTTTTGCGGAAAAACCAATATCAATGCTTTTAAATTGTTCATAAATAATATACAATGTTGTTATACAAGCTGTCTAACAAAACGTTTCTTTTTTAAATATGACCAAAAATATATTTGGACCGTTAAATAAAGATTCTTTTTTTTCTTCTATTTTACATATTTCCTGCGTAAATAATGCAATTAAAATTTTATTTCAATGGAAATCTTTTTTATACTTGCATTTATCGTCTGACCTAAAAATCAAGTGGACCTTTAAATTGGAGAATGAAAATATTGATTGACTATTCAAAATAAAAAACGAAAAAAAAGAGAGAAATACATCAATAATGTAAAAAAGGGAGAAATTGTGTACGGTATAGAAAATTGACAATTGAAGAAATAATAAATATGAATCAACGGTGCAATAAGGCAAACAAAATTGTTTGAATAGTTGAAAATTTTTTTGTATTTATTAACGGTTTACAAATCATTCAATTTATTTATACAGTGTAAAGCCATTTCATTGATTTTTTTTGCATAATAAAGTTATTAAAAGCTTTTGAATTTTTTCTTGAATTTAAAATTTTATAAAATTATGTAACTTTACTCCAATATTGTAGTACAGATTGGCATTTTTAAAAATAACATTTATGGATTCAATCCCGAGAACTTATTTTTATATTTTGAGTTTCAACGTATGTTTAGTTTTAAACTATTCATTTTGCTATTTTGCAAAGTAGTTCAAAGATGAATAATTCATCTTTCAAATCTATTTGGGTTTGTTTGTAATCTTATAAAAATACACAAATTTAAAAAAAAACTGAAAATAATTTTTTAACTCTTCTTATTTCGGCATTTAAAAGATTAAGTTTTTAATTTTTTAAAATCGCACCAGATTATGTTTGCATGTTTAAACGCAAGCTCAAAATATTGTAATTTCGAAGCTATGTCAATTTTCTGCAGAGCAACAAAACGTTAAATTTTTAGTAATCTTTGTGTAAAATGGTCAAATTTTACTAAACGGAAATGTAAATTGTTTGTGATAGTAAAAAAAATGATGATTATATTTTAAGGCAATTTTAAAATCTCATTCCAGGAGACTAAAATTTTCAGATGGAAAATACTGTACACGAAATTTCACTTTAAGATCTTTATTGTGCAATATGTAAAATACATCCAAAGTTACATAAAACATAAAATAAAATAAACGTGCACGTACCAAGATTTGTATTCTATTTAAAATAGCTCCAAAATGCTATTTTGTATCAAAATAAAAAAAAGCCTTATATCAACGTCATAAAAATAGAAGCGCAAAAGCAAAAAAAAAAATAAACTAAAAAAGATAAACCCTTGAAAAAAGAAACACGAAAGAATACATTCCTAAACACGTCACTCGAAAAAATACATCCTCAAAAGATGAAAATCCTCCAAAAATAAAAGAAGAGCAGAAAAAAAATCCTCAAAAGCTTACAACAAACATTCTGACAATCTTTTTTTTTTCTTTGAAAAAAAAAAAAAATTTTTTTTTCATCTCATATATGTCTCAACGCCCTCGACATGCGTAATACGTATGCTTTCTCGCGCACTTGCTATTTTCGCAAAGCGCACATACTCGTTAACAAGCAGCTTTTAAAACCTTCCTCCACCTACTACTACTACTACTTCGAAAATACTCGACCTAGTGAGCGAAGGACGACGCAGGAAACAAGGCGGAAATGAGTGCTATGGAAAGAGAAAGGGAACGACGGAGAGAAAGACAAAGATGGAGAAAGCAGTATGATGTGCATGTGTATAGTAACAAACGCTAGCTAGCTTTCGCAAGCTCTGACTATTAAAAGCCATTTACGCCAAGCGATTTACGTTGTTTCATACACGATATTACCAGCGCGCGATCTATCCTCCTAATACGTTCGATAATCCTAAAATATGGGAAACATTATAATTTAAAAGGAATCATAATATTTTTGACGTTATTATTTGTTATAAAGAAATTGTGTTATTTTTATTGTTTTATAAATAGAAACATTCAAACTTTTGTCTAAAAAAAACATTACTTATGTTAACCACTGAAGGTATTTTGTTTTGTCCTAACAATTTATACACTAACTTATGTGTGCATGCATATGTGCATGTATATGTGCATAAGTTGTATGAGCGAACATCGGTTAAACGAAAATGCATTTAACGACGAGGACGACGTGCACATGCTATTACTTTGTAATCGACGGCGTATAGCCAACGACACGAGTAGTGGCGCTTTGCGTTTACTGCCATAGTCTTTGACTGTTGGTTATAACATTTTGTATCACCATAATGAACATTTTCTTTTTACGAAAAAAATTCAAACTCGCATTAAACAAATTGAAGATTTTTATTTTTCTACAAGTATTTTGGTCATAATTATAATACACAATAATCGAAATTTATGATATTGTTTCATGATTTGTAGAATACATTAAATTAAAGCCAGTGGGTTTCAATCATTATCTTTGGCACACATTGCTTGACCTAGTGAAATATTCGCGAATAACAGTTGCGGTATTACGCATGCACTTGTCTGCTTCTAATAGATATTACTATACAAATTATTATCGATTGGTTCGTTGAACTTTTTTGTTTTAATATTATATAGGGCATTATTGAGTTTTGCTAAATGCAGTGTACGGTTAATATTTTATAATGTGTAGATGAATATTTGGATGTTATTTTATTATTTGGTAGAAAAACTAGAATTAGAAACAATAATCCTTGTGATTGGTGAAATTTTTAAAAAATTTGTGATCTATTAATTTTTTAACTTAATTTGAATGGATTTAAATTTTAAAGAAAAATGCCTCTTTCCATTTATGTAAAATTTCAAACTATTAAAAAGTATCACATAAACAAATAATTTAGTTTTCAACTTATAAATTTATCAGATATTAATTCATCTTAAAATATTTTTTATCATTCGAGTAATAGTAAAATTTACTTGATGTAGTAGGTAATCGCAATGCGTTTATTTCTTATATATGAATTTAGAACCTAACTATATTCACTGAAGATATTCGTCATATTAAATTATCTATTTGCTGTGGTGTTGCGTCACGTGTAAACTTTCTATGAACAATGGGAAACATGAAAGTTATAGAATTGAAAATCAGCGAATACATTTAATGAATTGTTCAATTTCATAAATAAAAGTAGTTTGAATCAATAAGTAAAATTATATTAATTCTCATAATTTTGTTTTAATTACAGCGTTTGTTATGAACGATTGATAAAATATTCGTTTGGATTTCATTCAACACAAATGAAAACATAGTCTTGAAAACTTCATTACATTTTCATGTATGATCTACTGCATACCTATTTTGATAAATGTCTGACTTCAGCATGTTAATACTACTGAAAGTTTTTTAAAGCGTTTGTATGAAAAGCATTAAAAATTATTAAATCTACTGAAATTAAATAACTTTTGTATATATTTTTTGATTAAATTTGATATTTTCAACATAACAAAAGATTATTATTTTGCTTGGTAAGGAAAAGAAAAATAAAAAAAAAGGATTATTTTCAGTATCATTACTTTTTTTGAGTATATTACGTGTTTTTATTATACCGATGTAATCTTTCATTATTTTAACATATTTCCGTTAATTAAGCTATAAATTATTCATCTGATTAAATCAAAATATTATGTTTTTATCCTATTTAACGCTTAATGTTTAATCATTTGAACTTTATCAGTATGCTTTAAAATTAAAGCTAAGGCTACTCTGTATACATTTCATTGAGTCAACATGCAGAGTTTATGAAAGGAAAATTAAATTACCATAAGTTTTTGTTTATTTAATCAATATGAAAACACTTTGCGAAGTATACTATAACGTCGTATATAAACAAACCTATAGACTGTATCTTTGACTTTCTTTAACTTATAGTATATAAAGGGGGTTAAACTCATGGAAAAGGAGAAGTTTTGACCTGTTTGAGTAAATAAACCACTTGTTTGAATAGATCTTATTTAGTGAGTATAAGGAAGAAAAGGCTGAGGGGGTGGAAGAGGGGTGGTGCTGTTGGGTTTTAGTACTGGCATGTTATTTTAGGTCATGTATAGCATCTAAATGCTACAAGCGTACATAGAGAGAAGCAGCTGTGATTAGTAAAGGGCAAATTAGGTCCGGGGGTAAGAGGGGGTGTTACTACGGTTAGAGAAACGAATAGTGGGTCAATAGTTAATACAAGATGTATTTATACGAATGTATACACGCAATTAGAAGGGTGCGATTTTGTTATTCTTCGAGCTTAGCATTATAATATTTTATGGACCCATACACCCTATTTTATTTAGACCCCTTTTTTTTACCTTTTACGAGTAGGGTAAGTGTACTTAGAAAAAAAAGGAGAAAAAATTTTATTGAAATTTTATTTGCGCTTTAATGCAAGTGCAGTTACCTTCTAAAGTATTTCAATAAAAGAATTTTATTATATTGAAATAAGGGGGTGAAAAAAAGTGGGCAAGTATATGGAGTGGGGATGAAAAGAAGAGAAGAGGTTAAAAAAAAGGAAGAAGAAATTTTTCATCGTAATCGAGTATACGCGATATAACTATCAATAAAGAGGCGAAAATATTCCATTATAAAGCTCTAAAATGGTTTATTACCCTTTTTCTTTTTTAAAGCCAACAAAAATGAATCGGCTAAAGGAATATGAAAAGTGTATGAAGTGACTATAAAACAGGAAACGAATATAAAATTCCGCACCTATATACCTTTTTGAGTATTGTATACATTGTTCATAAACGTTTACCTCTATCTTTAGCCTCTTTTATTTACTTTTTTCTTTTCAGGGTAGTTCCCGGCTATTAATCGTAGCCACAGGTAAATGCGAGCAGGCACGAAGGAATATGTTTTTATATTATGATGAAAGGGAGAAAATTCCGAATAAAGAGCATATAAGAGTTTACGGCGATTGACCGCTGACCCACTTAAACAATACCGGCGGTTATTGCTATTTTTTACAATTTTACACTTTCACGCTACGGGTTTGCCTATTTGATTGCTTCTGGCGTGATCAAACTTTTAAGAACAATAACTTCAAATTTATACGGCTAGACCATTTATTTTTTACTTCGCTTTATTTTCAATATAGACCTGGTTGTTATTTTCATTTTTTAAAAAGTCTGTAGAACAATTCTACTAGAACTAATGAACATATCGTTTAAAAATAAGCAGCGCCTATTCCATCCATAATAGACATTAAATACCTCAAGAACCTTATAACTAACTATTTTAAAAATTTAAAAACTTACATGTGATGACATTAAACTTACACAATGAATTTTGAAATAATTCTATGGAATTCATCCTCTACTTTTCTTTCACTACTCTTAACTCTCATATACACAAATGAATTTTTAAAGTAAATTACTGTTTAACCAAACAATATAAAATAATAAAGCATACAGCAATGCCAAATATAACATCGACAGAATTACACTCGTATAGAATCGAGAGAAATGAACGTGGGCATGGTATACGCAATACCACAAGTGGTAAATTATCAAAATGTACATCCGGATGTACATCGGACATTGTGCTAAATGTATATACGTATATAGGGTTAGGTATATATGCATATGCATTTAATGTATGGTATTCCTATCTGAATTATTTCGCTGAGTGTTCTCGTTGGTTAAAATAAAAAAAATTTTTTTTATATTAAAAACAAATGAAAATGTTGAGTTTCTATTTGTTTTTATTAAAATATTACTGATTTTTACAAGATATAGTTATGTTTGAGTATATAAAAATATTTTAATAAAACGTTTTTGCGAAGCATTATAATGAAAGAAATAATTTTATTTATAAAGTTATTTAATTTATTTAAAATATATTTAAATTCAAATGAAAAAATGTTTTAATTAATGTATATTCTTTAAACTTTTCGTATCGAGGTAGTCAGTGGCTCAGTCGGTAGAGCGATGGATTCATAATCTCGAAGATCCGAGTTCGAATCCCGCTCTCGGCCAAATAACACAAGCACCACTATATGTTATATGTGCTTTGTTCACGAACACACTAAAAACCTCCGTCGTTAATTGGCATCGTAATGATGCACAAAAATAGCGACGTTAAATAAAAAAATATTAAAAATGACTATTCAAGTTATCACAAAATACGTTCTTTTTTATTGATAAATATTTTAATTAATCAAATTAGGAATTATTTCCTTATTTTGTTAATCATAATAAAAAATTACTTAGACTTTATCTTTAATTAAAAAAAAAAAAAGAAACAAGTGGCTCATCAATTTTATAAAACTCTGGTTTCCCCATTGAAAAAGCTTCCAGTATTTATTGCGCTTTATTAATGCTAAAAAAAATAATAATACCAACAACGGGTTTTACAGCTTAATCGTAAAAGATAAATTAATAAACAAAATGAACGTAATAGTTTACGCTGTTTATACGTTGTTGTACATCCGCAGCAATAAAAGTTTACCTATTGCGTAGCGAGAAAAAAAAAATAGGTGTAATTATTTTCTTTAGCGCTATGTTTGAAGCTTATACCAGTACTGGTGTGCGCGGGCTTTGTGAAAACATATAAAATCATGCGTCTCGTGGACGCCTGTTCGATTTAATTTCCGCGCCAGATGTGACGTTTATTTCTCAAGCCCGAACAATTTTTCTCTTTTTCTTTGCAATATCTCCTTTTACTTTCTGTCATCCATATCCCACAAAGAAATCTTATATACCATTTTCTTTCTCTCTTTTTGCTCGTTCGTTTCTTCTTTTCATCTGTTTCGCACTCTCGGGTTTTAAGGGCGTAAAACGGTAATTTATATCGCCACTCGCGCGCGGTGTGAAAAATAAATGATACAAAGAAAAAGAAAGAAAAGAACAAGACAAAAAAAAAAGGTAAAACGTGTATAAAGTACCGTGGCACAATGTGCAATTGCTTCGAAAATGAAATTTTCACGGATTACCTTTTGGAGTGAACGTATATATAATCGTCGTCTAAATGCTCTTGAGCGTATATATGTATACATGAATTTCTAGATATATAGATATAGTATGACATAGCTTTTCATTTTGTAAACGGAGGTTTTCGCTCATCCGCGAATGCGAATAGGAGGAGGTCCCTGGGATTGATGCGGCCGACCTACGCTTTTATATGGATTAAGCCCACCGGAAGTGCATTCACTAGAAGAGCTTCCCACCTTAAGTGCACATCGTATATATATATATACATACCATACCTCTTTCCTTGATCTCTTTCTCTTTAAACTCTCTTTCATTTCCCTCCATACGCTTTAATGCCTTTCAATGGCACAACCAACTCACTCTCTCTCTCTCTCTCTTTCTCTTTTGCTGATATCCTACGACAAATATATATGTGTATGCATGCTTTAAATACCGTTTTGTCGTGACTCTTCTTCTTTGCACAAAGTGTATATCCCTTGTGTTGATGTAATTTAGTGAAATGCAAGAATTACTTATGCTCACTTACGTCTATTCATGTCTTTTTTTTTCTGTTTTATACACATTAATTCAAGATATTTTATCAAACTGAAAGAAAATATTAATTGAAAATCATTTCGTTTTATAAATATTAAAATAATGCTTTTAAATTACGTAGTTGATTAAGCTCAAAAGAAAGCTCTTTATAAACGGTAATGAAATTTTTTTGCATTGTTCAAAGATTATTAAGAATGCTATATAATAATGATTCTCATAAATGCGAAAATAATTGAGAGCATTCTTATTTTACTTTCGTTTTGCAAATATAAATAACGCTTTGAATTTAATTTTTGTTAATTTTAATGAAAGATTTTTTGCAACAGAATTTAATAATAAAGTTAATTAATATTTTTTATTTAAAATCCTTTAAATTGATATTAGCATATGTTATAATAATATTCTTCATAATAAACAATGATTAAAGGTTATTTTTAAACAAAATGTATATTTATTATTAAAAACTCATTTTAATTTTACAATTTTTGTGAAACAGATTTTTATATTTTGTATATTGCATATATTAAATGCATAGCAAAAATGTGATATTATAAAAAGTTAAAGCTCGTTCTAAATAAAAATAAAATTTTCATTTTCAACTTTAAAATCAAAGTGAATTTTGGCTCTAGGTAATTTAGCGCGTAATTATTAGAATCCATAGATATAGAATAATTTTTTTTCCATCTTAAAAAGAAAATTATTTTTAGTCGCTAAAGCTTTCATTCAATATAAGAAAAAGACTAGGAGAAAACTAAAGAAAAAAAAAAATTAGCGATTGTTCGACTACTCCCGATGAAGATATCCAAGCAGCTTTTCTTCATTTTCTCCTGCAGCTCTTGGCCTCATTTTTTTGTAATATTACGTAGTCAGATCTCCCAAGACATTTTCTAACCTTTTCTAAGAAGAAAAAAAAGAAGAAAATAGAAAAAAGAAAGAACCCTTACGGATTTAAGCTCGAGTACTTTCGACTTAATCAAGCGAACTTTAGGCCTAGGCGCTTTTCTTCCTCTACTTCATTTTACCAACTAACAAGAATCCTAAAGTTTGCATATATATATATATATTACGTAAAAATAAAAAAAAGTAGATATCTTTATTTGGCCTTCTTTTTCTTATGAAAATTATGCGCATCCTCAACCTTTTTTTTTTCTTTTCTTTTACATTTTTTTTTCTCTTTTCCTTTGTCGACATTTTTCTTTGCTTGCAAATGAGTTCGTACCAACTTAAGAATGACGTTGAGTATACTTTAGATAAACTTGTAATTTTTTTTTTCTTCTCCTTTTATTTTATTTCTCCATTGCAATGCCGGAGCGCTTCTTTTAATGAGGCAGGTATTTGAGATTTTTCGGTTAACAACGCTACGTATAGCGCTGGGTGTAAGCAAACATTGATTCCAAACATTATGGTATATATATACGTATAGCTTAATTAGGAAGCGAGAAGCAAATGTTTGCGAATTAAAATTAATAATTTGCTCTTTAGTTTGTTTACCGGAGAAAGTTTAGGCTAAATATCCTGATTAAAGACTAAAATTTTTCATTACCCATAAATAGGATCGAATTATGAAATTAATCATTATTTTGTATAATCAAAACGTATGAATGTTTTCAATACAGATTATGAGTTTTGTGATATTATATTCCTTATCGATTTTTAATAAATTATTAATTAACTACTTATTTGCAGTTTCATGATTATGAAGAATAATTTAAAAATGTTAATTAAAAGAAATTACGATTTTATAAGATTGTTATGTTATAAAAATAACGAACTTTCAACGAGAAACTGAATACTACTTAATTTATTAATTTAAATTGTTAATTTTCAATTTAAATTAAAAAGATTGAGATTACAGTTATTATTTGAATTGATTATTATTTTTTATTCGAATCTATATATTTAATTCAATTGTTAATATTCATAAATTACTATATTAATATATAACATACATTATTTTTTATTATCTATTTTTAATTGTTAGAAAATAATCGGAACGTAAAATAATGCAGTATATAGTAAAACATGACGTTGCATAAGTCACGATATTATTCTACGATGTAAGCTCGAGCAAGTGAAAAAGAGAAGAGAATAAAAAAGTAAATGATGCCGGCAAGCATAAACATCCGAAAAAGTTTAAAAAGAAGGTCATCGCATTTAAAATTGTACTTGCATATGCAGCGTACAGGTGCATCTTTCCCCCCAACAGTTTAAACAGGTCGTCGTGAAAGTCGTCGGCAATGAAAAGACAAGAAAAAAAAACAGAAAGAAGAAAGAGGTCAAAGCTTATCCTCTCCCAAAAAAATATATAAGAAAATGAGAAGGTAAAGGGACATCGTGGAAAAAAAAAAGTGAAGTACACTTTTTCCAGCTTGGCCTCTTTCTTTCCTTTCTTCTCTTTTTTTTTTCATTCTCTCTGACATTCTATTTGTTTCCGCTAAGCGCACACCGGCACAGGAGTGTACCGGTGCATTTTATATTAGACGACTATAGAAAACAAGAGTACACTTGGCAAAGCACGCTGCACTACACTGCGCGAGAAATGTAAAAATTAATGGCTCGACGAAAGACGCTTCTTAAACTTAAAATGCATCACTTTTATTTTACTCTAAGGTTGTGAGAATAGAGAGGAAATTTTAAAAGAATTTAATATTAGAATTTTGTGCAATTAAGAGAGTATAAGCAAGTATTTAAAACATAATGTGATTTCATTAGTTTATAAAGTTACTAGTAAATTAAATATCATTACTTATTTTATATTTTATGGTATATTAAACTTTCATAAAGATGAATGAAATTTCCTCGAAAAACGTAATACCAAATTTAATCTATTAAGCAATGTTTAATAAAATTTGCAAAATTTTGTTAAAAAAAGATGTAATTTTAAAATTAGTAAAATTGGTCCCTTTATATATAAAGACTTTTAAGATTAATTTCCATTCATTTAATAAGAGCTTTCACGTTTAAGAGTTCCTACTACTGCAACATTTAATCCGTCTTTAGTCCTCAACTAAACTGTTCATTCGAATGAACTGAGACTAGGATAATCTCCTATTAAATAAGTAGAATATTACGTTGAAGAAAAAAAAAATGAATCTGCGAAGGAAGGGAATAAAAATATAAATTTTTTATATTTCAACGATAAATAATAATAAATAGGAAGATTATAAAACATAAATAATGTGCATATTTAATAATTCTTCTGTTGAAAATTTTTCGCGTTTATTTTTCGACTTCAGATTTATTCGTTTCTTTTATCTGACATTTTATATTATCTTTTTTATTGAATATTTTTCTAAAACGAAACGGATAATAATTTAATATTTATCGTTCCTTTTAAATATAAATATTTAATATTCAATTCCAATATAATACGTATGTTATTGAAAAATGCATAAGATCAATAGAAACTTCCTAGGGTTTTATTATTATCTAGCCGACGTTTTAATTTTCACTTTTATTACTGGTTTCCTGGTAAAAATTTATTAAAATTAGGTATATTAAATTTAATATAGAATTTAAAACAAAGTTCAATATTGCTTATGGATTTTAACGATACCTATTTAATTTAAAGTATTAATACTTTTATTCTAGTAAAATAAATTTCAAAAAGTGGAATATATAGTTAATTTTAATAACAATTGAAAAATTTGATATAATGCATTTAGCAGGATTCATTAAAAAAAAGCTAATAATCTCGAGAAAAAACTTTCCTTAATTAACACATAACATTTCTTTGAAAATCTTTTACAAATAAAATAGAAATTCAATATTCCTCTCAAACGAAATTTACTGAAATTTGAATATTTCCGATCTTTAATTAATTAACATCTCTAATAACATGCAACTTTTACAAGAAAGCTTTGCGTCGCCTACTTGTAAAGCTAAAACTTACGCTTAAAAGATACTTGTATTATGTATACATATCGGATTCAGTCATCTGAAGTAGCCTTGACTTCTTTTTTTACCTGCTAGAGTATCGTACATTTTTTTTCATTACTACTACTACTACTATCTCTCTCTTACTTTTACATCGTATCACGTTCTTTCATTTTTTTTTTATCTTTTCAGTAAAGTATAGAGAGTCACTTTTAAAAGTCAAATTGAGTTTAAAAATTCTTTAAACGCTTTATTGCTCGAGGCAATTTAAATTTGAATATCATTCGATTAGATAAGCAAGGGCCTACTGCCCTCTACGTTTTTTTCATACGCTATGTATGTCTATATATAGAGGAAAAAAATTTTCATTCATCCGCAGAAGAAATCGAGCTTTTACTCGCTTTTTTTTTTTGCAAGTCGAGTTCAGTGACCGCAGCGTTTTACTTTTGAAGGATTATGATTCAAAACTTTTCAAACTTTTAATTCTTACCGATTACTGTTTTATCTACTGTGCACATAATATATATTCTAAAATTTTTTATTAATGAGGTGAATGTAAAAGTATATTATTAAATAATATTTGATGAAATGCAATTTTTTGTATCTAAAATGTATTATTTTTTCTTTTACAGGTGAGTTACATAAATTATCGTTACATGAAATCTTCACAATAACGTAAATTTATAAATACACATTTTTCACATTAATAATATAAGAATTCATAATTCTTTCTATATTAAACTTTGTTTGGAAACTGAAAATTTTCAGTATTTTTTCTACGTTAGATATAAAGTGCAAATTTATTTCAAATAAGCTTTATAAAAGTCTCTAGACAGAAATGAATTTTCCTACCTTCAAATTTAATTCTCCTCATGATTTCAACATTTCTATCATATCTTTTTTTTTTCTTTTCTATTTCTCATCCGAACGCAGAGAGAGAGAGAAGAACACATTCAAGAATCACGTGCGATATGTAATAAGAACTCGATCAAATATCGATATGTGCATTTTTCTGACGTTCTACATTTTTCCTTCTCAACGCTTATTGTGCCTCTTCACCTTCTAGTATTATACTTTTTTTCCTTCTTCTTTTCTCATACTTTCGATCGCTGTGCACCCCGGCAAACTTTGTTTCTTTGCTATATTTATTTTATATTTCTTTTATACTTTTTCTTGTATACATTTTTCTCCATCTCTTGGATTACAAAATAGAATGCTCGGTTGTTTTTCTCGGTGTACCGGAAATATTTTTATGGAAAGACGAGCTTAATCTCGTGATTCGGGATGATGAATTTCAAATGTCGTTTGTAAATAACAATTTCTCTATTTTATTTGCGAATGGATTTTTAATTTTTTGCAGTTATTAATTTGTAATTAGATAACAAAATTCAATATGTTTTATTATCTAATATTTTGTTTCATACTTTTTTATAAGTTTTTTATCAGCTGGTTTAAACTAATTTTAAAGAAAAACGATACTTTAACTTTTTTTTTCTTATCATCCTTAGTTTAAAGTTCATTTTAAAATTTACAAACTTTAAGTAAATAATGCACACAAATATAATTATCATAAAAAATATCTTTCATCGTGAAGTTGAAAATAAGTTATGATTAAATAAACAAGTTTACTTTCTCGTCGTTGTTAGTTAAAAAAATAATCAATAAGAATCATCGAATGAAAATTTATATTAAATTTAAAATTGCATATAAATCACAAGAAGCGTGTTACAATAATATCGTTGGCACTGAAATTTCGAAAAAATTATTGCTCGTCGTAAAAAATTTTTCAAGAGTATTGTGAATACCGTGCAATCACTATATAGATAAAATATCACAAATCAATGAAAAAAGAGAAAAAAAAAGGTATAAGATCGAAGAGTCGAATATATCCCTTTTGGAAAAAGAAAGAGAGTCATAATGTAAGCGTAAAAATTCAATATCGTACCGACAGTAGCAGAAAGAAAATTCATATCTCTTGTTACTCGAAGCGACGACTACTACTACAATCAGAGAAAGAGAAAGAGAAAGCTTGCGATCGCGATTTACTTCTTTTATTTTTCACAAGGCAAATTTCAACAACGTTTTCTCTCCTTCTCAATATATAACTATATATCTATACAATAACGTAAAGCATGCCTTTTTTTCCAATGGGCTAAAAAATAAAATTAGGAGCCGGCAGCACAGAACGACGTTCCTTTACTATATATATACACATAAATACATAAAGAACGTAAAAATGTGGATGAAACGTGCAGACAGAAAGGTCGAGGAAAAATGAAATCATTCCTTATTACGTTATATCAGCACCCCCCGTGCAAGCTCGGTTTGGCTTTTTTTTCTCTTTTTGCGTTCTCGTATTATACACTGATTGGCTTGGACATGAGGGGGTTACTTCTTCTTCCTCTTTTTTTTTTCTCCTCCTCCCTGTCCCTTTTTCATTTCTCTCGTCTCTTTTACTGGATTTCATGTACTCCTCTTTGGGATGTTTTAAGCTTATATTCTCTCCTGCTCCCTTTTATACATGGAATAGAATCCCGTGAAATATAAGGACTCTTCTTTTGACTCCCCGACGCCTTCCGGTGGACGGACGGGAAAGAGGAGGTGTGGGATAACGCGTGTTAAAAGGGCTGAAAAAATATGTATGGCCTGATATGTTGAAATTATATAAGAGCTAAAAGATAGCGAAGGGTCAGCCTTTACTCAACTCTTTTTTTTCGTATTATAATGCTTTTAAATTATTGAGTTTAATGAAAGAGAATTTGAATACGGGGAAATTCAGTTTATTTATGTAATGAAGTATATTGTGTAAAATTAATATGATGGAGAAAATTTTAATAGGGAAATTATTATATTTTATTTTAACTATAGAATATTTTAAAATTTTTGTAAAAATACTATATATGTAAAGAAAATCGATACTTAAAAGTTAACTTTTGATAAACTTTTAAAAAATTTCCCTTATTTTTCAGTCACTTTCCCAAAGAAACTTTACTTTTTAGGTTAATGCTAATGATAAATACTATACTCACGAGAAGAATATCAGGGTCGCGGATAATAGATTTTGATATAACTTTAAGATAATATATTTTCTCACCTAAAGTATATAAAGAAAGCCATGGCATTTTAGTCTAATGTACGATATAAAAATTGTTGCATAATTTTCAAAGATTTTTTAAAAATATAATGACGTTGATAAGCATTACTTTTTAAAGAAAACTCTAAAGTTAATTTTATAACCACCTTGTAAGAGATGAGATAAATCTAATTTGGTTGAAAAATTTATTTTCAAAAAGCTCAACTTACAAAAAAAATAAATATCATAAAAATCATATCTTTTTTTTAAATATAATATGTTTAACCAGGTTGAAGAGCAGTTAAAAAAATTATGACTTTAATTTGAAAAAGCCAAGTTCAAAAATCTTACAAATTCTTATAAGTATTAAAAAAATTTGATTTTAAATGTAATAATTACATTTGAAAATAAAACATAATCATAGAACTTACAAATACATAATTTTAAACAACGTAACATTTATTATTCTAAGTACTAAATTGAAAAGCATAGGATATTTGTTTCAAAAATATGTAGCATTCAATTTGTTATGTTTAGAATTTTTGTTAAATTTTTTTCCTTTTCTACGAAACACGAAACAATGAATACGTCTCTGAAAATATAATTTCAAAACTCTGTTTTCGTGTCCTGAATATTAACCGTATATGATTACAAACAAAAGTTTGCGAGTTTTATCGCGGCCAAACTTTTTAATTAAAATATTTCGTACAATTCTTATTCTATTTAATGAATTACTAGATTTAATAATGAGAAAAAAAAGTAGCGTAGCCGAAAAAAAAGTAGCACATTGCAAACTTTATACCATGTCGTTTATTGCCTAATAGATTTTCCTAAATAAATAAAGATTTAATTAAGAACAAGGATTTGCTGCTGTAGGGTTATTGTATTTTCTTGAAATTTATTTATTTTCTTATATAAAACACCTTATTTTTTAAATCTTATGTTTGCAGACGAAATTTTCTAATGAACTTTTAAATTAATAATCTCAATTAAGGACCTACTCTTAAGAATAAATTGAACTTTCTAAAACTAAGTCTCGCAAGAACTATTTTTCATTGCAACAAATTGACTGATCATGGAAATCTCAAGCAATTTTAATACTAATTAAGCTCGTGCAAGGATTTCACAATCGAACACTTTTCAAAGGTATTATATTTTCTTTTTTTTTAATCTCTTGATTTATTTTTTTTTCTATAGCGCTGCTCTGTTTGACGCCCGTGCATAGAGCCTTTTGTATTTGGTAAAAAAGAGCGAGAGATAAAAAAAAAGAGCGTTGGAGCGGATTAAAATTTAAATGAGAAACTCGTTTGCTGATCTGATGTATAGTCAAACCTCACACAGAGCGATAAGAGAGTAGAAAAAAAAATAGAGGACGATAAAATTACCTTGCTCGATAGCGTGAAAAAAAAAATAGCGAATACTTTAGCATTACATTTTCAGCAACTTGATTCATTTGTTAAGCATACTCGAATGAGAAATGTAAGAATTGTTAAAAATTTAATGCCAATGAACTTCGGAGATCTTGTTTACGCTGAAGCTTACTTGGAAAAAAAAAGGTGAGACTACTTTAAGATTAGTATTTAAGTAACATGGTTCTTTTTTTTTTGTAGATTTTACGGCAGCCGTGATAAAAGAGTTAATTCGGAATCCTTGAATTATTCAAATGTTTGCTAGAACTTTTTTTTAGATCGGAGATAGAAGGTATTTTTTAATAGAGAACTTATGTAGCGACGGTTGATTAAGATATGAATAAATATTCTAAAGAAAATAAGAACTTTTAAATTAGTCTTTTTGTAAATTTTGTCATTGTTTAAAAAATAGATCACAAGAAATTATTTAATTAATATTTAATACTATATTTTTTTGAGGAACAGATTAAACGAAAATTTAAAACTTAATTAACGTTTGTTATTTTGTTTTATTTATCTATTGACGTCATATCCATCGCATTGAATAATAAAGAAAATAAAAAGATTAATAATCTTTATTACAAATATATAAGAGCACAGGGCAATTCAATATTAAAAATTCTAAGAAACAACTTAATTAAATTTTTCTTTAGTTTCTGAATGATTCTATTTTACTTCTAAATTTACAAATATATTTGTCGAAAATTTTCGTTAAACTACCATAAAATTCAACTTCTATAAATTGTTTGCCTAATAAATTATCTAATAAAACTTTGTTTTCTATAAAATTCATCAGTTTAGTTTTCTTACCAATTATAAATAAAACAAATTACGTAACAGGAATAATGTAAAAAGTGTAACTAACTTTTAAAGTATTTACTTTACGAAGTTATAATAGTATGTTCCTGGAATGCAATATTTGTATATGGAAAAATATTTTATTTTAATTGTGATTAAAAATTTTACTTATCCAACTTTCAATGGCAATTGATATTTACAAATAGATAATATTAAATATAGATTTAAATAACAATGGAAAGTTTTTAAATTTTTAATTACTTTGTTAAATTTTTAATATCGTTAAATATTATTTTTTTATTGAGTGAATAAATCATTTATTTTATGATATAATAGAATAAATCATTAAAAAAAAGGCAATACAGCAATTCCAAGTTACTAGAAAATATTTTTTATTTTATTTAACGTCGCTGTATTTATGCTATCATCATGATGCTAATTAGCGACGGAGGTCGTTTCAGTGAGCTTGTCAATAATGCACATGTGACGTACAGTGGTGCTTGTATAAATTGGCCGAAAGCGGGATTCGAACTCGGGCCCTCAAGATTACGAATCCATCGCGCTACCGAGTGAGCCACTGACAATCTCTAAAATAAATGATTTTAATAAGCATTTTTATAAAAATATATTCCTATAAAAAATATTTTATCGCAATACTTTTTCTCAATAATAAAACCAAAATAACGTCTAAATCATATATACAAACGCAAAACTTTATTTACCAAAGGAAATCAAAAGTTCGGTAAAACAAACAACTCATACAGAGCAGCAAATGAAAGAAAAGAAAACGCATGAATTGTATTGAAAAAAAAGCTAAATGATGTATATGAAAGCATTTTCATAATCATTGATTCCATTCAGCATTGAAATCCATCGGTATAAATCGACCTCGTTATAGTTTTCCAATGAATGACCAAATTCATATATCGGCTAGACTAAGAGAATTTTGGAACAAAAGTGAATGGAAAGTGTATACGCGTCGTTTGATCGTTTTCGGTCTAGTAACGGGGTTAGTATTAGGTTGTGTATATACACCAAATGATTTTGTACCTATATACGTGTTAAAACGATGTGTGTATGGGTATATAGTTTATGCACGACTTGTTACAGAGCTTATAACTTTCTAGTGAAACGAGTATATGCACAGCTGTGAAATGACAAACCACATTGCATGTCGCTTTTTGGTCTTGTCTATTTTATGATTGATGCATACAAATATCCAAAAAACAATTTTAATATTTAATTTGTTGATGTTATTAATGAATCATTATAATTTCATCAAGATCCAATAATTTTGTCCAGTAAATATTTGTCAAACTACTTAGGTTTAAATAAGTAATTGTTTAAAGCTTTATGAATGCGAAATATTAATTAATTTCTATAAGTATTTTAATTTTCAAATATTTTATAAGTATCTTAATTTTAATGATTAATGACTTTTTTAACAAATTAAAAGTCTGGTTGAATTAAATTGGTCACTGACACGTTGCTTGAATGATATGAGTGCATTTTGCAGAACTAAGCGGTATTGAAAGCGACCAGTAATTAGATAAATGACCATAGTCAATCTCACGTTTAGAATATGATTTTTTGTATGGTAATCATTTGAGTGGCTTGCTTATTGAAAAAGTCAACGGTAGGAGGTAATATTTGATATTTTTTGCGAAAAAGGATTCGATGCCAAATTTACCAATATACTTTGACAGAAAGCTGCAGCTTGTTTGTCTAAGATTACTTAAAGGTTTTCCTTTGCTGCATATAGGGGAGGTCTAGTTTATAAAATGTATAATACAATTTTTCAGAATATAATTATAATTTGAAACCAAAAAGTATATCAACAAAGTCTAAGCCAAATTGTTATTTAATGAATTAGAAAAATAAAATTTTACAAAATTCATTTACTAAAATATATATAACTCTCACGAAAATAAGCGGAAAATTATTTTAAACCCTTTGAAAAGTTGTATTTTTTTCATTTTTTAATTTGAAAATAGGAATTTTTTTATTTTTTACTTAATATTGTTCTAATTTTTCATTTTTTATTTAATTTAATTGTATACGTTGTAAAAAATTTTTTTGCTGCACTTTGAATAATTGAATTTCTTTATTTCACACTAAAAGTTTCGAGATATCGAGCTAACTTGTACACAACATTTTTTAAATTGGATCCTACCCGAATGTGGAATGGAAGGTGGAAGAAAAAATGGAATGAAATAGATACAAAGAAAGTTAATAAAAATGTGAATCCTAGATACGTTAAAGTCGTAAAGATAGAAGAAGTAACCACCAAATTTTTTCTTTTTAATTAAATGATTTTAAATAGCAAAAAATTTTATATATTTTTCTACGTATTTTACAAAGCAATACAATTACAAATATTACTCAATTCATAATTTATTATTCAAAACAAAGCACAAATGAAAACAATATTTTGTGTTCGTACATTGATGTATTTCATATTAATTATAAGATTAATTCAGATGAAAATAATTCTAATTCTTAGTTCTAATTACTAGCACACCCTTATCTCCAAATCAGACGAAAAAAAGAAATTATAAAAGATTACGCATCATCGTAAAGCAGCAAATTTTATTGAGCTTCTTAAGCCCATTCAATCCCAGGAAGCTTAAGCTATATAAGGAAATCACTCTGCAAAGAAGAAAAAAAAGAACTAAAATAAGCCTCACGTATAGGATATGTAATATACACTAGAAAAGCTATAATCGGAAATTCTTCTCCCCCCCGATATTCCTCTAGTACATCGTTATATTCGATTACGTCGTTCCAAAAGCTAGTTTCAGGATTATTGAGATAAAATAAAAAATCAAAGTCTATTCGTCGTTACGGCTTATTACTTGTATACACGTTCATATTTTTATTTTACTGTTTACCAACCCATTTTATTTTTTGTACAGATGTAGGACAACGGATATACAATTATATTTGAAAATAAGCGTGCATTACATTTGTTTACATGGTATACTTGACACATGATTCTAAATACATAGATTTTTATTCAAAAGAAAAGGTATTATGGAGATATAATTTTGAATCAGCCTAAAAGTCGAGGATATCCAGAAATTCTACATTTAACATCTTTCTCGTGTATATTTTCATCTTACGATGCGCATATAGATGTCTTATTCAAATTTTCTTACAATAAAAGCAAAAACCAATACATGTATTACAAGAATGGCTAAGAAAGAGGATATCCTAACTATTTGAAAAACGTGTAAAATGAAAAATAATAGTATGGATATAAAAATGTATGATAGGTAATGATGATGTAAGGTGATATTTGGATGCATTTTAAATTGACTAATATTATGTATCGAACAAAATAACGACTTACAGAGAATAAATGTAATTTCAAAGAATACTACACGTACAATACGTATTTTTCTAAAACAATATTTATACCAGTGAAAATTATATTTATGAGCAGCGTAAGTCCGTTGGTATGTAATGTATGTGCAATGCGATTCGAAACAACTGTTGGGTTCGGCTTGATCCTTTTTGTTTTTGGTAAATCGTTTGGTTAAATTTATCGATGTTCTTTTTTTCTTTTGCTGTAACGACTTGATCTTCAAATATATTTTGGAAGAGGGTTAGAGATTTATTATAAGGTTTTTACTTGTTTCGATGGAGTAAATTGGATCGAATGTCTGGGAGAATTAGGAGTGATTTTTGAAAAGGATTAAATTTTTATTTACGTTTATGGATTTTACGATTGATTTGATTCTAGTGTTTGATGTAATAGATTTTTTTTTCTACTAAATTTTTTAGAAATTAGAATTTTGATCAATTGTGTATATGTTTAATAATTAATAAAATTATGAAGAACAATTTTAAAATACAGGTTTACGATTTCAAAAAGATTTTATATGGAGGTCGTCAGTGGCTCAGTCGGTAGAGCGATAGGCTCGTAATCTTGAGGGTCCGAGTTCGAATCCCGCTTTCGGCCAATTTATACAAGTACCACTGTACGTTACATGTGCTTTGTTAACGAACACACTGAAAAGACCTCCGTCGCTCATTAGCATCGCAGGATTGCATAAATACAGTGACGTTAAAAAAAAAGATTTTTGAAAAATTTTTATCATGAAATGTATGGTTTAATATTTTTTTTTTTTTTTTTTTAAACAATAAGATTAGAATTTTGTGAATTAATTTTAAAAAATATTGATGGATGAAAAATAGTTATAATGCGATGAAATAATACGCAAAATGTAAGTCAAATATCAATATAAAGTAATATTAAATAAGATATATAAACAAATGAGCGAGAAATAAACAGTAAATATACTCACGTCATTGCTTGCACTCTTGACGGTGTCAATAAATATATACATAAAATAGAATAAAGTAAATAAATCAATAAATATTAGAATTGGTATTTGTTTAAATTACCATCTTAACATAATTCAGTGAAGATAAAGAAGATGTAAGTTAAAATATCCAGTTTCTGGATACTTTGAAATCGTACCTTAAAACCTAGATTGTTATTAATATTTAATAATTGTCCAGGCTTTGAAGCTAATTTCAAAACATTCAGAAACTGTATATTTAACTGAAGCGTACTGTTGATTAAAACCTTTAAAACATGAATGATTTCATATCAAAACAAGAATGGAATACCAGTGGAATAAATTTTTTTCCAATCTCAGCACATTGTAATATTTTTGAGATTTTTTATTTTATTCCGAATGAGGTTCTTAGGCATTAAATTGGCAAAAAATATTATAAATTATCCAAAAAATTTAATATTAGTACTCAACCAGTCCGAAGATTTCTCATGAAGTAAGATAACGCTCAATTCATACAGGATTTTAGAATTTTTCATTTATAAGCTTTTTATCAAAATTCATGGAAATATACAAATTGAATGAGCGAAGACCATATACCATGCAACTAAATTTTTCAGTGACAGCATCTATTTGCATTTCCATCAAAATTTAGGACCGAACACAATACTAAAGCTCTAAAAGGTTTCGAAGAGGGGAATACGGATTCCATCGCCTA
The DNA here is from genome assembly GCA_017163975.1 of Anastatus disparis. Taxonomy (NCBI): domain Eukaryota; kingdom Metazoa; phylum Arthropoda; class Insecta; order Hymenoptera; family Eupelmidae; genus Anastatus; species Anastatus disparis. Next base: position 3,014,632 of record JAFFSR010000227.1, read on the forward strand.
AGTCAATGCATATAGAAGGATTAGAATAAATTTTATGTATGATTTGCAAACTAGCAAAACAAGTTGCCCTCTCTTATCTACATTAAATTTGAGCAATGCATCAACGACCCATCTCTCAACAGACCGCGCTGCTCGTCGTGATAATTTCAACCCCTCGTTCACACTCGGTTCGGGACACTTAAATATTAAATCTATAAATCATGAATTTATAAAATTTCTCTTGATGCACGCGGAATGGAGAAACTCTTAGCGTTGCTACTGCTCAATGTGATTTATCAGCCATCATAGATGCAACTGTTTATTCTCTGAACGAAAAACAAAAATTAATCCCATATAATCCCATTATCATCGATTTGTCCCAAAGACGAGAATATACGATTAATTAAAATTCATCATTAAAAAAAAAATATTTCTATCCAGATTAACATATTAAATTAACAACTTACAAATATTCAAATGACTAGGATATACAATTTTTATGAGTAATACATCCTATTAACTTGTGAATTCGCATTGTATCACGAGAATAAATTACAATTTTAAATAGCTTCATAAAGTATGAAATTTTAAAAGTTTTATGTCGCCATAAATTAACATTAATGTTTATGTTTTTCATAAAACAATAGTAAAGCACAATAATCGGAGCGAGGCTTTATTCAATTTGTGTAATGCGTTGTATTAACACATGTTTTATTATAATCCGCGCGTGGATAAAGAGGGAGAAATAAGCGTCGTAATAAAGTCATCCTTTAAAGTTATTATTATGAAGTGGAAAATAGCTCGATAATGAGTATCACTCGTGAAAAAAAAAAAAAAATTCTTCAAGCCTCGTTTAGCTGAGAATTTACAACAGAGCTTTTTAAAAAAAAAGAGGAAAGAATGAGAGAAGAATTAATGAGAACGAGATTAAAAGGAAAGGGAAGTGAGAAAGAAAGAATGCAGACAAGGCAGTGGGCGAATACATGAAACAAAAAAAAAAGAATGGGTTTGCGAAGTCAACAGTGGAGAAAAATTAACAAACGGAAATGAAAAAAAAAAGCCTTTTACGTGTATTATTCGTGTGTTTTCATCATGTAACTCACGGTATTTTTCAATTCTCTCTCTCTTTTGTATCTCGCTATAGTCTTTCCATATTTTTATTTGGTTCTAGCCAATCTCTAGTTTTTTTTTCTAAAAACTTTTTTTGTTCATTCCACTCTCTTCGATCGAAAACAAAAAGTATTACCTTCCAGGACTGCTGTAACACATGTAACAAAGTAACGAATCGGCACAACTGTAAAAGTTCATAGGTTGTAAAAATTTTATTTTTATTATAAAACAATGTTTTTTAAATTTGAAAATAGCAGACATTCAATTTTTTTATTTTAGTTTCTTTGTTGCAATGGTAGGTATTTTTTAATATAGACTTTTTATATTAAGCCATTCGAATAGTTTCAAAATTAATTTATTTAGGTTTTACCATGAATAAAAATTGAATATTTTTGTTATTAAAAAAATTAGATATAATTGATTATAATAAATACAATGAATATTTACAAATTATACATTATCTGTACAGCTGTATGCTTGTCTGACCATATTACACCAGTTTCTACTTCGATGAATATCAGTATATTATACGTTTCTACAGAAAGAATAATGTAAAAACTCAGAAAATGTAAGACTTTGAATAGTTAGAAAATCTTATTATTAGAAAGTGTAAATATTATAACATTATCAGAACATGTTATAAAATTATTATAAATAAACAATAAAAATTTCAAAATAATAAGATAAATAAAACCGTAAGGATAAATTAAAAGAAAGCTCCCTTGAGTACGGATAAAAATCCGATATGTATCTACTGAAGTCAGATAAAATAAAAAAGTACGAGAAGAAAATGAAAGCAGACAGCTATAGCAGCAAGTGAAAAAGACAGTTGCACGGCATCCAGTTACAGCATCGGCATGTTATCCGACCTCGTTGCCATTAAATTCATTTTTTTCTCCTTTTTTTTTTAACATATAAATATACACCTACACATTTACACACACATACATACACATAAGCAAAGTTACCGCATGTTTTTCCACCATTTTGGAGTTGGCGAGTTGCTGGGTTGGTAAAATTGCCAAGCAGAGAGAGAGCGGGGAGGAGAGGTGAAAAAAATAACAAGCTCTATTTTTCACAATAATTGTCAGCCCTTGCGCGAAAGAGCGAAAGCACTTTCATATATCCCTATGGATACAAAATTAACTATACTACACCCTTTTTTTTCACGCGCTTTATGTATATATACTCTCTTTTTTTCAATTGTTATTTTTTTTTTTCTTTTAGTTGGTTGTTTGTGTATATAGCTACGGCGTGGTCTCTCGATTTATTTATCTCATGTGCATTTAAACGCACCAGCACATATACCACGCTAGTGTGTATAATACTTTTGCTGTTTTCGTGTATATACGTATATAAATATATATCTAACCGCGCAAACTCGCTGGTGGCTTGGTACTCTTTCCGCTTGTGTGTTAAGATTAATGCGACGCACTGTCGCGAATTTCGACTCTCTTGGCTTTCGCTGCTTTATTTATTGAGTCCAGTTGTTTTCGCTTTTTTTTTTTAAACTTTTTTTTTTTTTGTTAAGCATGTAGCTCTTGCGCTTTTGTTGTATTCATTAAATTGGCGTATTTATTAGCATACGAGTTTGGGCTTGTAAAGGCCGAAACGAAATATTGCATTGACTTGTACTTCTGTGGAAACTTGTTTTGTTTTTCTTTAATATAAATTAATTACAGTTAATACAGTGTTGTTATTATATTTTGAATAATAGGTGTAAGTTAAGAATATAATTTAACTGCATAAAGAATAAATATTAAGGTAAATCTATGCATTTTTTCATTTATCATTTATTTATGTGATATTACAAGAATTAAAATTTAAAAAAAATTAGATGCAATTAACAAATTTAATTTAATTTTAAGAAAATACTTTAAATAAATATTCATAAGTAAAAACATCTAATTTTATTTTTTAAATACTTAATAACACTAATTACTTTTAATATTCACAAAAATACATAGTTTATGAATATTTAAATTTTACTAATAAACGTTTCAAACCGTAATAAAGCCGTATCATAAAAATTAATTAGTTTGTACCAATTTTAATAATTTAAATTTATTAAATTTACTGATATTAAATGAAATTAAAAATTTCATATTTATGATTATTTGTACTTTAGATTTTAGAAAATAGCTATTATATTTAAAACTTTTGTCATAATTTTATATTAAGTAACTGTGTATTTCAATATAAGTACTTAAAATAAATTAAAACAGACATATGTAAATTATGCTTCATATTACTAAAAGTAAATAATTAAATTGTAATTTAACATCAATTTAAAAATAATACTAAAAAATTATTAGAGTTATAGCAAAAATATACTTAAAAAAGTTTTAAAAACAGTAACTGTTTGTCAATTTTTTAAAATATTTCAATAATAAAAAACTATTAAATATAAGTTATAAGAAAAAATGCAGTTACCTAAAATAAAACTAATAATTTATGTTCATTGATAATTACTAATATATTTTTTTTATACAAGTTCCTATACAGTCATAGTATATATTTATTTTATTTGTTATTTTTTTTCGTTTTCTTCACGAATCCTGAAAAGATAGATTTACAAAATTTTTGGATTTCGATATGAATCTATATCAGAACTCCAAATTAGGATTGTTTTCTAGAAAATAGGAAATATTTTGTTTGTATCCAATACAAAAAAAAATTGTTCGAAAATTCATGAGAAATTTCCAAAGAAATGTCGATCAAATAATTTATTTTGAAAAATAGAAAATTTTTATTTCAAATCATGTATACTCTTAGTAACATCAGGTATAAATGAATATATATGATAAAATCAGATGTTTTTAGTTTACGTTCTTTGTTATTAGCCTAAATTACCATTGGCTCTTTAATTGTAATTTTCATATTCTGCATAATAGTAATTATAGTTTACAGATAAATTTCATTTATGTTGTTTTAATGAGAGGTCGTCAGTGGCTCAGTCAGTAAAGCGATAGATTCGTAATCTCGAGGTTCCGAGTTCGAATTCCGCTCTCGGCCAATTTCTACAAGCACCACTGTACGTTACATATGCTTTGTTCACAAACATACTGACGACCTCCGTCGCTAATTAACATCGTCATGATAGCTTAAAACAGCGACGTTGAATAAAAAAAATATTGTGTTTTTAGATCATCTATCTCGTACATATCTGCATTTTAATTATTTTTTTATTTTTACAGGAAATCTTAAATAAATAAAGATATACTTACATGATTCAGTGAATTAAATTATATTTTTAGTTTTTGTAATTTCATTACAAAAACTACTATTTCGTTTCCACTTTTAAATTTCAAAACATGTAAGAAGTGTTTTGAAGTAATTTTATTTATATTTAATAAAGTGAACAAATTAATCAATTATTCAGATTTTTTATATTTCTAATAAAAACATCATTTAGATTAACGAGAGACAAAGCTAGGTACCATGGATATTCGATTTGAAAATCTTTATATACTGTCGAATCAATTATAAATTGAATAAAGTATTGCGTAAAAGAGTAATTCATTCGTATAATTTTAAACACAAGCCTCAATCTTTTTTGTTTTATTTTCTGTTGTAACTACAATACTTAATATTCTGTGAAATTTCCGATTTTCAAAAGCTTTAAAATCAATGATTGTTTGTAATACATAAAACCACTTAAGTCTTTCTACGATATCTATAAATAATCACAACGAAAAATATGATAATTTAATCTCAAACTACCAAATAATAAAACTACAATATTTTTTAAATAATGTTTGTAGAAATCATTTCATCTTAACGTAAATTAACAATGTATTTGAAAATCTCATTTTAAAAAAATAAATTTAAAGTTTTCGTACCTCTAAATGACTATAAATTGTATTTGTAAATTCTATTCGTAAATAAATATCACAATAGAAAAAAGAAGAATCAGTTTTGTTTGCGAGCTCATCGATTTCAATTCAGTCAATACTTTATTTCTTAGCCCATTTAACCTTTCTATGATGCTTATTTTTGCCATTTTACTAGGAATCTGCGCAACGCTCAATAAGTATATAAACTGCAGAAGCTGAGAGCTCGTTAATCCTTACAACTTATACATACTCACGTACACACTTATGCACTATATGTTTACATGCGAGTGTATGGGTTGCATTAAGCGTAAGACTATTGCATTATATTCCTCGTGTACAGCATAGAAGATATCTGAGCAACTTATACATTGGCTGTTTTTTTTGTAGAAAATGGGCTCTTTAAAAATCACTAAGCATGAAATTTGAAAATAAAAAAAAGAAAACAAAAAGAAGGTAAAAAAAAAAGACCGAAAGCATTAAATTATGATTTTGGATACGAGCCAAGGTAGAAAAGACTAAGGCGCCGTTTGCAACGCGCGCGCGAGAATCCCACCTTGATTTATACAGCCAATTTCAAAAATGAGAAATGCCCGTATCCAAATTGAAATTCTACTTTCGTAAATAAAAACTTATTGTATACTATTTCACTAATTATTGTTTTAATCAAATTATACAATATCCACGCTTTGTTATTCATGAAAAATTTGATTTGAGAAAGATTTTCAGCGTTGAATTTTAAAATTGAACAAACATCATTTTTTTAAATATTTCATACATTGAATTTCATTTCCACACAATTGAATAACTTCAATAATTTATACTTTACGTTATAATTGAGATTAATATTTTTTTGATTGACATAATATACTGCACCAGTCAAAAATTCATAAAAAATTTTTTATTCAAAAGCTTTTTCTTAAATTTAACATTCTCTTAACATGAAACATTTGGATTTTTGGTAATACGAATTTTATTTTTGATTGACGACTGTTCTGAGCATTAACAATTACTCTCTAAAAATTCATCTTGTCCATAACGAAAGATTTTTTTATTCTATCAGAATGATTTAAAATATATTAAAAATCATCTACAAAATATTATTCTACCCACTCATTTATTTTATTTAAGTCGGAAAACTTCGTATTTCAAAAGACATGAAGTTAATTTTCATTTAACACCTACGTTTGACATTACAAATTATTCTTCAAGACTTTAGTCGGTCTACACTGAATGGCTTTTCTCCATAAACGTAATAGAAAAATGATCGTAGCTCTTGCCATTTGGCAAAATTTTGCCCTGGAATTACCTTAATATAAAGATTACATTTTTCATGATTTTTCTGTAAATTTGAAGGAAAAGTTTTTCATCAATTTATTTTAAAACTTTTGAATAAAATGTATTTTCGAAATGGATACCATTAAAAAACGAAAATCACTTTTATAAATTGACAATAGTGTTATTAAAATAACTTCCACATATTATAAAAATTTAAAATTTAATCTTCAATTTGAAATGTTTTTTTTAAAACTTTTTATTCTGTGATTAATAGAATCCAAGATATTATAATTTAGAGTAAACCTTTCCAGTACTTTAACATTTTTACTATTTGCATAATCTTCCACCTTTTATTAATGCATTTTCTTGATGCATACATCGAGATGAAATGTGTTTTAAATGCATTTTTAAATAACATTTGAAATTAAAAAAGGAATTAAAAACCAAAATTCTGAATAATAATCGACTATTGATTTAGCAAAAATTATGCGCTACGCTTTTTTTAGAATTTTCAAAGTTTCTGAGATAACATTGAACTTTTCAAATAATAACTTCACCAAACTTTTTTTACATTATTTTGTGCTCTTTTCGCAGTATAGTTTCTATGATTAATTCCTAAATCAAATAATACTATCCTCAAAATAAACACATTAGTAAGCGCATGAATAACGTTCAAATATACTGTGTTAATGCGTTAAATAAGCTCGCAACTAATTTCCACGAAAATATCAGAGAGAAATAGAAGAAAAGAAGAGAAATAGTTCCGGTGAAATTGTAACGGCAATAAAAACCTTTAACTCGTGCCTCACCTATATATTGCTCATTGAGAGATTGTTCAATAACACCAAACAATCGTATAGCTAGCTCCTATCATTTAAGTACAGACACATACACAAAGAAAAACATTAAATGCTCTTCTAAATACAAAATTAACAGCCTTAAACCCGTACCACCCCAGAACAACAATAAATACGTGACTCATAGCCTCCTCACGTATTTCGGTAATGATTCGCTTGACCTATAAACGTTAAATCTTTTTTTATTGTTCGGAGAAAAATTTTCACTCTAAGAATAATAAAATATAATAAAATTTCTTCTTTTTTTCTTCACAGCAAAGATAATTTTTTTAGTGAAAAAATTTTTTATTATATTAGTTAAGTCAAAAAATACTGTTTCAAAATTCTTGGTAAAATTAAATTCGTTTCTTTTTTTTTCCCCCTTCAACATTTTGTTATAACGCTTCCCTTACAGTACTCTTACGAAATTAAATTTGGTCTCATTTTATATATCTCAAAAAAAAGAAAAGTCAGATGAAATATTTAATTAAAAAATGTCAGCTTGTTACTTGATTGACAATTCAATTAAAATCGATCGAGATAATTGGAATTAATTATTCGAGACTGAATAAGCTCTTTTGTAATTTAATTTTTTTTCTTGAATTCATAAACACTAATAATGATTTTTCAAATCTAATAAATTGCGTAAATAATTTTCTTTCTCATTTGAAAATGTTCATAATTTTCTATAAGACAAAGATATATTTTCAACAAGTTCTTTTTCACTTTGAGGCTCAATCGTTTTTCGAGCTATACACACAGCTCCCCAAAGCACAGTGCGGCACTTGGATCTGTCTCCACTATAATAATTTCACTCTTACAAAATCTCAACTCCGGTATATATAGAGTCGACAAAGCGCATTACTGTGCCTCGGGGATTTTTGCACGGCGAGTAAAACAAAAATCAAGTTCCTAAGAAAAGAGCTGAGAGAAAGAAAAAAAACAATAGTAAGGAAGAAAAGTAAGTAAGGAAAAAAAAAGGAACCTGAAAGTATTGTCTCGTTCTTTCTTGTTATACGAATGAAATGAATAATTCATTGGGTTTGAGGTGTTAAGCAGCAGCTGCAATGGCAAGCCAAAGATTTGCAAGCTCTACATTTGTTTAGAGCTTGTGCTTGCGAAATTGCAGGCTAAAAAAACTTTATTTCTTTTTATACTTTTTTTTTCTCTCGTTCCTTTCTTCTTTCTTTGCATTTTTCTTCAACTTTTTCTTTATATATACGTAGGAGCGTAAGGTAAAACTACGATTGAAATGTATCGAGCTTGAGAGTTTTTCCTTTAGCCAATATAGCATTTGGCGTGCTCACAGCCGAATGCTCATCCATCAAAAATAATTACGTACCTTTTACTCTACAGCCACCCTTTTTTCTTCTACTTCTTACCCTCGTTCTTCTTGATTTTTACACCCTATCGTATTTTCCCTCTTTTCTTTTCTCTCTGCGTATGTATAATATTTTTTAGGAAAAAGCTAGACCGATATTTTACGTATACACGTGTATATGTGTGTGTTTATATGGAGCTAGATACGCGAAACGTTACCGTTCCGTAAATAGTAATTTCAGCCAGGATGATGTAATACGTGGACGCTGGGCAAAAGCTTATACTCAAGGTATAAATAACTCGACACTATACTTTACTCGGTGTATTGTTTCATAAAAGAATAGCAATGCTTATATTGTTTTTTTTTTCTTACTTGTACGCGTATGTATATGTAATTTATTTATTTATATCTTCCTTTTTTTTTTTATCTTCGGAGGAAATTAAAATTGTTTCGAGAATAACGAGGGTTACGAAGAGGTAAACGATTACCGGGAAGAAGAAGAGGAGAGAAAAAAAATAGAATTTATATCGAGATTCTTGCTAAAGTATTTGCGGAATATCTCGGACAGTTGTTCCACTTTGACTTTTTAAGAGGAATTTTTTTGTTGCTCAGAGGAAATTAAAGTTTCGCGAACGTGATTTCTTTTTTCTCAGCGCTTTTTATTCGACACTGCTTGATAAAACGTGTCTTTAATTGTTAAGAATAATGTTTGGTAGTCACTTCTTATGATAAATTCATTTTTTTGGCTTTTCAAATGCTTTATTTTCTGTAATATGAAAATAAAAAGCAAATCTTAATTAAATGTCAATTTATTATTTATTTATTTGTATTATTCCGTACAACTACATTGACATCACAATTGGACTTTAGGTTAACTCATATTATTGCAATTAAAATCTTTGAAACAAATAATTATTTAATATTATATCAATTAGTTGAATTTGTTTTTACGTCAGAAGTTAATTTATTAAAATTTTTTTTGTGATTTAATATAAGGATTTTGACTTCATTGCTAGAGAATTCACGAAATCTATAGTATTATACACTAAAAATTTTATTTTATTAAATATTTGTATTGCAAAATGTAGGGAGCAACGTAAAACATCGAATAATATTACACGCAAGAAAAAAATTATTCTCAAGCTTAGATTTTATTTTTTATGTTTTGCATAATCAAAACAATTCAATCTGCGTTTCATGATGTTTCTATTTGATATTAATTTTTGAAAATTCATTTATCATTATCGATTTCCCACCTAAAGTATATCTTTCCTCATATTGAAATACAAATACAGAAAAATTTTCAATGTACCATAATTTATAACCAACTTGACCTCGACCTCTAAATATTTTCGTATGTGTTGAGTGTTAGATGGGACACATTTCAACAGTTTCAACAATTCCTACTTTTTCTTTTGGCAAGTTAACATAAAATATCCAATATAGATGAATACATATTTATGTACATTACCTTATACTTATTACATAATCACGTATAAAATTAAATACTTAATTAAAGTAATAGAAAATTAGGCTTGACAAAGTCATCGTTCTCTTAATTATTTACGAAATATCTTTTAATTTTGTACATATCTTCTATTATGCTTCAATGCACTTAACTTGTTAAGTGTTTTACAAAAAAGAAAATTTTTAGAGTATTGTTTTAAATTGCTAATTGGCTTATACATTCAAAAAGAAAAAAAAAAGGAACATAAAAAAAATTTCTACGCTTATGAATTTAGCATTCAAAGAAAACAAAATTTTATTACCATATCATCTGGCTCGCGTTATTGATATTCCTATATCGACCGAGAGTTGCCGCGTGCTATGGCTTTTATGGAATTCAGGAAAATTAGCGAAATTGGTCTCGTCTATATACATCATCTTCATCCCGACGTTCTACAATATTTCTATATATTATATACACACGTATATATATAGAATGCAGAAAGCAACGCCCATCCACTCAGCACTTCTGGAATTCAAACCACGCATTTCTCCGCTGCTTTCCTCCTCCCACCTATATCATCGTTTATTTCTCTCAGTCATTTGCACGCAACTCATTCTCTCGGCGCTGCGGAGAGAAGAAGAGAGAGAAAAAAAGAGAAAATTAGCCGACTATGATATAAACTGGTGCTTTTTTTTATGAACGTGAAGTATTATTTTTGCTTCTCTTTTTTCGCGGATTTTCGGACGAGGAGTAACAAAATTTATGAATGTTAAAACAGAACTGATAAAATACTATAAATTAGAAAAATTTATAATTTTTTTAAGGTACGAGAGGATTTTAAAAAGTTATGCGCCATTTGGAAAGAGAAAAATTTTAAATAGTTATGGATTACGTAAATTATGAAAAGTTGAAAGGAATGCTATCTGTTATCTAAAAAAGACCAGATATTTTCATAAATATTAAGATACATGTACTTTTTAGCTAATTTTAAAACTATATCAACATTTTATTGAGCAATGACCAAAACATTATAACGTAAGAACGTTACTATCAAAACTAAGACTATTAATTTGATTAAAAAGTTTATTGTTTCATGAATTTGAAACTTCAATTCTTGACATTGTATTTGAAAAAGTTCAAATTTTGTAAAATTCAAAGTCTTAGTAAGTTTGAAGATCAATTTTTCGTAGTTTGTAGAAAATGTAATCTCATAGTTTACTCTTTAATAAAAATAAAGTAAATATAAGAAGAGGTAGAAAAACTTGGAATATTTCGAATACGGTAAGAGGTCGTCAGTGGCTCAGTCGGCAGAGCGGTGGATTCCTAATCTCGAGGTTCCGAGTTCGAATCTCGCTCTCGGCGGCCGATTGATACAAGCACCACTGTACGTTACATGTGCTATGCTGACAAAACACACTGATGATCTCCGTCGTTAATTAGCATCATAATGATAGCATAAATACAGCGACGTTAAATTAAATTTTAAAAAAATTGTAATTGCTTTGAAGTTTTGGTATTCTTGATCGAATATTTTGACGTTTTTAATTTTTTTGACATCTAATATAAAAAACCTAATGATTGAAATCAAGGGGCGCGGCAGCGCCCCCGATGGCAAGTAGGCGAAGCAATCGGGCGCTCCAAGCCTTTATATACGTTAAGTTTTCGTGTTTAACCTCGTAATTGAAAAAAAAATTTTTATTTTAAAAGATTTTTTTATATTTTATTATTGCTGAATCTTTAAAAAACTATTTTATTTATGTTTTTAAAAGATTCAACATAATTTGATGAATACTTTTTGTGTAACGTAAGTTTTTAAGTTCGTAGCAGACGGCATTACTATTTTACTTATAATTTTTCTCCAGTTTCTTCAACTCATATATATAGATATACTGCCGTGCTTTTCTCCAGTTCGTCAATTCTTTAACTTATGTATATATATATAGGTATACTACCACACGTCTTTTTCTCCAGTTCGTCGATTCTTCGACTTACAAATATATAATATGAAATAAAAATAGATAATAAAAATAGGTACTACATTTTAATAAAAAAAGAGTGCTGTTTATGATTTGAATAATAAGGTTATATTTAATTTTTTTTTCGAATTTCAAAAATACATTTCATTTGTTTTTAATTTGCATATAATGTACATTTTTTAAAAGTATTTGAATTTTACATTCTTTTAACAATATTTTGTAAAAATTGTTTTGAATTTTAGTAAATACAAGTTTCAATTTTTGGAAGTTACAAATTTAAATTATTTCTTACGATTCAAATATTTTTCATTTTTTTTTTATTTTGCTTAACTTTTGTAAATACAAATAAAATATTTAAAAATCGTCATTAGAACAATATAAAAGTTTTGGAACGTAAAATGAATCAATCATTTCTTTTCTTTTTATTAATAATTTGATATTCTTAAATATAAAAGTTTGTAAATGTTACATTATATTAAATTTTTGTATGGTTTTTATTTTCAATTTATTGGGACTTGCAAGGGGAATATCTAGATATTAGAACTAAAATACTTTTTCTACTTTTGCAATATTTTTTCTTACATAAAATTCTAAAGATAGTCCATATCTATAATATCTATAAAATAATTCAATGAAATTTAAAAATAAATTCACGTAAAAATGAACGAGAACAGTCATAAGTAAAAACCTAAAAGAAATTTTTATTTTATTAAATCTCTGTAACCAACAAACTGAATATTATAAAAGCTTACCTTTAAAAAGGTATATGATGGGCAAGTATGCTTAGCAATTTATTTTAATTAACGATTTTAACTATTTTGATGTCTTAAACATATTATAAACTATTTTTTTAGTGATAAAATCAAACCTTGACATTAGAATTTTATGAAATCATGAAACAAATGTCAAGTATTTTTTTTTATAATTGAATTTTACATGGTTCACAGAATTAATCCATTTATTTAGTATTTGAAACTATCGAATCTTGACATTAAAATTTCATGAAATCACGAAACAAATGTCAAGTATATAGTAAAAGTGATAAAACTATGGCACCTTACCATAATTTTTAACAAAAGATTTTTCAAATTTTTTTTTTTATAAATAAACGTTGAATTTTACTAACCAAATTACTTCTTATCTTTTTTTATCATTTATTTAAAAGTGTTCTGAAATTTTTAAAATCTTATTAAATATTTACAAAATTACTTGCTAGGCCCGTGGATAAATATTTTATTGGTGAAATGCTTAATGAATGTATGTTCTAACATTTGAACTAGAAATTATAATAGGTGTAAGATACAGGTAATATACAATTATTTAAATGTATTAAGATGATACGCTCCTGAAAAATATACTGAACATAAAATACAATATTGTGTACAACGGGCCTAGCAAGTAATTTTGTAAATATTTAATAAGATTTTAAAAATTTCAGAACACTTTTAAATAAATGATAAAAAAAGATAAGAAGTAATTTGGTTAGTAAAATTCAACGTTTATTTATAAAAAAAAAATTTGAAAAATCTTTTGTTAAAAATTATGGTAAGGTGCCATAGTTTTATCACTTTTACTATATACTTGACATTTGTTTCGTGATTTCATGAAATTTTAATGTCAAGATTCGATAGTTTCAAATACTAAATAAATGGATTAATTCTGTGAACCATGTAAAATTCAATTATAAAAAAAATACTTGACATTTGTTTCATGATTTCATAAAATTCTAATGTCAAGGTTTGATTTTATCACTAAAAAAATAGTTTATAATATGTTTAAGACATCAAAATAGTTAAAATCGTTAATTAAAATAAATTGCTAAGCATACTTGCCCATCATATACCTTTTTAAAGGTAAGCTTTTATAATATTCAGTTTGTTGGTTACAGAGATTTAATAAAATAAAAATTTCTTTTAGGTTTTTACTTATGACTGTTCTCGTTCATTTTTACGTGAATTTATTTTTAAATTTCATTGAATTATTTTATAGATATTATAGATATGGACTATCTTTAGAATTTTATGTAAGAAAAAATATTGCAAAAGTAGAAAAAGTATTTTAGTTCTAATATCTAGATATTCCCTTGCAAGTCCCAATAAATTGAAAATAAAAACCATACAAAAATTTAATATAATGTAACATTTACAAACTTTTATATTTAAGAATATCAAATTATTAATAAAAAGAAAAGAAATGATTGATTCATTTTACGTTCAAAAACTTTTATATTGTTCTAATGACGATTTTTAAATATTTTATTTGTATTTACAAAAGTTAAGCAAAATAAAAAAAAAAACTATGAAAAATATTTGAATCGTAAGAAATAATTTAAATTTGTAACTTCCAAAAATTGAAACTTGTATTTACTAAAATTCAAAACAATTTTTACAAAATATTGTTAAAAGAATGTAAAATTCAAATACTTTTAAAAAATGTACATTATATGCAAATTAAAAACAAATGAAATGTATTTTTGAAATTCGAAAAAAAAATTAAATATAACCTTATTATTCAAATCATAAACAGCACTCTTTTTTTATTAAAATGTAGTACCTATTTTTCACAATTACGCTACTATTTTAATCGTATTAAATTTAAGAATTAATATACAATTCTGACACATAAATATTATTGAAATAAATTCATTCATTGCAGAAGTTGTTAACTTAATCTTATGTTTTTTATTTATTATACATATTTCAAATGAAAACTTTTTAGATATGTCATATAAAAACTATTTCATTAAAAAAAAATTCTTTTTATATAATTAATAATTAAGTTATGTAATACAAATTAAGAAGCCAATCGTAATAAATACTTCCGGCAACATTTAACTTCTTGATACTTTCGCTAAACTCTACCTTTTGTCTTCCGTACAAAGTACTAAAAAGTCATTCTCACCTGTGTACATGAGTAAGCTGCTACTTCATCTTTTGTCAGTTTTGTTACAGTATTGCGCGCAGTTTTCTTAGGATTCTTTTTGTTATTTTTTCATTCTTTTTATTCTCTTTAAAAAAAAAAGAAGAATCTTCACTTTGCTCTTAGTTACTAAAGTATAATCAACGAACAAAAAGTGTTAGTCTTATTTCTTGATTTAGCGAATGAACGAAAGAGAAGCGGTACTCGAGTTCTGTACTACTTTATGTTCGTTATACTCTCCTTTCCTTTATTTCTTGATTTCTTTTCTTCTTCTTCTTTTTTTTTGCAGCTTCAAGTGGACTGAACTTAACGAGAAGCAAGAGCAAAATATACTAATTATTAAAAAATAAAAAAAATAAATAAAAGTAGTTAAAGCTTAAAGCTTAATCTTGTCGTATTTTTTTTTGTCCTTCTTCTTCAACGTCTTATACAAAGCTACTTTAGAGGTGTATGGTTTTTAATAGGATTTGAATTTTTGTCTTTCTTCTTTTTTTTCGAGAGAAAAACAGTGTTCTTTCATTTGTTACAAACAAGATTTATTAAGTATTTACGCTCTGCACTTTAAACTTCTACTAACGAAGGCACTTAAGGAACAAGCTTTTGTAGGGAAATATTTTAAATTTACTTATAATTACATGATTTTAGAAAAATATTATAACAACGTTGTGACGCTATAATGAGTTCTCATAATTACGATGTTTCACTAACTGTAAAACCTTTTAATTTTTCTTTTTAATTGTATAAAGCCGTTTATAAAAGACAATAAAACAGCACAAGTTAATAAAAATATTTTTACAACAAAAAGTTTTAATATTTCTATTAAAATTTATAGTAAAAAAAAATTTAATGTTTGCACAATAAAGTTCATGGATCGATGAAATTTAATTGGATTTTATACGCAGAGATAAATTTGACGTTTCTAAATAAACTTGTAAAAAGATAAAGAAAAAAAAGTTAAGCTAATTAATGGAGCTGATTTGCGGGCGCAAGCAGTCAAGAGATAACGAGAAAACGCACTCGAGCTTGAGAAAACCATTTTAATTTAAGAAAACTCTCAACACTACAACTTTCCAATGAAATTTACATAACTATCCTAATAAAGAAGAAAAAGATCTACACTGCAATTCCTAAAAAAAAAAGAAAAAAAAGAAGAAAAACTTTTTCAAAAGCAAGACTCTAGCATTGAGCGTCCAAATAGAATCGTAATAAAATAAACTAAAAAAAGGAAGAGAAGAAGAAGAAGAAGAAGAAAACAAGCGAACAGAAAAAGAGAATCGGGAAAAAGTTGAGTTTGGTAAAAATGCTATATCTATAAGGCACTTGACAAAAGAAAAAAAGAGAGAGAAAGAACAAAATTTTTTTTTTTTCAAAAAAGTTGACAAAGAAGAGCCAAAGAAGTACATAACTAGAGCTCACTGCAACGAGATGATAAAAAAAGAAAAAAAAAAAATAGAAAGAATAAAAAAAAAAAACAAGAAAAAAAGGACGTATAGTCCTGAAGAGAAATGGAGCGAAAGCCAAAGTGAAAGAACACACAGTTTGTAAAAGAGAGAAAGAAGGTGTAAGTGATGCAAGTTTGCTTAGTGTCAGACTCTTTTGCTTCTCCAATCTCTATTGGAAAGTACTTGACTTTGCAAAATAAAAAGGATAAGAAAAGAGAAAGTGAGATAGGCTCTTATTTTATTGTCTCTCTTTTTTTTTGTCTCTTTCTCTCTTTCTACTTACCGAAGAAACATTGCGTGGATTATCCGCTTGCAAACTCGCTTGAACACCAGCGCTAATTGCAGCGTTACTACTTATTTTCTCTCTTATATTTTTTTTTCCTTTTTCTTTCTTTTGCAGCCTTGAGCGTTACAAAATGAATGGAAAAGGTGAAAGAGGCTTCTTTTCCTTACCCAAGACTTGGTATTTTTTTTCACTTCTTTTCACGCGTTTACTTCTTTTTCTACTTCTTCTTTTTTTTTTTAATTTTATTTTTTTTTCTTCAAGCCTTTTACCTTGTGTCGCTTTAGTTAAACTCCTTTGGCTTTGATTGCGACCAAGAAACAATTGTGAGAATCTTAGAAAAAAAAAAGAAGAATAAAAGTATGAAAAGGCAGAGCGTAAACTGAAGAAAACTTAAAGCGCATGAAATAAAAAAGAAGAACGAGTGAAAGTTACTTAAGGACGAAGAAAACAAGACTACCAGCGCTTGGTTACTGATGATGAAAGAAGAAGAAGAAAAAAAGAAGAAAGTAAAGCTGAAGTCAGTTGAAAAAAAAAGGGCAAGTCATTTACTTTGAATAATTACAAAGAAAAGACTCCGAGAGACGCGTGGAAGTTGAAATCAAAGCGACGAGAGAAAAAAATTTATCAAGAACGGCGTATAATTGATTTTTAATTAACACATAGCGCACGTTTATTTTCGCGTCTTAATTTTTCTTTAATGGATTCTTATAAGCTCGTCGAGAAGCATTTTACTTAGCGCAAATATTATAAAAATAAATATTTAGATTAATTCTTAAAGCTTTTCGCGTTTGCTTGGCGTTAAATTGTTTGAAATTTCGTTATGAATAATGAGATTTTGCAGAAATTGAGGTTGTTTGTTAAATATTTAATTGGCGCCAGACAGTGACGAAATTTGTTGGACTCGATTGATCGGCGACGTTTGTTTGGTTTGATGTATTTCCATGCGGGTATGATGCAAATAATTAAAATATTAATAGAGATTTTTATGCTCGTTGAACGTATACTTCATTGAAAAATTGTTAAGTACAATTAATTTTGTGTAAAAATTAATATATGAGCAATAGAACTTATGTACATAATAAATTTTGCATACACTTACTATTTTGTTTTATATATGAAATTGCAAAGATAAACGTACGATAATAAAAAAATCTTTGTTATTATACGCTATTTATTTACTGTAAAAACATTAATAATATTTATTAAAGTATGTAATCTCTTGTTTTAAAACTTTTCTGCAAAATTTAGCTCCGAAATAGTACTAAATAAACGTTAAAGCAGATGTAACAAGCGTAACGTACTGCGCATAAAATCCAAAAAACAGTAATTTTCAAAATCCAGATTAAATATTAGAGATTACTTAAAATCATAAAATTTATTCACGAATAAAGTTTCATATATCTATAACCATACGTACACCAATAATAATCCTCTTTAAAAAATTATTTCCTACAAGTTGATTTAATTCATAAAAAAAATCTTTTAAAAAATCACTCAATTATCTACTTTGATTTTAATCCGTCAATTATATATTTTGACGGCTTATTGATGCAGATAAACGTAGAAAAAAAAATTAAAAAAAAAAAAAGGAATTGAAAATTCAGCGTAACGAATTACCAGTATTTCTTATATTTTCATCGCTTGACGGTATTTTTCAATAAAAATATTTCAAAATAAAAATATCTTCCTTCCTCTTTAATAAAAAAAAAAAAAAACTAAATAAAAGACTAACTAACAAAAGCGCAATGCATCATCGCACAAATTTCCAATTTGCCGTACAGAGAGAAGATCTCGGGGAGGAAAATCGGCCAATAAAAGAGAAAAAAAAGGGTTTTTTTTTATAGTAAAGCATACATATACGTCTAAACGTACCTTTGTACACACACGTAGCACAGAAAACTGAAAAAGGTTTTTGCATTCTTGACTAGACGAGAAGAAGGCTGGTACATAAATAAACAAGCGTATAGTCATCGATCAATCATTTCACGACATACAGCATACCGACACGTGTTCTTGAAATCGTAATTCAGCAATCAATCGCTCATGACCAAAATATCTTCTAATATCTTTTGAACTTATGAAAAGATCCATATAGAGCTATAAATATAAATAATGAAAACTTTTATGTACCAAAATAAACTGAAATAAAAAAGTAACGAAACAATAGTTAAAAAAAAATATTCTCTTGGGGTTAAAAGCAAACGATGAATAGACAAGCTGAACGAAGACGAAGTCTATACATACAAGCTCTGGAATATTCAATCGTTTTCTCCCAAAAAGGCCTTTTGCATTAGCGGTGAGAGCTCGATGAATAATAAGAGATGACGAGAAGAAGGTATTATATAATCATGCTCCTTGTTTCTGACGTTGCTGCACGTATATACTCCTATAAGCTACTTCAAAAACACTTAAAGGATTGTTAATGTTTAGGTAGTTAAGAATAGGACGTATTCTCATTACATTAAGCAAAGGGTAAATTGAATTTTTAATTAGTTCGTTGTTTATGATATAATAATTTGATTTTTAATATTAAAGTTATAAATATATTTTTTACAATTTCTATTTTTTTTTTTTTTTATAATTTCTTTTTTTTTCAAATAAATGAAAATTTAATTTACGTGACAGTGAAGGATTTGTTTATATGATTTTCACTTTAGTTTTTCATAGAACATAAATTTGTGATCGATCAATTTAATCTTAACTGAATAACGCAAAGTTTAGTTTAATTGAAGTTACATATGATATCGATCTTGATAAAAAAAAGCAAAATTAATAAACGATACACTTCCTGAATTTTATAAACCAATAACAGCTCGAATACACCAACATCAATAAAAAAATCTATAGATTTTTTTATGAAGGAATTTTCCTTACTTCCTGAAAAGAAAAAAAATTCAATTAAATAGTAAACGTAAAAAATGAAATGACTTCTAATCAATAATGATACTATAAGCAATAACACATGAAATTTAGTAAGAGAAAGATGGCGAGAGAGAAAAGCGATATAGCGATCGATATCAAATGGAATATGACTTTTATAGAACATTGAATTTTCCTGGCTACGTATTTTTCTTCGTAACTTCGTTATCTTTACAACAATAAAAAAAAAACATTTTAAATAAAAAGTTTTATGTACTTTCGTATTGTTATTTCTTTCGTTATTGAAACTGATCTTAATTTTAAAAAGTATGATTTATTAAATAAAGAAAAAGGTTAACATTAATTAAGAAGTTGAAATTTTATTTAATCAAGCGACTGAAATATTTTCTCAGTTTTACTCTTTTCCCTTCTTTTTTTATGTGGAGAGAATATCATCACCCGCAGAAGTTAGTTTTTCGCGCGAACTTAAAATGGAATTATAATGTTTTTAAAGAAAATAAATTAAGTTATGAAACTTTTGTTTTCGGTTCGTATTAAGCTCCACGGTGTTCATATTTATTTAACGAAATCAAATCGTACACTTTTTATCCAAGCTTCATCATTAGGTAAGATATACGCTGTTTTTAATAATGTAAATAAAATTTTTGATTTATTGCTAATTACAAACAATTGAAGAACTGCTATTCTACTATTACAATAATTTTTACAGTAAAAATATTAATTTAAAATATTCATAAAAATTAATATTTTAAATTTAAAAAAAAGTAAAAATATTGAACAGATAAACCATTTGACAAAGGAAAATCATTTCTCAAGCTCATTTTCAGCAGTTGCAAAGGTGAGAAATGTGAAGATAAGATGAAAAGTCATTAAAGTATTTCTTAGTCTTGAGAATAGCTCTGATGACTAATGGCTGAAAATTTAGCATTCCCAAAAGCTATTATTTTGTAAATAAGCGCTTCAACTACTCTCGACATTGTATGGCGCGTCTATAAAGACTCGAAGAAAAGCCATGCTACAGAAGCAAAAGGGAGGAAGATGAAGAGAAGAGAAAGAGGAAATAAAGGGAGAGAAAGGTGGAAAGATGAGGTAAAAGGGCGTTGATGCAAGTAAAAGAGGTGAAATAGTAGTATCCAGTATCCCGATGGATAATACAAAACGGCATTTACAACCTACTTCAAATAGGTATCACAACATAGTTATACTATGTATGGTTATGTGTTTTAGCTAATAAAATGTTATAGTAAAGTTTTCGCTCTTTCTCCAAGTTTTCCCTTAGCCTACTGTATATTTCTATTGAGCTTTAAGAGAACTGCAATTTGACTTACTACTCGACACAGCTTTATACCCCTAACCTTTTAAACTCCCGAGGAAATTCTCCGAGCTTGGCTTGTAGGAAATTTTCTCTAAAAGCAAAGCTTGTACCGGAATCATTCTTTTAATTTTATGACAACATTGACGCTTAAGCGGGATGCTCTTTTAACGTTCGAGATAACGAAGATACGTTTAATTTTATTTATCAGCTTGTCATCGATGTAATTAATTTTCTTATCTACCTTAGCTTATTTTCTCTTCACTTATTTTTTGTTGACCTGATTATAAAGAGGATGCAGAAGGTTGGATTATTTTAATAACTCTGTTTTTTTTGTAATTTTGAAAATAAATTTATGCCTTGTTTATGCGCTGCATTTGCTAGCGCGAAAATTGAATTTTGGTTTACGACGTATCGTTAAAGTTCATAGATTTTAGATGAGAAGAGGTAAGCCAATTATTTCGAAAATATCTAGCGGAATTAATTTTCAGCGTGATATAACTTTGAAAAAAAAAATATATTTTCATGTGAGAATAAGTTTATTCAATGTTAATTTATCATGCGAGTAAAACGAATTGATTGAGTAATTAACTTGATGAGAGCATAATAGGTTATAATTACCTTAATTAACCGTACTTTTTTCAAAAAAAAAAAAACAAGCAATAAAATAGAGCAGAAGAGAAAAAAACAATTTTCAAACAAATCGTTGAAAGTGTCCTCTTTTGAAAAAAAAAGAGCGGGCGTTCGTACAAAAAAAGTTCTTTTGAAAAAAAAAAAGTTTGCCGCGCAAATTGATTAAAAAATTTTTCAATAGCGAATACTTTTAGTGCGATCAATTAAATCAGTGCTCGGATGTGAAATATCAAGTGTTTGATTTTAAATACTAAATTTTAGCAAAGGACTCTATTCAACTTTTGAATTCAGCGAATTGTAAAATTTTAACAAAAAAAAAAACACTGGCTTTGTTAATTAGAAAAATTGGAGCTGTCATTAATTAATAAAGCTTTAATAAGTTGAAAAATATTCAATATGTTCAAATGATCCATTTTTTTTTCATTAAGCAGAAAAATTAACACATTCTCGTTTTTCTTTTTGAATGATTGTCAAAAATTGGAAATGTAATTCATTATAAAAAATTTTATACGCGAAATATAAATATACCGATTTTGATATTTATATTGCATCAGCAGTAACGGTCGTATATCACACGATCGAATATAAAATTTATTTCATTTTTTTATTTCAATTAAATTTAATTGAGTGATTTTGATCTGTTAATAAAAACGATTTTTCTTCTTTCTTTCAAACTCGATAAAAATTGATTGTTCTGCATTAATTGATTACGGAAATAAATTTATTCATTAATTACAGATCTGCATTTATCATTTTTATGGAAAATTTATTTAATTTATACTGCTTTGAAACATATGCTTGTCCTAATTACGAAATTCAGCGATAGTAATATTTTTAAAATCGAAAATTTGTGCCAATTCTTAAATTTTTCAATGTTTACTTCAATTTCAATATCTTGAAGACCTTATCTAGATCTTTCAGATTCAATAACAAGTTCCTTAACTTTACTTTTTCCGTTTCAAATTTTCTCAGTTTCCTGGCTTACCAAGCCAACGGTGTCAGGCCAATTTTCCAAAACCAAAAAAAAAAACAGAGAGAGAAAGAGAAAAAGATAGAGATAACAAAAAAATAAGAGGAATTGAATCGTAAGCCTCAGCCATATTTCTCTCATGACCTAAAAACTTTGAAATTTCTACCATTAATCCTGGTTCCTTTCACATTGAGCAGAGAAAAAAAGAAGGAGGAGAGAATCAAAATGAAAGAGAAGTAAAATCAAAAAGAGAGGAATCTACACATTTAAAGGAAAAGTCTGTCTCGTGAGAAGTATTCTGAAGCATTATATGGTTAGGTGTCGTACGATAGAAGGGAGGCTGGGGGGGCGGAGGGTATATATAGTAACTTCGAAATCCTGCCATGTCGTTGGTCTCGTATCTCTCTTACGCTCGAACGCCATCGAATCCCTACAAATTTATACGAACTAGTACTATGAACTAGAACCGAATGGAGTTCAACAGACATGAACTCGTCCTTTCTGTCTTTATTCTTCTGTCTCTCTTTCTCTTTTCCTTTACTCTACTTTTTTTATCTCTCTTTTTTTTTCCCGTGATAATATGTTGCAGTGCTAGGTTTTCTTTTGCAAAAGTACATCTTCTCGCGCGTGCAGAAAACTGACGAACTAGACTGTCGAACGTTATGCCGAGAGTATACGAGGAAGTTGAGAAGCTTGGAAAAAGGAAACTTTTTTTAATAGTGATAATGATTTTTTATGCTTGATATTAGTATTGTGACAAAAGTTTATATTTAGGTATATAAAGATCAAAAATATTATTTCTTTTTTATTTTAACATAAAAATATTTATTTTCATAAATAATTATTTAAAATTTAAATTATATTATAATTTATATATATATATATATATATATATATATATATATATATATATATAAATAAAATGATCAATAAAATAAGATAGTTTCAACAAACACTTTATATCGTCTTATAAATGGCACGAAACGCGAACATAAAAAAATTGCATTATTTTTATCTAAATCGTCTTCTATCATGATTTTGAATTTTTTTATGAACTACCTAGTTTACAATTAAAAAAATTTAAATAGCAAATTACAAAATTGTTGGATGATTTTTACGCAATTCTGCACACTTTTAATTAACTTCAAATCGATGAACGAATGCATGTTACTGCAATGAAAAATATTTCAAAAAATACAAATGTAAATAAATAATTGACATTTTTTAAATAAATAAAAATTTTTATTTTAATTATTTTTATGATTTCATATTTTCTAAAAAGATGAAAAATTGTTTAATTAAATAAATTGTTAAAAGTGCTATGATTACAATGAAATTAGACTTATTTACATTTCCAAATTTCTGTGAGAAAATAAAGTTTTTAATTGAAATTAATAAATAATAATATTATAAGAATCATTATTTTATGATTTTTTGTACATAATCAGAAATAAATCAGAATTCAAAAAACTTTAGCAAATTTATTTTAGCTTTTACATAAAAAATCTGCTGTTTTTTTTATAAACATTTCCCTTATCGATACACAGTTTACCAAATACATCATAAAAACGAAATCGTATCTGCTGCATGCAGTTTATCGATGTAATCCAAGCTTTGAAAAAAAAAATAGCGAACGTGTAATCTGCTTGTAACGGTTTTCAACTTTAGATGCATAAATGTATGTGTATCTCCGTATTATTCATTTGCAGAGGCTGGTTTCATGAAAAATAATTTTCAGCTTAATACTCCTTTCGAAGCCCTTTTTTTATACATTAAAAGTAACTTTATTTTTCTGTTAACATTAAACGAAATACAAGTTTTCTGAAAAGTTTTTGCTAAATGTAATTTAAAATATATAAAATCAAGATTAAAAAGGGACTCAGTTAAAAGTAGAGCATAACGTTGAATCTTTATGAGGGGATAATAAAATATTTCAGGTTTAATCTTCTGTAGCATGCGCTCTAATTCATTTTAATACATTGCACTTTGTAAAAGCTAACTTATTAAATTCACCTAAAATATCCTTATTATCCCTTACATTGTTCCTGCAAAATTGATTTATTAATCCCGAAAACAATTTCGTATTAATTATATTTTAATCAAATTATGAAAATTAAAAATAACAAGTCTGCTTTATTTTTTTCTACGATTCATCATTTTATTTGTAGCCGTACCAATGATCGAGGAGCTTAAAAATACTTGATAAAAAAAGCTAATAAAAGAGGAAAAAAAGCTTATTCGCAGCGATAAGTTATATAAAAAAATACAATGAAGCCCGTGTAGTGAGCATTTGTATTTATCATAAAATGCGATATAGAATGAAGTACGAGCGAGCTCGTAAGATAGGTGAAATCGCTTCGAGGCTCGTGTATACATTTATGCCTTATTTTACTTTTAGTTTATACACACCTATACGCGCATGTATACGTATAAGGTTAAGCCAGGATAAATATGAGAGGGCTCGTAACTCTACCTTCGCCCGTACACAGCCAAACACAAGCATTTCCGTTTCATATTTTGAAGACTTAGCGGACCTCCTTTTTACCCCTCGACTTTTCTAACTGCTCTCCTTCATGTCTCGCGATACACATTTTTCTTTATACTTTTTTCGCTGCTAACCTCTTTTTTCTCCCTCTCTATCTTTCTCTGGTTTCTTTTTTATTTTTATGAAACGATATGAGAGCGAGCTTTTTTTTCTTATTGAGCCTGCTCTTTTTTTCCAAAGTTTTATTTCTCCATATATTCTTCTTTGAAGATTCGTTTCCCGATGATATTCTTGTTTTTATTTTTCAGTGAAAATTTATTTTCTTTTGTTTATTTTTCCTTTTTTGTATTAAACTTTGAAGATGGACTGTTTATTTTCTTATTGAGCTTAAGGCGATTGGTTGTCTATTGTGTTACTAAAGCTTATTATACTATTATATAACTGCTTTTGTATTCAATTTTATTGTAAACCATCGGGATTGCAATTGTTTGATATAATGCAGATAGTTAGAGAAATAATGGCAAGAATGGCTTAGCCAAATTTATTAAAAGATGTTCTTAGTGAAGCAAAAAGCTTAGCAAAAGTGTTGTTTCAATTAGTATAAGTATGAAGGATGTTAGGCCATATTTTATGAACTGCATTATAATCGTTCAGAAATAATGAAAGAACTGAATCTAGGGTCAAAGAAATGGTAACTTGGTCAAGGATGTGCGAAGAAATAGAATATTTAATTAATGATTAGAAAACTTGTTTGAAATTACATATAAGAAACTTTGTACGCAAACGTAATTCCAGATATAACTCTTGTATGTGTGTAATTACAATTATTTTGCTTGATGAGAAAATACCAAAACCTATAAAAAGTTATTAAGACAAAAGATTCGATTGTAAAAAATTTAGAATTAATTAACATGGATGATGAATTACTATTTTTTTTTTTATTTATTTAACGTCGTTGTATTTATGCTATCATTATGATGCTAATCAGCGACGGAGGTTTTTAATGTGTTTGTGAAAAAAGCACATGTATCGTATACAGTGGTGCTTGTATCAATCGAACGCCGAGAGCGGGACTCGAACTCGGGTCCTCGAGATTATGAATCCATCGCTCTACCGACTGAGCCACAGAGACCGCTTATTATATTACTTCGAATCGCAAATATTCAAGAAGTAATGATATAACAGAACGCGCAAATTCACACTACAAAAGAAAAAAATAAAAAGGCATATTACTATAATAATAATATGTTCCTGTTTAATTAATAGCAAGATCCCATCACCAAATTTAATGTTTTTCGACAGAAAAAAATTTTTACTTACTAGAAAGTTAGAGTTACTTATTTTTTATCTTTAATTATACCACAATAGGAATTAGAACGTTCAAATATTATTTGTATTGCGACGATTTTTATACGAATTTATTAAAGTGATAAGTTGAAATTGGAAAAAAACATTTTAACAAACAATTCAACTGATGCAACTCTAAAGTTGGAACCGTCAGAGTCCCAAAATTAAATCGTGCTTCTAACGCTGGAATAGTAGTAATTCGCTTCTTTAATGAGCTTCTTCTTAGTCCAATTTCGTATTATAAACAACTCGAAAGTGATGCGCGATATCTCCGAAAAAAGATTGAACAATTCATTAATATGCAATTAATAAGCTTAATATTTCATTTGAACTGTGTAGATGCCAATAACAGGATTAGAATTGTTCAAATTTATTTTCATATAAAAAACAAATTAATGGAATAGCAAAATGAGTTTTTTAATAAAGAAATTGATGACGATAAATATCAAAATAAAAGTTAGATAATTATGAGGAAGTCTAAAAAATTTACTATATATAAACGAGATGAAGTAGAAAGTAGAAATAAGAATGATAAATCATATAACAAATAAATTGAAAAAAGTAATAATTTAGATAGAAATATATCTCAGCGAAAATACGACCCCATAACACGATTTTAAATAAAAAAAAAAGAAATAGATATGATATCGAATATGACAACGTCCACGCATCAGCCCAGAAAACTCAAAGTCAAATTTTAAATAATAATTCAGAGAAAAATGCTCAAGTTACAAATGAAAAGAATAAGCTTACTGTTACAAGAAAAAAAGATCGAGTTACACGTGAACAAATGCATTTGCATGATTACGAAGTAACTTAAAATTTAACCTTATCCTGGTTATAAATTAAATTAATTACTGTAAAATTCAAGTTTGTAAAAAAAAAGAAAGTTAAAAAAGCGTCCTCTGGTTGGACTTAGGTAATTGATGTGATGCGGCTAAACGTCAGGGGTTGTTTGCTTACGACACAAATAATTTTACGTAGTATTTGTTTAATAAATATGTTATGAACAAAATTTGTAGTAACTAACTAAATGTCTAATTCATCTACTTAATTTTTTACAACAAACATGTCAACGAAATGGTTATTTTTTATAACAGAACCTTCTCAAATGGAGGTTTACTCTTTATAAAATAATTTAATACTTTAAAACATATAAATTTTCGACCTAGTTTTGAAGATATGGAAGTTTATAGTTGACTTTTAATAATAGAAAGGATGTTTATTCTATTTATTATTAATTACTCGCTTACAAATCTGTTTGCATTTAAATTGCAAAATAAATAAATATCTATCTAAAACTAGCATCCAAATTCATTATTTGATTTTTAAAATTTTTTATAATTATTTAAATCTATTCATAGCGTTTTTTGATTTTTTATGTACCGATAGATACATTAATAAATATTGAATGAAATTTCAAAAACTTTTTAGAGGAACAGCGAGTTGAATTTAACAGAATATTATTTTGCACGTACAAGCCAAGTAGGTTAATCTTTTTGGGTGGTATAATAGAAATAACAACAAAATGAACTGGATATTTGCCATACGTTTTCCCTTTAAATTTTGATTGTTTATAAAAATTTTGCATAAACCCACTTTTCAAGTCAATTTTTACAAAATCCAATATCGCCGAATTATCCAGAATAAAAACTTGATTCCGTTCATGCATATGTTATTAGAGAATACAAAATTCAACATATTTTCCCCGTAGAATCGAGTAGAATAACTAAATTTTGCAAAAAAAATAACTTTTTAAAAAAGGTTTGTTTATAAACCGTTATAAAATATCGAAATTATCAAAGAAAATAGAATAAAATGAAGTATATTTAAATTTTAAACGTAAATCACGATTTATCGTGTTAACTTTATGTATTTTGATTTTTCCATAGTTTTGAAAGGATTAAGTTTTTTTTCAAATTTAGACTTTTATTTCAACTTTTTAATTAAAAAAAAGGATCATTCATTCAAGTTTATTGATAATTTTTTTAGAATATGTGAAAAATTAATGTATTGCCTGGCTTTATTTACTAATTTAGTAAAGAAAAAATATATCGAAATTTTAAAAGAAATTTTAAAATTGAATATACTTTTTTATAGTAATGTTATATTTGCCTTATTAAAAAAAATTAATTACTCAAACTTTCATTAAAATTTTTCAAGTAAACTATATATAAAAAATATTGAACCCTCTAGAATAATTCTAATTTGTATGTGTAGTAGCAACCAAATATAAAATCTATCGATTTACAAATTTTTTTATTTTTTTTAAATTTTATTTTACGTCGCTGTATTTATGCTATCATTGCAATGCTAATTAGCGA
This sequence comes from Anastatus disparis, assembly GCA_017163975.1. Classification (NCBI taxonomy): domain Eukaryota; kingdom Metazoa; phylum Arthropoda; class Insecta; order Hymenoptera; family Eupelmidae; genus Anastatus; species Anastatus disparis. Next base: position 3,043,013 of record JAFFSR010000227.1, read on the forward strand.
CGGAGATCGTCAGTGTATTTGTGGATAAAGCACATGTAACATACAGTGGTGCTTGTACAAATCGGCCAAGACCCGGATTCGAACTCGAGACCTCGAGATTACGAATCCATCGCTTTACTGACTGAGCCACTGACGACCTCATTTCTAAACTTTATAATAATGTATATTTATGTTGAAATTTCTGAGAATATTAAATATAATTATTACAAAATTTTTTCAAAATTACACACATTTTGCATTCGCCCTTTATATTACATATATAACCATAAATCATTTGTCACTTTTGTAACTAAAAAAAAAATTTATCCTTCCAAACGTCAATCAAAGCTCAGTCTTTAAAACAGAAAATAAAACCTACATTCCAATCTTCGCACTTCATAAAAACCCAAACTAATAGCCAAACTCTATTTCAATCAAAGAATCGTACAGAATAATTTTTTTTACAATTGGCAATAGTGTGTGTCTTGCAATACACATGCAACAAAAATCAACTTTACAATATATATATGTACGTATAAACTATACACATATACATACATAAAAGTAAAGGATATAGGAAAAGTCGTTTATCCCGTGTGGCGCGTACTATGTTCGCGCACGAACGAACACGCGGAACGCAATCGAGAGAACAGAGAAAGAGAGAGCGCCAATTACTGCCGGACCATTTCACGCCGAAAGCTCGCTTTCCCATATATATATATATATATATACATATATACATAGGGCCCCCCTTCTCTTTTCTACTTTGAATTAATCGAGAACTCGTCTGGCGCGTGCACGCACTCGACGATGAGACTGTTGGATTATTTAGCTACTGCGAAATTAGATCTGCTCGTACCTACTGTCGTTAAAGGGACTAGGATCTACGTTTCCGTTTTTTATTACTTTTTTTTTTTCCACCGCGTTTATTCAGGCACGAGGACTGGATTAGTAACAACTGTTAACATTAAACATTTGCTAACGCAAAACTTTCAAGTATTATTTTACAAAATTAAATTATTTTTCACTTGCTGTTCATATAAATATAAATAAATAAAGCAGAAACTATTCTACGTATTTGAAATTTTATGCGAAACGATTTTCTCAATTAGAAATTTTGGATTTCATAAAATTTTTAATTACTATTTTTAACAAAGGACGCAATGTATTAAAATTCTATTGATTTTAATTTTATTTCCGGTATCCAAAATAGGTCCATACAGAGTAATATTGAAGCGAACGTTAATTTTTAATGATTAAACAATAATTGCAATTATTTGTTTACAAATTATAAATTCTCAAATGAATTCTCTTTGATTTAAACGCTGTTGTATAATTACATACTTTGACATATTATTATTATACATTTGAATATTGCAAATCGTTACATAATTAACATTTATTAAATACAAGTGCATTTATTAAATATTAGCGTGCAAAAAATTAATTCTCCTGTTTCGTTATTTTTTTTTAATAACTTTATTATTTATCGCTGAACTAAAACAATAAAGCAGATAATAATCAGAACTTCTAAGTAACTACTCGCACATTCTAAACATTTCCATTACGAGCAAGTCGGGCGTAAAAGCAAAATCGTAACTCTTAATTACCTTGTGTCCTATCCTCCCTTCCCTCTTTTTTTTCTCCTCCCTTCAACTCTCTCTCTCTCCGTCTCTTTCTGTTTTGCATGAATACCCAAGAGAGAACAGGGGCTATATGCACGTATCCTTTTTAAAATTCACGTGACACCTTTTACAGCCTTATATATCCCTCGACGCATTGTGTGCTTCATCCTCCCCATGCGTTTCAACTTTATACCTTTATAAATGTGTATATGCACAAACTAATACATACAGGAGTATTACATATATGATAACATAGTCGAAAATTCCAAAGAGCTTATCATACATAGGGTGGAAGAGCTATACGTGTACACAGCGCGGGCTGCAATTAATATGTAAAAGATTGCCGTGTTTCATCGTGCGATGGCTACTTATACGCTACCTACTATGTACAGATATAGAAGGTCATTTAATGACAAAACGGCTAAACTCTCTTTCTCGCTCCTTTTCTCTTTGGCTGTATGTATAGAGAGAACGTTGTCGCGCACTGGGGATTATGTCACCCGTCTTCATTAACGATCACTATTTCTCCTCCCCCCGCTTTTATACTGGCACGACGACTTATTTTATACGTGTAGAGGTGGAGGGTATATCTATAGGTAGTTTGCTGCATAAGAGAGATTAATTAAAAATTCATTTCTGCATTATCTTTTCATTTTTCTCGGATAATGAATAAAGCCTCGAAGCTTTATGAAGATGTATATATATATAGGCTGCTTTTAGTCTTTGCTGTTTCTGATGGTTGGAGATTGTTTCTCTTTTTTTCTTCTTCTTCTTCTTTCGGGTATGTGTGTGGTTTTAGTTGCGCGCTTTACGGACTTATTCGTTATTCCATTTCAATTAATACTTTGCGAGGGTAGTTGTCCAAGCTAGAGGATATATAATGAATTCGCTACGTTTTTATTAAAGCTCGTCGTTGGAATTATATTTTCTTTTTCTTCTTTTCTTTTTCTCCTCGAGGAACATCGGAACCAAGTTGTAATGCATTTAATTGAAACGGATGAATTTCACTATGTTTGATGTATTTATTCGTTTGAATTAATTAAAGTCGGCCTTCTATTTTGTGAACTTATTTTTTAGGCGAGATTAATTATTTGTATATGCAATTGTTGTACACTTTTTTTATCTATAAAAATTAATATTTACCATATTCGAGATAGTTTTTTTACCATCAGCTGAAAGGAAATTCAACTAATATCTTCAATGTATTAAATTGTTTTGTTAATAATTTTCGTTCTGTTGAAATTGTAAACATTAATTATGTAAAGGTTCATCACGAGAAGCGCAAATAATGTTTAACGTTAAAAAATATTCTTTTTGACTTGCATTAAAAATACTGTTAAAATGATATTATTATATGATGAATTTTTTACGATAGGAAATTAAAGTGGCTCTAATTTAAAATTTGGATGCATAAAAAATTTACAATAACCATTTTTTATTAATTTTTTACGAGGAAATATATTTTTAACAAGCAAAAATTTGCGAAAAACGGCATTAACTTCTGCACTCGTTTTAGTGTTTAGAAGTAAAGTAAAATTAAAAGCTCATTTTGTAAAAAAAAACTTCAATGGCTTGTCAGTGAAGAAAAAAATAAAAGACCCGCAAAGAAAATAAGTCAAAAACGGTGTCTTTTGAATTAAAAGATTAAAACTTCTAAGCAATTTTCCAAATTATTTTGCATAAAAAATTTACTTTTTTTAAATTGTTTTTAACTTTTTTTTACTTCTGAATTTATTTACTAGACAATGGATCTTATTAATTTTAATATAAAACTTATAAAAATATTTTGAAAAGTTAATTTTTAGTTGAAAAGTACTCGGTCTTTTTTGAGTCTTTACATGACCTTTAAAGACTTCTTATTTTTCGCGTTATTATTTAACATAACATTTACAATATTGACTTCACAAAGTAAAGATTTCAACTTGCAATGAAAATAATAGCGTCAAAGATATTCTATATAGATACGTATGTGTAATCCTTTACATTCCATAATGATGAGGAATTTCATGTGGCATTACTATCTGAAAATCTTCATTATAATAACTAAAAAGTTAATATCTTTCAATTGTACAATTGATCATAGCGAATTACTTTATTTCCATTTTTTAACTTTTGTTTTTGAGGGACTGACTCCTTTACCAGATCACTTCTTTCCTTGCCATATTCTCGGAGAAAGACTTCGTCTGCTATAACAACGATTTTTAGTAAAAAAAATTTCATTTTACCCTGGTAGAAATGTGAGCATTAAAAATGGTGTGTATAAAAATTTGAGGTTATTAGTAATAATAATGCCAAAGAAATGGCCAATAAATGTTAAAAAAAGCGTTTTTATTTCTACTGGCCAAAAAATGTTTAAAAAAAACGTTTCAATTTCCACCAGGGTAATACTGCGATATATTTAATTTAAATAAAAAAATCGATAAAAACTTTTTTAATTTTAAAACTAAACTGATATCCTTTTTCAATTTTCAAACACAGTTTGGAAGGAGGACTCCCATATAAAAGTTTAGCCTTCATGCAGTAATATTAGTTACATTGATTATATAGTTTTGAGTTAAAAAAAATAATTTCACAATAATTTAGTTCAAGCAATGTTATAACAAATTTTTTTTTTTGTTTCAGGTACGTATCTATTTATTTTCTTCTAAAGGATAACTTCGATAAGTAAGTTACTTTCCCATTAAAAGAAAAGCCATTTTAAAACAATAATTTTCATTCAAAGTGTTGAAAATACAAATATCAATAAATTCTACTTAACAATTAGAGAATAATTTATCTTTTATATACGTGTTTATATAATAGAAAAATATAGAATCAATATACAAAGATTTATAGTTATCTTGCCCGATAAGGATATTTTTTTTCTATCCCCCAAGCACAATATTAATCATTTATCTACGGCATTTAATCTTAGGGATAAAGATAATTCCTATAAACGATCTGCTATAATTTTCTGATTTATATGTGAACATTAAGATCGTTAATCAAATCTTAAACGGTCTTATCAAGATAAAGAGTTTCAAGATGGTCAGTGGAATCTTCTTTTATTAGTCGTATAACTTATGTTTTTCACTTTTTCTGTTAATAAAAGTTCAAAATTTTAATGTTAAGCGATGCGTGCAATCAACAGAATTTCGCATAAACTAGTAGCGGCAATTTCTAGTTAATAAATATTGCTCAATTATTTTATCTTCCTTAGTTTTTCATTAAAATGTTTATTAATTTGAGCGTTCAAAAGATTTAAAGAATTTAATTTTAACGGGTCGGCGAAAAAAAGAACATAATTTAATGTTAACAAATAAAAGTATGATGAACCGCCGACAAGCTTTCTGCACAGCGAATTTACGCTAAAATTCGCATTCGATAATCCACTGGAAAAGCACAATGCTTTGTGGATTAAAGTAAAAAAAAAACACGCAGAAAGTTGAGAATGAAAGAGCGAGGCCGACAAAAGCAGAGCATTAAAAAAAAAAAAAAAAAAAAGGGGGCATCTAGAAACGAGAGCAAGTCGCAAAACAGTGAAAACTCAGAGTCGAAACAATGAGAGTGGCAGTAGGCAAACGGCGGCTCTGACAGTAAAGAAAAATTTTCACCGACTAGACAATGAGAGAGAAAGAAAGAAGAATTAAAAAAAAAGAAGCATACTATGCTAGATAACCAAAAGTACAACGCGTGTCGAGCAGAAAAGTCACAAAGTCGGTTAAAGAGTAGTGCAACGTTGTAAAAGTATAGTTAAAAAAAAAAGAAAGAAAAATGAGGGGGGGGGGGAAGTGTAAGGGGGTAAAGGGAGATTTAAACGAGCAACCTACTATAAGAAAGTAGTTGGCTATGGAGTGAGAGAGAAATTAATTTCCCTCGTCTGCACGAGCTGTTTTTGCTCGCGTTTCACGAGTTGACGCTCACTGGCAGAGCCGCGGAACGAAACGACCTGCAACTCCTAGCGGAAATTAGGGTCACCCGTCACGCCGGATGTACCACTTCTCTCCCCCCCCCCCCCCCCTTGCACTTCTCATTCTGGTAAAATTTTGTCCTCTTTCACCTCTCTCTCATCACCTTTTGCTTTTATCTTTCCTCTCTCTATTCTTTGTTGTTTATCACTTTCTCTTGAGGCTATCTTTTTTTTTCTATTCCTCTTGTACTATGTTCATTCTACAGCCCTGTCCACGAAGCTTTTTTTTTACACTATTTCATTTATCTCTTGTAATTCTCTTTTTTGTACTTTTTTTTATCCTTTATCACTTTCCTTTTTTCCCTAAGCTCGTTCCATTTGGTTCACCTTTTCTTTTTTTGTATCATACATTTATTTTCCTTTTTTTTCTGTTTCTATTTTTTGTTCAAGTTTTTCATGTCTATTCGTTATAACTCGGGCGCAAAAATTTTCCTATCTTTGCTTATTTAGCTTTTTTTACGTTTTATTAATTTCAGTATTGTTTCCACGGAATAACTGCTAATTCCTACAAATATTTATTGTTTTGTGTTTTAAAATAGAATATTTTTCTTATTTTAAGGCTAAATTATAATAAAAATATGAAAATAATACGTTAAATGATTAATCAATTTATAATACAAAAAAATTGTATAAAAGTTCATATAAAAGTTCAAACAATTTTTAGTTCAAATTATATAAAATTTATTAAAGCACAGTAACCTAGAAGATATTAGTAAAGCAATGTACAATTTCAAGATAGGAAACTTGGTATAACTTTTATTTATTTATTACCTAGCAGAACAGTTTATCAGCTTGAAAAGATATTCCAAAATAGAAGCACAATACGATTAAGTTAAGCTACATTTATACCTTCGAACAATTTTTCTCCAAATATTTCGATATAAATTACACGAAAAAAAAAGGAGTTTCTATTTCTATTTTTAAAATCTTGTATCGCTATATCCACGTAAATAGACATTCGCGCAACGTTAAATATCCAATTCTCCATTTAAATTAAGAATGAACAGAGGAAAAAAAAAGCTTTCTCCCTTAACGAACTAATTAATTTGCCAGTCGAGTAATCAATACTTCAACCATTTTCTTATTCTCTTTAATTTTTTCTTTCTTCATTTTCTTTTCTTAGTCCTACTATACCACTCCTGCCCTATATATTACCATTTAACTTCCGTCTTTCTCTACTTTCCTTCCTTCCCTTCTATGTTTTCAACAAAGTTCATACTACTAGCACTGCTGCTAGTTGGCTTTCTTCGCTTACAGTTGTAGAAGAGATAGAGAAAGATAGATGGATCGAGGGAGAGAGAGAGAGAGAGAGAAAGTGAAAGATCTTTGAAAGAGAAAAGCCTTGAAGTTTGTGTCGTTCTAGTCTGGAGCATAGGGTGAACCGCACATACTAAGATTTAAGCCACACTGTACACACAAATCCAAACTCTACGTATATATCTAAAATGCAAGTGACTTACGCTTCTGCTCTCTCTCCTGTATATACTCGCACCCCGTCTCACTTATATAACGAACGAAAGTTTTGACTGGTCGATGTCAGCTCGGTTAATAGGAGCTCAAGGAAAGAAAGAAAGATTAAGGAACAAATTGCTTTATACGAGTTTTATTAACTTATAAAGCCTACTCTTTTTTTATTTAACCTTGATTTTTGGTTGCTAATTAATTGTCGTCTTATTTAATTGTTATTTTTCGTGTATTTATTTGTTATACAATTTCACTGACATTTGTTTGTTTTGATTTTAGAACAGATTTGTTATTTCGTTTATTGTAACCAAGTCAAAATTATTTTGATAATAAGAAAAAAAACCTATCATTATTAACAAAAAAATCTATACCTACTTAATAATGTAGATTAGAAACTTAAAAGCTTTGGCATGTCCATCCGCTCAGGTTCCTTGACCTCACAAGCGGTTAATGATCCATTACATTAACATAAATTCAAGTGCTTCCAAGTGTAAGTGTAACAGGTTGCATTAGTCGAATAAAAGAGCACATATTGCTAGAAGGTTACATAAAACTCGTCAAAATTTCAGGCAAGTAATATATATTCTGTGTTTGAAAGTAGTGACTTTTATTGTTATGAAAAATAACTGTAAAAAATTATGATTTATCGTTTTTATTATTTTGGTCTTCTTTATGTTTATTTAAAATTTTTTTTTATTTAACCGAGGAAGCTTCAACAAAGGAATTAATTATCCTTTAAATTATATTTCTCTTAAATTTTCAATTTCTTTTTAATTTGAGAAATCTCAACATTTATTGAAAAATTTAAAAATAATATTATTTGACAAACGGTACTTTTATAAACAATTTCCTGTCAGTAATTTAATAACTGAATAACTCCAATAATTCAATAAAAATCTACAGACGAAGCATGGCACTCCTTATACAGTTTTCTATTTTTCTTACTTTATTTTATTTTTTTTTTTCATTCTTTTCTTTGCTTTTTACTTACTCTTGACTTCGTTGATCTTTTAGAAAGAAAATATCCGAGAAAAACGTGAAAACGGATAAAGAGAAAAGAGATTTACTACGAATTTTTTAATACGAAGCTTTAGAAAACGCCCAGTAGCTTCGAAACTTCAGTTCTTTTCAGTACCTTAAAGAATTTTTGTCAGACTCTGCTTTAGCTCGGAAGCAGAATTGGAAGTTTTCAAAAGTTTAGAAAGTCAATCTTCGAATAGAAGGTAACAAGCTCAATACAAAGTGAACCTATATATATATATATATATATATATATATATATACGTACGTTGGTCCAGGAGTCATAAGCTCGCTCGTTTCTTACTGGCATACCTGTGTATATGAAGTTTTTTGGGAAGGAAAAGAAGAATAACAAAGCTACTTTTCTACACCTTTTGAATGAAAAAGAAAAAGGAAGGAAAAAAAAAAAAATAATATAGAAAAGAAAAGACAGTTTACTCTTTTATTTGCTCTCCGTTCCTACTTTTTTTTCACCTTGTTAGTTAGTTGCGAAGAGAGGAAAAAAAAAAGAAAGAATATACGAGGGCAAGCTTACAGCTACCTTTATGAGAAAAATTTCTAATTAATTTTGTCGACGTAACGTTATAACGGCTGATTTCCTAGCTTTTTGAAATCACCGTACAAACATAGCAGCCTCGCTTATTTCCTTTTCTTTTTTTTTAAGCTTTTTAATAAGAGTTTTTAGCACTCTCGTTTCCAGCATGGAAAAATTTTAGCATTTTGCGCTGTTTATACGATATATATGCTTTTCTTGCGACACTCATATATGAAAATAACTAACGGATGAGAGAAGCTTCTTTTATATGCTTGGGAAAAGCAGGGGGTGGGGGGTAAGGTTTTGATGATGTATGTTACGTTTTTATGTGAGTTTGCAATTTTCGTCATTAGAATTATGCGTGTTATTTTAAACTTGGATTATGAATTTTTAGGAGCTGTAGTTAAGGAAAAGTTATGATTAAACTTTTTTATCGACTTTTTAACCAATATGTCGTTTGCAATGTTTCAAAAATATTTTAGTTTAATTCAAACTGTCAAATTATTTATCAATTTATGCTACGCGTTTAGAAAAATAATGGCAGTCCCAAATGTACAGATAATAATTGTAATATAAAACAAAATTAAAATTAAAAAAAGAAAACATTAACATTACAAGTGAACAATCATTATTATCAAACTAGTACATAGTCCGAATGAGAAACTGAGAATGTTTATCTTTGCTAATTTAAAAAAAATATTTATAAATGAAAAATATGTATTATTAAAAGATGATTATAAATTGAATTATAAAATTGAAAGTATATATTGTTAAGAAATGATTAAGAATCTATTTCAGAACTGGAATTGAAATATACATCTGATTACTTTACTTTACTTCATCCGTTTTCCTAAAATAAATATCAGCATCTAAATAAATCCACGTTTCGCTAAAATAACCGTAATAAATAATGCACGAGAAAATCATTCCAAAATATATACGAAATTTGGAAAAATCTTATTTTCACTTTGAATTACAGAAAACTAAGTAAGAAAATTCATTGGTAAAAAAAAGGTAGAGCTGCATGAAGTCGAAATGGAAAGCTGCTTTATTAACCTTTACTCTATTGGAATTTTCTTTAGCCTCACTTTCTCATACGTATATATACGTATATATGTATATGCAGTTGAGTGTAGAATTTTCTTGAAGGCACGTCTTGCTTCACGATCCGTCGGGAATGCTTGCGAGATTCGTTTCCGATAAGCCATGCCAAGCTCTCTAAGTATGCGAGCGTATGTCCGAAGCTCTCTTTTCTTTATATGTATATATATATATATATATATATACACATGTATATATGTACTCTAACTCTTACAATCTTATATTTCTTCTTCTTCTTCTTCTCTCTCTTTGACTTCTTTTTCTACTTCCTTTTTACCTTTTTTTTTGCCTCTAACGTAGTACCTTAGTCCGTGTTTTTCTATCAATTTTTTATGGGCACGAGATGAGATTGCAGTTTTAAACAGCTCGTTACTAGCTGAAATTTAAACCTGAAATATTTGTGAATTTTTGATATAATGATTAGATTTAATAGCTTAAATTAATTTAAGATTAGCGCATGACGATTAGTGAAATGGTTTAATTTTTAAATTGATTAGTAAGAGAATTTTCAAAGCAGATTAATTGACTTTGTGGAATTAAAATTTTCTGAGATAAAAAAACTAATCTATAATATCGGTCAAAATGATTTAAAAAAAAATTAAACGAAGAAATTGAGGAATATTGATTGAATAAATTTTAGGATATGATAAACCATAAAATGAAATGAGATCAAATAATTTTAATTTACAAAATGTTTACATGCCGTATCGTAACTTCAATATTGAATTTCTACTTGTTTTAATCAACATCAACATGTTTTTTTCCTGAAAATATTTTAAAATTCAAAGGCTTTTATTTTCAAATATCCCCAAAATATGTAGATCTAACAGAGCATTAATTTGCATAGCATTAAATTTATAATCGATGTAAAATTAGTACCGATGCTAATTGAATGGTAATACATAATGATTTGTACTGCATATACATTAACATCTATTTTTAATTCAGATAGCAATAACCTTGTTGAAATCTTCAATATTCAATACGCACGTACAGCATAAATGGCAAAAGAGATACAGACAGATGAAGAAAGAAAAAAAAAAGAGAAGAATCAGAGTAATTTTAGCCGCCTGAAATTGATCCCAAAGGATTGATAAATTCATTAAAATATTTCAACTGAAAATCCAAGTGCCCGTGTTCGCGTGTGCCTTGAAAGTAATATTTTATTCAACGAAGAATTTTCTACAAATAGAGTAGGTACAAGGTAATTCAAGGTCGTACGTAACCTTCTTTAAATCCTCGGAGAATTCTTTTTTTTCTCTCGATCACTTTGCTTATTTCTTATTCACGCTCCTGATATACGTCAATATACCAAAACAAAGTTAAAAAAAAAGAGAAAAAGAAGAAAAAAAAACAAATAATGTAATAAAAGCTGATTTCTTTGTTAGGAAGTAAAGGTTGTTTTATTTTTAAAGTTTACAAAGTGAAAAAAAAGTTACAAGGTTTCATTTTGTAAGTTAATATTGCAAAATGTAACTTTGTAACATTGCTTTATAAAATAACAAAGGTAAAGTTGGATATTTTCAGATATTTCTTTATGTCTTCTGACCGAATTCAGGTTTTTAATGTAAATAGTTATTTGATGTTGATTTTAATTATCTATTAATTTATTGATACTTCGTAATTTTTCTAAATAAATTTTATAGCGATTATAAGCAATATCACAGTAAATTTGACTTATGAATTTTAAAAATAATAAAAATTACTTCACGTAAAAATACGCGTTTATCTTTTGAATAATTGAATACATCCCATATGAAATATTCATATATGAGTCTATATAAAAATTCTATATAAAAATTCTATATAAATTATAAATAACAAATAAAAATAAGGCTAATAACTTCATTGCAATATATAAAATATTATTGTTGTATATAATCTTTGTATATAACCAGATTAAAGTATTAATATTGAATTAATTAATAGGTCATCAGTAGGTTACATAGCATAAATACAGCAACGTTAAATAATTAATAAAAACAAAAAATATCGGATCATAAGATTATTTCTTCAGTTTATTTTTTCGACGTTTCTACACTTTTCTATAAAATGTTATTCGATTTTTTATAAAAATGTTACGTTAATTTATATACATATTGTTTACAATTAAATTAATAAACTTCTAAAATTTAATTAAATAAATTCTTTTTGTTTAGACTTTTATATAATTAATGTATAAAAGTAAATGTGTAAATTAAAACATTTTTTTAATCAAAAAATTTTTACTAAACTTTGAACTTAACTATTTTAAAATGTGATCATGACAGTTTATGATTTATGCGTTATATTATAACGAAAAATTTTTAAAAAAGGAACGAATAAGTTACAAACAAATAAAACGAGTCAAAATATTTTATTTAATTTAAAAATATAAAAGTTAAAATATAATTATGCAAAAAAGTAAGCACAAAAAGTAATTTTATATATTAATTTCAACAAAATTCAGTATTTCAGCGTCAATTTTTCTAAATAATTTAAAAAAAAAAATAATATAAATCTTCAAAAAAATTGAATTGTTTAAATCGTGTATTGAACAAATAGTCAAGCACTTACTTCTAAATTCCAACATCAGTGAAATATTTTATTCATCGGCTTTTACATACTTTTACAATATTCCCAAAACGACTGCATTTCCAAGCCCTTGGCGTTCATCTTATGCATTTTTTCGCGAGTCTCGAAACTCTCTCTCTCTCTCTCAAACAAAATAAAATCCATAAATTATTTACTCGGTTACTCCTCCTTCTTTTACCTCTTTTTTTTTTCATCTCTTCTGCACACTTTTCATCCTCATCCCCCTTTAGCTCGCAGACTTTCTAAAATAAACATCTACATTCGTGTTTCCCCGCTCTTTCTAGCGCCAATAGGAGCACATATACATACATAGTACTTTACGCTCAAGCATATTTCCCTATTACACGCTCACTACCCTGATTGTGTACGCTGCAAACTGCGAATATCTCACCCTACATACGCATACAATCTTTCTTATTTTTATCCGGCACAGACTCACCCTTTTACAATCTCTCTTCTTCTCTCTCTCTCTTTATACATGTACGTATGTATGGATATAAAGGCAAGAGAAAAGAGAAGAGAAAGGAAGCTTGTGCACAGGTGAGCTTGACAGCAGCGACACGCAAGCTTTAAATATAGAATGTCCACAGGTTTTGCTGTTCTTTCAAAACGATATGTGTGTATACCTTCCCTCTCCCCCTCCCCTTCCTTTTCGCTGCTGTTACCACACGATGAATATGATCAATGGGGAAGCGAGCTATGCAAGAGACTTTCTTCTCTTTTTTTTTTCTTTTATTTTTATTTATTTAGTTTTCTTTGTCTTCGCTTTTGGAATTGAAAGCTAAATTGGACCAAAGAATTTTTTGTTGTTTTGGATATTGACAGGAGGGGTATGGAGATCAAATTAATTGCAATTTAAATAGTTTTTAGTTTAAAAAAGTAAAATCAGGTTAAACATTATTTATAGCGAAAGACACGATAAAAAGGTATATTTAATATGTGAAATATGCAATAAAAATTTGTAAATAAAAAAAAATTGCATGCAGATACACGTGTTCAAACATTTTTGTAAAATTATGTTGATTCAACCAAAACATATTTTTGTAACGTCGTGAAATTGATTTTTCTACCTTTAAAAAAGCTTATTTCGCTGCGAAGATAATTTTAAATCGTGTATGCAGAGAACGTTTTTATCCGAGCTAATGATAAGCTATTTATAAAATTAATAAATAAATAATGCGGTACTTTTATCTTGATTATTCGCAGGCTAAAGTTACAGAATTAAAATAAGCATAGGATGAATTAAAACGAGAAACATATCCATGACACGCTTAAGAAAAATATAATTATCACAGTAACATTTCCGAGATTAAACGTGTCGAACGTTTTTAGATATCGTTAAATATAGACTTTAAATTTTAGACGTCTGTATGCAAAAGATTACATTTTGCAACAAATATAATGAAAATCAATGATTTTCATTAATAATATTTTTTAAAATTTTATACCTGGTAAAAATTATAATAAAAAAATGATTAAGAAACAATATTATATATCATCTTTATACGATTAATTTTCATTCTTAAAACGTTTATGAACCTTTGCTAAATTTAATTTTCGAAGTGAACTATCCCTTAGAAACATCTAACGATTCGGCCTGCCATGTGCATGCATAAAACACCGAGGGCAAGGAAGGCAATTCTCAAGGCTAGACTTGCGTACACATTATACATCCGCGCTAATATATATGTATACCTCTAAAAGCCATTGAATTCGGCAACTATAGTTTACCCAGGTATACAGGATGTAAGGGTATAAGAACGAATCAAGCACTGCTCTTGTATATATGTATTCAACATATACAGAAAGAGAAAAGGAGAGAGAGAGAGGGTAATAGTGCGTTAGGACAATAGGGAAGGCTAGTGGTACATTTTTTACGAGTCTCTTACTGGTAGCTAAGGTTGTATAGAAGAGAGAGCGCTGTACCTTTATATGGCAACATATACAAGAAAGAACCTTTACAGCTACCATGAGGGTTGAAGAAAAAAAAAGAAAAAAAAGAGAGCCGTTACAGCGCACACCTCTCAACTTCAGTGCCTGTGTGCGCTCTGCGCGTCGCCATAAACGTCTCGCGTTGTTTGGCAAGTAATATTTCATGACACGCCGCGGGACGCGAAAAGGCTTTCTGACTATGCTTCTAGTATGTGTATATATATATAGTCGATCCGCGTATGTGCGTATTTAAGGGTCTTGCGTATATGTGTGTGTATCTTTACGCTTGGAAACAGAAAAAAAAAATATACAGCCTTGCATAGGAATAATAGTCAGCTTTTTGGTACGTAAGCGCTTTTTTTTCTCTTCTTTTTTCCAAGATTAACTCTATACATATATGCCAGCTTGAGAAGTCTCCTGTATCATTATAAAATAAACGGGAACAGGCGGGCAAAGTTTGAATATTTAATGTTCGTTGGATGAGGTGCGTGGCTCACTCGTACACGTACAGAGAAAACGATATACACCTTCTTATGTCTTTTGTTCGTTTTTTTTTTATAACTTGTATGATTGCTCACGTGGAAAAATAATTTAAAAGTTGAATTACTTTGATAAGTTGTGCATAGAACTTGATAGAAAATTTTTTTATCTTCCATTACTAGATACGTTGAAGCTATTTATTCTAAATCTTATTTTGTAAAATTGTTTTTTGTCAAAAATTTATTATTGAAATTTTTTTGCATTATGTTTACCACAGTGTTGTTTTATTTAAAAATATTAAATTAAGATTAAAAGATAAAATAAATTGGAATTTTGCAATAATAATAGTAGTACTTTTACTCCTTGAATTCGAATTACATAATTCATAAATTTTTATCCCATTAATTTGAAGATCACGCATTATTAAGTTAACGGCATAACTGAATAGAAAGGTGAATAATGACAAAACAAGATGTAATTTATATTATATTTACGTAATGTAATTAAAATGAAAGATGAAGTAGGTACTGACCCAAGGGGATATAAGAGTCTAGTCGGTTTTAACCTCTTTTAACACTTTATATTTAATCTCTTAATTATTCCGAATGCATTATTAATGCGAATAATTTGATCTTTAGATTTAGTTGGACGACCACTTCTAGCAAAGCTATTAATGTCATTAGGTATTTACAAATGGCTTTAATGTATTTAACATGTTTCTATAATTGTAAGTCTTGTGATAACGACTTGTTCAATAGAAATTTTATAGATTAGAATATTAATTATGCAGTGTAACTAAGTGGCTTAATTATTTTATGTTGATTAAAGAAGTCTTACGTTTATTTAATTTAATGTATTATATATTATAAAAGTTTTAATTAATGTAATGTTATTAGTATTTACGTATTCTTATTTTCAATTTATTATTATTTTTTTTTTCAAATTATAATAGTTTTATAACTGAATTCCTGTAATCAATAATAAAATTTTCAATAAGTTAAAGTACAACTTGAAGGTAATATAGATGCAAAATGATACTTAACTTTATCATTGTCGAAAGAATGTAATTGTATTTATAATAATACTAATAATATGAATTATGCAAAAACTAAACTTTTTTTATTTTTCCAAAGCTTACTTTTTTCTTTAGTAATTTCACGGTAGGAAATGTTGCAATAACATTTTAGTAGGATTTCGAAAATGTAATAGTTTACTGAAGTAAGACGAAAATAATGCCTGAAAATGAGGTTCTTGATTAATTAATTAGATTTTGAGAGTTCTACACAAAAGTTATTACAAAATCTCCTACGGCAGCTCACAATAAAATTGTTCAAGGAAGAAAATAAACTTCAGTTTATTAAAATTAAATGAGAATACAAAAGTTAAATAATTTATAAACATTATTTTAGTCATCAATATCTTTCATATTTAATAACGAAACATAAATAAAATAAATTTATATATATTTTATATTGTTTGTTTATATAAAATTGATATCATTTATATACTTTTGACACTGATAAAGTTAAGTATCTATTTCCTCCCCTATCACGTATAAAACTACCTTAAAACATATTTCATTAAAATTAATCTAGTAGCGTGAGTATCATATCTACATCGATTAAGCATAGAAAGAGCCCGATGTAGAATAATCTATAAGCAATATCAAGATCTTTCATATATCAACCATAATTTTCTTTTTACAAACATATAAAATTACAGATAGTCTTTTATGACACAAAAAAGCATAATTCAAAAAAATTGACATCATTAATCTTTACCAAAGTATATGTTGAAGTCAATAAAATTTCCATGATTTCTACAACCTTTATGTTTTTTTTTTTTTTTTTATTTTTTATAAAAACAACTTAAAAAGACTGAAATTTCTAAGAATGATAAAACAGCATATTTCTCTTATTGCATATACTACTTATTAAACTATTACGCAAAGAGAAATCGTAAAATTCTTATTAAGCGTTATCATCAAGAATGTTGAATACAACCAAGTGAAAATAATCAACGATAATCGAATCATCAGACTCGATTCACTTTCTTAATTAGAACTCGTTGCGCCAAGTGAGCAAAAGATCCTTTTCCCACGACAATCTGTATATATATATATATATATATATATATATATATATATATATATAGTATTTTATACTTGAGTAACTGTAGATATGGAAGAAGCTTCTTTACGCTCCAATTTCTCTTGTAAAAGCTCGTATATATAGACGAAAAGATCGCCGGTACGGAAAATCCCTTTTCTCCATCTTGTATATATATATAAAAAAAAGGAAACTCTTTCGAAACTTGACATCGTATCGACACTCGAAGTAAGATTCCTTGCTTCTCTGCAACTGCATTTCCAAGATGTACATAGAATTTCTCTTATTTATTTCCGTGTATATATATACATGTATTAAAATATCTTCGATTTCTTGAGGTTTGGACATTTGAACGCCATTATAGAGTATTACTAGTTGTTACTGCAAGTTGAGACCTCCTCGTAGGGATTTCACTTTTGTTAAGGATTTCAATAGTTATACATAGTTATATAAACGGTAGATGCTGTTATCAGTGCACCAGACCAGAGGATTGAGGGGAGAAACTTAGTCACCCAGTGACATCGAACTTGGAATGGTTTGGCTCGTATGCTGAAGCACAACTGATAGTGCAAATATCCTGTCGGAGTTGGCTGCTTGCAATGTCGATCGTTTTTCTCGACGATTGATTTTTTTTTCTCTTTAAAATGTCCGATAAACGTAGGTTTTTTTTTAATGAAAAAGTTGCGAGTTTGATTAAGAAGAGAAATATGAATATATTTTATTAAACTGAAAAAAGTACATTTACTGAAAAAAATTTTACATTTCAAAAACTTTTTTTTATGTTACATTTAATTAATCGGTACTTACAAAAAGTTTGTAGGAATTATTAAACTTTTAAAAATTAAAAATTAAAATACATTTTATTTAAAAATGTAAAACTGCATGATATTAAAATTTAAACTATGCATGAAAATTCTTGTAAAATTTTTCTCAGCTGAAGGTTTAGGTAAAAAGAATGCAAACAATATTTATAAACTTTCTTTAGAATTCAAAGTTTATTGAAATTCTTGAAAGCTCAACAATTTATTATACTTGGATATTGTAAGTAGAGCCACTCAATGTTTGGTCAGACGCCCCGGAGAATCAATGAAATTTATCGTTAAATTAGAAGTTTCAAATAACATTCAAAAACTTTAAGCCTTTCCCAGTTTGAAATACCAATACCTGCTCTCTTTCCCATTCTCCCTCTCTCTCTCTCTCTTTCCGCGAACAAGTTAAGCCTTAGTACCCAAAAGCCTTCTAGTGTGAGCCCACAGCGACTATTACCATTAGTAGCAACAGTAGAGAGGATCGATGTTTGGTCGTCCAAGCGTACCACTAGAGAGCGAAAGAGAGAGATAGACTCTGTAAACCTTCTCTAACTATCCTCTATTCGTACCTTTCTTCCTGGCTCTCTCTCTCTCTCTCTCTTTCCCCTTTCCTTTTACCATTTTATACGTAATCCAAAATCTCACTGATTTCAAAAGCATGGAATTACTAGTAGATACGATGGTAAACGTACATATATTCATGTGGCAAAAGGTATATGTACTTTAGAGATTTTCGACCTACTTTAAGAGAAATCGAAAACTCGAACTTCATCATCGACTTTAAGGAATATACGTATGTATATATATGTAGTTTAAAGCCTTGAGGCTCCAATGCACGTATAACCAAGTTCCCATATCCCTTGGTGGCCTACGACTATTCCCTAAAGTTCCCTGCTACGATTTTGCGGCCTTCCTTCGATTAATATTGACGTTACCATATATATATACCAATATCTAATGTATTCTCGCTCTTCTTTCTCTTTCGCGTTCGGTCCAATATTTCGAGAACGATTTTTGTACGCGTGTTACCGATAAATCAAGCGTGTATGTATCAAAACGTGTGCGAGCGTTTCACGTATTTAGAAGAGAAAAAAAAAATTGTTTATACCAGCAGTATGTAGCAGCGGCATCATTTTCCCAATATTTGATTCTTTCTGGGGGAAAAAGAGGAAAGGAAAATTCGACGAGGCCTTTTTTGGTATGTACCGCAGGATGTCGAATATCTGTTTTTCGCAGCTGGCCACAGCGAAAATCAATTCGCTCTATCAATTGTTAGGCTTTCAACACTCGCCTGTGTACACTAGCCTAGGAATGAAATATGAAAGTCCATTTTTTTCATTCTTTCTTCCATCTGCTATTTTTCTTTTTACTTTTTTGTTATGTTGAACTAGGCATGCACGATATGTATACAGTTATTTTTTTTTTGATTTGTTGACAGTTTAAATAATTGATTCGAAGGAAACATTGAAGTTATTATGGTGTTGGTGTTTCAAGTGGTATGCGTAAAGCTTGAATGCTGTGTACGCAGTGGGTATAAAAGAATATTAAAAATTGAGCACTTTTTATTTAAGAGAAAAGCAATTCTCAATGTTTAGTTATTTTTAAATAAATTTTTTCTGTAAAAACTGTACGAGAATTCATTCCTATTCGAAAAGACATTATTTGAAATGGATATGAATTAAATATGAAGGAATTAGTATTTCTGTTCAGTTTTGTACTTTTATTTTGAAAATATTTCAATTTTGATTCCAGTTTGAAAAAGACACTTATTTCCGCAAGCCTATTTTCATTTTCAGTTTTCGAAAACATTGTGATGAAAATTCAAAATTCAAATAAAGCAATGCATAAGGAGTATTCTCAAAGATTCAATATAAAGAAATTCTTGAATTTCGTCTATAAAAGTATTGGTTAGCTTTTATACCGTGAAACGTATTTTAGGTTTGTAGGATAGACAGAAAACTCCATTGAACTCTCTCTTCGTTCTTTTTTTTCTCTCTTTTTTTTTTGAATTTTCTACCACGTGCGCACTGGGAATATACGTGACGAAACGTACGAAACGAGCTTTTCATGACGGGTTTTTCTTTATGAACAGTTGTCATGCTTTTCACCTTTTTCTAATAAACAATTTAAACGAGAACTGTCACTAGTGTTTATTTGTTATATATAGAGTAACATTAATTCTAATAAAAATTCAATCAATAAACTGAAAAATAATTGATGGAACTTTTATCGCTAATAAGCTGTCAGTAAAATATGTTTTAGAACTTCAATTGGAAAAGTTAAAAGTCATTAGTTGCGAGAATAACTTTGTACTTTAAAAATGATTGATTACAGAATAATATTATTTTTATAAAATATTTTAAAATACTGAAGAATTTGTTTATTGTATGATGTTTTTTTAGAGATTCTAGAAGTTAGCAAGTAAACAAAGTTAATTTCCTTAAACTAGAAATTTTTTTTGAAACACTATACATTTTAAAATAGTGCACGTTAAAACCAAATATACAAATATCCAAAATTAAATTTAAATATTTATTTTTGTCCCCGCTAACGCTGTTATTAAATAAAGTTTTTTTTTCCTCGTTGCCGTTAAAACCTGGGAGAACGTTAAATCTTATTTTTGTTACAAACTAACCAGATATGCCGTATGCAAATTTAAAGTAAATTGAATTGAACTATTCGAGCTTACGTAAAAACAAACCAATAGATAGATTTACTACTACTGCGCCTTTAAAGTAATGTTCATGCTATTGAATTTTGCCAACTACAAAGCTAATAAAAATAAAATACAAATTGAATGTTTATTAAACAAAAGATATTGATCGGTTTAATTGAATATTTACTTTTCTTCAGTGAAAGATAGTTAAATTATTTATTTTAAAATTTCAATTTTCGATAAATCATTATAATTGCAAAAAGTACTTTTTATGAAACGTATAATATTGACACAATTTATGGCTTCAGTAATAAATTAAGTATATTAAAAAGTAGTTTTAAATGAAGGTTTGATAAATAAACAAATCAGCTTAAAGAAAAAAATTTCCTTTGAATAGTTGTGTACATTTACATGAACATGATTTTTAACTTTCAATTAATAACCGTAACTTCATATCATAAAATCTTACAGTGAACGTCAAAGAAAAATAAATGCACATGTAAATAAACCAACAATAAAAAAAAAATAAAAATAGAAGCGAAGTATAAAGAATAACTGTAAAGGATGCAAGTTACGCTGCGAGACGAAAAATAAGCAAAGAGAGAAAGAAGAAGAAAAAAAGTAAAAGTTAAAACCATCACAGCAATGAAAGAGAAAGAGAAAAATAAAAGTAAACATTCTCAATAGCTTTGGTAAAGCTTTAGACTGAATCTTTCTTTCTTTCTTTCTCATCAAGTAAGATTGACAAGACGATCCTAATATTTTCTTTGAACATTCCTTTTTCAAAGCTTTTCCTATATTTTTTTTTTCTTTCTTTTTGTTTTTAGTACTTGCCCTTCTCCTTCCATACACTTTACAAGACTCAAAGTCAAGGAAAATGATGCGAAAGAAAGAAAAAAAAAACACACACACAACCTACGACTTTACGAGGGTTTCGCTAAAAGTCGTTTACGCAAGCAAAAACGAGCCAACGCTTCTTTTTCGTCTTATGTGTTTATAAAACGATGCGTTTTCTCTCTTTCTCGCGACATTTCTAACAACGACAGTTTAACTTTTAACTTTCAATGTAACTTTGTATATATACAGCGAGAAAAGGCGCGGGTGAGCTTTGTGTCGAGAAACACGTAACTATAATAAATGTATATACTTGCCAAGGCTTTCTTATTACCGACTTTTGAGTTATTTCATTGCGACCTTTAGATATAAAAGTCTTTTTTTCTCCTTTTACGTGATCATTTATCTAACATGAAAGCTGTTTATTATTATGTAATAGATCAAAAAGATTGGGATATATTTTTATTTTTACTTTGAAGAATTTAAGATATTTTAAATGTAGTTTGTTTCAGTTATACTTATTTTATTTCTTTATTATCATTTTTATACATATTAATTGTATAAAGTATTTTCATTGATGATATTTAATTGTTAAAATTGTTTGATATTTTAATTAAACGTACATTTCATGAAATTTAATCTTGAATTTTTTTACAAAAAGTTTTAATGATATTACTTACATATAATAAAAATTTTTAATAAAATAATAACAATTTTTTGAAAAATAATATTTTAACAGATACTTTACTGAAAATATATATATGAATAAAAATACAAATTTTATATAACTTTAAAAAAAAGTAATGTTTTCAACATAATATCTTGGAAATCTTTTGTAGAAAAATATTTTTGAAGTTTTTCTTTTAAATTTAACAAGTTTAAATAAAAATATATGTATATTTATTTTACTTAATATTTTAAATTCAATTTTTTCCAACCTAGACATTATTAAACATTTGAAATATATATTTGGAAATATAAGGATATGCGTACTTATGGTTAAATTTTATCAATTATAAATAGAAATTGTCAGTGGCCTGGTCGGTAGAGCGATGGATTCATAGTCTCGAGGTTCCGAGTTCAAATCCCACTCTTGGCTAATTTATACAAGCATCGCTGTACGTTACATGTGCTTTGGTTAAAAACACTCTGACAACTTCCGTCGCTAATTAACATCGCAATGATAGCATAAATACAGCGACGTTGAATAATAAAAAATTAAGTGAATTATTGAAAATTGACAGGTCATGTTTTTTTTTTATTCTTATATTTACAGAATAAAAGCTACAATTCACACTAATAAATTAACTTTTTATTTTACTTTAATTAACATTTAGCTAACTTTTACATATATTCTCTGTTAGCAGAGGTTTATAAAATCAAATAATCTTTATTTTATATAAACGTATATTTATTGTACAAAATATACAAAACAGTATACGAGAAAGAACTGTACGCTTCGACGACAGAGTTAAACTACGAAGTGAAAATCAAGGCCTTATATTGCCGAATATGAAAGTATAATTTACTAAAATTAGTTGGTGCTATATTAAACATACGTATACAATATAATATTCACTTGTTATGAGTACGAGAATCTTTTATTCTTAACATTCTCTTTAAATTGAATACGTCTTAATAATACTTATATATTGTAGAAAATTTTTTTAATATGACTTAATATCTTATTCACTACTGGCATGAAGACGTGTACTGCACGAGTTAGCAAAAAAACACACTTTAGCGTAATGTTTTGTTCTGATGAAAATAATTTCATTTTTTTTTTTAAATAAATATACTTTGTATCGATAACTTTGATATACTTTTTTAATTAAAATTGACTTTGCGAAGAAAAACTCATAATTGATAAGATTAATTTAATTGATGAGATTCCATATCTTAAAAATTCGAGTTAAGTAAAAATGTGAATTCAAAATATTTGATTTACTGGTTGATGTTCATTTAGCGAGTAAGTCACTCTAATTAAAATTCTATCCACATATTACCAATTTCCATTAAAGTTTGAAAACTCAAGATTTCCCTATGTATCCACTATGTCAAGCATATCGGTATCTCTCAGCCGCAAGAAAGAACGACTAATACGTCAAATAAATATAAGTCTCCAGCCAACCAAAGTCAATTACAACTTTGGCTAATCACTAAGATAAGACAAACTCTTCCCTTCCCTATACTCTCTTACTTTCATTCTAAACTAAAGAAGGGTATAACACCCAGTAGCGCATCATGATTCATAAGCTACGTTAAATCCAAACCGTTCCTCTTCTCTCTTCCCCCCTTTTTAGCTTTCCATGGATTACTATTCTCTCGTACCGTTAGATCTTCTTCTCTTCGAGGATAGAGAGGGTAACCTTTATCTAATTTGAATTTTGCATTTCTGCTTATGACCCTCTTCTATCCTTTTCCTTTACACCCCACTCCCCCTCTCACCTTTAATATACAGACTTGTAGTAACATTCGAACATCTCCCCTATTAATGAACATTCTGTCTCTCTCGCTCTCTATCTATTTGCTACCATCTCTATACATCACACTACTCTTATTCTATAGATACACAAAAGCGTCACCCTTGCCACGCAATATCACTTTGGTTTCTCTTACACCTTTTCTATCGTATCTTTAGCCTTCTCTCTTTTTCTCTTGTATATACTCATGTTCAGAGATAATGAGGTCTTTTCAAATTTCACCCCCCTCCCCCCTCTCTTTTTCTCTTTTCCTCCTTCATTCTGATCTGATATATACGCAGACTGGACTTTAATTTAAAATCTTTTCTTTTATCTTTGTTGCTATCGCTCTTTTGTTTTGTTTTTTACAAGGGGAAATACATGGGAAAAGGGTGATTATACATTTTTTAATCACGGAAGGTATTTTCTGTTTTAAAGTCAATGAATAGAAGTAGATAATGCATTCATTGACTTTTAAACATTTTAAATTAATGCATGCATTTTAAATATCTTTATTTTAAATGTATCAAATGATTAATCAATAATTAAGTAATACATGTAGTAAATGAAATATCTATCCATTTACTATTTTGACAGTTAAAGATAACCAGTTCACTTGATTATACACTTTACTTTAAGTACAATAGATATCTTTAGAAAATAAACAATTACTATCCAGAACTTCCCGTTACAACAATTTCACATTAATCTCTGGTAATTTCTACGAGTTTACTAAACGATGTTATCCTTGAAAAATTCTTCACTGTCACCGCACAACAATCAGAGCCTTTCATTCCATCCAGTTGACATACTTACTATACATGTACTACTAAGTGCAGCAACGATTCACCATATCATTTGCTTTGGCACTACCCATTTACAATTTGTTCTCATTCTCCTATCTTTCTCTAATATCCAGTCTTGCACACATACACACACATAGACTTACTCCTCCCAACGATTAGTGTTCCATATTCCATTCTCTATATCGTTAGCAAAGAGAGAAATTCAATGTATAATAACGTATATATGTATAAGTGCAAGAAGCCAATATATATATGTGTTTCTCTAATTTTCAGCTCCTCCCTTCCAGCTATACATCCAGCTAGCTGAATTAGCCGATTGTTCGTATAATATCGCTTAGTGTTTAGCGGTACGACTTGTGGTGCGGCTTTAGCTACATATGTAATACATG
The DNA here is from genome assembly GCA_017163975.1 of Anastatus disparis. Lineage (NCBI taxonomy): Eukaryota > Metazoa > Arthropoda > Insecta > Hymenoptera > Eupelmidae > Anastatus > Anastatus disparis. The sequence goes on from JAFFSR010000227.1 coordinate 3,067,736, forward strand.
GTCATACACATATATGTGTGCGGAGACTATCATATACGCATTATATGCTTTGTCTATATGTGTTTAATGTATGTATATATTTAATGTATATATGAATATGTATGTATGTGTGTACGTGTGCGCAATATCAGGTCAGAATGAAATGCCTATATAGTGCGTGCCAGTCGAGCTTAGAATATCCCTTCTCACCTAGCCCACAAATCCACAACTGGATATATCTCTTTCTCCCTCTAACCCATATAATTTTGCAGATCTTTGGTTTTGATATATATCAATTGATTAATATCTCGCATATATGCTTATATAAGCTCGATTGATGAGCATAAGCTCGAAGACAACGACGACAAGGTCCAATAACAACAATAACAACAACAACAACGGGGCTTGAGAATCTTGTTGTTACGATGCCAAGCAATGTTGATATAAAGGGAAGGATAGCCAGAGAGATATGGGGAGAGACCGAAGGGACGCGAAGGGATGATTTCCCGATGGACAGCACAAGGATAGTGCGTGTTATGTGGCTTAAGGACACTTTAGCTTTGGGAATACGTGGCTACATTGATTTGAGTTATCTCTGACCGAATATGCCAATTACATCTGTGTGTTATCTTCATTTATTTATGTATATTTTATATGAGTATAAATAATGCTATCCTACTTTTTTTGACGATTTAGTTTGCCAATTCCGCAATATTTTTTTTTTAATAAAAGTTTTATTTCTGCTTTTGTAGCAAAAGCAATATGGAAATAGAAAAGGATACAATATTTGTATACAGAAAGTCATTTGCAAATGCTGACTTTTTTAAAAATGAAAAATAATTATACAGTTTTATATAGAGATTTATCATTGACCTCGATGTCAATTGGAAGTTTGTTTTATAAAAATGGTACGACGATTTACTCATATTTTTTATTATGAATGCTGATGATGACGATAAATCAAAAATAAAATAGGAAAATTTTTACGTATTTAAACTGATTATTTTCAAATCTCGATTACATACAAAAATATATGATATTAATGATGAATAGACCAAAAATATATTAAGCTTTGATTTTTATGTTTTGATTCTCATATTTTATATTCATCATATTTTTCATATTAATTTTATTCTTTAATGATTCATAGATGCAATTCTAAAGCCTATCTTTAAATATTTCAAAACCAATTATTTTTAAAACTACAAACGTTTAATTTAAAAACAGCTATTGATTATTTTTAACAGCAAGTGCATTAAGTAACGTGTTTCTCGAAAAACTATAATTCACGATAAAGGGTTAACATATAATTGGGAATGAAACTATGCATCGACTAATGCTAAATCTCACATCGTTAAACCTCCTAATACCCTTTACTATCTCTTAAACGCGGAACTATCACCGCATTATACGATTCGGAGGGAGAGAGAGAAAGGGTGTAGCACAATCGATAATTTCCGTTTACTCCAAATATACAATACCCATCTCTCTCTAAATCTAAGTCTCTCTCTCTCTCTCTCTTTAACAGTACTAAGGCATTCCGTAAAGCTCTGAGATCAATGATCATTACTATGGGGTATGATCCACTCAATCTCTCTTTATCCATAGAATGTTAGAACTTGCATTATCATTCTTGACTTACTGCGCTATAATACAGGGTAAATAACATTAAGAACTGGTAGTTCTACTATCAGCTATATTAGCTTTATATCCAATTCTATATACCAGAATGAATTCAGTATTAATGTGTAAAATGCAAAGATAAAAAAGCTTAACTAATTTTCTCTAAAAATCTACTTGTACTTTATTAAATAAAAAAATACTTTAGTAGATACATAGTCCCATGCTTACATAAATTAGTAAATTAAAAAATAAAACATAAGATTGCAGTATCTTTATTTAATTTTTAGTTGCATCAATTTATCGAGGAATCGTAAGTGCATTGTCGACATTTCCATTGTAAAATTCCGAAACAAATAGGTTGTAGAATTTGGTAGAATCTGATTTAATCGTTAATCAAACTAAACCACATTTGTGCCCTTAATTATGAGACACTCAATGAAACATTAATTCACCTACAGCGCGCACTTTAGCAAAATCACTTGATATTTTTTAATATTGAAAATGCATTAACGATATAGCTTTTAAAATTAATTATCAAAAGTCATTAGAGAAATAAGCATTTACAATTCAAAGAGAGCTATTATGGTTAACGTAATTAATGTTGCGGTTTAAATGTTACAGTTTAAACGATAATGTTTGAAAATCATAATTAATAATATTCGATATACGCAATCAAAGCCACAGAGCTATACAAACTTTAGCTCGCATGAAAATAAATATGCTTTATTACTTGTGCTACTTATGTTTATTTGTATAATTTAGAAAAATAATTAAATATTATTATTTATTTTACAAAATCAAAAACTTCAAATTTATTGCTGATACAATTTATCATCATTTTATAATCATATGTTTCCAATTTCTATAATATTTTGTTTAAAGAGGTATTTTATCTAGTTGAACAAATAACATAAATTACACAATTTGTTCATAGAAGATATAAATATAATGCTAATGATTTTTGTTATTCGTATGTACAAAGATTTTAAATGAAAAAAATTTTACCTAATTATATGAATCTATAGTTACAAGAAATATAAGATGATATTTTTTTAAGTTTTGTTAGTATATCCGTTTATTAGTTCATTGACTATAATTATAAAATAAAAAAGAAGTCGGTACCTTAATAACAAAACGATGTTGCTTACGGTTAATCAGCTATTACAAAGCCTTACGGTAATCCTTCTTCCTCCACATATTGTCCAAATACTACGATTTGATTAATTCTACATCATAAATCAGTTGCTCTTACGGCTTCCAACATTCTCCATATATCCACATTGATAAGTGTGAAATCGATGGCCACTACAAAATTTTTGGCTCCAAATCCATGAGCGATTTGCAGGACATCTGTAATGCGTAAGATGGACATCAACTTCAACGTAAATCTTCTGATACTTGCTTCTATAGAAAACATGAAAGTTTTGTTTATTTCTTCTAGTACATCACAGCAACAAGTCATCCATAAATAAAACTTATTCGAAAGCAAATTTTATAGTTATTCTCGAATATCAAACGAAAATGTAAAAGGAAAACAACTATCATATAAGAGCCTGAAAGATACGATAATTTAAATATAAAGTTGATTTCGTAAAAGTATAATATTTAACATATGTTTATCTAATGAAATAAGAAAAAAAAATTTTTTTTAACTTTTGATTTGAATTTTATGTAAATTCCATCTAAAGCCAAGTATATTGCTATTTGCTTTTTAAACGTGTTTAAAAAATATTATAAAGAATAAAAAAGACTAAAAATAACTAATATTATGGTTAAATATAAAAATGAAAAAGAATTCATTAGTTAAAATACATAAGTTTGTACTAACTAAAACTCATTAATTGATTAATCAAATATAATATAAAGTTAATCAAGATTACATGTTCGTAGTACGACGACCCTATGCTACTTTAACATTAGCTTTCTGCAGTATACATATACAACGAGAGAGAGAGAGAGACGAGGAAGAGATCGAGTTATCGAGTAGTGTACAAGCTGGCAGTCCCTCTCTCCCTCTCCTCTTCCTTCCTGCGGGGTACACACACACCTGGACGCCATATTGGAAACACAGAAATTTAATGAACCTGATTGGTAAATTGCCAGTAGCGTACACTCGTTCCAAGGAGCAAGATATCCTATATATGCACGCAGAACTAAGACAGAGAGTACATTCAATATATCTATATCTATATGTATACAAGGGACAGAGCGAGAGAAATGTGTACAGTAAACTTTGAGTCGACAGTCAGGTTTAACGTCGTTAAGGAGGACGGATAAAGCTGCAACATACACACGTATACAAATGTACGTGTATATATACATTGTGCGCGATGCGACCAAAGTAGTAACGACTGACGATTTCGCTAGTTGATCCTTAGATTTCTCTAGCTCGTATAATATACTTGTATATACGAATAGATAACTTACTCGGCATATAGCGACCTATACTGTTAGTTAACCTCAGCGGTATATATGCGCTTCATACGGCTCTTCTATCCCCTTTCCCCCGTAAAGTTTGAAGTTTAGATGAAACTTTAAAAGTAAAGAAAATATATCGGTGTTTTCAAATTTTTAAATGATCTATAGTAAAAGAGAAGTTATCTTAAAAATTAGATTATTGGTCAAAAGATTCTTTTGAAATTCACTTAATGGTTATTAATTCATATTTTTAACGTATAGATCACTACTTTTATTTATAACAACTTATTACGTTTGAAAATTCCATGAAAATAATAATCACATTATGAGGTCCCAGTGGCTCAGTCGGTAGAGTGATGGATTCGTAATCTCAAGGATCCGAGTTCGAGTCCCTCTCTCTCGGCCGATTGATACAAGCACCACTGTACGTTACATGTGCTTTCTTCACAAACACACTGAAAAGACCTCCGTCGTTAATTAACATCAAAATGATAACATAAATACAGCGACGTTAAATAATAAAAATAACAAAAAAAAATTTACAAAATATTTCTCAAAATATTTATAAAAAACTTTTTGAAAGAATGAATTTTATATATTTTTATTTCGGAACTTTTGGAAACATAAATCTAATGAACAAAGATATTAAAATGGTCAATCGTCGTATTTTTGTTTTCCGCAAAATGTACCTATCAAGAACAAACAAAACACAATTATCTTTTTCTCATTTATATGCACGACTGCAGTATAGTTATACAGCAATATTTTTTTTTAAAAAGTTAAAAAAAAAATCGGTCAATTTCACCAATATATTCATAAGCATGCAAGTAAAGCTCCATTATAAAAGTAAAAAAAAAAAAACAGAGAGCTGTGAAAAAAAAAACAAATAAAAGAAAAAAAAAATGAGCAAAGTGCACTCACCAAAGTGAATCACTTGAAATTGGCAAGCGCAAAAGTTTAATCGACACGCGAAACGCCCGAGGGTACGATCACTTCCCTTTTCCCGCTCTCTATCTCTTTTTCTCTCTATACCCTCTCGTAATCCATTTTATTAGAACGCTCATCCTATGCCCGTCTCTCCTCCCTCTCTCTCTTCTTTACCCCTTTAGGATTTTGCTGCAACAGTAATTGATTGTTTCGCGAGATCGAACTTTTTTCGGGGGATTTCACATTATAAAAAAAAAACAACCGCACACGCTCGCACACCTACACAAATTCACATGAAAACTAAAAATAAGCAAGCACGACAATGAGAGGAAAAAAAGCGGTAAACGAGAAAAGAAAAAAAAAAAGGTAACGAGAAAGAAAAAAAATAGAAGAAGCGTAAACTCACATTCTGAACATTATACTATATTGGGAAGTGGAAGATCGATGAGCCTATCGTTCGTCAAACGTTGCAGAGAGGAAAGAGAGAAAGGAGTACGACAATCGCGGGGCGCACGCGACCGATCCCATTATCGAGGATAAATTCCGAGAGACAGGGTGAAAGAGAGACAGAGTGAATGAGCGAGCAAAGTTTCGTTTCGAGGTATATATATATATATATATACATACGTATATACAAGATAGAACATTCGCGTTACGCTTCGCTGGATCATCCGATAGATATTTACGCGTCCATCAGGGAATGAATGAACGAGTGAGAGAGAGAAAGTAAAATCCCAGAGAATGATGGACAGATAGACGAGCTTGCCCAAGAGAACGTGGCTAACATCGATGTATATGTGTACGTATATGCATGTGTGCGTGCGTGCACGAAGCGTATACGAGTAAGATCGTAAATTCGAAATTCATGGTGAACGAAAGTGGCTGCGTCTACTGTGCAAAGGGAAAAGGAAATAACATAATGTAATCGCATTCGGATTTATCCCTCGATGATTGCGATTCATGCATAATATTCATTACTTTATCACAAGATACTGTATTATATATGATTCTTATTGTTTGGATCAAGGATTTTCATTATTTTTAGTGAACGGATTTGAATAAATAATGACAGATTTTTATTGTTTTGGGACTGAATAAATTAAACGTCACGCAAATACGTGAATTAATAAAAACACGAACCAAAATTGTATTGATATAATAAAATATATGTAATACTTCTATTCAATTTAATCAAAAAAATCAATCATTACTCTTTCTACTATTTTAGAAAATTTCCTATTGATTTTTCTAAAACAAAATCAATCAAACTTGATTCGGAATTTTTATTACAGATTCACTATTCCAACTGAAAAACTAACTTTCCTTCTTCGATGAAAAAAAAAAAAGAAAAAAGAAAAGCGCAAGTCATTCACGAAATAGTATTTCCGTATGTAAAAGAAATTCAAAAGATCAGTCTGGGGTGGGCTTCTGAATCGACTTGCAATTGCGTAGTTTGGAAATTGATGTTGATATATTGAACGTCAAGAAAAACGCTATTTGGCATTTACAAATCACGCTTGCCGAGAACCGCATTGCTGTAAAAATATATATAAAAAAAAGAATACATCACTATTTACAAGTATAACGAAAAAAAAAATCATAATAGTAATAACATCGAAATATAAAAATCCTATTTCTATCAAGTGTCATAGAAGTTAACAAGAAATTCTTCACGAAGTTGAAGACATTGAAGTGATTCAATTGAAAATACGATGCGATTCGTATTGAACGATAGACGTACAACGTTTAGTTTTTTTCTCTAAAAAAGAAAAAAAATCGAAACGTTTTTCCTAAAATAGAAAAAAAAGAGAAAGAACAACAGAAAACAGTTAATACGTCTATGTTGGCAAAGAGCCGAAATTGCAGATGATGCAATAAATGGTATTTTTCATTGTAACGTGCATATAACAGTAGCAATCGATTTAAGCTTACAATTAGAACATTATTTGCTTTTTTTATACATGCACGTTAACCCTTTTGTTTCCATTTTTTATTTTTTTTTTAAATGCACAATGTATTCGAGAGGAAAATCGAAATTATTGCTTGTATTTATTAAGCGCAGAAATATGAGCATCGTGTATCACACTGGAACGAAAAGATTATATAGGCTCACTGCAAGCTTGAAAAGTGTACAACATATTATTGGCGATCGAGAGATACGGGAAGAGAAAAGAAGACCTTTTTTAATGGTATTTTTTATCAAACATTAAAAAAAAAAATTGTATTGGTTTAATGGCTACGTTATAAAAATGAAAGCTTTGCATGATAAAGTAAAATAGACTGTTATTCCTTTTTTTTTTACAAACTATAAATAATGAACGTTGATTAATCCGCTTTGTCAGTTAATTGATCTGGCTTATTGGAAATTTTTTTTCCGGTTTTAAATTTTACAAACATGCATTATCAAAGTTATTTGTAATGCTGAAATTCTTGATTATTCAGTTAATTTAATACTGTGAAATAAAAGTTTTAATTTATTGTTAACAATTTATTTACTAAACAATTAATTGAGAAAGAGCTTGTTTATTATCAATTTAGGAAATGTTTTACAAATTTAAAAAAATATTTTTGCGCAAAATTTTGGAAAAAATATGTATTTTATATTTACCTTTGATTAATTATAAATCGTGAAATATACAGGTAATTTGATTAAAACATAAATGTTTATACGTAGAAATAAACATCGGGCTAAAATTAATAAAGAAGTTAATAAAAATAATTGACTGCATCGACGATTAAAAATGTAAAAATACGTTTTTCGCTGAAATTTATGACGTATAAAATAATGAAGAAGTTAATTTATTATTCTTATAATTATTCTTTACTGATAATGAAACGCCAGTGCAGGATAAATTAATAGCTTTTCCATTAGGTACAGCAGCATACTTTTAAAAATTTCAATTAAAGATTATCTTATTAGAAAAAAGATCGTAAATTCTTGGCATTTTTATAATTATCAAAATTGTTTTTAATTATAAGAAAAGTATAAGAACAATGCGAGAAATAAATTTTTTTTAATAAAATTTTTCCCGCAGCTCTACAGCAAAGCAAGTTGTTTCACCCCGAGCAACAAACTGTTTAATTTACACATCTCTTTTCTTCTTTAATTAAACATATTTTCCTAAAATTAAATTATAAACATTAATTTATTTTTCTTCTTTTCTTTGAATATTTGAACAAATAATAAAAGCAAGGCTTAGATTGACCTACTTTTAAAATAAGTTTAAACCTCCACTTTTCCTTCACTTGTCTTGCAGTTGGTTGCACGCCACTTCAACGTACGTTGAAAATTTTGCACCAAATTGAAATACCAAACATCGTTTATCCCAGAAACAATTTAGAGAGTCCTTTAAATCAACTAATATAAAAATAGTAATGATTACCATGAAAAATTATCGTCACATTATAAAGAAAAAAAGAATTTGTTATTTCCATAAAAAGGAGAAAAATCTAAAGTGATAATTTTATTTCACCCGAATACATAATACCAAAGAGCCATTGTGAGAGGAGAAAAGTTTTAAAACATTTCTAATTCTACTTGGCTGTTTACAAAATGGAAAAGTTTTAAGCTTGCATTATATATACATAGCATATTATATTTTCAAGTGACCGCTGCTAGGGCGTAAGCTTCATACACGCCCTCGAGCAGTTATACATGTGTTATATATATATATATATATATATATATATATATATATATATATATATATATATATAAGCGTGTATTTATGTACGTGTGTATATATAGGTATACATGTAGGTTAAAGAGAGAGTGAGAATATAACCTTAGGTAGGTTCATTCAACTAGTGCATATAAGCAAAAGGTGGTGCATCTGCTTGAGTGCTTCTCTGGGGCTATTGCATAAAAGGTGATATTAGTAACGTGTGTACGTAATATGTTTTACTCTCTCTCTGAGATGCAAGCAACTGTATTAAATATCTTTAACCCCCTTTTGTATATACTTGCTACCATAAGATACTTGCTTTATAAATGCTGAGGGTATCTTGCAAGAATAAATTATCGCAGTTAATTACAAAAATTGTTTTGCATAGTTTGTTGGATTTGGTTGAAATTAATCATTAAATTAATAAGTTTTTGCAATAGACTTTACAAAACAAAAGAAATCTATTTGACAAAGTCAAAAAATATCTTTAAAAAGTTAAGCTGAAAAGAGATAAAAAATTGTGCTTTTTATTAGTTTTTGGTAAAAAAAACGAAATTAATTCTTTTTCTTCAAATAAGAATTTTATTTAATTTATATAAACGTCCATTCCAATAAAAATCGAAACATTTATAAGATATAGAAAAATTTTATTTTTAAAATTTGTTATTTATTTTCTCATCTTGAAGATAGAATATTCGGAATTTCACGTGCAAAGCTTCAAAAATTTATGCGTCCAAATCATCCTTCCATTATTTTAATGTCGATGAACTATTTATTTTTAATACAATCTATTCATACTTACTAAAAAAAGGATACAAGAAAAAACTAGAAACGTATATTATTCTTAATATGAAAGAGTATTTACGATAGAAAAGACTAAATTCGATATCACAATTTTCCAAGTTCGAGAAATTTCATTTCACAATTTTTCAAAATATCTATATATATATATATATACGTTACTCTCTCATTTTACGTGAAGAAGACCACAACATAGAGACATTTTCGAAAAATTCGAAATAAGATTGAAAATTTTTGAAAAACTGCAACGTCGATATTACATGTAAATAATACACTCTACTGCATCATCTTTGAGCTGATGATTCTTTTGACCGACTTATTTTCAATATCTATTGAGCAGCATTTCATTTTCAGTCAGGTTGACGAACTTCTCAGTTCAATATGTATGTCACACATTACAGAGATATAAGTTTTCTTCGCCTTTATTCGCCAGTAAATATATCATCTTTTTGTAATACATAATAGTAAAATGTCAGCTTATCAATTCGTTTATAGAACCAGTGCTACCTATAATTCAGGGTAATCTCCAAAGCCAAAATGCACTTTTATTATTAAAAAAAAATTGTTTCGATTTTATAAATAATCATCTTTGACAAACCCTGATAGAAACTTAACTAGAAATTAGCTAAAAATCAGTTAATTCATACATTTTTAACGGGTTTTTAGCTAATTCCGGGTTCACTTTCTAACAGAGAAGTAAAATAAATAACTTAAATTTACAAATGATCAGATTTTTGTTCGTAAAGCTTAAAAAGTTTCGAAAAATTAAATATAAGTTTTAAATTCCATCCAAAATATTATACAGCAAACATTAAATTTAAAAAAAAGAAGATTTTATAACCTTTCATAAGCAATACCTCCATAATCGCACAAGTCATTCTCAATTTCTAACATCAGCACCAGTTTACAGCTCCAAGTTAATATCAAATTTTCGCGTCACCATAATACACACATGCATATACCATAGCATACATGCTTCCATACCCAATTTGAGCATATATGCCTTCTCTCTTCTATAGCCTCAAAATTTTCGTCCTTGCCATACCAGAGAAACAGTGTCACTTCTAACGCTCGTCGCAATGTTCTAAACTTGTTTAATCAGGCGTATCCTCATAAAGCGTAAAACATTTCTGCTTTGCAACACTTGCATCCCCTTATGCTTATAAAAACTATCCAAAGCGACGTGCTTGGCAATACAAGTGCATCTCTTTACTATTCAAATGGAAAAGTCAAAATTTTGTTGAAAAATAAAAAAAATATTTTTATGTTTATGAAAGAAGAGCTTATACATATATTAAATATGTATATATAAATGAAATTTTCAGTGAACTGAAAATATATTTTGAAATTCAATTTTTTTTTTTTCTAAAGAAAAAGTTGACTTCAATATTGCTTGTGCAACAAGATAAGAAATGGCTTTCGATTTGGAGCAAGCGTGTTTTCTCTATGCTTTGAAAAAGGCTTGCGGCCTTTAAGACTCAAAAGAAGCAAAAAAAAAGGAAGAAAAAAATAAGCTTCGTAGTCTCCGATGTATAGAACGATGGAAACTTCTTTTTTTTTTCTCTCTGCCTCCGATAAGAAAAGCAAGCGAGAGGAGGCCTCTTTCGTCGTCTTATCAATACCACCTTCTTTTGTCCTCTTTTTTTTTTTTTCTTTCTTTTCGTCTTCATCTTCTTCTTTATACTCATCCTTCTTATCCTTTCTCTTTCTTCCTCTCTATTTCTGTCTGTATATCGATGCTTTGAAAGAAGAAAAGAAAAAAAAAAGATGAAGAAACTGTGTTACTAGGGAGCATAGCGAATAACCGATAACGTCGAGACTACTTAGAGCTTACCCGAGATACTTTGCGCACTAACGTATATACTTCCCAAATCTATTTTTTTTTTCATACGATAATGTTCATTGATTCTTTTGCCAAGCTATTGACATATAGACTCGTTAAGAATTAATAATCGATAAACGATTATCGACTAGTCTTCAGAAATTTATAACAGAGATATTTTAAAGTATAAGGGATTATTTTTTACCAGAGGTTTAAGGACAATGTATTATATGGATTTTTATGATGAATACAGAAATTAAAAGTTAATATAATCATCATATTTGATAAATTGATAAATAAATAAATATGTTGATGATTTTAAAATACTACACTCAATTATGTTATAATTAAATGAAACCTTATAATTAATAATACTGCATAAACAAGTAAACAAACAATAAAATTTTAATTCTAATTTACAATATACTCATTTTAACATCAAGAAATAGTATGTAGACAGGACCGTCATATCTATGTATCAAATAAATTGAAATCAATTCAAAACCATAACAGTAACAAAGCAAATTCAGTAAAAAATGACATATAAATAAATTCGTATGATTTAATTAAATGCAATTAAAATAATCATAAATACCACTCGAGCATACATGACACACTTTTACTAATAAATACATTCAAGTAAAACCAATAAATGGAATATAACCATCATAAATAAATAAACATATAATATCCCCGAAAGTCTAATCATAACGGAGTCATGTTTTAAGAAACGTAATATAGTCTATTTTATGTTCAAATTATTGTTTGCCAATTAAAAATAATATTAGAACATTATTTTAATCACAAAGCATTACTCTTCATCAAACAACTATTATTTATACGGTATACACTTCACTTGGATAAAAAAAAACAGCCAGACAATAAAAAAAAGTAAACAAGAAAAAGTTCTAAAGAAACGCATTACTTTTATAAATTCCGCAAGCCCCAATATCCATCCAAAAGAGAGAGAGAGAGAGAGAGCAGAAGCTATGGTAATAAATTTTCTCTGTGTCTTACTTTGGAGCAGTAGTTGTCTTTGAAACTGCGCATCATTAATATCCAAGTTTCACTTTACTTTTACTCTATATATATTCGTAAAACTTTGGACTTAGACAAAACAAGGGATGTACTTGAAAAAAGAAAAAAAAAATAAGGTAGGGATGTTTGTCAGTATTTTCCATCGTGTAAAATGAAATTCAAAAAGTGCAGGATAAAAAGATGTAAGCAAGCAATTTGAATCCAAACAAATTATCTACTTATTTCTATAAAATACTCTGATTGTTTAAATAAATCAGTAAGGATAAAGTTGAGATGAAGTTGGAAGAAAAAAAATATTGTGGTAAAAGTGTAGAAAGTACGTTGCAGAGTTGAAAGTAAATAATTGTTTAAAGAAATAAAAAAGAAGGAGAGAAAAAGTTGTAGAATTTGAAAGCTTTCTTTGGTCAACCAACAAGAATTTAAGTTAGAATTTGGTCTCAAAGGAACACGTTATTGGCGATCAAGAAACAAAAGAATTTCTCTCTTTTTTTCTTATTCTCTCCTTTCATTTTATATTTATCTTACCTTCATTTTTTCCAACATTTTTTTTTTATTCTCTTTTTCATTCTTTCAAACCTATCATTCATCACATCTTTCGCTTTTTTTCTACCTCCATCCCTAACGTTATCTATACCATTCACTTTCTTCTGTCTTAAGGTAACATTCCTATAGCAAAAGTACCTCTTGAAGCCTTCAATGCTTAGGGTTATAGAAGCATCTCTTCCACCGTTGCTTAGCGTCGTTATTTTTTTTTTTTTTTTTCATTTCTTCTCTCTTTTCAATGCTCTATACCGAAGCCTTTCCTTTCAAAACCTCCCCCCTTGAAGTTCTCTTCTTCTTCTTCTTCGTTCGTTCCTTTATCGTTCATCCGTAGCAAACAAACACGCCGAGCATGCCGACAGTGAGTAAAAGGCTTATTGCTCAGCGAGGCTCCATCAATTATCCAATTGAACTTGCGCTGAGCACTCGCGTATATAACAGCGGTTTATCGAACGAATCTCGGCTCCTCTTTTCCTCGTTTACTTTTTATTTAATGTTGCTTGTTTTTCTTTCCTTTTCTCGTATATTTTACGCTTGTTTGTTGAATCGTTAATAATTCGTTAAAGTTAATTTGAAGATACTACGGTTTTTTCTTTTCTTTTTTCGTAAATTAGCATAGAGGTTCGAAAAGCTCATGAATTTTTTATGAAATTTAAATACATCCTATTTATTAGCATGTTAAGAACAATACTTAAGGTTTTAATTGGCATATCATATCATTTTGAATTATTTATTAACTTTTTGTTGATACTTAGATTTTTCATGTAAATATTTAAAAAAATTTTTTGCTAGATCTTGAATTAAAAAATTAATCTATAATATGACAGTTCATATACATTTATATAGAAAGAATATTTAATATTGGAAATCAGTAATTTTATCATGATAATTGGATGCATTTTCGTTGATAGTTTCAATAATAATATTGATATTCCTAAAATACAAATCATTTCAAAGTCAAATAAATTAATTAACAAACATAATAATTCAAATTATTTGTAATTTTCAAGTTGCATAAATCCAATTTTTCAATGCAAAATCTTCGCGATGATTAAAACTATAATTGCGTATTCATTTGTAGCGTGCTATTACCAAACTTATTGCATAATTAATTTCAATTTAAATCCGCTAAAATAGAAACATTAAATATTCCGAAATTGTAGATGGAATGAAAATAAATTAATGCGTTTTTTATTATTCAATCAAATTTTTAGATGAAATGAAAATAAACCAAATCAGTTTCATAAATTATCTAAATTATTAATGAAATCTTATATAACGATAAAAAAAATAGATTAAAATTTTTCGGTAAAAGGAGTAATGTGTACCCCTATATATTGAGGGTCTGTCTAACGTCAGAGAGAAGCGTATATAGCAGCGCATGAGTGAATTATGCACGCACATCGTCAAGCTAAGGCTCCCGTGAATCAATCAAGCAATTTGCGCTTGCTGTGCAATCAATTACGCCATCCTTCATTCTCTCTAGTCTCTCTTCTTCTCTCTATTCCTCCAAAGATATGTACAGCTCTATACGCACATCAACGACACTTTACAGTCGGCTAACTCCCTTATATCCTTATACACTGCTCCTCATTGTGAAAGGAACGATCATACAACTTAGTGTTGCTCAAGTGAAGTCTTATAGTCTCTTATCCGAAAACAAGAGTGCATATATATACATGTATATACATAAGCAAGGATGATGGTAACAACAATGTGTAGACAAACGTCGGCTTGGTTAAAACCTTTTCTTGTCGTCGACGACGTAAACTTATACTTTAGAAACGGAGACGAGAGAAATGTTTGCTAAAACAAGGAAGAGCCAAGCCTTTTGTACATGCATACGTTTGTCGGAATTTAGAAAAGATTTTAAATATGAATTATGCTCTTTGTTGGTTTTTAAAAAAAATGTACACGCATTAGAAAAATATTCTTGCTAAGACAATGAATTTTATGCAACGGTAATGCATGCTAAAATTATGCAAATTATAAGCGTTTGTCTGAAGTTGCATGCGAAAAGAAGAAATTTAATTTAATGTTGGGGCTGTACTTTTTTTTGTCTACATTAAAATAATGAATGATTAAATTAAATACATTCTAAAAACATATTTTTTTTACTCTATTTTATTTTTACCATAGTAATTTATGAAAATGAATAAATTTTGAATATGTTCTTATGATTGTTACATGTGTAATATATAGACTTTCAAAAACATCTTTAATATTTATCTAGCTGCACTAGAATCCGTATAAATATTAATTTTAATATTTTAATAAAATTTAAATGCAGTAGAATAAATTTCAAAAGTACTAGTGCATTAAAAGTACCGCAAAACATAATAAAGGAATTGCGTTATGAATTTATAACAATGAATGTATAATAAATATTCTAATAAAGCTAAAACAGAAATTTATTAATATTATCATACGAATATTTGAAATATTTATATTTCATCAACTATTCTCAATAATGAAAATCGTATTTTTCTTCATAATCATATTGATTTTCCAGATTAATTATTTATCAATTTTGCCAATATTTTTGTATGCAAATATAAAATATTTAGGGGAATTCGCATTTTAAATGTTTGTTAAATGACTATTAATTAAAAAATCTCAAAAAAATTATTAATAAGATTGATTGTTTTATATCCAATGTAATATAACATATTATAATATTGAATTATCTTTATTTTTGACAAAAATACTATTAATGATTTTTTCACATTATTGATTTATATTATTGTATATACTAAATAATTTGATTTTTTCTGTTGCAGGTACGTACAAACTGTTCAAAAATGAAATCAAATACCATGTATACGTAAGTAAGCAAATATTAGAAGTCTTAGAATACTTAATTAATTAACAGTGAATATAGTTTATTTGAAAAAAGTTAAATCAAATAACACATTGCGTGAATCTAAAATTTACTGGTCAATTCAAATGACAATGAAAATGAAAAAACAATTTTAATATTTCAAAAGTCTCGAAGCGCTGTTAAATTTCACCTCGATATCGTGGTCACAGAGGCCAGAAATTCGTTATGACGGATATGCCGATTGAGAGACTTTATAATAATGAAGCAATTAAATTTAACTCTAACGAGTGGGCAACAAGAAAAAAAGAGCAGTTTCATCACTCGACCCTAAATAAAAGAACAAAAAGGAGAAGAAAAAAAACAAAAAGAATAAAAAAAAAGTGGCGAACAAGCATGGAGACACACACATACACAGAGAGATAAAACGCGCTCTAAAATCGTTCTTTGTAGTCGAAAAGTTTTAACTGCCACATAGAGAGACAAAAAGAGAGTGAAAGAGCGAGAAACTCAGTCCGGCGCCGAGAGGCACTTCAACCGTTAAGCGCAAATGTACGTCCAGAACTCAACGTATACACACATAGAAAAATATACACATACATAAAAACACTTACACATGCATAAACGCACATAGAGTACGTGCGCGTATGCCCATTTGGTACTGAAATCTTAGAAAACGTGAGTAGGTGAATATATATTCATAGAATAGCTAGAGACGAGGGTAAAGTATAAGCCTCTATATAAGTATACATCCTACACGTTTCTTGGTTCGGCGCTTTCAGTATTCTTTGGGGCTTTTTCGAAGAGAGATTCATGTCTATGACTAGAAAAGATGAGGAAAGAGGGAGGAGGATGGTAGGCTAAAGGTGAATAGATATATAAGAGATGGTCAACAGTCCGGAAACACCTTGCATGTTATAAGGTGCTTTTATCCTGAGACACTTTTGGCCACTATTCAAAAAGCGTCAGTTCTATTTCTTTCTTTTTTTTTGCTCTTGCAAGCTCTTTGATCAAAGGGAATGGTTAGAGAGCCGCAGATGAAGCGTTTGAAAGCTTTTTTGGAGAAAATAAAAGAAGAGAAAAGTAGAGCTCTGAATATGGCTTCGGCTTTTGTTAAGCATAGTTGTATGACTAGTTGATGGGTTTTCTTACGAGACGATTTATTAAACTTTGACGAGATGAATTTAGGATTGAAAAGATTTTCTGGCTTTTTAAACTCATTTAAATTGACAAGATTGTGAAATTTTTCGTTATTTATAATCGATTCAGCCTTTTAAATTGAAAGTAGTTACAACACTAAGAATAAACGTTTTGATACTTTTACAATCAGTAAAACAAATTCAATAAAAAAATGTTTTTTTATTGTAAACGATGCAAGATTTTACGATAGAGATACATTTTATTGCGCATTTTTATTAATCCACAACGAAAGTATTAAATTATTATTGTGATGTTATGTTCTGTCTCTGCAGAAATAAAAATGAAAATTTTAAATTCAAAAATTGTTTAAATTTTTACTAATAATATAAGTATTTTTCTTAACAAAAGAATTTTTGAGTAATACCTTTTTTTCACCTTTTACATTACCTATTGACATTTGTTTCTTAAACCTAGTTTCAAAAATACAAAAGAATCCATCCCATCGAAAAATAGCGCTAGAATTTTGATTTTTTTAATGCACACAAATGCTTTGAAAAGCTTAGGCAACAGTATGTAGGCAGGATTTTTCCACGTTAAAATCGTATATTTTGTTATGTATTCTGGCACTACGTCGAAATGAATTTTGTCCATTCAGAGCAAATATTGAAGTACTGTCTGACGGTACAACAAAAAAAAGAAGAGGGATGGAATTCTAAAAGCATGATTCAAATCCATACGTACACACGTGTATAAGAGAGAAACAGAAGAGCAAAAAAATGAAAAAAAAAAGGTATTCAACTGACGAGGAAGAGAAAAACAGCACACACACACACATGTATACACGAAGAGATGTTTGTAATTCAAAAATCGAACCAATAACCTCGTTGTTTTTCACTGGCTTGCCAACCAGGAGTTTGTTGAGCTACTACGAATTTTATTTTCATTTTCATGAGTCCTCTCATCAGTCGGCACATTTTACTCTTCGATAAGAGCCAAAAAAAGGTATTATTAATAGAGCTTTTGTTTCGACTTTTTTTTCAGATTTTTATCGCTTAATTTATTGCATGTTTTTTTTCAATTACCATTCATAAAATTTAACGTGTAAAATTCTTTAATTATATTAATTAAAAGAAAAAATTTGGCTAACTTAAAACATTTATTGCAATTTAATGTATAGAAAATGAACAAGAATATATAATGTAGGATATAAATCTAATTGAATATTCTTTGATAACTTTAAATGTTAAATATTAACATAAAGTATAATGCTTAACTAGCTTCGCAATTGAATTATTGAACGTTTAAACAATGTTAACATAAAATATTAATAATATAATTTCAAACTTAAATAAAGTTTCATAACAGAAATTCAAGCTCATTCAATTACATAAATAAGATTTTTTTAGTTTAAAGTAAACAGTTTTCATTTATTTATTTCCAAAAGTTTAATAAACAAAAATATTATATTTATTATTTTTTTTTTTAATGTTATATTTACATAATGTACATAATACAAAATAATTTATTATTAACGGTTGATTCAAATGCTATTCTCATCTTCTATGCATAATAAAATTTCTGCAGATGAGGTTTCTTGAAGAACGTAGTTTTTCACTATTTCAGGTTGATGTATATCAGCTGCTTGTTGTTTTAATAACTCTTCTAATACTATTTCCGATAAGTCTACTCCAGCAGTTGGACCAAACTTTGGTCGTTCGGCTAAATTACTTCTTAAAATATTCACTGTTAAATAATCAGCAGCTAGAAAAAGTTCTGCCTTAATCAAAGGATTTAGGTGAAAAGCCGCTCGTTTCCTGTTTATTGTATATCATTTTTCGAAAAATAACTCGACTCTATTTCATTTGTATAATAACATGTCTACTCCAATGATTGTAAAATTATTTGTAGGGAACATATTTTTATTTTTATTACCTCCCTTTGAAACGATTACCATAAATTTTTTTGAAATTTTCAAATAATCTAAAATTTTTGTTAATTTATGAAGTTTTGCTAATTACGATTTCGAAATTGGTGTATTTAATAATGGAGATATTTTTGTTTTTTTATTTTTGAATTATTTGAACATGGAAAATTTGAACATTTTTTTTCAACGCGTAATGCAATCTTAAATTAAGTACTTTTCTTAAAATATTACCGAAGAAATTATTAAATACATTTTCTCGCAAATATTTATTTACTCATTTTTTTCGGATAGTAGATATTTGGCATGAGACTTATGAGGGATCGAAAGCTCTTCTTCCTCAAGAATATTTGTTCCACTTTAACTGATATCATGTGATTGTTTACTTTAGTCAATTTGAAGTTTTTCTTTATAAAAAAGGGATTAAGTTTTCCAAATAATCTTTTAGATGGCTTTCGAAAGAGATATAACTTTTTTCTATTCCTATCATAAATCGGTGTGTTCATAATATTACCATTAACGGTAACAGTATTTTTTAATTTTTCTTCATTTACTCTTTAATTATTTATTTTAACTTGAAAACATTGAAAAAGTGTTTATACATATACACATATTATCTAATACAGTATTATGTATATTTGCTAAAAATGAAGTTATTGAAAAATATTCATTCTTTAGTAAAAATGACCAAATTAGGAAATAATACTTGGAATATTTTCATTTTGGATTATTTGCTTTGCTCCTCTTCAACTTTTTTTTTGTTCATTTTAAATGTCTTTTTAATCATTTCTGATATTTTATTTAAAGTGATAATGTAGAATAATTATAACTTAACTATTTAAAAAAGGTTTGGAAATTTAAAAAAAAAGCATAGCATTACATGCTCCGACATTATTTTTATTACAATGCTATATAGTTGCAATAGTTTAAAAATTATATCAATTTATCACTAATCAATGACACACATGTTCTAATTTAGTCATTGAATTCCAGCCAATTCGTTTCAATTGTAAACCCTTTTTTCTGTTCATCATCTTTCTGTTCAATCAATCGAATGCATATATATATATATATATATATATATATATATATTTACTATACATGCTGACTTCTATTGTATTTCGTCCCATCAAATCGAGCGTTTCGTCAAAAAAAAAAAAAAAAGAAAGAAAGAAAAACTAACCATCCATAGACAAACACATCGTCATCTGTCGATCGCGTGTCACATCAGCGGTGGGTCGAGCAAGCAAGCAAGCAAAAAAGAAAAAAAATAAATAAAACATACAATACCAGAGATCAGTCTTGACGTATAGGTTGTACCATAGTAAAGAGGAGGATAACAGAAACATACGTATATATATATACACAGTTTATTAGTGAGCCACAGATGTTCTACGTACATGTATTTTCTCCCTCGATAGTAAGAGAGAGAGAGAGAGTGCGTGGGAGGATAGAGAGAGAGAATTAGTTTGAAATTCTCTCTCCCTCTATAGAACTGGACACTAATTAACATCTGAAGCGTCGCACGTCGGCCCTTGCCCGCTAAATGAAGCATGTCGAGAAGCCAAATGTATGTACACTATGTTTACCTATAGTATTGAAATATATATACACATATATATGTGTGTGCATATGTATATATAGATAGAGAAACGAGGGATACAAAATATACACGACACAGCATAGAGAGAAGTGACACGGAGAGAGTAGGCGTTTACATTTGTTAGTATCGTTGAGGATTAACGAGAAATCGTTTGCCACACGAGGGATGATAGCCTTTTACTACGTATACATATATAAATATATTTGTTACACTATTGCGCTTTCGAATCTGCGTGAATTTTTTTTTTTCCCAAAATGAAAAAGTGATTTCTTTTTCTTTCTTTTTAATAAATTCTCGTTGGGTTTATCTTGAATTGAATTAAAAGTAAGAGGATTTTATGAGAATCGGGCAAGCATGGATAAGGATTTTAACGGCTAACCCAAAACTGAGCAAGAATTATTTTTATACTGAGCCACGTTGATTTGACAATAAAAATTAATTCAGTCTAACTGTCAGTATAAGACAATGGAAATGGCTTGACATAGATTCGTATTTAATAAAAATATAAGGCAAGCAGATTCATTTGTGGATTGATTAGTGTAACTTTTTTTATTATTTTGATTGCATAGATATTCAAAGTGTTAGCAATAAAAAAAAGGCATTGTTAATTTAATAGATAATTTGAAGCAAAATTTCATATCAATATTAAAGAAATCGAATAAGAAATTTGATTTCTCAATGGTTGTTTAACAGAAGACGCTTCGACTATAATACTGAGAGGTCGTCAGTGGCTCATTCGGTAGAGCGATGGACTCGTAATCTCGAGGTCCCGAGTTCGATCCCGCTCTCGGCCGATTCATACAAGCACCACTGAACGCTTCATGTGCTTTGTACGCAAAGACATTGAGAAACCTCCGTCGTTAAATAGTATCATAATAATGGCATAAATACAGCGACGTTAAATAAAATAAGAAAAAAAAAAATTTTTATTAAAATCGTCAGTGTAAGTCATTATGGAAAAAATATTTTTCATAATATTTATTTTGCATTGCTGCATATTTTATACAATTTATAAAATAGCTTTCGAAATTGGTTCTTAAAAATTTGAATATTGAAAAAGATTTGTTTTTCTATTTTCAAATAAGAATCTAACAAAAAGCTTTATTATTACAATACTAAAACATAAACAGCAAACGCACTCTCTAGTTTTGAAAAAGTTATACGTACACCATCACGACGAGCGATTCAAAATGTTTTTTCGCGTACTTTTTTTGTTCACTTCTATGCCAGAAAGCCCATCACTATGCTATTTTCGTTTCATGATGCATAACGCATAGTAGCAAACCGCATACAGAATTTTCGCGCTCCCAATAACCTAAGCATAAATAGAAAACAAAAGTAAACGAGCTCAGGGATAAAAAAAAGAGAAAAAAAGGGAAAAAATGAAAAGATAGAGGGAGAGAAGGATGGACAAACAAAAGAGTTCGCAGCAAGTAAAAAAGAAAAAAAGAGGAGGAAAGAATAAAGGGTAACCTTTTTTTCTACCCTGAGGACATTTTCTCCTATCCCTCTATGCTCCTCTGTTTCGTATTTTGTTATACCCTCTCTTCACTTTTGTGCTTTTTTTTCCTCCGTCCATTCCTTCTTTCTTCTTTTTTTTTTGCTTTGCTTTGCAATCGTGAATCGAAGGCATGCTCGTACACATACATATATGTATATGTATATACATATAGATATACATGCATAGAGAATGGGTGAGAGGAAAAACTTTTTAATCAGTATATCCACGACCATTTGTACGGTTCTCATTCTCTTTCTATCCTTTCTTTTTCTTCTATTTTTTTTTTATTCCTGGGGCGTATACACCGGACTTTCGAATAACGATACAAAACGAGCCGTCCCGACGCTATAAATCCACGGATACCCGTTGTCGTGTACTTACTATTCCCTATACTATTGCTACTGGCTGCTGCTTCTGCTGTTACTGTTATACTGCTTCTGTTGCTGGGTTGGTCGCTGCTACTGCTACTACTGGTGAAAAGTCTAGTGCAACAAGAATCACTGAATACATACGCAAGCTACTACTTATTTGTTGTTGTTGTTGTTGTTTTTTCTTTCCGTAGACGATTCTTAACTTGGTGCACTGAGATAAGATTCGAGAATAGACCGATTTATTGCTTTTTGGCTCGGTGAGACTGGAAAAAAAGTTCATTCTTTTTTTCAACGTTTGATTAAAATACATTGCAATAAATTTTTATTTTTGAACGTTTTTAAATCGTAGATAATATTAAAATTGTTTAACTTAGCATTTTAATATTTTGAAGATTATTCAAATTTTTAATACGATGTATATGTATGGTGTAATTAATTATTCGGATTATAAATGATCGTATTATTTTTATGATTTCATTAACCATTATTTTGCAGCATAACTTTTTATTTCACATTTTGAATATTTAAGCAGTATTTTAGAAATTGTTATAAAAAAAGCTGATCATTTTCTTTTAACTGCAACAATAACTATTATGATATAGAAAAGTTTGCTTAGAAAATTATATTCATGTAGTAAACTCATGAGCTAATCAAAAGCAAAATGGTTAAAATTTAAAAACAAAATGATTTGCAAGAAATTTAACTTTCCGTATCATATCGAATCGTTAAAATTATGGAATAATTATCATTTATATCATATGTAAAGTATTTATATCATATTTAAATTATGAAAGCATATAATGATATTTTAAATTTATTTTTTTTTTATTAATAATATGCTTATGATTTTATTAATAATATATGATTCCTTTTCAAATTTATAAATGATCGGAATATATCTTTATTCATGGATTATTTAATATCTGATACTGATGTTAATACGGAAGTCATAATTTATAATTTGTATCTTTGTAAATTTATTTATATCATCTCATATTAAATAACGGTATTTTTTTTAAATTTTTATTTTAATCTTATAAAATTAAAATTTCTGTAAACACAATATACATTCCAACAAATAAAAGCAACATTTAATTTATCGTTCGTAATTTCTCTAAGAATAATACTAAATAAAATTAAAATAAAGATGAAGAAAATGTAGTAAGAAAGTAAGTAGTAGTGGTAAATGATCATGAGTATGCAGCACACGCAGTTTTCACTATGAGAAAAGAGCTTGAGAATTTGAAGTTAGAACGTCGTTTCATGAAGGAAGAAGAGGACGGGGGGTTGGCTGATAAGAGAAGAGAAGACGACTTCGCGTGTATAGAAGCGCGTGGTTACTATAAAGAAAAAAGATTGAAGGGGAATGTAAGAGATGAGAATAAAAGGAATGAAGGAAAGGATGTTCCGCGAGATAACGAAAAGCAATGAACAGAAATGCGCTTGAGAATAGATTTTCATTCCTTGCAACTGGCTTCAGCTTACCCTTTAATTTAAGATAGTACAAGTGAAAATTTTCTCTTTTCTTTCTCTCTTTTACTCCTTCTATGTCCTCGTAAAAAAAGTTGCGAAGAATTTCAAATAAGTTTACGGATTATATACAAGGTTACTTGAATTTTCGTTTGTTTTTTTAATTAATGATTGAAAAATTTTGAAACATAAGTTTTTTAAGATATTTGTAAATAATCAACCCGTCGTGTATAAAAATTTTATTAATAATTCGTTTGATTGTAAAATATAAATATATAAACAAATCTATAAAGTTGATTGTTTCTTTTAAAAATAACATTCGAATCATGAATTTTAAAAAATTTTAAATATGATTTTGCAATCTTACTAAATTAACACTGAAAATTGCAACAATAAATATGCGAATTGGTAAAGATATTTAAATTTATATATAAATAGTAAATGTAAAATTTTTATGAAAAAATGAAACAAAAAACATTAGCAGTTAAAATATATTAAATTTTACAGAATGAATTAAATATAACACCGATAAAACTAGACAAAAAATTTAACTAAAAAATCGATGAAAGTTAAAATGTTGAAAAATCATCATAAAAATAAAAAATGACTATACACCGAAAAAAACCCTTACTATTCATAAACGTACATACATATACATAATATCTGAATCAAGTTAAAGCGTCAGCTGTTGTGTGTCGGAGATCAGCTGGTTTTTATACTTTCGTCTTTCCATATAAAAAGAAAAAAAGTAGACAGTATAATGTCTTGTCGTAAGATATCTTCAATATTTTCTTTCTTTTTTACCCTCTATACTTCGGACGCGTATCTATCCTGCTCTTTCCACATTACAAAATCGCACGACCTATGCAAACGTATAATTCTATTTTAAATCTTTTATAAAATATATTCAAAATGTAATATCTTCGGCAAAAATTTTCATTTCTTTACGAACGTAATCCAATGAATACTGAATTATTCGAAATAATTTTTTCTTTTCTTAAATTTAAATAGAAGAGTTTGAAGTTTCATATTTAATGATTCGTAATTAATCATACGTCTCAATCGTACAAACTTCATTAAAAATTGAACGTTGTAAAATTAAGAGAAATTTTTATTATCACATACGGCATTCCGAGCACGTTGCAGTTCGACGATTTATCTTCAACTTTACAATTGTGACATATTAAAAGTTAAACGCAGTCGGGATAAAAAAAAAGTATAGGAACATTTATTAAATTTTATTTAAGTCTGAGAGAGGAAAAAAGAGGACGTAAATTCTTTTTCTCATTTTATCACATATACTTCCAATCGATCAGAATTTTATTTTGTATGCCGCGCACGCTAGTGTGTACCCAAAAAAAAAAAAAAATCTTAGAACGAAAAAAAGCGCAAGAGGTATAGGTGAAAAACACTGTAGCATAACTCGTCGTGAAATAAAAAAAAAAAGAGATCCTGGAGTAAGGATATAGAGAAAAGTACAGGTGCTCGTTATTACGCGACGTAATTCACTCGCCATTAAAAACCATCATAAACGAGCGGTGGCTACGTGTACGATACACACACCCACGCATACATACCCAACACACACACGAGCTACGTAAGGTGTAAATTTTTCAACTTATCTTTTTAGGTTGCACACATTCGTTTACTACTTTATTCTCATACGTCCTTTTTTTTCTACTTCACATTCGTAAGAATCCGACATGCAATGCTCGTACTATCTGTACAGTATTTTGCGAATCTTTAGGAAATATAAATTTGAAAATTTTATTCTTCTTGCCTTCCGGTCAAGAAGAATCTAGACTCTTTCTTTCACGCGCTATTATATCATTATAATAAAGGCTTGTACACTTTATTTAATTCTTTTTTCTTTATTCATGTGTAAACTATTTCTCCTTTAACTTTCAAACATTTTTTTCAACTCTAGCTTTTTCTTTGAGTTATTTTTGCTAAAGTTTTTCCAGATATTTTCGTTAGCTCTCTTTATATTTGATTTTGTTTTCTTTTATAATTTAATTCATTAATTAAATTAGCAAAGCGGAAAAGGAAACTAATAAATGTTTATAAATAAATATAGTTCAATAGATTATTTATTGAATGATCTTTTGGAAGTTAAGAGCAAAATTTTTAAATTAAAAGAAAGTTTGAAAAATTTTCTTTCTTTAATAATTACAAATAAATAAAAATCAATATCGATATCAACATCGAGTTTTCATCGATATTAAATTTAATTTTGTTATTATACTTACTTTCTTGTGACTTCTCGACCAATTTAAGTTTTGTCAAAGTAAAAAAAATAATTGATAACTCCGAAGTTATCTGGACAAAAATGTTATAATTGAAAATATAAAATCAAAAGTATACGTTTTTACAAAAATCTATTGAAAAAATATATTCTTTGTCATCAATCAACACAATTTTTCTATTACAAAATTAAATATATTTTATTAAAGTTAAGAGGTTCTATAATAACTTTTCCATCAAGTCCCTCCAAATTATTGCTCGTCCAATATATCAATAAATCACTCTCTGACTGGCTAACATTCACACTATTTACCTATCCTATGGACTTCCGGTTCTTTGACCCTTTCTCGCCGTAAAAGAAAAAAAAGATATTCTTTCTCTTTTCCTATCTGACCGCAACAATATTCATCCTATACCTATATACGTACGTATGTAGACATATATATGCGTACAGCAATATATAACTTTTTGGTATTCGCGAAGGGATAGAAACACGTTGCTGTGTTAATTTACGGCATACCGTACACCACCAGCTATACCAAAGTCATCTATGTATATACAGGTATACACGTGTGCATGCAGAAATAAAGAGAGAAAGAGAATGATATGTATCAGGTTAAAGCTTGGAATAGTATATACATAGGGGGGAGAAAAAGGGTTAGCTGACCTGTCTATTTTCCTCCCTTTTCGTCTACACTTCCGCTCGCGACTCGATAAACACTCAACGGACTCCGGGAGAGAGAAAGAGCAAAAGAGTCGATTTACAAATGGCCAGTTTCAATTTGCACCTACGATGCACAACCCTTTCACTCAACGATATATGCTCTACAATGGATATTCGCCAACTCACGCACGCGTAGAGAAAAAAAAGAGAAGAAAGAAAAGAAAAAAAGCTAATATAGCGCAGGAGAATAGATGTACGAAAGAGCGAAACGATGCTGCTTCCTTTTGTTCGACTTTGAATTGCCTCACTCGAGCATCTCGAGCTACTCTTCTTTCTTTTTTTATGTATACCCTCTGTATAAATATATCAGCTTTTTTTTTCTTTTAATTCAATTCCCTCCTTTTTTTTTAGTTTACTAACTCAACGCACCTCTTTTATGTCAAGCGTCCTCTTTTTATTTATATATATGTTTAATTCTGTTTTCATTTAGTTAGCAGCGATGAGAAGTTTAATTGCGCACGTGCGAGCGTCAGGTTGAGCAGAAAATGACGCTTAGTTTATCGAAGTGAGGAATGGGAAAGCCAATCATGCGTTATTGAAGTCACAGAGTTGACTAACCTCCCGAGCGATAACTCGAATTAACATTTAAATATCTCTAATTTTAAATTAATCATTTCCTTTCTTTTTTTTTTATTTTTATTCAATTGTATTTCTTTTTTTTTCAAAGAAAATTTATACATTATTCTTCGTTCTAATGTTTATTACTTATATACGTGTACACAATGGTAAAGTTCTGGAGCATTTGTAATAGCGTTGACTTTTACAAGTTTGCTTTTAAAACTATGTTGAACTAGATTCATGCGAGTTTCTTAACTCATTGCTACTAATTTCTACCTACTGGGCTTGCTTGATACACCTTTTCTCTCTTGCAGCTATCTGTACGCTGGCTTTCTACGTACTTTTGTTACGTGTATAGGTAAAGTTGGAAAATTTTAGGAAAACACGCGAAACCTCCATTTTGCCAAGTTTCTATGTTTTAATTAATTGTATTATCCGTTTTTTAGTTGACTTATTGCGTTTCTGAATGCAAAATTAAATTTTTTGCTTGAGTTTTTATTTATATACATTAAAAATAGGGTTTAATGCTTTTCATTCGATTTGATGTGATTGTAATTTTCTGGAAAACTTTATTTCTCTTTACCGATCGATATGCTGGATTTATTTATACTATTTATACTTGTAAAATAAATTGTGGAGAGCTTTTCCATTGAACTAATGTAGAAAGTCGAGGCAAGCGAATCCATTTGTTTTATTTGTAAATAAGGAGAAGGTTTCGATTATAGTTTAATGAGAAAGAGAGAAAAAGTATTAATTTAAAATTATTTTCTAATCAGCTTATTGAATTTAACAAAAAATCTATTGTTGAAAGTTAAAATTGAAGTTTTTAATGTAAGTTTTCAAAGTTATAGAAATATAGCAAATTATTGACACCAAAATTACAAATTGAAAAAATTAAGAATTAATTTTCATTCGAATTTATCAGTATGAAATTCTGTAAATTTAACAGTAAGCATTATTTTTCAAAATGGCACAGAATCCGAAATCAAACTTTCTTTCAGAAAATTTTTGAAACTATAACAAAAGAATTTTCGTAGACATCAGCGAATTTCTAAGTTTTTCATCCATGCTTTTCACATAAAAAAGAGCTCTTAATTTTTAGAAAATGCTTTAGTAGGCAAAAATAGAAGAATAAGAATTAAAAAGGGGATATTCAATATTATTTTAATTTTAAAGTGTGTAAAATCCTGATTATTAATATTATGACAATATTTTTATAATTTGTAAATTTATTGTAATACATTTCTGTTAATGAAAAGAAAACGAATTACAATTTCGAATCAATTTCTTAAAACTTCATTGATTAAATGACGTAAATAAATTTATTTTACTTTTTATTTTTATATATAAAAACATTAATAAACTGTAATCATAATAATTAAAGAAAAATTACAACTTCAATTGTTAAAAATTTCTTCTTCTAAGCGTTTCCGATTCCTTAAAATCGAAGCGAAGTCACGATATACAATATATTAAGCTTTCCATTACTGTACCATTCCATATTCTAAATCACAATAATCGTCCTTTAAAGCATCGAACTTAGGATATAGAAGCAAAGTTAACCGAAAACCGAGGCAATCGGCAGAGCGCAAATTGGCCCTCTCGCAATCAAAACGCAACGCGACTCTCAATCCTGAATAGAAGGCATATCCTATATCCTATATACATATGTATACATACATAGATATACACATAAGCATATACGTATATGATACCAGCGTATTGCCACGAATGCACACGCCTACCCCTTTTACCCCGGTGTGTAAGAGAATCTTCAGTCGTTAATACGCTTGATCATTTCGCAAATGGAATTAAGCACTCCTACCTACTATACATAACGTTCAACTATCGAAAACTTGAAATATCCCTTCGAGCTTAACATCCGTATTTTGAGGTGGGATGGCCCAATTTGATTTTACATCGGTTAAGTGGGATTACATGCTAATATTTGATTTTGCGTTTTAATAATAAGGAAATTTCGCGCTGATTAACATTACTCAAACATTTTTTTTTCTTCTGTCAAATGATAGTTATAATGTAAGCTATGTAAGTTTTATTTAAAATATATTCATCGTTGATATTAAATTGATAGTCTTTAAAATAAAAATTTTTAAGAATTGTATGAAACGTAATGAATTTTTATTACTTTTTACCAATTGACTGTTCAGTACAAGCTATAATAAACATTTTTATGAAAAAAATACGATAAGAAATAAAAATGATTTTTGTAAAATTCTTGAAAAATAGATTTTAAAAAGAGGGAAAAAAGAGTTAGCGAGAACGTGATAAAAAAGTGGAAAAAAGTTGAAAAAAAAAGAAGGTTGAAGAAAAAGGAGAAAATAGTATTGACGTTTGGAAGGCTAAATGGATTTGAGGAACTTGGAAAAATCTAAAAGTATCTTTAAATATATTTCCTTTCGTTCCTTTTTATATGACATCCCTTCCTGGAACAGATTTTAAGTGCCTTCATTTTAAATTAAAGTTAGATATCTAGTTGCCGGGAGAAATGTTGAAGAAGTAATTTCGTTTTAAATTTTTTATCATATCATTTAAAAGCTATTAACTCAAAATGAAAGATCTTGTAAGTTTATAATGTCTGAATTATGGTTTTAATGTGATTACTCTTTTTTTTTCTTTTGTTGAATTATCCAAATGTCATAATTCATTATCAAAATTCTTATTCAAGATAATCGAGAAACAAGAACATTTTTTTAAATGTTCTGTGTTCAAAATACGATTTCGCGTATTTGTTTTGTGCTCTCTCACCGTAATGTATTATTTGATGTTTTTAAAATCAAAAGATATAAAACATGAACACATTAATTGAATTAAAAAATTAACGATTGAACCATTCTTATGTCAAAAGCTCATATTTGCACAGAAATACAAAACGCCGCTTATATGCACACACATACATTTTTTAATTATGTTTTATTTATTTTATCTCTACAGATATTTTATAATGGTTTCATAATTATTTGCTTTATCGTCAGAATGCTTCCACTACAAAGAAACAAAGACAAGAGAAAGAGGTAAAAAAATAAATCAGATAAATACGGATACGTGTAGTTTATATAAATAAAGATCTAAATACATATTGCATCGAAAAGGACTAGCAAAACAATTATTTATACAAGAAAATATATTAATTTCGAGATTGTAAACTACACAGAAAAAGTACATAAAAAACGTAAATGAAAAAAGTCATGCAAATATATTTGTGAAAAAGCAAAGTTGAAGAGCAGTTGACAAGTGCACTTGAATATGTAAAAAAAATTGTTATTATAAAGAAAAAAGAATTTAAACGAGAATAATTTGGCTGCGAATGCTTAAAGAGAATGAAATCGCTTCTTGATAAAGAATCTACCGTTTTGCGGTTCCGCGCGGCAAAGAATTATACAAAAAAAAAAGACCAGGATAGAGAGAATTTAATATAACGATTATACCGAGAAAGAGGAAGCATATACGAGGTGAAAAAAAGGAGTTTAAATGAAGCTCGAAAAAAGAAAAGTTAAGGGGAAAAGAGTCAGATCTGTGCGGAGAACGTAAAAATAAAGAGGATGAGCAATCTAATGTATGTGGAACAAAAATGAAATGTAGAGATGAAAAAATAAAAACCAAAGAAAGATATACAAATAAAGGATGAGAGACAGCGAAAAGTAGAGTAGCTAACTGGAATCATAAAAAAGCAAGACGAGACAAAAGAGAGCAAGAGAGAGAGAGAAAATAAAGAGAGAGCGAAGAAACGAAAGGAATAGAGACGGAGTTGGATATAGAGAAAGTGCACGAGGTTAATTAGGGCAGACTAACCACTATACCAGTGGGCAATGTTTATCTTTTCATCTTTTTTTTTTCTCATGTACTTTCCGCTCTCTCTCTATCTTTCCGTTAGTGAGCTTTAATGCAAAAAGTATCATTGCATTGAAGAAGAAAAAAAAAGGAAGGAGCAATTTCATCTGTCATTGTTACACTACAAGCTTGCCTCGCGGTTAATTATGAAGCTTTTTAGTATTAGAGCTTTTTATTTAAAGAGCTGGACTACTGTTATGAAGACGATTCTTTTTTTTTCCGCGTGTAATTTTACGAGAACTTTGTGTGTTGACAAAATTATTCTTTGCGCAACGTTTTTCATATTTATTTCTTTTGTTTGGACTTTGTCAGATGTTAAATTACGGAAAACTAATTTTCATAATATATGAGGATTTTGTTTTCAAGAATATTTTTTACATTGAAAATCTTAAGTTTGTGCTTGAGATTGTATGCATAAATAAACCACGATTAAAATAATGTTGCGCGATTAAATAAATTTCGAATAAATTATGATAAAATTATTGTAATTTTTAATTAAAATTTCACATTTAAAGATATTTATCGAATTCATAATAAAAAATTTATTTATAATTTTATTTTAAAATCAAATGAAAAACCACAATTAACATTAAAGCCTTTTGTTTTAAATAAAACTCTGTATTGAATTTTCCGTATGTTTTATTAATAAGAATGGCAAATTGTTTTACTTGTGTGTTGTTCAGGCTCGGTTGAAAATGAAATAAAAATAAGTTTGCTTTATTTGTAGCTGAAACTACAGCCGTTTTATAAATTATTTTTCAAGCTTTCGCGTTTAAAAATAGAAGAGCCAACTTGAAATAAAAATTTCAAGCATCAAATTCAACAAGGCTATTGTACTTTTTATTTATTCTAGTGTTTTTTTTTAAGTCTAGTCAACTATTGCTTTATTCAAACCGGTAAAAAAATTGCTAATTTTCAGGAAAACAAAATTAATCAAAATATCCAATCTTCATATCCATAAATAATTATACAAGTTTACAATAAATAATAGCATTTCAAACAACTTGAATTATTTTTATATTTTGAACCATTTTTGTCCACTAAAATTAATTTCTATTTCGGTTCAGAGCAGTAATAAGTTATATTGGCTAAAATTTCTGGGTAAACTGTTAGCAAGAGGGAGAGAAAGAGGAAGAATTTGTTTGTTCTGTAGAAAAGTTATCAAATTAATAGTTTGATTCATATTCCAAAGCCAGAGCCAAAGCAACTTATCAACTCCAATAATTCTCGAATCGTAATAAAAACATCCATTCAATTAACAAAAATACATATTTATTTTTCATATAATATAGAAGTGATAAGTTGGTGGTAATTATTTCCAAAATGAATGAATTTAATATTTTGTCACATGCTCATATTGACAGATGATCCGGACACCGAAATGGTGACATTAGGTGGTTGATATACAGTACGGATAGAAGTAACAAAGCTAATGTAAACAAACAGAAATGCTTCACTTTCAGAATCTAATGGACGTGATGCTTCTCAAATTATGATGATGAGGATAACTAGGATTAAGTTGCCATATTGGATATTTTCATAGTTTCAATTATAATCAGGAAATTATTAGTAGACTAGAATTATAAAATACTAAAGAATTTTTATTTTATTTTTATTAATAAAAAAATAAAAAATAAAAATAAATATTTTTGGAGTAAGAAAAATGTTGTAATAAGAAAACATTATTAAAATTCTACTATAAGAAATTCTCCAAAACGTGACTTGTAATGTCGATATCTAGATATATTGGAAAACGTACGTTTCTTATATACTATGTCGCAATTTGAGTTAAAGTAATTTTGTAAAACTTTAAAGATTGATATTACGTAAGTCGATTTAAAGACTCGTTTGATCGTTAGAAATTTTTATTATTGAAGATGAATTTATTGATCTAAAATTATTAGCTTTTTTTTTATAAATATTTCTGCTGTACGCTAAAAAATATAGAGTCAAGAGTTAAAAGAGAAACTAAACAATAATGCACATTCACAGTGACTTTGTTCAACATTTTTTCTTGCTAACAAGGACTTGAAAAAGTAAAAATTCTACTTGAAAAGGTAAAATTTTCATATCTTTTTATTTTAAATTTTCTAACAGACAATAAATTTTATTTTTATCGTAAAAATTATTCTTATCAATGATAGTATTTATAACTTACAGTATTAATATTTGTTAAAGACTTAAGTGAAAAATATTCGTATCGTTGCTAGAATCTCCCAAAATGACCTTTTCATCGATACTTTATAAATTTTGATATTCAAATACCGGCGTGTTTGAATAAGAAAATAGTTATTAAATATTCTCAAAAAGCTTTCACATCACCTTTTGACTCATTTCCCTTTATTCCGCGTACCCTTAAAAATCACTTGAAAATCTTGATTGTTAAAAGATTTCTAATCCAAGCTCGAAAGTCGAGTGCATGCACGTATACACGTATAGCGCAACGTCGTTATCAAAAGAGTTGTTAACACAAGGCTTGAGGGCCTCGTGTGTCGAGTAGTTATATACAATCCTCCATCCCTCTCCCCCTATTTATCCGCTGTATAAAACAAGTGAGTAAAAGCGAAATTGAGAGAGAGAGAGAGAGAGAGAGAGAGGAAATAGAACTAACCCTGCGACGACATACACACACATACAAGTAATTTCGTTGGCTTGCGTTGTTATAAACGTTAAGGTATATATAGATGGCTGAATGGTACGTATATACGTACACACATCGTGAATTCCCATGCGGAGTCGTATCGACATTCGCATAAGCGTGAGTGAATAGGATTTTGTAGAGTACATATATATATATACACTCACATATACATGCATGCAAATACAATGTGCTATCCAACCTCAACGGTACATGCATTTCCCGAGAAAAAGCAAAAAAGTAAAGAGAGAATGATTTGATAGTACGTTAGAGGTATAGAAATACATAGGGAATGTGTGTACAAGTATATAAAGGAAAAACTAGAAAATAAAATACGCTTGCTGATGTATAAAAAAGAAAAACGCTAAAGTCAGCTGTGATATATGAATGGTATCATGGAAAGACTGATATATAATCAAAAGGAAAATGCAAAAAGGTGTATTGATGCGTGGATTGTTGATTAGAATTCATGATGAAAACGATTGTTATAGCTGCCTTTACAAAAGGATTTGTTAAAAGATTTCTTATAATTTAAGTAATAGAGTCTGAGAGATTTTCTTTTTGTTAAAATATATTTTTAACGTTTATCTATTTAAAAAATTTTAAATTGGGTATTTAGTCAGTCTAATTACTTAAGTTTTTAGAACATAATTATTAATTTTGATGGTTTGTACTCTCGCTTTTAATCGGCTTTGAAGTATTCCCCCTATGTTCATATACTACTTCCTTTATCCACTTTCTCTCGTTTCTACCTTTTCCCAAAATGGAGAACTGTAAAGGAGGAAAGGCCATGCATAGAAGCCCAACGGCATAAGTCGTTAGTAACAAATGCACGTGTTGGTGAATTTGACATTAGGTATTTTTCTATAAAGAAACATCAAATCACCGTATGAACAAAAAACCAAATTTTTAATTGATGTGAGATTCCTAAAATGATCATCCAAACGAATTAATGTATTCGTTAAGATTTCGACGAATTAATTTGTACATTAGAGAGACTTTTATTTACGAATTCATTTATTTTTAATCTCATATATTATTTCTTTTTTTATTATTTTCTTTTTTTAAAGTTTTTTATCCTCTAATTGACAATGTTACGTTAATGATAGAATTTGAATCACAAACGAAAGAACGTATCATTACAGGAATATGGAAACTAATATTGATTTTACATCGCAAAGAAAAAAATAATTTTATATAATAATCTTAATTATGATTTTAAGCGTTTCCTTTTTCATAATTTAAATAGAAAATTTTCTTTTTTTCATAATTATTTTTTTCTTAACTGTTATTAAAAAAAATGCAATGGAGGTCGTTAGTGGCTCACTCGGTAGAGTAATGGATTCGTAATCTCGAGGACTCGAGTTCGAATCCCGTTCTCGGCCGATTTATATAAGCACCACTGTAAGTTACATGTGCTTTTTTCACAAACACATTAAAAACCTCCGTCGTTAATTAGCATTATAATGATAGCATAAATACAGCGACGTTAAAAAAGATTTAAGAAAATTTAATGAATATTTCATTGTCATCTTGCTTATTATTTTTGAGTCACTGAATCAATACAATATTGGACTTTATAAAAGAAAAAATCAACTTTCTAAAAGCTCAAGGTAAATTGAAAGGTATTTTTTTCGTTGTTTATTTAATCAACAAAATTTTACTCTAGTTAATTAAGGTTTCTTAATTGATAATTTAAAAGAATTTTAAAGATAATTAGTGTGCCAAGGTTTATTTTGCAACTTGCCTTATTTTTTTTTCTTTTTTTTTTACCTAACATTAATGTATAATTACTCTTTACTTTATAACTTAATTTTTCTTAGTTTGCAATGTAACTGGTAAACAAATTTTAAAATTCGCTGCTTACTTTGAATTACAGCTTTTAATTTGTTTTTACTTTGAAAATAAATTTTACGAATATTTTTTTCATCTCAATTTTCACTCAATATTTATACTGTGATTACTTTTTTTTTAGCTTCATCAAAAGTTATACATAGTTAATAAAATTTTTATTTAAAAAAATAAAAAATTGTTTTTTTTAATTACGTAGTGATAATCCGTAATCATTGCAAAGTTAAATATTCTATATTAATTTTATGCGAAAATTTTATATATATATTAGCATTTATTTATTCTTTGTCTAAATTATAAAATATGATTGTTTATATCTATTTTAGTTTATTTGAAAAAATCATAAAAATAGATTGGAAAAAATAAATAAGATCAATCAGAAAAATACGTGTAAAAGAGTAAAATGCAATTAACAAATGTTAGTTTAAATAAATATATACGCCAATATCTGTATAAAACACATGGTGCAACGATAGTTATAAAAAAATAGAAGTCAAAAATGTGTTTTTAACTCAATTATTTCAAATTTGCAGTTAAAAAAAAATTCTTTATTTAATTGAATAAACTAACAAGTAATCTCAATAAAACGAAATCTTTTTGCTTTTATAAAATAAATTTTCTATTGAAAACGAAAGCTCTCTAATGGAAATTCGGGTTTGCCAATTATGTATGAATCATTCAACTATTTCTAAGTTTTAGTCTAGACTTTACTGTCATTATAGATCCTTTTTAAAGGCTGTGAATACTATTACTTCAAATAGGTAAATATGTCGATGTCACGAATTGAATTGACGTATGATCAATTCAAGTATTGAGTTCTTCTAAAATAGATTTTATTAATTATTAAACTTCTATAATCGAGACTCTGGAAACGAAAAGGGCGTACAGCCAATGTTATTTAAGTGGACTATAAGCCCTTTTCGTTTCCAGACCCTCAATTTTAAAAATTTTATTCGCAGTCTGATTTTTTCATTTAGTATTTACAATAAAATATTTCTTAATATATATATATTGATGAACTATTATTTAAAAAAAAAAAAAAATTGTTACAATTTTCATGTGAATTAGTTTTAGATTGGAAATCCACTAAAAGTTGAATAATAATCCGAAAACAAAGACAAAATACTGTTTGAAAATATTATTCCATACAAACAGTATACTTTTCCTATATTATATAGCCCACTAGTTTAATAAGTTTTCCAAAAAGGACGCAGAATATGCATATCTAAAGAATACAGCTATGATTGTAAAATAAGAGATATACCAGTCGCAGGCGGGAGAGAGAGAAATTGAGAGAAAATGAAAAGTAAAAACGGAATAAGAAGAGAGAGTTAGAATTTCTCTCTGCAATAACATGCATAAACATGGTACGTCTATAAAATACGTCGAAGTTTTCAATTGCCCTGAGGCTTTACAACCCATAGAGATACTTTCTCAAATATATATATATGTACGACACTAGAATGATATATCCTAGGAAAAGCGCTAGTATAACGCGCGTGCAAATGCACTTTCTATCTCTTGTACGGTCTGGCTGCTCTCTTACTTCTCCTCGCACGTACCCAGTTTGGGGACCTTCTCTCTTTCTCTCTGTGCTGGTTGCTGCCGTTAAAACTGCTCTCTCGTAAACGTTATATACGTTATGTCGAAATGAAAATTTTCGTCTACGCTATAACGAATTTTCCACTGTGCTGATATATATATATAAGCTCGTGACACTTTTATTAATGTTGTGCTATTTATTTTTCTTTATTTATATATTTTTATGTTTATTTTTCAATTAGTTTTTTAAATAAAATGTTTGGAGAAAAAAATTTTTTAAACAAATTTTCCAAACACTTGGTCGTATTTATATGCTGAACTTATTTGTAGTTTCTTAAACGTCACACATTTATGATAATCCATTAATGGTAAACATACAATTTTCATAACCGTTAATTTGCCAACTTTAAATATAAAAATCATTTGAAGTATCAATAAAAAAATTTCCGCCACTTTATCATTTAAGAATCGAGCTTATACATCGTAAAATGCGGCTTCCAATCGATCGCATTACCAAGCGAAGCTTTTAATCGTCTAATAGCTTAATAAACTGTTAAATATAGCTCTGGAGAGGCTCTCCTTGGCTTGCGCATACGCAATCTATATAAAACCGCTAAGGAAAAGTAAAGCCGCGGGGGTTGCAGACGGTCGTCGAACCAACCATCAGAGAAATTAACAATCCAGACGGTCAGAAGAGAAAAAAGGAGCGCGGGAGAGTAAGGAGGGAAAAATATCCTAAGTGTGTACGTATATATAGGAACTTTAGTTCGGACAGAAGAGAAGGAAAGAAAAGACTTGGATTTGGAAGGAAGCAGGAGAAAAAGGAAAGAAAGGCTTGTATGAAAGGAAGTAAGATAGCCGATAACATTGCAAAATCCTTGCGATCTTTGAACGTGCGTGCATTCATTTCAAGTTTACCTTTTCGCGTACCGCGAGATTCGTTCCCTCTAATCTCTGCGAAAACTTTGACTCTTTCACCCTCTCTGCCGCAAAGGTTTGACTTTACTTTTTTTTTTCATGTGCCGTAGAATGAGTAAAAGGTAAAAAAGATAAAGAAAAGAAAATATAAGAACGCGAGAGAGAGAGAGAGAGAAAAAAGAGTTGAGAAGGAAGAAAAGTAAAGTAAAGCAAGTGAATGAAACGCGTAAAGAGAAAGAGGCAAGACTTGAAGCAAACTGGATAAAGTTTTTAGGAAAGAGTCGCCTACCTACTCTTTTCTCCCTCTTGGCTTTCTTTTTTCTTTGCTCTTATTTTTTCCTGTACGTTTCGTTTCTTTTTTTTTTTTTGCACCGTGCTTGCGCTTCGTTTCCCAAATGTACATACTTAAACTGCTCGTGGATAGTGTCTTTCTTTTTTGCATTTCTTTTCTGTTCTTTCTTTCTTTTTTTGGTAAGCTCAATTTCTATGTCTGTCCTCGGTACTCAGCAAGTTGTCTTTGCACTTTAGAGAAATCTCGCTACTGCAAGAATTTCATTAAGGCATTCATTAACTCCTTTCCGAGGAAAGCTCGAGAACTGGAGACAAAGTAGTCGAAAGTGCGTATAGTAGTAAGTTACCTTAATGTAAATATGGTAAAACTTTCTTATTTCATTTTTTTTCTGAAATTATTGACGTAACATAATGAAAAAGATACGTAACTAGTTAAGATATTGAAGATTTTGAAAAATTACGGAATTTTCTTAAGTGAGTAGGTCAATTGAAGTTAAATAACAGTAACAATTTAAGATTTATATAAAATTTAGTCCATTTTTAAATACAGAATAAGAATAATTAATCATTGCAGATTATTTGACGATTAATATGAGCTTAATGTAAACTTAATAAATCCTTACAATAGTCACGTTACTTATTGTTCAAGTTTAAATAGCCTAAATCTCATATTTTCCTTGATATATTCATCTTTGTGCAAGAAAACTATTAATTTACAAATTTTATGAATGTAGGATAGATATGTTAAGCCAAGGTGTGTTGATTTTGGCTTGCATTATAGGCCAAGTAAACAATCTAATTATGGTGATCATTAGCATCTTTATTCTGAATACCAGTACAATGTTCTTATCATGTTTAAGAAATAATTTATTAGATTATCAAAATTTTATTCGCATTCCAACGATCAATCTCTAAAATGCAATATTGATTTCATGATTATTTCATCAAATTGTGTTATTTAAAAAAAAATAAAATAAAATAAAATAAAATGTATAAAAAAAGCTTTATTGTTTGAAAGCTACAAAAGTATGAAAATAAAAAAAAATTTGTTTTATGCAAACAAATGGAATGTCATGCAAAAAATATACAAGAAAGTACAACTTATTTAATAAAATCAGTAAAAAATTTCAATATTTTCGTGCATTTAATAATAAAAATATTAAAAATAATAACTGTTACAATTTCATAAAGAATTTATATTAAAATGGCCTAAATTAAAATAATTTCTATATTTTTTGTTCAGTATTAGTTAATTAATAAACAGTAATTGATAAAAGTATATTATCAAATTATTAGAATTCCCAATTCTAAAATTAAAAGAAAAATAAATGGCTAAATTAATAAATAAAAATTTACGAAAATTTATAAACTACTTAAAATAAAATTTTAAAATTAAATTGATTTGAGCAATTTAATATTACAATTGCAATATTAAAGTACAATATGGATAAAATACGTGATATAACAGAATCAAATGAAATAAAGAATATCTATGAACTTAATAAACATAACTGCTTAAAATTTCATTATTCCGACCTTAATCCATCGTTTACTTCTTCATAACCCTGTGACTGTATAAAAAGTCAAAAGTTTTTGGCAAACTCCCAATGATTCCATATGCTAGGATCGCCTCAAAACGTAACAAAAGGGAAAAAAAAATAATCGGAAGAGCATATTATACTCATACTATATTCCAATATTCTTCTTTTTTTCCTCAATTTTTGGGGTATAATATTTTTTTTTTTTCGTGAAAATATCATGAATGAACAACTCTTTTATACATTTGTCTCTTAACCCTCGACCCTCAGTTCTTTTTTGCTTTATTTTTTTTTTCTATTATCGAAAGGCCAGCGTGAGAAGTAAATGGAACCTTCTTTTTCCTGTCATTTTAGCAACTCGACCTCTATTCTTTTTCCATCCATCTCGTGGTTATCTTTTCCTTTTTTTTTTCCTCTTTTTTTTTTCTTTTTCTTTTACTTGCTTATGTACGCGCACGCTTTCGCATTTTCCGGCTCTCAATCCTTGGCAATCCTTTTTATCACTTCTCCACGCATACTACGCGCGGACAACCTCTTCTGTACTTTTTTTTTTCTCTTTTTCACGGCAACCTTTTCCTTATTCAGTGCTCGAGAAACCATTGTCGTTGTCTTT
This sequence comes from Anastatus disparis, assembly GCA_017163975.1. NCBI lineage: Eukaryota > Metazoa > Arthropoda > Insecta > Hymenoptera > Eupelmidae > Anastatus > Anastatus disparis. Next base: position 3,108,139 of record JAFFSR010000227.1, read on the forward strand.
TTTTTTTCACAAAGAGTATAAGAAAAAGTCTTGGCGCATCGTTTCTCTTTCTGTTCTCTTTTTTTTTCTTCTTATTCTTGCTTTGTTTTGTATCACGTTGGAAAAAGAATGAAATAGGGAAATGTAAGGTTTCAGTTCTCTTCACGTAATCTCTTCTAGATTATGGTTTTCTCTCATTTCTACGGCTATATACAGCGTGAAAAGGAAGAAGATTGTTATCCTCAACGAGTCTTTCAACAGATGCTTTATCCTTTGGTTATATTGTTTTTTTTTCTTTTTCTATCCTTTTTTTTCAATTGGTGCATTTCTAATTTTCACAAGTAAATTATTACTCGTTCTACCAACACGGAATTGTCTTTAAAAGCACTCGCCTCTTTTGCATAATGTTCATAATATTATTTTTTTCTTTTTCGTTATTTACTTTTTTTTTTAATGGATTTATTATTTATGTCCGCAGTTCCATGAAAAATTATTATAATGCATAAGAAAGTCGAGCTTGCATGAATTATGCTTCATCAAAGATTTTCCGAGCATAAGACGAGGACACGGTATAAAAAAAAAGAAGAAGAAGAAAAAAACGATGTGCTCATAAATGTGCTCGAATGAATTTTTACTACTATTTTTCTCACTTGCTTTTCTTCTTCTTTCTTTCTTTCCTTTTTTTTTTCTCTCTACGCGCAAAACCTATAAAGTTTTACGCTGTTGTCATAGCAATATTGAGAAATATGCACCTGAGCTGCTTTCGTTCCTTGGATGTATAAAGTATGATGCGCTTTAAAAAAATTTTCTTCTTCTTTTTTTTTTCTTCTCCTGATCCTTGTAATCCCATGAATATGTAATATTCTTTTTTATGAACATTTCGAAAAGTATATGATTATTATTTATGCGTTTATTATGATTTATACAACACTAAATATTTAATGATTTGATGTTTTTTAATATTTTATAGAGTTAAAAAAAAAAGAAAATGTTCATGCATATTTAGAAATTTAAAGTAGCATAAAAGGGTATACGAGAAATGTAATTATTGTTTAAAAAATGTTAAAATGTAAATAGTAAACATTTAGTTTATAATGGTAAAAGGAAGAAGTAAATGAAAAATCAAACCACACCAAATAATAAAATCAGTGAAAAATTACGAATTTCGCCATACATTTAATAATAACATAGAAACTTAACTTATTTTGAATTTTCATAAAATTTTTACATTAAAATGCGTTAAATTTATAAGCATTTTTTCACATTATACTTTCTATAAAGTTCAATTTACTTCATGATTGTAAGTTTTCAAGAGATTCATTGAATAAATAAGCTCATCAACTAAATTAACGAGGGTACAATTTTAGAAATATAAAAATTTAATTTGAACTTCAATTGGAGGTTTTTAATTTAATCAAAACATGATAATTTTTTATAATACAAAAATGAGATTCTAACTTTTTTAAATGCAATTAGATTATTAGAATTTTTTCTCATTTTTCTCATGAATTTGAATAATGTTCATTTCGATCATTTAAACTAAAAAATATATGCTAACTACTATTTTAATTATTTTAATTGCAAATACTCAAAAAATACGTAAAATTTATGGAATTTCAAAACACAGAAAAAAATTTTATTATTAAATTTTAAACAATTTACTTTATTACCAAATTAAAAAAAATTTATTGTATTATTGAATTCTTAAAAATGTATTTTATTATTAAATTTTCAAGGATCAACAGTGTTAAATTCTTGAAATTTTGTTTGAAAATTCATTTAATTATCTAAATTAATTTTTTATAATATTATACTATTTCACAAAATATTATAATGATAAATCACATTTTTAAATTTTACGTTAAATTCAAAATCAAACTTCATAATTTAATTTTAATTAAATATATTAAAAAGATTTTTTATTAACAAATATATTATTAACTCATTTTTTACATTCAAGCAATACCTTCATTTTTTTAATATCATTTCATAGCGAAAAAAATTTAAATTTTTTCTAAAGCCAAATAAAATGCTAATAAAGCTTGAAGAATAGAGCTTTATTACCTATAAAGAAGCTTTAAAATATAATATCCAGCTAATAAGTCTTACATTGTTGAAAAATTCAATCTCCTTTAATAGAAATTATTCTCAAACAAATAATCCAGCAAATTGTAATTGCTCACAGTTACACAGAGAATCTTTAAAAGAAAAGCGTTGTAAAGCAATTTTGCGAAAAGCGTACCATTCTTTCTTTCTCTCTTTTTTTTTTTAATACCTTTCGCATTGTCGGGAAAAATAAAATGAAAATAAAAAAAAAAAGAAGAAGAAAACACCGTGACACAAAATTATTGAGGATAAAGAAACGGCAAAGAGCGCGTAAGGTACAGCGAAGTATATTTATATATATAGAAGCCAAATAGCAGAAAAAGCAAGTAGCAGCGCAGTAACAGAATAGCATTGCGATAAAACGATAAGCTTGCGCTGTTGCGGAAGAATTGAAATTTCTGTGCTTTCTCTCAGTGTGCGCGCTTACGTTTCAGCAGTAAATTATAAACAGGAAGATTCGTTGTCATGAAAAGTAAAGGGGGGGGGGGGAAGTGGAAGGAATGAAATTTACGATACTGCCAGTGCTGCTTGCTTTTGTTAAGATCAGAGAATCAATCGTATAAACGCAATTATTTTCTCTCTCTTCTTGTGTTTCGCCTTTGCTTTTGACTTAAATATTTTAGACGAGATAGGAGAATAACTCAATTCAAAATTAGCCTTGGTAAATGCAAATTTTGCTAATTCTTGGATTTTCTCTTATAATCTTTTGATGTTTATAAGTTTTTCATTTAATTTGTTACCTTGATAACGTTCTGCATACAGTAATTTTTTTACCAAAATAAATTAGCTCATCTTTTTGCTAATTAAGGTCTTAATGAGGTACAAAACTTGGTCCGTTTTTAATGAATGCAAATCGTTTCCATAAAAACAGATTTTCAAAGCAATAAACATATGCATTTGGATTAATATTCGCAAATGTTTATTCACGCTGATTCGGCTAATTGGAAAATATATTTGACTAAAATTATCGCGGCTATCGGTTTTAATCCAACCTTTAAATTATGAACGCTAACAACAAAAAAAAAATACAAAAGGTGTCGAGTACACAAGGATTCATAAAGTTGAAAATTCAATGATTTAAAAGGATCAAAGAAAAATAAACAGTTACATTGGCCTTTCTAAAATGTTTATTTTCAATTTGTTGCGCATATCGCTCGTTAATATAAATAAATACATAAATGTTTTATCAATAAATATTTCATCAATAAATATTTCACCAATAAATATTTTATAAATTTTCGTTAGAAGATATATTGATAATTAGTTAAAATATTTTTGCGCGCAAATAAAAATGTTGAATATTTATTTATGGTAAAAAAATGATGAATTGTTTAATTAAAATTATTTGCTCGGCGCAGTTACGCTTGCAATTTAATAACAATAGATTTAAATAAATTCTGTAAAGAAATATTATGAAATATCAGATTTTATAAGAATTATTATTATCGTTATTCAATCGATAAATCTTCGGTTTGATGTTTTGGTTTTTATTATTTTGCAATCCATAGTTATTATAATAACTTTATTTTTGTTTACAATACAAGTAATGATAAAAATTAATTATCCTGTCTTTTTACCATTTCAAGCAATTTTAAATTAAATTTACGCTTTACTTATATTTTAATATACTGAAAATTAATTGTAGTTTTTTCAATCAATAAATGAAAAGCAAATTTTCATAATGTAATAATTGATGAATAACTTTATTTTTTTCATTCATTTTTTTAAATTTATGAAGCTCGTTTAAATTTTTCAACTTTAAATAATGCACCTAAGAAAATACACAAAAAAACATTATTATCTTTAGAAAGCAACCATTGAGACCACGAATTCTTAAAACTTCATAATGAGCTTTTTTCGCACATGTATACAAAGTATCAATTCCACTTTTTATTCAAAGCTTACGCGTATTAAAAATAATTGACAGAATATAAACACAAAAATTTAATATAAAGTAAAAAAAGTTATAAAAAAATAAAGATTACGACCCATCCAAGCCTGTAAAAAACAAGCTTTTATAGTAAACAACAAAGGCACTAACGAACAATTTCGCGCCTAATTTTACTTAAAATAAGAAGGGTACAATCTGTATCCATGTGATAAACCAACAACATCAGTTGTTTGGCATGCCACTATAGCCTTACGTACGCATCGTCGAAATTTTGTACAGAAAATTGGATGACACGCAGCTTGAAGGACTGCTATATGCCACACAGTACCACGTGAATCTCCTCAACGCCACTTGAACATCATGTTTCTCTCGCGTGAGCAATGCGGTTTTCCGTTATTTCACGTCTATTTTATATTTCAGAAAATTAAATTTCGCTTTTTACTTTCATTTCTTTCCCTGGAATGTATTTGACAGATTGTAAAAAGTATAAAAATAATTGTAAAAATTTTTTGAGAAAAATTTATCTGCATATTTATTTAAAATAATATTATTGCACAAGTATTGTTAAAATTTTCATCCAAATTCGAAAAAGTACAGAATATAGCATTCAGATTTTTAAAGTTTGTATTTTCTTGAAATGAACCGGTAAAACTTTGCAGACATATTACAAGACATACTTTTTGCTTTTTCAACTTTGGCAAACCGCGCTTCCACATGCATAAAATTGCAAAATAATATTCTCGCATTTTTTCAAAAACATTTATTTATTTTAACTCTGATTTCCTTAAAAAAGCATAAAAAAAACTGTTCTTATGAATCCTAAGATAATTTTCAAATAAAGAAAAAAATTTATGTACAATAGAAAGAAATGAATTATAAATTAACGAGGTATTGTAAAATATTTAATAACCAATAACAAAATGCATTTTCTGTCGCGTTACCTGATAAAAAAAAAGTACATCTCAACATAAAAAATCATACATCTGTATATCATCAAGCGCGCAGCGTGTTATCGGACACCTGATCCGCATGCAAACCATGTAAATACATGAGCTCGAGAAATAGTTTTTCCTTTTTTTTTTCCTTTTAATACGCAACAGACATATCTACTTTCCGATGCGTCAAGATACAACATAAAACGTATACGAATATGAGACGTGCTTTAAAATAGTTTTTCGTTAAATATATGTTGCAACTGTATTATACTATTTATTCATTTTAATTAGTTTAGTAATTTATAGCATGTGCAGGTAGAATGTTTATTCTATTTATATTTTTTTTTAAATAAATATGAACTTCAAATTGCTTTCCACAAAGATTTTTTGTGACAATATATCCACAAAAAAACTAATCTAAATATATCAAAATAAAAATCAATATTTGATATCAACAAAAGAAAGCTTATTTTAAGCTTATATTCTAAAAAATTTTTTTAAATATCAATATGCCTGTTGAACTTATCGCTACAGCTGTGTAGAGATTTTTTTTCACCTAAACTGCATTCGTATGTCCTTCGAATAAAGTATATTTTTGCTTATTTTCCTATCAATCGTCTCACTAACCAATTGTGAACTTAATCATGACATGATGCTTCTGCGTCCTAATATCATGCCTTCACCAATTGGTAGTCTCGGGTATCTTTCAGGTCGATTGTCACCTGACTGGTCCCTGAGTCCAGGGCTATTGACTACTGGACTCCACTCATGGTGATCTCAGTGGCTAAATTCCACCGTAATATCCCTTGGGCCTCTCAATTGACTATTATCGGATAGTTTATCTTATTTCAACCTCTGGACTAGAATGACACTCTTGGCCGAATTTTGCTCTTTGCTTAATCTTAAAAGTAACCGGTCAAATGTATTCCCTGGAATTTTTTTGCATTCTAACATTGCATACTTAGCGCCTATGATCGAGCACTTTTATAGTTTTTATGATAACAAATATTATTGTTACTTAAAATTATTTTTATTATCAGTTAGTACAATGTTACTTAATTTTAATTAATTTTAATCCTATCTAAAGTAAAATTATTCAAGTAATTTTTATAGCATCTCATCAGCATATATAATTAAGTACATCTGGAAACTTGAAAATTTGCGATAATTACAATAAAATTTATTTTTAATGAATTAAAAAAATAAATATTAAAAGCAAAATTTCATCTGAAATTGTATTTCGTGATTTTTCACCATAGAGCTTTCAATGTAAATCTCTTTTTCTATATCTCCTGATTCTAGTCCAACTATACTATTAATTTAACTCATTCACTTCAAAGAAATATAAAGAATAACGACGATCGAATGCTCGTTACAGAAATTTTCCTATACACTCTTGACGCTATTATCAAACTCAACATTTTAACGGCGTAACAACAGACACCATCACCTGTGTACAGATACACACATATATATATGCATATATGTCACATACTCGTAAAGCGCTGAGTGCACGTGCCTGCGATGCCAACGATGTCTTTTTTTTTTGTTGCGTATATATGTATGCTCGCGATTTTCGAGCTTGAAACCCCGGAAAAATGTCATATTCAAATGACCCTTTTTATCGTCTCGACGCGCGTAGAACGAAGATTGCGTGTGTGTGTGTGTGTCTTTATATATATATATATATATATATATATATATATATATATATGTATATGTAGCGTGTAAGCGCCTGTATTTTTTCGGAATAAATTTATCTCGTTGCTAGAACGCGTTGAAACCTCGGCAGACACGTTGGAAAAGAAAAAAAATAAGCTAAGAGTTTAGCTGATATTGAATAAAGTTCTTGACGTGAAATGTCCGATGTAAAAAATTGTATTATGCCGAGTAAATGATAATGTAGGTTTGTCCGTATATATATACATATACATTTTTTTTTAAAAAAAGTTGTTTTACAAAAAAAAATATAATTTTGTACATTGGTTTAATTTGATAATTTATGGAAACAAACTTTGCGAGGAAGTTTTAAAATGCCAACAAATTATTCAAACAAAAAACATAACGGACATTAATCCGACAAAAAATTTTAACTACTCTTATGCTATATATATACAGTGAATTTCACGAAGAAGAAACAATGGTATTATATATGAAACATTTTTTTTTCTTCTTATCACGGTTAAATTATACGTTAAAATTTTACTTTGGTCTTGATATCGCATATTGTACTTGCTTTTTTTTGCAGAAAGAAAGACCTATAAAAGCCCTTTATAAGCATCATAACTTAGAATTCTCAACTGAAATGCGTAGATAGCATTTAAATGTATACTAGCACGCGATAGTTAAGTAGATTCCAGTCTTACTTTTTGAAAAACAGTGTAAGGAAGGAGTAAAATATAATTGTGTTTTCAAAATTCATTCGTAAAATTTTTAATTTTAATTATATTATTGACAAATTTTAATGGAAAATATGCACCGAAGAAATTTTTTTCGAGATACTTTGCTAGCTCTCAGTTTTGTTATATACGATAAAATACACTATTTAAAGTTTATTATAACAAAAGTAATTTTTCAATTATTCTAAATATTTATAAATTATTCCCTGAATATAAAAAATATCATTTTTAACAAAAATAAAAATAATAAATTTAGTATAAAAATTATATAAATTTTTAATGTTTTTAGTAAATAAATATTTTTGTTTTCTAAAAAATATTTATTTGTATACACATTGTTAGAATCGACCATTTTTTTTTTTAATTTTATTTAACGTCGCTGTATTTATGATATCATTGCGATGCTAATTAGCGACGGAGGTCGTCAATGTATTTTTAAACAAAGCACATGTAATGTACAGCGGTGCTTGTATAAATTCGTCAAGAGCGTGATTCGAACTCGGGATCTCGAGATTACGAATCCATCGCTCTACCGACTGAGCCACTAAAGACCTCATCTTTAATGTTTACATGAATGATAACTATTTTTCCATAATGTATTAGACATTTAAAATATATAAAATCAATAAAATTAAAAGAAAATCATGTATCTCACAAAAATGTGACGAACTTAATCAATGCTGAAAAACAAGGTTCAAAAACAATGTTTAGTACTTGCATAATGTTGTTAAGGAAATTACAGTTTTCTAAATTTTTTATTCTCAATCCAAAACTTTCATAAATGTCTCTGTATTAAAGCCTTCCATTTTTACTAATAAAAGGCCTAATATAGAGATATTTCGGAAAATTTTTGTATAAAGATTAAAAATTTGAAAAATTGCAATGTCGGTAACTATGTAGAAATTATATAACCCTATTACATCCTCTTAATGAAAGAATCTCGAATTTGTTTAAAAAGTTTTAGTTTCATGTAAAACTCATAAAGAAAGTGTGATAGGAAAAGACATTTTACTGATAACAAAAAAAAAAATATTTTTACATCGATAATCTTAATGTAAGTGTATTTGTACGAAACAGAAACACACTGTTATCACTGTATTTGGAAAAATATCTGTACCCTTTCTTGAAAATTTTCAGAACAAACAATATTAACAAAATTAACCTTACAACTGTTTTTAAAGAAATAATTTCTTAGTATACAATCCTTGTTAAAAGTGTCGATTATCACAATTAACAGTAGCACCCTAGTTAAATCTTAACGAAAGCCAGTAACAAGCGACAAGAGAAAAAAATTAAAAAAAACGGTTTTAAAAAGTCAAGCTAATGAGAGAATTTTCCTTATATACCTTCTGGGCTCAACGAGGCGACCTTAAATTTCGTTCGCAGCACAAAGAAAATGTGAAAATCTGGCTAGCTGAAGCATGCCGTAGAGTGTACTTGTTATATACGTATTATATATATATATATATATATATATATATATATATATATAGAGCGATCCTCGGTAATTCGCCGAGCAACGAGAGAGGATGAGAAAACTGCAAACGCTTAACTCTAAGGCAGTGTAAAAGACGTACTAGATCCCTTTAAGGCAGTTTGGCTCGTTGTACACTCTCTTTCAAAAATTCATCTATTTACGGAGCTACTGTAAAATAATCATTTTATACTTATTATTACAAATAGAAATGACAAATGTAAGTTGAATAATTATTTTGAATTTTATTTTTAATTTATTTTCAAGAATCATTTTTTTGCAATTTCTATTTTTAAGCAAATTATTTCTACTTATAATTAATTAATAATTTTATACATTTTTATGAAAAAGAAAAATAAATTTAAAAATATTGGATAATCTAATTTATTTTTAATGTTGTTGGAAAACAAATAATAAATGATATTGAATAAAAAAAGTAGAGTTCTTAATATAAGTGTATAAAAAACCAATACAAGAGAATGTAACCTCATATCTCTAAAACCAATAAACTTTATCAATTGTTCGAAGAACTCAATTCGAAATTTGAAAAAAAAGTTATTTGTTAAAAAAAATTACCATCAAGCAGTTACATTTTATTGCGATACAAAAAAATCGATATTTTCAATACAATTGTTATTTCTGAGAAATTATCAAAGATAAAAACTAAAAATTTAATACTATAAAGTATTTGTTATCTCTAATAATTTATCGAAATTTCATTGAATCATTTAAATGATTTCTTATTTTTCTAACATTAAGAAATTCATTTCACAACAAATTAAAATACAACTTGAGTAACGGATTGCATATTATTTCACACTGGTCCTACTTAAAAATAATTGTAGATCCGATAAAATAAAAATTAAACATTTCAAACATAAGATCCATTTTTTTTCTTTACAGAAACTACCTGCATAGCATGTAGCTTCAAAACAAAAGAAGCCCGTACTTATAAAAAAGAAAATCAAAATAAAAAACACACAACCACAACTAACTAAAAGAAGCTAAGGTAGACAAAAAAAAAAGCATGAAAAAAAATCTTGTTACACATAAGTCTTAAAAAGAAAAAAAAAAAAGACAGTCACCATCTGCAACGTCTAGCTCGTTAAGTCACTAGAAAAGTAAGAAAGAAGGACGGGCGTGCGGCATACATGCAGATATATCTCTTGGCAATTTCCATTGCTTGCGTACATATAGCAAAGAACGATAAGCGACGTAATAAGAAAAGTTCATAATCGTATCTCGGTGTAAAGGGAAGAAAAACAAAAGGCTTGTGCAGGCAGCGTCGGTTGTGCTTTTCCGAAGCGCGCGCTCGTTATACATAAAACATGTTGCTGGGAATAAAAAAAAAAGGGAACGTAAGTGACTTGTATATGGGGAAAAGAGGAAAATGTAATAGCAAGAGAAAAAAAAAATAGGATGGAAAGAAAAAGAAATCGTGTTTCGAAGTTTTCTAACGGCCTCGAGATGGTCTTTTCTTTTACGAAGCGTCTCTTAAGTGTCCTAAGATGTTGCATATCTAGCCTTTGCAGAATTTTGATTTTACTTGTGTAAAATTATAGACTTTAAGTGCGTAAACTTTTTTTAAATGTTTTCTCCTTCTTTTTATCGTCTATTTTTTGAAAATATGGACATGAACTCATATGGAAATGTATGATTTTACAGTGAAGTTTCCCTTTATCATCAAGGGATAGTAAAATTAAAAATTTGATCGGCATATAAATAAAGATAAACTTATTAAAATAACAAATGAATATTAAATTTTTGAGATATTTCTTTATTATAATTATTTCATTTTTATCCATAATCTTTCATGTTATTAAAAATAGCAATCAATAAAAGCATTTAAGCGACTTTTAAGTCTTGTGTCATATATATATAAGTTTGCTGTCAAGCTAATTAAGTCATAAAAGTTGAGAAAAGTTTGACGTGCTGCTCATTAATCAACCAATCAGAGGAAAACTTTTAAGACTATTATAGTATAAAAGATTCCAATTAAACACTTTTCACAAAATTAATTTTTACTTTGATATATTTTTCTTATTCCATCCATCAAATTTTTATTAAAAATCACAAAGAATTTTTTAATATATTGCTGGTGGTAATAGCAAAGTTTTTATATTTTTCAATAATTTTTTAGATAAATTAAACTAATAATAAAATTATAAATTATTTTAATACTTAAAAATTTCTTTGGCGTTGAAATTGGTTTCTCTTGAAATAATGGCTACTCTATAAAGTTGGAATAGTAACAGAAAACCAACTTTGATAATAAGGAAAATCAATAAAATAAAGTTATAAAATAAAATCGTATTGATAAAAATTAATTGGTTCAAATATTTTTTAAATACGTAAATGTAAAATTTTTATTTAAATTATATTTTAAACTTTTTTTAATGTATATATTTTTTTCCGTAGGTTAAAAAGTAGTTTGAAATAATATATAAAAATTTCTTTCAGTAAATTTAAACTAAAATAAAAATTAGGCTTACTGAGAGTACCACAATTCCAGATCACTTATCTCATAAAAATCTTGAGAGATTTTTTATTATACAAAAATATGAAACAAAACAGAGTTTTAAACACAAACGCTCAATAGATTTGGAGCTAGATCATTCATAAGCAATAATTTTAAGAAATAAAAAAATTTAACATTGTTTTGTGGAATCGTCAACAATAAAAAATGGAGATAAAAAATATATGAAAATTATCAGTTATTACATAAATTATGAATTGTTAGTTTGTAGTCATATATGTATTCTTAGCATGATTTTAGAAAAATAAAGAATAAATTATAATGAACTTAAAAATCATCCTGAATCTAATGAGGTTTAGATATACTTTTTTATATACAATCATAAAAAATATAACCAATATCTTATTTATTGTTGATTATTTTTTTTTATCCCCCACTTAATTTTAAAAAATCCAAATGTATTTATTTACAGTAATTGTTTTTTTAATAATACGAAACATCTCGTCTATACTATTTCAAACGAACATAATCCAAACAAAAAAATCATAAAAACAAGTATTCTGTTTTTGTTTTTAATCTCTTTTCATTCACCCTGCATCAATACAAGTTTTTCATTCGAATCCTCTTTTTTTCAAAGAAATATTAAACAAACTTTCATTTAAAAGCAAAAGCAATACATCATCAAATGTCAACAAGAAATCTAACATACGTATACTTTCTTTCGCTGCTATGTATACATATAAAACTGCAATCGGTCAATCGTCTGTCAGGCGCAAAATAATGGCTTCAATCAGCATAACCGTAATAACCTAATGATAACTCTTTTGCACTTCCTGTAATATATAATATTACAAAAGGAAAAAAAAAACAAAATAAATAGATCGCATGCTCAATTTATTGATGTATTGCCAATATAGCGTACGCAAACAAAAATTCTTCTCTTTTTTTAAAGCTTCCATCTCATTCGTGTATAAATCACTTTAACGCGCGGAACAAAAGACTGATTGTTCTAGTTGTATATTTTGGTCAAGCTCTTGTGTTATATGCACTCGCTTAGATTCTCTCTTTGCTCTTTGCCTTTGCTTTTTGGGTTTTATCTACTCCACTATCCTCTGTATACACTTTCGCATAATGCTCTTCCTCTTCGTGGTGCGTGAAGCTTTGCAAAATAGCTTGCTTTCTCTATGATTATAAACATGAATGAATGCGGAGCATATAAGAGGCCAGGCAAGACCATCGGACCACTAATGAAATGGTCAAATGCTTAGCTTTTCTTTATACCACCTTTTGCTTTAGTGTTTCAAGCTTTTTAAATCTATTTTTGACTTTATTTTTTATTCACAATTATTACTCATTATTTTGATAAATATTTGCTTTCATATAAGATTTTTTATGCAAGATAATTATTTATTTTAAAAGAATTTTTATTATTGTAACTTTATACAGTTATTTAATAATGTAACAAAAATTGGAAAATAGACTTTTGAATTTTTAAAGTATATCATTAAATTTTTACTTTATGCACATTTTATCTTTTATTTTTAAATATAATGGAATTTGAAAAATGTTTTCAAAATTCTAAGAAAAAATTGTGAAAAAAATAAAAACATTTTAGTTCATAAAAGAAAAGAAAAAATAAAAAACATAAAAAGCTTCAGTTGAAATTCATTAATAATGACAGTTTTATATATAGCAGGATTTTAAAATCAAGAATTTACAGCGTTCATTTCGAGGCTTTAAGAAGATTAAGCGTATAACTGACCTATAAAACTAGAGAGTTAGACATAAAATGAAAAAAGAACGCTCCTGGCTTTTAATTGCTTTTGAAAAAAAAAAAGAAGCATGGCTCTTTCATTATTTCACAAATCCTACAGGTTACAGCATAAATATAAAAGGACATTAGAGTGACGATAATCCATTGTTTAATTAAATCCCTCAAATTGTACATAAATAATTAATTTGTAATTAACGAAATATTGGTCGGAAAATTTTAAGCTTACGCGCTGAAATATGATACTTCAAAACTTCGTAACAGTATTTTTAACTAATTTTAATTAACAGATCATTTTAAATACATTCATAAAAAAGTAAAATCAAAATTATTATTTTTAAAAAATTGACATTTTTTAAAATTTTATTTAACGTTGCTGTATTTATGCTAAATAATATCATTTTAAACATAAATAAAAGTAATAAATTTAGTACAAAAATTATGAACATTTTTAATTTTTATTAGTAAATAAACATTTTCGTTTTATAAAAAAAAATTATTAATATTTTTTTAAAAATGAATTCTGGAATAAAGATTATCATTTTTTTTTTTAACTTTATTTAACGTCGCTGTATTTATGCCATCATTTCGATACTAATTAGCGACGGAGAGAGTCAGTGTGTTCGTGAACAAAGCACATGTAACGTACAGTGGTGCTTATACAAATGAGCCGAGAGCGGAATTCGAACTCGGAACCTCGAGATTATGAGTACATCGCTCTACCGATCGAGCCACTGACCACCTCAATTGACACTTAAAGAAAGGTTTATTAAGTTTAGCTTCTAAGATACAATAAATTTTCTATACGTTAAAGTTTCAAATTACCATTGCTTAAAAAGTAGATAATTTTATAAATAAGTTTTCCGCTTAAATGATGAATTTTGAATGAAATTTTATTTTTAAAATTTTAAAATTAAATAAAAATATCTTTTTGAATAAAGTTCCATTAAACTAAAATGAAATTAAAGGCAGTTTCTTTAAACCATAAATTTCCATTAAAACGCTAAGCAAACTTGCTCTTTAACGAAAAGAAAGTATATATCATGACAAAACCAACAGCTCCTATATATGAAAAGTTTTAAAGTACTTGCAATCGATCAGAGGTTTTGCTCACTACTGCTCGCATATATACTTGTACTGTGCAAAAAAAAAGAAAAAAGAAAAGATAGACACACTTTACGAAGAGTCAATCTCGATGTCTACCCACGTGATAGAGTGTATATCTATACGCATGAAAGAGAACATAGACATCGTCCAGACAGTGTAGAGCGTTAGATAAATGAATTACTCTTTTCTGTCCGCCGACGAGACGAGAGGAAGAGTTGAGTACGATTTAATTTTTAAAAGTTTGTCAGTACTTCATTAATCTAGTACGATGATCCTGCACTCACACGTATATATATACCTACAAAATTCTTTCCGTACAAAAAGTTTGAAGCTCGGAGCAGAGGATTTTCATTTTATTAAATTTCATCGTAAATACACAAGTTTTGTCGCGCACGCTTGCGACGCTATCAATCTTACGTTAGCTCGACTACGACGACGACGACGACGGGGGCACAAAGTCTTTAGTTAATAGAGAGACAAAAGAGCAGCGTCACCTTTCTCCATGTCGTATATATACAACAAGCTAACAGATCTCTTTGTTGCTATTAATTACTTTTACGAAACTTCTTACTACATGCATGTATACGTATATGCAACTCTTGTAAATTACAAAAGGTAGGCATCTATCTACCTATTATCGTAAAGAGAGAGAGAGAGAGAGAAAGAGAGAGAGATAACTTTGTAATGAGACTATCGTTTCTTGCGCAAACTGTATATGTGCGAGACGTGCATATTACAAGCACGTACAGGCAGAAAGTCAAGTACAGAAAGCTCAGGTAACTATCTACCTGAGGCCTTTATAAATTGCATGAAATTTTTGCTGCTTAAATTGTTATAATGCATAAGCACCTGCTTCTGGAATATTCGTATAAGCTAAAGAAAAAGATGATTTTCTTACTATTACCAGAAATCTATAAACTCTGTTTAAATATAAATATGATTTTTTAGTAAAAATTGTAAAAGGAACGAAAAAAAATAGTTATGTATAAAAATGAAGGAGATTTGATGAAAAAGTGTTTTTATCTGCATTCAAGAACAAATTTTTTTTTTAATGACTCAAAAGTATGCGTGAACCTTAGGTAATTGAATACTCAAAAAAATTAGTTACGATAAAGTCTCTAAAACTTGATAAAGGGAACATGAAAGATTAATTAAAATTTAAATAAATATCTACATAAATTTACTTTTATTCGAATATAGTAAATATTGACAATTAAGAAGTTATTTTTAAATTTATTTTTATTATGAACTTTATATATATTTATTATAAAAAAATACGAATAATATTGCCAATATAAGTAGTATAAGAAAAATATTTTTAAAGAATTTATTTTTATATTTTTATCGGATAATAAAAATACACCAACAAATTTCCAGTCTTTACTTTCGACATAACAAACTTACAGAAGTACCGTTGCAACAAGGAAGAAAAAAACTTAAAAAAAAAAAAAAACAAAACGAAAAATTTTCTCATTAAGAGCGATAATAATCTGTAGAATTTAGTTCTTATTAACAAGACTTCTCTTTAAAAAAAAGTTTATTTCCTTTTTCTTTTAAAAAAGTCAAGTTTGTTCTTTTAGTGTGTATACAAGCTCGCTAAAACAAGTAATAAGCTGCTTCGCTGAAAGAAAAGTCGCTTAAAGTAACTGCACGTTGGCACAAGTCACTTGTAGCTTTTATCCGCGTAGTTTCGACACACACACAAAAAAAAAAGAAATTTGATCTCTAACGAAAATATATATATAGATAACTTATAGAGTAACGATCGAGAAAGATAAACTTTGTGTTTACTATTGAACTTTTGAAAAATGATAAATGTTTGACTGAAATTTTTTTCTCCAAAAGTTAAAAACAAAATTGTTTTTCTTAAAAAATTATTAACGGTATTTTAAGAAAATTAGTTGATATTTTAAAGGTATTTTTAATAACTAGTTACTAAGTTTATGTATTTTGTAACTAATTAGTTTAAAAGGAACTTAAATTTAAATTTTTTTAATAAAGAAAATAGTGCTTGCATCACTAATCGTTGCAAATTGAGTAAACTGCATTGGAAAATAAAATGGTTTACATTAAAGTACTTTCTTCTGTTCATTAAAATGTAACGAAAAAACTTTCAATGAAATAATCCTATTATTAATTTTAAATACATTTTCAAAGTATATCAAACCTTATTATTTATTGAAAAAAAATCAAGCAGCAATTATTTTAAAAAATTAATCATCATATATATTTTGATTATTTGTGACACGACCTAGAAGAAATTTCTTTTACCATTAGGTACTTCACACTTTTCGAATTCCCCAAGGATGTCAATTATGAAGTAAAGCTTGCATCTCACGTCCTTAGCCCAACTTGCTTTTGGGAGAAGGTCTTGGTAGTCC
Organism: Anastatus disparis; assembly: GCA_017163975.1. NCBI lineage: Eukaryota > Metazoa > Arthropoda > Insecta > Hymenoptera > Eupelmidae > Anastatus > Anastatus disparis. The sequence continues at coordinate 3,124,658 of JAFFSR010000227.1, forward strand.
TCCTCGTCGTCGAGCATCGTCTCGTCATAGTATACGTGAGTGATCGAGACTTTGCTCGGGCAGTCGCTTAATCTTCGACGATGTCCGCGTTGAATTCTGAATAATACATCAAAAGCTTTATGGGATAGGTAACCGGATGTGTACTCTACCAGACGACGCGCTTAACGTCTCTCTCTCTCTCCTTTTACTATCAAGTGTTTCTATATATAGAAAGTTACTTGTACCCTTTCACGATAGAGAAGCAAGCTTAGAGTTCCTAGTATTTGCAATAGCTACTCAATGTATTCCTAAAGGTATACCTCTTTTGCCTACACGCGTTGCTTATTTGCTAGCTTACTTAGCGTAGGCCTTATCACAGCTAGATTTATACTGTCTATTTTGTTTGAGGTCGTCGCTGCTCTTCATCATTTGAAATTCAAGAAAATTTTTTAACATTTTTTTATAAATAGATGTACTAACTGTAATTATTACATAAATTACTTTTTGATAAATTCCATATATTCCCGTGGAATAAATTTAAAAATTTGGCATCTTGTAATATGTTTATTCATGTGCATAGCGTATTGGATATTGTATTTTATTTTCTAATTTTTCAAATTAATTTTAACAAAAAATTTAATTATTTGATAAAAATATAAAATTTTGAATTAATTAAACTATTTATTATTTATACACTCATAATATTAATAATTTATTTTTATTTTCAGGTAAGTTCAGTTAGATATTTTTAACAACCCTTCTTATCGCACCTATAACCTTGGTTGGTGAGTAAAAGCTATTTATAAATATATTCAATTAAAAGGAATACAGTAATTTAGAAAAATAAATGATAATATAATTATATTTTTTTTATTGACGTTTATAAATAGTATAAAATAACAATAAATCGAGAATTTTTATTTTTAATCAGTTATAAATAAACGTTAAAAATAGATAATTTATTGAAACCGATTCTTTTAATAATATTATCCTAACAATTCAGATTAGTTTATATAATTAGTGTAATTTTCTTTCAATATAATCAAGATTCAATTTCCTGAATTATTAAAATTAAAAAAAAAAGAAATTTTAACAAAAACCTCAATAGTATCAATCATATAATTTGATTATTGACTTCTTTTAATCATTTTATCAATTTCCTCTTGGTATAACATGTATATGCTTATTTTTTTATACAATCATTTTCCAAAAATAGTGTATTTCGATTTATAATTATTCAAAATATATTACTCTAATGTGATATTTCTCGTCATTACAAGGCTTATTTTTTTACGGAAATAGTTAACTTTTTCAACAAGTGATTACATCAAAATTTAATCAGACCCCTGATTGATTATTGAATTGTTATTTTCATTTCATTAAATTTAAATGTACAAATATAATTAACAATCGTGATCGAAAATAAATTTATGATTCATCTAATATTCGTCCAGCAAACGCGTTTGAATGAAATGCTGCATTGTTGAGAATAAGGTAGCCGAGAGTAAGGGTTCTGACCTTTTTAAAACTGGTATGGAAATTTGACATCAGCATTGAATACGTGAAAAGAGTTTACTCTTGAATTTTTCATCGGCCTTTATCGAAATTTCCGTTGCAATTCTCGGTTTCATTTTCGCTTTTACTTTTTTTTCTTCAATTTCTTTTTTAACTAGCGGAATATATCTTCCCTTGCATGTGATATATTCTTGAAGCGCGCGCTAATGAAATATATGTAAATACATATATTCAATCGTGATGATTTGATAATTGATTGAAAACGTTGGGAGTTGATTATACATTTTTTATTGTTCCAGTAAAAATTGAACTTATTCAATTTATGATAAAGTGGGCATTTAATACTGTTAAATTTAAAAATAAATTGTAATAGATGACTAATTCTTATGGGTACATACAATATTTTTTGTTTTTAATCGCTATCTTGCTTTTATTGATCAGATAAGATTAAGAAGAAATAAGAAATTCAATAACAATTTATTTTATTTTTATTTTTAAATCTGCAACTTGGAAGATGATTGAACATATTTTTTGCTAACTGTTTGTTAATACGGAAAAATAAATAAAAGATAAATTCAGATTAAATAATATAAATACATTAAACAACTGTATTTCTAACTTCTATAGATCAAATTATAATTTCATCTTTCAACAGAAATTAACAATTTGACATAGTTATGCATTTTCATACAATCTCTTTTGAATAGAATCAATTTTTATACCAGCTCAGAAATAAAAGACTGTATTAATAAAATGTCAATATACATTTATTCGCGCTATTTCAAGGATCCAATATATACATACATTCGTATATACACTTTAATTTTTTTAACCTTTAATCGTATCATTTTAATTACAAGCTGAAAAATACAGAGCTAATTAATCCACTTTTATTTCCATGGGGAATTAACAACTTTTGATACCCAATAACATTAAACAAATCATAATTCATCCTTTTATTGATACACAAGCAAATAATAATTGAAAATTGAAAAATTTCAACGTATTATTTTAATTAAAATTTATTTTTAATTTATGAAAGGACGATTTATTTATAAAAGTCCTTTTTTAATTAATTTAATGATTTGTAATCCGCTTAACTTGTAAAATTGAATCTTATTATTAAAATACTTTTAATATTCATTTTTAATGATTTGTCAATACCTGATTATATTTGCAGAAATGAAAGTATTTTATTGCAGTTCCTTATCTATTACCAAATCAAAGATATTCATATTACATTTTTCTTCATTTTCTATAAATAATAATATAAAAATAAACCTTTTATAAATAATATTCGTAAAACATTTTTCGTAACATACATTAAAAAAACACGAAACTATTTTCGAAATGCACGTATCATAGAAAGTAAGTCCATTACACATGAAAAATCCTTCATTGTATATTACAGTAAAAAAATAAACTTGCGATGCACTAAGCATAGCATGTATTACACATTATCGTATACATCTCGCTTTAGAAAAAAATACATCCATCAATAAAAATCAATGCAGAATCCACATACTAATCAAAAGCTTTCAACGAGATCAAGTATACTTTTCAATGCGCATCGGATCTTTTGACAAGAACTATCGGCATAGTGTACTGGCGCATTATACGTAAACGCAAGAGAAAGATTCCGTGCGTATTACTATATTGTTAATACACACGTAAACTGTTCCCTCATGATGAACACGCATCTGGATATGTCGAGTTATGTGCGATAGGGTTTTTCAAGAGCGAGAAGCAGTGAACGAGAGAGAGAGAGAGAGTGAACTGATTAAAATCGACGAGCATGTTTCTGTATGCACTACTCTCTTTTCTCTAATCTGTATATATGTAAATACATAGGGTGGAATCTGCAAGAGAGCGAAGCTTCGAAGCTCTGCATCAGACGATGCATTCAGCTAATGGGCTCGGACGCACTAGGGTTATTCAGTGCTAGAAGCTTTCTCTTTTACCCTCTTCCTTTCTCTTTCTATCTCTCTCTCTATTTATGGAGAAAGGAATATATATATATAGTATAAATTGGCTGCAAGAGGTTGGAGGAAACTGCGATGCAGTAGGTTTCCAGTTGGTAGCTTTGCGTGCATAAGGATAAGTTTAATGGCGTCAGAAGGTGGTCTATAACGTTTTGCTTTATGGAATATTATACTCCATAAATGCTCGTACAGGATGATGGAGATGGGTATTAATTAAATTTATAATCTTTTTATTATTAAAAGAAGAATTCAAGAAGATCATAATAAGTATTAATTATATTAATGCAAGGATAGAAAAGTTGAATAAAAATTATAATGCTTTTTGAAAAACTAGAATTACTTTATCGAAATATAAGTTATTTTTGGATCGAGTGACAATTTGTGACAGTTTATACGATAGAGTATCGTAATTTTTACTCAAAATGTTCTCCATATGAGATTGTAAATTATTAAATAATAGCAATTAATCAATTATTAATGTAAAAAATGTTTCTATTAAGGGAAACAATAAAATAAAGTGAGCGAAAGTTGTATAAATAGAAAATAGAAATCAATTTAAATATATCCATCACGTCAACAAAAAAAAAAACTAAATATAAATAACAATTAAACATGTAATATCTAAACAAAAGAAAAATTAAAAATACAATAAAATTGAGAGTATATTATTTGAAATTTCTATCGATTGGATAGAAATTCAATAGAGAGTCAAATTTTTACAAACTAGATGAATTTTTTTTATTTTCACAACAATGTGCTCGCAAATAAAAAATTTAGCTATTGTCAGGAAACTGAAGCTTTTAGTATTTAAAATAGAAGCTTTCAATTTAAATTGTCAATTCCAAGAATAAAAGAAAAAAAATTTTAACTTTAATAAACCTATGTTGTACGATTTTTATTGACGAATCTTTTTTTGTTTATTTATTTACTATCAAACAAGTGAATTTATCGACATGTATATGTATAAAAATCATCGTTTTTGCATCCGAATGACATCTTAAAATTGGAATTTTTTCATTGCCATTATCATTAAAATTAAGATTATTTCTAAAGATTCTAAGTGATTTAACTGAATAAACAATGTGCGCATATATGCTTCTCTTCTATTTTAATGCTTTAATGGTCTAAAGCTGCTAGTAAAATGGAATTTGGGGCAATTACGTGTACTATTCTATAAAACATTCGTAGTATAATACGAAAGCACCTTTGTATTGTGTAATCAAATAAAACGAAAACGTTAGTAAACATACTGAATTCTTGCAGACTGAATAACGCGCTCGGTTCAAAATACATAAATTTATGAATTTCATTGTTGTTGAAAAATTTTCAAGTTAATAAGTAAAATTGATGAATAACAAACATTTAAATAATTTTTTTTTTTGTAATTAAAATTAAAAAAAAAAGAAAAGTCTTAATAAACTTTTAAATATTTAAGCTATCAGTATGCAACAAATCATATTATTAACTCTGAATTTTATTAAAGTCGATTACCAATTTAGGGCCTATATCTCTTCGACGCGTTCGAGCGTTACCCATATTTTGTCGCCTTGACTTATTGCAGCAGAGCATCTTATAACCCATGCTCGAATTAACACCGAGCACGGGTATGAAAATCTTATTTAAAAAAGTGTTGAAAATGTTTAAATAATTTTTTTATTATTCATCGCAAGATTAGCATTTTGAAATATATATGTAATGATGTAAAAAATTCAATTTTTAAAATAAACATTTAAAAAATTGAATAATTTTTTTAAAGAAGTAACGTAGAAAAAATTTTAATTACAAAGATTATAATAGAAATGAAAGAATTTAGTACTTTTTACAAAAATCTCCAACGTTTGTTAAAAGTATGTTTAAGAAACACGATTACTAGAGGTCTCCAATGACTCATTCGGTAGAGCGATGGATTCGCAACCGGAGGGCCCGAGTTCAAATCCCGCTCTCGGCGTCTGATTGATACAAGCACCACTGTATATTACACGTGCTTTGTTCGCAAACACACTGACGACCTCCGTCACTAATTAGCATCGTATTGATAACTAAAATACAGCGACGTTAAATAAATAAAAAAAAAACACGTTACTTCTAACTAGTTGATCTATGGGCTCAAGATTTTTATTTTTACTATGAAATATTCTTTTTTGCTGCTCTAATAAAATAAAAAAATTAAATTTTGTTAATTTTATGTAAAATATGAATAATATAAAAAATCAAACACCGATTTACAGCGCAGATTTGGCGTGACCATAAATCAAATCTAAGAAAATCAACTTGAAAGAAACAACAGTGGGGACAGTATTTTAGAAACATTTTCTTGGAAACTCATATCTACGCGACACTGTAGGTACCCTAAATCAATAATTGACTGAATTCAGGAGATCAAAGTAAAATCTAAAATGATTGGGGTACCTTAACTACTCAATTTTTTAATTAAATATTTCTTGAATTTAAATTAAATAATTATGAAACGTAAAAAACGAAAATATAAATTAAAACAATTACTGGAAAAAAATTTTTTTTACAAAAGGATCATTATAGAGGCGAATTTGTTGTAGCAAACTGTTAAATTAATTGAATGTATTTTTGCATGAATTTACATATGAATATTAATGATTTTCATTCTATATGTATTAACATAATATATTGTTGAATCAATAATTTATTTACGTTATATCGCAAGCCAATATTGAACTAAATTAATAACCAACGATATGAAAGTATCCGTATTATTATTAATATTGCATATATTCATTAATTATAATATCTAAACGTTTCGAACAGTTTTATTGATTAAAAAAAAAAAAAGAAGGAGAAAGATAGAGAGGCAGAGAGTAAAGCTCTTTTTGTCAATCGCTATTTCACGCTTTAAAGTTCGTTTGATTTTATTCCGCGCGTACACAATCTGAATGCATCACGAAAACACTTTGCATAATTAAATCCCGTGAAAACATGCTTAACAAATAGCGCCAGAACCTGTCGAAATCGGAGGGAATTTCACACGTTGCGTCAAATCTGGTATTTTCCTCTCATTTTAGCTTTTTTGTTCTGCTGCAATGTGATTTCAAAACGAGAATGAAAATAAAAAAAAAGGAAAACGGATGATTTTTGTAGCCTCTTTTATGCTTGTTCGAACGGATTATCAAAAATTGAATTTTTGACCCAGTGCTTAAAATATCGTTAGCTTTTCGGCTTTTCGTACAGCGAATAAAGAGACAAAAATTACAAAGAATAATATTCTTGATTTGCATAATTTTTAACTTAAAGCGAAGTATCATACCATGAAAAATGAAAAAGGATATAATATATATTAATATGGCATGTTTAAAGGTTCGCTGGCTTTATGAACTTTGATATAACATAAATTTTCGTTTGAAAACGAAAAATAATCGCATGAGTTGAGCCAATTTTCGGTATTTATATACATTTCCACTAATATGCTTCTTCTTCTATTTTACCGTGCGTTTATTACCTTTATTTTTGAAAACTAATTGATAAACGTACAAAAAATGTAAAAAATATTATTTTTTAACAAGTTACTATTATTTCACTCTTTTATTCTCTTTTGATTAGCCTTTAAAATTAAAATATTTATTATTTTCATATTGATTGCTCATGTAAATGTTATCAAAATTATGTATTTTTGAAATATTTTGAAAATTAATTGAAGAAATAAATTGTACATTTATAAGGCATTATAATTAAATATTATAATTAAACTATAAATTAATTTACTCTATTTCTATAAAAATAATTGAAATTAAAATGTAACTATAATATATAACACGCTTTATGTCTAAAAACAATACAGAAAAATATTTTAAAAATAATTACTAAATTTATATTAACTGTTAAAAATACAATATCTCTTTTTAGAAATAGTTTAAATCAGATAAAATTATTTATACATTACTTGTTGGATAGCTATTGTTATTTTTGATACTTTTTTTATTATATTTTGCATATTATTTACTTATGCAAAGTTTAATATTTGTATTATGGCCTTGTTTATTTATAGAATTGAAAATAAACAGTCTACTAAACTATTATTATCATCTCAAATTAATGTACCATAAAATTTCTAAAATTAGCTCGATTATCTATTAATTTAAACTTATAAATAAAACTGATTTCTTCATCCAAAAAATATATAGCTATTCTTCTTAAAAATAACCGTAATTTGATAATTAAGTTTTTCATCAACAAGAATGAATAAACGTTATTGAAAGAAGCTCCCGGTCGCGTGCATTGAACCAATCAGCGTAAAAGTATTTTTCGTCGACTATAAAGTTAAGCTACATAAAGGTTTGTTAACCTCATTCTAATTTTGGGCTTTAGCCCCGCGTATAGGTCAGTAAATGCCAAAGAAAATGACAGAGCTTTAACGGAATAGCACAGCCAGCGGAAGAACCTGTCTTCTTATTATTATTTCTTTTTTTAGATTTTTTTTTTTTTTCTCTCTTTCTTCTTTCCTTTTTTTATTTTTACTTTAGTTACTCTCTCGCATGAAAGCTCAACTTAGCTTGGCAGAACGCTAAAGAGATTGGGTCATACTATAAATACAAGGCGCCAACTTGTCCGTAAGGCGTGGGATGTGCCTGCCGTTTATTATAACTACACTTTGTAGTAAATTATATAGTATTAAGTTAATTATTATTTTTAAATTCAACCTGTTTCTTGTTTTTTTTTTTTTTGCATTTTTAATTATACTGCGAAAATTTAATTAGAATCAAAATTAATTATAGTTTTGAATATGTTTATAGTTTAAGAAACATTTTACAAAATGCGAGGAGATTCTTGGAATTTGTTAACATAGAATTAGTTCTTGTACTTAAAGTTTATAAGTTTGTATAAACATTAAGATTTGTTGCGTGTATAAATAAACGTAATTTACATGAGAAGTGCAAAATTAAAACTTAAAATGTTATTCTTTACAATTAAAACAGAAATTTATATTTTTCATATTGTAATTTTTATTTTTGAAAAGTCAACTTTTACAATTTGTCTTCGTTAACAAAATAGGCAGTACTAGTTACGGGTTATACAAGTTTGGCAAAACGTATTGTTTGAAAAAAAAAAAGAAAAAAAGAATAAGTTCGTTTAATACCGGAGTAAACGCTGTTACTGTAACTTTGCAAATAGGACAGCGCGTGAAATGAGAATCTTAAATTCGTGTATAAGCTTTTGCTAGCATGGCATTCGAATACCCTCTATATCCCCTTTTGTTGTTTCATTGTTGTTCCAAAAGATTTTTGCCGCTAGAATGACTTTTCGTTGTACGGCTATTGTTTTCCGAATATTGTTTTACCAAAAGTTTTGTATTATTCCGTTGAATTGTAAAAGTTTAGATGAACACTTGACCCTGATATAAAAAAATTTTTTAGTTGCGATTCGTGTTGACGTGAAATTTTATATTTTTTAATTTCGCAACAGTAATAACTTGATTTATTTTTATAGTAATGTTTTTGAATTCATAAGAACATGAAATGACTAAAGCTCTTCTATAAAAGCTTCCAAAACCAGACAAGTCATTTTATAATTTAAAATATCTTTTAAAAAAGTAATTTTAAAATAATTTTAGTTTTTGAATATCAAAAAAAAATTCTACATTTACGATAACATTTGCATGAAGGAAGCCCTCATCCAAAAACGGTTAAAAAATTACATGAGCTTTTGCAACGCTTTTAAAATTACCGAAAAAAGGGAAGATATTTATAGTCGCAAAACGTTTAGCTTATAAGGATAATCTATAGAAATTCAAAAACAAGAAAATATCTAAACATGTAAAACGAAACGTTTTAAAATCGAGATAGTCTTTGCACGTATGCTACCCAGGATAAGAAGAAAAAAAATATAACCAAACGATTTTGAAGATTAGAATCATCCATACAGTTTGTAAAACGAAACTTTCTCTCGTAAACATGTTTTAAGCAAACAGATGAACATTTGCATAGATAAGCTTTTCTGCCAAAGAGCGTTCTGTTTTTTTTTTCCTCGAAAAAATCGAAATGAGTTTCTTTTTCGCCGTAGGATGATACTCTTGTTAAAAAGTAAAAAAAGAAAGGAATGATTTTGAGATCAAGATATAACAGTACTTTTTAGTAAGTAGAGCTCTCGTAAAAAGTGTTTTTTTTTTTTGCAAAACGTTATAGGATATGTTTGCCTCTGTGTGCCAAGTTTCTGCAGAAAGATGCTTTTCAAACAAAAATTATTTACGACCGATTGGAAAGTATATCGAGTCTAAAAAGAAAGATATCGGTATCAGCGTATATAGCTTATAGTCGATGTATGTTTTTTAGAAAAATGAATTGTTATTTTCGCGAAAGTCAAGATGATTACTTGCAAAACTTCAAAGATTACTTACTTGAACTATATGAGACGTTTTATATAACCTTATAATATTTTAGTTTTTGTAATGAAATTCGTATTGAAAAAATAATTTAGTTCTAAAGAGGAAATGGAAATATGGGAATAGAAGTGAAATAAATTTTTAAATTAAAATTTCAATACTGTTTATAGCAGTGTTGTCGCGGACTGTTATTATGGTCACGAATCACCAAAGTTTATTTTCATATTTACTATAAATACAATCACGATTTCTGTACTTTTAGTAAATTTTACAATTGAGTACAATGATTTTCATCCATGATGGTAGTCTTTAACAAATTTACTATAAACCAGTCATTTTTATTAGAAAATTTAATATAGTGTATATTTCGCAACAAGTGATCCATAAAATAGATGATTCTCACATGAGTCAATTTTCTCCTATGAGTGCAGTGAAAAAAAATAAGAAAAATGTACTATAAGCACCATTTAACTTTTTAGTAAATAAGTGTCAGCAAAGTTTATTTTTTGTGCCTTGATGCTCATGAGCAAAACAAAAACAATTATTGAAACCAACTATTGTAACAGTAGAGAATCACAATAAAAATTAAAATAAACAAATAAGTAGAATATTTTGCAATTTGTTTAAACTAAATTATTGCAAAATTTTTTTGAATTTAAAAATGGTTCTTAGTTATTCTAGATCTTAAAAATTACATAGCACGCAATTCCGTGTTCCAACATATTATATTAAATTGTACAAAGAACCTGAAATTCAATCCTATCGCTCTTTTACTCCGTGTATACAGAACTGAAACGTTGAATACGTTCTGTGCTTTTCTCCAATTTTCGCTTGTAACCCACTAACAAAAACGTGAGAAGAAGAACAAGAGAGAAAGAGATAGAGAAAGCAGGGCGATTGGGTGTAGAATCGTTTACACTTGGTTGATTCATTGCCTACTTCCGGATTTCTTTTGCCACATTTACCACGTAGCACTTCTTTCCCCCTTCTCTCTTTCATGCTCTCTCATTTATTCCATTTCACGCCTTTCCCAACCGATCTTCGTTTTCTCTTCTCTTTCATGCATTTTAAACATCATGTTCCATAAGTACACCGAACAATTTTATAATTGAGAAGTGACTTGGGGGGATAGCAAACGAAAAGAAGGGTTCATCATTGATGGAGTAGGAAGCTCTGATTTCATTACATGTACATAAATTTGCATAAGTCTTAATTCAATTATCGAGCATCATTTTTAATGAAATAGTTTTTGATTGAATCTTTCACCTAATTCTTTTTATAATAGATTCAGTAGATGACAGATGAAACCATCACGATAACTTTTTTACTTTAATTTAATTATTTTCTTACATCTCGGATATTACATAAAAAAATGCTAATAACGCAATGACATTAGGTATTTGGGTCGCAATGAAACGTTAAATTCAATAGCTATTTATGGAATATGTTTGGACTATGACTCGGGAGCAATTGAAATTTGTCTAATAGTATTATTAGAATAAGTACGGATCGATCCTACGCGAGAACGTTGATTGAAAGGCATTGACGTCAAGTGAAATGGGGAAAATAGCTTACTTTCGTAGTACGATGAATTGATTGATCGGTACATTTATTCGCATTATAATGCCCTCCTTGGTCAAAGTGACTTGTCATAAAATGGCAAACAAATCAACGAGATATGAAGTAGTCAAAGGATGTAGAGTAATAAAAAATTATTTTTAAAAGCTATTAAAACAATTAATTGCCCAGAACAATGAAAATGTCAAATGATTATTTTTGTTTGCGTAACAAAACTTATCAATTAAAAGATGTATCAGTTAAAAGAATATTTTTTTAACAAAAGATTACACAGTAATAACTACGTTAGAATATAATTACTTAAACAAAACAACTTCTACGGAAATTTTATATAAGTTTGTGCACGACATAAAAGAAAGGAAATTGTAACATTAATAATTCATAGCTCTCGAATCTAGTAAGCTAGGAATTTATAATAGCAACATTAGCAACAAATGCATAATAAACGATTGTTCAGTGCTAATAAAACGCGATTGATTATAATAGAGTTTGATAATCTGTTATATAACTGGCGAGTGTACCAGGCATGAATACCGAAACGCAGTACAATCGCGTGCTGTACGTAATTGAATTACATTTACGACATTTTGGGGGGCCAGGGTTATATCGTACTAATTCCATGGTAATATTAGTAAAATTTTCGGTTTTATCCTTAATGCGAAGAAATTTCTCGTTGATAGATCGAATTAAGGTTATATGGACTAGGTGATAAAGTATTGATGATTCGGAGCTATTATGATGAAGCGAACTAAATAAATAAATTTAAGTGGATTAGGGCTAACCCGGGATTTTATAGTTTTGGATAAAAATATCAAGTCTAATCAATAATGTATTAGTTTTACGTCATCATTTTTACGTAATAATTTAAATCAGACTTTTCGTCTTATTATGGAACAAATGAAAAAATAATAATCAGTAGAAATTTAATAGACTTTATTTTAGTGTTCTAATAATCTTAATCTTATTGTCTGGTTCAAACTATCTATTTCCATCAATTCCACTGTAATATTTGCTATGATAACTTTATGAGATGAAAAGGAAAGAAAAAAAATGATTCCAATGCTTTTATTTTTTTCATTTGAAAATGTCATATATTAGACTCATAAAACTATTGTGAAGCGTAACATAATAAAATAACTATTGCCATTATTATACAAGTAATTCAAGAATATAATATATAGTAAACCGGCGGAAAAGTTGACAAGTAGAGCCATAACAGTCAGAATAAACGAGAAATTCCTCAGCTCAAAAGGAACGTAGAAATGAAAAGAGAGAAAGAGAGCGCGGTGTAATGAATGAAAGGAGACAATAGCGCAAAAAGTTTAAGGGAAAGCATTTACTGGAGTACTCGATAAAAGCGAAAGTCACAAAGACAGCCCGTACGTCTATATATATATATATATATATATATATATATATATATATATATATATATACACGTCTACAAAGAAAATGGAAGAGAAATAAAGAGGAACAAGATGTAAAAAAAGAGGGACGAAAGAATAAAGAAAGACTTAAAATGACGGGGGTTGCGCTGTATAGCTTTACTCTTATGGAAAAATGTTAGCCACTTATGCACGGCACATTTAACTCCATTCTCTGGCTGGATGCTCTATGCTTCTATGCTTTTACATTTACAATTACATCCGCATACGTATAGATGCATATACATTTTATTTAGTATATATGTATATCATATTTTCAATGTAACTCATTTTGCGCGAAACATTCAGCGTAGAACCAAAAACTAGAGAACACATATACGTACGTGCATGTATATGCGTGCATTAGGAAGTTGTCGGTGTCCCAGTGCGATCGTACGTACACCTTTAGAGTATCACGTGCGCGCACACGCACGGCTCGTATGTTTAGCCTTACCACCCTTACATCTTCGCTGTACATGTAAATACGTACACACGTACAATGGATACCGTGCTACGTATAAGAGATACACGTAAGGGAAAGAGAAAGGATGAGAGTAAGAGAGATAGAGATAAATTGTTATATGTACATATAAGCTAAAGGAGCATAGACGAGGAAACGGTAAATGGATGTAGAGTTCGCGCTCGCGCGAAAGCACAAGCACGAGCCATGTAATTTCAGCGTACGAGCTGTAATTTCCAATGTAGCTAACTATGTTATATCACGTAAATGTAGATGTTCATGTTTCTCACCCTTACTATCTCCTATAGTCTCTTTCTCGCTCTGTCTCGTGTTGTCTCTATTATTGCTTTGCTCTTTCTCTCTCTCTCTCGCTTGCTTTGACTTTTAGGGAAGTAAGCCATTTCGCGATGCGACGGGGGTGTCTTGGTGAAATTAACGGGCAACGTGGTGCACTGTTCAGCTTCTCTTTAGACGCATTTCTCAATGTATATATATATATACCATGGATAAATTTTGGTTTGTCCGTTTGTCATAATTCGTAATGTTGCATTGCCTATTTCTACTTTTCACGATTTATTACTTTTTTTTTTTTTTTTTCATTTCTTTTCCTTTAACTCGTTATTTATTTAGCTTATTATAAGCACTTTTTTCCGGGCGCTGTTATGTACCTCCCCAGCTTTTCTCCTCAAAAGAGTTAGTGTTCATTATTCATATTTTCATTCGCTTTTCAACTCGTTTATATTTATTTACTGTCCCTCGTAAACACAACAAGAGAAAACATAAAGAATATTTTCATTGTATTGCTTTAGCAGTAGTAGTAGTCGCTGTCGTCGTGCGGCAAGCCCAGCGAGAATGAAATATTTTTACTTTTTTACATGGGCACTTTGCTTTATTTCATCCTTTATTTTTTTTTATTAACTCTTGTATGGGAAAATTTTTTTTTTCTTTACAGTATAAATCGTCGGAAATCAGGAATTATTTACATTTGTATTTTACTTTATCTTTTTTTTAATGAATATTTTGAAATATATTTTCAAAAAGAAATAATTTGTGCTCTGATTCACGATTTATGCTTGTCATTCTGAATCGATAAGCTTTAATATTACATTATTAAATATCAATATAAAGGTGTATGGATGTTTATTGGAAATAAGCGAAAATTCAATTTTATTGATACTTACATGATTTATAAAAAGCAACAATTTAACCATAGCAAAATAAAAAATTTCCAAAAAAATGCTATATTTTTGTTCCAAACGTAAAGGGTAAACGTTCAAACGTAAACGTATTTTATACTCATCTATACTGGAAGAATATTATCTTAAAATTGGCGAAAATAAATATTGAAGCATATAGAATCTTTTCGTTTCTAACTGACAATTTTTTCATTTGACGATACAGTAGAATTTATTTTTAGTTTTAAAAAACAATTTGTTGATTTGGACATATTTTTGTTTGATTCTGATAGAAATCTATTTTAAAAATGAATTTATGGAGCACGGATAGCAATAATATAACGACCGGTAAAAAGGATTACATTAATAACAAATTAGTGTCAACATTTCCTCGTTATTACGTGACTTAACTAGACATAAACTAGTCTGAAATCGAATTCAATTTTTACCAGGATATTTATAAAAATATTTTTTAAATTCATTAATGATAAATTTGAGGAGAAAATTCAAATAAACAAAATATGAAATCAGTATTTATTTATATAAATAAATGCAAATTCATCAAATATTGCATTATATTTATTTATTTAAAATACATGATCATATTAAATCATGCCGTGCTTATTGTTAAATAAGAAGATTGAGTGTTAATTTGTCAATAAACTAAAAATTTATCGACGCACATTCTTACTTACATCTTCTAAATTTTTTCTTATAAAATAATGTCTTTATAGGTCAAAAATGAATACTTATTAAAAAATATATGAAATGATTGCATCTATTTAATATTGTTATAAAACATAGTTTTAAAAAAAAATATGTTTTCATAACAACATATTTACGAACATAATATTAAAAATAGTTTAGGCATAAAAATGATTGAATGCACCCTCTTTCACCATAATTGTAGCTTTCTTTAATCACTCTGATGTTGATTAAGCAATAAAACTCTTTATCGTTTCCATAATCACTCTCGCGTTCGCTCATGCGACAATTTTAACCTAAATGATTGATACTTTTAAATCTTTTGTCCAAGACAACGTGTAATTACGGTGTTCTAAATTATAACTTTGTTAATTCATTTTACGTTTCAAATTTTCATTTTACTTGTAATTACCTAGTACAAAATTATACAGCTGATCTCATTCAAATTAATTGAGGCGGTTATTGATAAAATTATTTTTTATCGAAACATGTTCTAAATAATTTTCAGAGATACGTATCTCGAAATGTTAATAGAATAATTTTTATTTTGGATATTCAGTTCATTCAATAAAAAGACTTTAAATTAATCCTGATTTTTAAACGTATAAATTTTGTAAATTTTATAACTTTTCAAAATTTTTTTTCTTCAAAACATCAAAAATTAAATCTTTTTTAAATTTCATAGTTATTATCCTAAAGTTTATTTACTTTTGCATCCATCAGATTATTGACAGTGTAAACAAAAGTCTTGTAAATCAGATAAAAACTTTGATGAATATTCTTTTAGTATCGAAGTGTAACAAATATGAGTTATATGATAATAATATTCAAAGAGAATGTAAAAAAAAATTTGATAAAAAAATTAAATATATTTGTACCAAAAAAATTTATTTAAAATCATATTGAGACAAAAAAGTAAATATTCGTTAAATCGATTTTATAATCGATTTAACGAATAATTTCATTTTTAAAAAAATGGAAAACTTGAAAAAATAAAAGACAAGAAGATTGCATTGATGTACATTAATGACAAAAAGCTTTGTCAAGGTTATTTAAAAATCACATAATGAACAATAATTTAAAAAAAAAATTTATTTATGTAAATAAAAAAGTAACTCAATTCATCATTAAATTTATAATTTTTTAAAATTTACGTCGCTGTATGGTATCATTACGATGCTAATTAGCGACGGAAGTCATTAGTGTGTTTGTGAACAAAGCACGTGTAATATACAGTGGTGCTTATATCTATCGACTGCCGAGAGCGGTATTCGAACTCGGATCCCCGAGATTATGAATCCATCGCTCTACCGACTGAGCCACTGACGACTTCAATGTATAGTCAATATATTATCGCATAACTATAGTACCCAAGAATGAGAGTAGACTGTAATCATCGTTCAGACATTAGTTTTCTAAAATTATTATTAAACAATATCGTTAATAATATAAAAATTATTTTTAATATTATAAAACTATAAGCAAAAATTATTGTTTATTAAATGATTTTTAACCAACCTCGACAAAGCTTTTTGTCATTAATGTACATCAATGCAATCTTCTTCCCTTCTATTTTTTCAAGTTTTCCATTATTTTCTTTTTTCTTCCCATAGTAAAAGTAGCACGCGTGCGACTCTCACGTGCGGCTGTTAAGGGTCCTTGGATTACCTTTTCGGCGCAACGTTAAAGTAACGAAGCAAACTCCCTATCTCTTCCCTCTCTTTAACTCATGTTTGACTTTTGGCTGCTCGAAAAGTACCTTACTAACGAACTACACACTCTCTCTATCTCTATCTCTATTTCTCTTTGCTCTTGTCTTACTTCTACCCCTTCCATCTTTCTCTTAACATCCTATTTGCAACTTTCTCGTTTCTCAACATGTTTTTCTTAACTTTTACAAAGTTGACACTCTACTTACATGTATATGGTATATGAATGCTCTTGACTAAAGGAAAAAAAAGAAAAAAACTAGCGAATGAAAGAGAAAGCGAGACAGAGTCAGTTATTATCATTCTATGGAGTTAACCTTACAACGCAGTAAATTTCTCCCTTGCTTATAGTTAGACTTCTCTATGTCTCTCTATAGTCTCTTATACACGGCCGAGAGATCGGATTGCCCTCTTGCTAACTAATGGCATGAGATTATCGCTGGTAGAGAAAGATATTTGAGATGGTATTTGGCATAAACCCTTAGCTCTTAGGACACGCTGCTTTATGCTAACAAGACTTGAGAAAATAAAAGTATACTGCTAATTAGCCATTTATTTTATTCAAAAATATTTATTCATATTTATTTTCAACGAAGTTGAATTTTTTGGAAAAATAGATTGACGTATACGTTTATTCTGTTTAAAATTTTTTTTCTATGAAAAAATTTCAAATATTTATCTTAACATTGTTTTGAATATAAATTTTAATAATACCAAGCAATACATACATTAAACGTGTAGTATATCGGCAGCAATTGTGACTTACTTCTCGCATAAAGGATTAAAGCGTACAATTTACATTGAATAAACATAATACAAATCAGTATAATAGCAGGGATTAACTAGGATAATGATGTAATTGTTGTTTATTTTACAAACATATTTACTTTGTTTAATTAGATGTGAAATTGATCGAGCAATTTAATTGCATATTTAGACCTGGAAAACCTAACGTAACATTTGTATAGAAGTATAGTTAATCTCTAGTTTATAAGAGAACTCAATATCCAATTCTTATAAAATATTTTTGTTGTACTAAAATAATATTTACAAATGAAACATTTTTACTTGGAACAAAGTTATTAAACACTGATATTATTTATCAAAATAAATCAGTGAAAAACTAATCTAGCACGAAGGAAGGAAAGATTTTACGAAAATTAATGCTCGCACGTTTATTTTCCGTTTATTGTGCTCCCGCCTTCACATAAATCCTGTCTTGATCACCCTGGATCACTAAAGCAATTTTTTTCTCTCTCTTTTTTTTTCAAAGAAGCTAGAAAGAAAGGAAAAAAAAAGTGTCTCTAAACATTTATGTTATAGAACATCCTTTTCGATGGCATAAACAAACAGGTAAAAAGTAAAGAGAAAAGGAAAGTAAAAAAAAGAGAGGAAAATGAAAGAAAAAAAGGGAACAAGGAGAAGAAGAAAACATGGAGAATAGCTAAAATAAAGCTCAGTGTAGCATCAAATTCCTCAATTTACAGAGGCATTAGCGAAGTACGTGAGTTCGTTCAGCTTGTACGGATTTAATTCTTCTCTTTCTCGGGTCCTAGTACCCTAAAATTTTCCAGAGTAGCTTTCGAAAAACCTTTCAAACCTTTTTAAAGGGGAATAAGAATAAAATGTAAACAGGAATGAACAGTACGTGAGAACTACGATGCATGAGTACATTCCGGAATAGGAAAAAAAAGAGAAGAAAAAGAGAAGATTATAGAAAGGGACGAAAAAATTTGATGTAAAGTTAGAGGGGTCAAATGGTTGCGAAAGGAAAATAATCCTCGTGCGTTCTGTTCTTTCTCATTTTACTCTTATCTGTAATACAGTACTGATCAAAAGTTTCCGAACATTTTAGCATTTAGAGATTCGACGTTGAATGTGAATATCTGAAAAATGCTTTGATTAATTTTGAAAATTCTTCGTGAATTTAGAAAGATCAGCAAAAATACTATCTAATTATAACAGTTCTTAGTTTTTTACTGTTCCAAAAGTAATCATTTTAGTGTTGAATTGTTTTTACTTTAAAAACGGTTAAATATATTTAAAAAGTTTAACAGAATGCAATTTCGAAGTATTTATTTTTTATAGAAAGTACTGTGTCAAATATCAGAAATTCATTTATTTTTTATTTTTATTAAATCATATGCATGTATGTTTTATTATAAAAAGGAAAAAAATAATATTGAGCTGTAATAGAATATTTTTTTGGCATAAATGTATACACATAAACTTACATATGTATGTTACTAAATTAAACAAAATGATTATGTTATTTTTATACAATTTTCATTATTTCAAAATATATTTTATTTTAAATGTTATGTTTATATTTTAACAAAATAAAAATTTAATCATATACGTTGATGGAAAATTTTAATATATTACGTATAAAAAGCGAATTCACATCTTTGAACGCATAAAAAATGAATATTAAAAAATATTCATCTGAAAAACTTTTAGGCATTTCGATCTAAATAATAGTTGCTGTTTTAAGCGTAAAATGTTAATTAATAAAACTTAATAAAAATAAATCTATATAAAAAGATTGTATTTTTCCTTTTCTTTTGCATGCCACTGAGAACTTTAAAATCGGTCAAAGCATTTTCTCGGTATTAACATATCCAAATAATAAAATTTTTACGAATTTTTGTACGATACTGTATACATCCACGTCTGTCTGTAGCACGAGTTGAATCACTATCCAAGCCAAAAGCGTGTAAATGGATTCGTCGTCCTATACGGAAAAGATGAGTACGGAAAAAAAAAGAGCCGGGAGTTGATTTTATCTGTCTCTTACTGCGTACTTTATTCTTTTTCTTTTTATTTTCTTCTTTTTTTTTTCTTCGTTTCTGCGACACTACGCACACTTTTTTATTTCCCCCTTACTTTCTTTTTTAGCTGCGTGTTTCTGGCAGACTAATGCTGTTGTCTGTATATTTCAATGTGGAAAACTTTCTCCTTTATTCCTTTTATTTCTCTACTTTTTTTTTTATTTTGACTCTTGGAAAAATTTCGTGAATAATGTGATAAATCAAGTATTGCTGAAGGATAACATGTTGCGGAGAAAAAAAATTTTCTCCTTTTTTCCATTCTGCGTTAGACATTGACTGAAGAAGAGCAAGAGAAGATAAAGCAAAAGTTTCGTTGTTTTATTTTATTTTTAAACTTTCGCGGATGAAGTAAACTTTACATAATCGGTCACACGAAACATTTTTTACGAACAGAAAAATTTATTACACACTCGCATATTACTAACAGTTTCAAAAATATAGTATTTGTCATACACATAAAATGAACTTTTTCACATTCTAAGATTAAGATTGTAATTTCAAAAAAGTTAAATTCCTGATATTACAATGTGAAAAAAGTTCACTCTATACCCCTATTATGGTTACAAAAACTTATGTAATAATTCTATAGATGATCATAAAAAATAACCTGAGTTTTTTTCCTATACTAAAAACATTTATTGAAGAAAAAAACTATCAGTAATAATACATTGTACTATTATTAATATATAAATCATAAATACAATTTATTTATTTACATACACGATAGTATATAAATATTTATCAACATTAATAATTTATTTAGTAAAATGCCTTTGTATTTTATTTATATAACATATTGCAACAATAAATTGAGCATTAGGTCAAAGGCTTTAAAATTATGATATGGGCTAGAAATTTGCCAAGCTTGAATTCCATCCCTTAAGAGTAATTTTTCATTTTAATGAAGCCAAATTATAATATAAACCAACCTCTTACAGCACTAACTCACTTTCACTTATTATACGCATATACGTACATATGAATGAAATTTGCAAAACATATTGCCGTGCTTGTAAATTAAATTTACTTTTGCGAAATGTTTTTCTATTGTTTTCTCAAAATTAAAAATTTTAAACAATAATTTTTCCTGTATTTAATTTAATTTTACTCTTTTTGAAAATTCATTAATGGAAAAAAAAAGATTATGAAACACTTACTTTAATGGATGGGATCAGAAAGATATAAATAAGCATTTCTTGCAAAAAAAAAAAGTAATATCTTTGAAAACACTTAAGAATATTAAATGTCAAAGAAGAGGAAAAAAAAAAACTTAATTGGTATTTTCTTTTACTGTTTTATGTATAACGGCGAAATATCGCTTATGAAATTTTATACGACAACTTGACGCATAAAGAACGCGTATTTTAAAAGATATTACGTATAGAATATTTTACATAAAATCATAAGGATAAATTTTTGAACACATCAAAATTTAATAGAAAAAAAATTTTTTTTTTCAATTACTTTTTTTATCGTTAACCATTTGTTTATGTTTTAATTTTTATCAATCAATTTAATAAACAAAATTAATTAACGATTAAAAAAATTGAACAATATCGAAAACCAGGATATATTATTGTAATAAAGAAATCTATAAAGAGAAAATAATAAAGTTAAATTTTATTACATAAACGCATTATTTATTCAAACGTAATATTTCATTACATATTAACAAAATAAAAAATTGTAAAATTTCCTGTTAGCACATCAAGCGAGCATAAAAGTCGAAGCGTCGCCCAAGAATTACGAGGGTGTGAATATAAAATATAACACCCTATTGTGCATTATATATATGTATATATATTTTTTCTTTTAAACATTATCGCAAGTCCTGCATCGGTCGTATTTCTCTTTCTTACGTGAATAGAAAAACCATTTTTTTTTTTTCGACCATAAGTTCGCGTGCGATATCGCAATCTTAACGATCCGAGATGTTTGGGGCGCTAAAAAGAAAGGGAAAAAGAAGAATAAGAAGAAAAAAGTGAACAGACGACTTTTGCCCTTCGTGCAAGTAAAATTGTCTATTACACGCATAGCCTAAACCGTACGGTATATACATAATGTTACAGCATAAAATGTAACCCACAGCACCCTTTCGCCACTAGCATTCGCGATATCGCTAACAGCATTCGCTTTAATACTTAGAATTCATGGAAACTTAAGGTGCACGTATATATATATACACGTAAACTCCTATCCTTAAAACCAGGCTTGCTTGAAATTTACCTTTTAAATTCTTCCTTGAATTATTAAGTTTAACTTCCTCCAAGGCGTCTGCGGGGGAGTATACAATTAATTATTCATTCGACAAGGTGTTAAGTTAATAAGTTGCTACGTCATGGCATCGGGAAATACTCGTATTTACCTCTCGCGCGTATACACACACACACAAACAGCTTGACCTACTTTTCATTTGGATGTATAACTATAATGAAGATGGATTTGTTTTAAAAATTTATTTACCTGGTGAATTTTACAAAATGACGCTCGTTAATAAATTAGGAATATTCTTTTTTTTAGTTTGAGCATTACCGAGCTAACGTATAAATTTTGTACTCGCTTAAGAGAAACTTGACATTTCATTTAAGTTCTTTACTAGGTCGCTGACAAAGCAAAATTTTCTCAACTTCAAATGGTTTAATTGTAATATTTGCACATGGCAATTAATTACAAATTTCATTATACCAGAATAAATTTTATTTATTATTTCGATTTCATTTAACTTTTCTTTTACATTAAACTGTAACGCCGTTTAAGGCAATCGCACATTTTTCATCGAAATGAAAACGAGAAAAGTTTGTAAATAAACAATTTTACCTGAACTTCGATGAAAAAATTTTGAAAAATAGAAGAAAATGTTGCAAATACTCTTTACAGATGATTTGCTCTTAATGTTGGCTAAAGTTTAGCTCGAGTTTGACAGATATTTGGCAAACCATTAATTAGCCTTAGTTAAACTTTAGGACCGAGTTATACCAATCAAGCAGCGCAAAATTTTCGAGAAATGCAATAAAGTTCGACATGTGTTGCAAACTTTAATTTAACTATTTTTCTTCAAGTTTTCAAAAGTAGTTCAGTGCTTTTATTTTTGCTAATTTCGTGTTGTTTATATTTTTAAACAAAACTTATTTTGATTTTATGAAATTCAGAAAATTGCTTCTACCGAATGCATTTTTATATTTAATAAATGGGAATAATGGAAATGCATATACAGAAAAAAATTCCAACTAAAAATCTAAAGTTTGTTTACTGGTCTCAGGAGTCAATACACAATGCATACTGGAATGAAAATTTTCCGTATATCTGCTGCTACAATCCATTTCTTGTTCACAAAAGTACTATTATTTTACTTTATTTGGCCATTTTTTTCAATGTTAAATTAAAGAAATGATTTATTATTATAAAGCTTGTTCTAAAATTTTTTTATCCAACTGTATAACAATGATATATAAAAATAAACTTTTGTTTTAAAAACTAACCCGAATATACTACCCCCGGAAATGAACCTTATGTTGTTTATTATTTCGCTCTGCTATATTAACAACTTTTAAATTTGTAAACCCAGAGGATCGATAATCATAAAACTTTCAAGAATTTATTTCTTTTTTATAACGATAGAGTAATATTAGCTCCGAATATTTTTATCAGGTTTATTTATGAAAATTGAAATTTCAAAATACAATAAGAATAAACGTATCTATCAATAAAATTAAATAAATATTTTATGAACGCTATTTATTCACCTCGTTCCAAGAAGTATATTTACCGTACGTACGATAAAAATAAAGTTATCTTTGTAAATTCAATACTGTATTTATTTATAATCTAGATTGAAGAATAATATTTTTATTTAACTGCATAAATATGCAGAACAAACAACGGAATAAAATAATATTGTTGATTTTAAAACAATTTTTTGCATTAGATTTGCAATTCGTTTTAGAAAAAACTGTATTAAAAAGTATCATCACCGGTATAGGAAAAAAAAGGTAATACCAACCAAGAGAGCAAATAGATAACATAGCAAGACAGATAAAACGCTGCGTAAGATAGATGTGCAAGCGAGCAATAGGAAAAGCTGTAAAAAAACAAACATACACAACACCGAAAATGTACATTACTACAATACCAAAAAAAAAAAAGAACAACAACAACAGAAAAACATAGTAGCATAGAAAAAGTATAGTTTAGAATGAGTAGTCAAAAAAAAAACAAAAATAGAAAAAGACAAAGATAGAGAGAAAGAGAGTCGACAAGTGAAATTGTATGTGTTATACCCGTGTATTATACGGCGAGAACAAACAGTTCCCTAACGAACTATATAACATTGCTTTTGTAACTATGCGCTTATAACTATGAAACGTTGTGTTGCCCAGGAACGCGGCCGCCCGCGCGCCTCCGTATTATGGCACAATGTCCCGTGACGTTTAAATGGCCCGCATTAGCCACTCGACGTTTCGTATAACCATCTACCGGAATGTACAACATTCTATCTCTCTCGCTGTTTCTCTTTACTTATATATATATGTATATGTATATAACGTTTTAGCGTTGTATACTCTCACTTTCTCTGTTGTATTTAGAGGATGAGCTTGCGCGCGTGACCGAGAATTGCTACTGATTTTGAATCATCGCTTTTCTGCCAATAATACCAAGTTACCCTTGTCTAATTATTATGCGACTCTACACTTTAATTGTCAAATCGAGAAGAATTATTTTTTTGTTTACCAGCACACTGAATGTAACACGTTTGATGTCCATTTTTTAATAGATTTGTATTTAGGCCAAATTTTATAAAGCCTTTGATCATCGTGAAATTCGAATATGGAACACAGACTTATGTAAATGCACTTTTTCGTGTTTAAAATTTCTTTTTGTTTATCGCATAACAGAACAATGTACTTTCAAGAATTTAGAATCATTGTTCTACTGATATTACTTTTTTCGTCGCTCTTAATAATATGCAAAAATATAATATGCATGCATAATGCATGTTATTCACGTTTTATCTTGATGACATTTTTTTTTATACTTCCAAAGCAAGACGACCGCTGACAATTCCAATGGGGAATTATTTTTATGTATGCTAAATTTTCTGACCTTATTTTTACTGACACTGCTTATTAAGATATTTCATACGTGTAGTTTTTTTTTTGTTTTAGCGTTGATTTGAATAATATTTATTCGAGACGAATGTTAGATTTTGTTTTTATACTATTATTGCATTGTTTTTAATTAAAATCATATCCCATCTTTGTACGCTACAATATGCATAAGATTTGAGACACCTTTTAGAGTACTTTTTTACGTAACTCGAAACTTTGTATTAAAAAAATTTGGTTTGATATGATGAAACAAATTTGCAAGTCGAGAGAACCATTACGATTTGTTCGACAAATATGCATAGTCTAGGGGCCCATTGCAATTTCCGTGGCTACTTCAAAGTTCCCTCAAACACCAAAGCTTTTCTTATGTATTTTCACCCCCTGAATCCAAAATTTGAGGGTATTTTTCTCGAAATGGGGAGAAAAAAAATTATAAACAATTTATTGTCAAATTTTCGAAAATGAATATATTAAACCGAATAAAAAATATTTCTGATAGTGGGCCCTTACACAACAATTATCTAGCTTCTAATATTTTTATTTTTTTTATTTAATTTAACCGTCGCTGTATTTATGTTAATCATAGCGATGCTAATTAGCGACGGAGGTCATTAGTGTGTTGGTGAACAAAGCACATGTAACATACAGTGGTGCTTATATCAATCGAACGCCGTGAGCGGGATTCGAACTCGAGACCTCGAGATTACGAATCCATCACTCTACCAACTGAGCCACTGAAGACCTCAATTGTTGTATCAATCGTAGTGAATCTCGTACATGATATACAAATGGTTCTGTTTAGGAAACTTTGCATAAAAGCTATGAATACAAATTTTTTTATCAAAAACTGTTTATTTTAATAATGTATAATAATTTCTTTAATTCTAAATACTAACTAGGAAAGTATCACAACTCCGGATCACGGATTTTGCTCAAACTTCAGGATAAGTTTTCAAATATCAAAATATGAAAGGAAACAGAATTTTAGACACCAACGCTCAATATTTCCCTAGTTATAGGCAGTTAAAGAAAATCACTAAAAAAGTTACTAGATTTTTAAACGCATATAGTTCCTTAGCATTGATAGCTAGAAGCTTAAAACTTTTTTTAAATGAAAGCTGAGCTCAAATCTTTTCGAGATAGTAGTTATAGCATGTCAAAATATTATTTTTTCCCAAAGTTATAGCGTGATAAACATTGGACCTGATTTTTCTTTTTAAAACATGAATTAATAACAAAAGCTGAAATTGGGTCTAATGTTTATCACGTTATAACTTTGGGAAAAAATAATATTTTGACATGCTGCAACTACTATTTCAAAAGAATTTGAGCTCAGCTTTCATTTAAAAAAAGTTTCAAGCTTCTAGCTATCAATGCTAAGGAACTATATGCGTTTAAAAATCTAGTAACTTTTATAGTGATTTTCTTTAACTGCCTATAACTAGGGAAATATTGAGCGTTGGTGTCTAAATTTCTGTTTTCTTTCATATTTTTACATTTGAAAACTTATCCCAAAGTTTGAGCAAAATCCGTGATCCGGAGTTGTGATACTCTCCTAGTAAGTTCACAATAACAAACTTTTGAAACAGATGTATGGATTAGAATATAATTTTGAAAAATGTATTATGAACTATTATGGTAAAAAACCATATATTTTTATCAAAAATAGAATCATAATTATATAATAATGAAAAACAATATAAAAATATTTAAAAAATATTTTTTCTCTGCAATAACGTGTCATCAATACGCATGAAAAACCACAAATAAATGTTTTTTTTTGGGTATTTGAATTTAATAATTTAAAAGAATGGAATTAGATTTTTTTAAATAAGAATAAGTTAATTCGTTTAAAAATTCATTTTTAAAATACTTAAGAATCGATAACTCTGTAAAACGTATTTTGAAAGCTCGATTTTAATTCAGAAATAATGCTTTTTCAATAGCTGTCCAGACGTACATTCCATTTTTACATTTGTCACGAAACTGCTGCTTTTACCTTATCTTTTCCTTTTTACAAACATTAATCACTTTGTTATTTTCATTTTGCAGTTTTCTCGTGTTTGTTTTGAAAATTTTTCTGAATCGAACAAAAATTTTATGCATAGGTCGATATTATAAAAAAAAAAAACCAGAAAACAAAAAATTTAGCCTGTCTCGCGCAAAAAGATAAAAGTTATATTTTTCTCTTTTTCATCTTTTTTTTTCGCTGTTTTAGGTTAAAACGTATTGCTGCAGATGCAATATAGATCATGAAAAGTTTTTGCTGCATGATAAATTTGAACTATAAATTAAATCTACTATCCTAAAGTTTCAAGATATACAGTGTAAAATTCATGAAAAATGATAGAGTAGTTAGCTCTTGCCAATATATATATATATATATATATATATATATATATATATATATATATATATATATTCATCAATTAATTAACAATTAACTTTTCATGTACAATGACTTTTCTACTTAATTACACAAACTTTAAATTAAAATTAAGTTTCACATCTTATTTTAATACAAAGTGTACTGTTTTATTAAGTTAACAAAGTATATTATTTACTATAAAAAGGTAAAAAGAAGATTAAATTTGCAGTTAAATTTTCAACTTAACGTTTAAGAAAATTGCTTTACTTATACCGTTCTTAAATGTTAACTTGGATATAGCACTTGAAACTTTTTGTTACAATGTTTAATAAAATATTGATACGATGTAAGGATATTATGTCTTTTTGAACGACACTAGTGATCTTATTACATTAAAAGTTTTAATTGTAAGATAATATTAATAAATAATAACGAAAGGTTGAATTAGTTTAAAACTTTACAAAATCTTAAGGATTTCAGACGATAAATTTAAGATACAATGATAATTAATAAAATAAATATTCCAATATTTTTTATGAGTTCTTCTGAAAACACTTTTCTAAAATCAATAATTTTCAAAATTCTACAATTTAAACATGCACTTAGACACGGCGAAAACCTTGCATTCATAGGGAAAATTATTCTAATGAAATTTTTTGTATAATCAGGTTTGTCAGATGTCCCTTTATATAATTCAAAATGTCACTGGCCTGTAATCTGATGCTAATTTATTTAAACTTTTTTTTTTCAAACTAATAAAAATAGTTGGCTGTTTAACTTCGGACAAAGTTTTTTTATTTATCTAGGTCATTTTCAAGAGAAAAAATTTTAAAGAGAAAAAATTTTAAAGAACTTATTTTCTTTAAAATTGATCATTTTCGAGTTGTGAACAATTTTAAGTCTAAAAAAACTCGGAAATCACCATTTATAATGTTCAACAAACTCAATTAAAAATTATTACTTTTGAAGTTGTCGACGTTTGAACGTTCCTCTATTACATACTGAAAAGTGATTAGGCTTTATTTTAACTTAAAGCAATTGTTTCTCAATTATTAAACTTTCTCCTCAAAAAGTTCTGAAAATTATCGAAAACTAAAAAATCAATTTTTTGTATTCGGTTTAAAAAAATTAGTTTTAACGAATTAGCACCGAATCGCCGCCCAGCGATATCTAGATTTATATGAACAAACATTTAATAAATCTAATTATACAAAAAAATTTTATTGGAACGTACAATATTCGTTCTTAATAAGATATTATTAGCAGCTAGATAATATTGATAAATGCTATTTTTAAGTGAAAAATTTTTAGATCTAATCATCACTAAAATTAAATAACATGATTCATTCAAAAATATAATTCATTAAAAATAAAAATCTTACATTTGCAAAATCTAAATACTACTTCTAAACGAACAATTTTTTCCTCACCAAGCATTCTCAATTCCACAATAAATCCAAAATACATGACGTTATATATTTCATAAAAAATTTAACGTTCATTAGTAAAACATACTGAATAATCCAAAGCGTAAAAAATTCATCGGCATCATCCTTGTCTCTCGACAAATTATTTACAATACATTCACATATCCACTATGTATACACCATCCCCCGAATCGACCTCGCGTCACTTTACGCGCTGGTATACGTTACCCGTGAGTGTATATGTGTGCCACATTACTTTATGCTCTCTCTCTCTCTCTCTCTCTATTCGTATTCGAACAGGCACGTTTCCGTGCATATAAGCTAATGTCACACGCAAGAGAAGTTCATAGAAGAGCGAGAGAGAGAGAGAGTTCATGGGGCCAAGGGGATTACGGGAATGTTACATCAAGGCTCTTTATAATTTATGCGGCTTTACGGCAAATTAATTATTGCTCCTCGATAAATTCGATAGCGGTCAATTACTTGAATCCATGCACAAAGTATATAGTCCTTTAGTTTATCTCGTTTGATATACTTGCGTTTGCGCGGAGAGCTTTGTTTAGGATTTATATAACCAGTCCTCGTATTAGTTCTTTTTTTTTCTCTTTTTTTTTAATTTAAATGTATGCACGTTGCAGATATAATGCAGCAAATCATTCCTTTGGGTGTATTATGTGCAAAGGTTTGACTTGTAACGAACTTCCAATTAGAAATTTCTCTCTTTCTCTTTAGTTTGGCAGGGCTGGCAATTGGCTGGGCAATTTAATCGTTAATTGGAGTTGAAGAACGAGCAAATGATCAGAAATTATTGTTGGGCGTTACTTCATAACTGTTACATAGGAAGGGAGGAGGAGGATGTTTTGACCCAAAGTGCTGTTGGTTCGACTGTTCTAGTTTTACTAATTGCTCGTGGTTTACAAGCTCAATGTTGTTGTTGTAGAAAATAGTTAATTGTCACTATTTTAAAGCTTTCTATCTACGTACCACGTGATTATTTTAATTAAAATCTCGCCGAATCGATGTTTCTCATTATTGTTTGGAATGGAAATTTTCAAGTATTTAAATTATTCAATTTGTAAGATATTGCATATTTTTTTTAGGTAGTTTCTTACGTCCTTCTGTTGTGAATATATTGAGGCAAACAAAACTGCTGTCGGGTAAAGATTAAATTTTCGCGAAGTTTCGTCAGAAGTCAAACTTCCAATCTTTCTAAAAGTCGCCTCTATCTAAATAGAAACTTGGTGTTCATAAAAAAAAAATTTTTTTTTTTCTTTTTTTGTTTTATTTTTAAACTGAAAAGTTTCTTCCGGCAGATATTGTTACTGCTGAACTTGTTTTCAAACAATATCAGTTTTGCATAATGTTTTTTTTTTCTTCTTGCTTTTATTAAAATTCGATTTTTCATATTAAATCATGGAAAACTTTTGTAAATTAAGTTTTTGCGTTTATATATCTTATAACTTTCGTTATTGTCGCAAAAAGTTATCACGAACTTTAGATTAATAAATTTTTTTCTTACGCTTAGCTTATAATTAAAATTTATTTTATCTAATTATTTAGTTATTTATGAAAATGATATAGGAAAACTATTATAAAATATGAAATATAAATTTTTATTTAATTACATAAAAAATCTTTAAATTAGAATTTAAATTATTGCTCTTAAACTTATTATTCTAAAATTATTATTACAAAAAAGTTGCTAAAAACAATTTTTTTTATGTAACTGTAATGATATTAAAAAAATTTAGGCTCGAAAAATATATTTATGGACTTGTGAATATATATAATAAGACATTTCAAATTTACATTCTATAATTAAAGCTCGTGTAACCATTGTAAATCGATTTACATGTTAATTAACATTACTTCGTTTTAGATTAAGAAAATACACGAACTCTAATAAAACTTGACCAGCTAATCTCAAATCGAAATTCGAATCTATAAACAACATTGACATAGACATTATTTATCATACAGTGAATTTCGTGATAAATAAAAACAACAGAGACCTTTAATTAATTCTCGATTAAATTATTCTTAACGCGTTATCGTATATTAATCATCTTTATACCACCATACCCTATATATATAATACTTATCTTATTATTCATCAATTCGCTCATACGAGAACTTCATCCTGAACAAGACGTTTCTTGACATTTTCGAATTTCAAGCTACAAAACCTTTCCGAAGATATATAATAGAAAGCGCACTGCACATAAATCGACATAGCCCCCACGCATACATGTATATAGCTACGGTATAATCTCTATCTCTGTCTGCATATCTTTCCTTTTACTATATACCAGTACAATGAAGGTAACGTAGAACAGTTCGAACGCCGAGGGAATTGGGTTATCCTGCTTGCCAGAAACACGTTTTGTCTTTGCGTGCTCTGAAAATCACGTATATATCTATATATCTATATATACATGTGTTAGAAGTAAGGAACAGACTTAAAGAGACTTCAAATACAGTCTATTGCTGAACTATGCGTATATTATCGTATATATGTATATATAGAACACAAGTGGAGAAAGTTACTAAAGTGCGTGTGTATACGCAATACACGTACACACATACTGTACGCACTACAGTCGAGTGTTGTGTGGTTGCATTGAGTTAAGACTAACTTGTTACTAAAAGTTGTATCAAGTTGGGGATCGCAAGCTTCACTACTAGTCTCTCTATATCCCTTTCTCTCATTCTATCCAGCACTGTTTGCTAGATCTTTGTCTCGTTCTATTTTACTTTTGCCTATAGCTCTTGGATTTTCCATTGTATTTATCGATGTAGAATTATTTTTGAAGTTGGCATGAAAATTTGATTTTGGCTTTATTATTTCGGCATCGGTATTATCGTCGCTGTAAAATTTGTTATTCTCATAGTTTTAGCGTGAAACGCAATGTATAAAGATGTTATCTAATAACAAGTTTTTGAATTTCAGAAATTATTTATATGGAAACGTGGAATTATATGAAGTTGAGTTTATTTTACCGTATGGTACGTTTTATGATACACTAAAACTTACAATTCTTAATGATCTTTGAAAAAAAAATTTGTATTGGTCATGGTATCCATAAAAATATTATTGAACTTTAGTTGTTTATTCTCTATGCATTAAATTAAATAAAATAAAGATTTCAACGAATAATCACCTTCCAATGCAATTTTCCCCTTTGCTCCTAAAATTTTCAATTTTCTCATCCATTCTCTTTGTCTTAAATTTCATTAAGCCGTTACACAGGAATATTATTCCAATTCCAATTCACAAAAACGACTAGTTATTCCTAATTTATTCACATGCAAAACTTATCCCCCGCGATGCTGCTCCTTTATTCGTATCTCCTGAAGTCGAAATGTTCCAGCGGCTAATCTTCCATTTTCAAAACACTGCATGTTACTAATGGATTCGCATGAGTTATCGTAAATCATCGTATGACGAAGCACGTTTTACATCGAGCTCACACATATACATTTAGTGCCACTGTGGTGATATAGTATTACGCATCGAATAGAAATTCATTGACCTATAAGATTCTATCTGTTGATGATGAGGATGATGATGATGATGATAGTAATGATGATGGGATACTAAGGGGAAGTGCACATGCTATTGCATCTTTAGAATTAGTGGTACGATGTATTAGCAGTATTGCAACGAGTATGTTGAGTAGTATCATGTGTACGTTAATGTTTACGTTAAAGGCTTGATTCGTAAGTCTAAGTGCATGATTACAAAATATCGAATAGGCGTATTCCGGCTGTTAATTGTGTAACTAAAAGCCATATGTAATTCCGTATCATGTTTAATGTTTCTGCAAGTAAAATAAAGCACTGAATTCAATGTTAATAAAAATTACCATTACACGTGATATTAATGCCGAGTATGACGATTTCAAAAACAAATATTCATTATTGAACGAAACATTGAATTTATAATACAAATTATTTTTATTATTTGAATTTTATTTAAAAAAAAAATAAACAAAATGAGGCGTGCAATTTAAAAAAAAATATGAAATAATTAATGAGAAATACAAACATTAAAGGAAAACTCAAAATATGAAACTTTGAACATTTCGAAAAATTATTAACATTGTGGAATGTCAAGCTAATTAATTCAATTTATATTATAAGATACTATGTTTCTGTAAAATTTGAAAGCGATTAATGTAGAATTACTTGAGTTATCAAAGACCATTAAAAAAAACAATTTTTTTATGAAAATGGTTGTTCAAAGATAAATATGGTCGATTTAATCTCGAAAATTTAACCGAGTATAGTATTTATCATTGCTAACAACCCATTAAATTTTATTTAGTTTTATTCTACAGTTTCAGTGTTACAGAGATTTATTCAAAAAGTAACATCAACAAAAATTAATTGCCATTCAAAACATACTTTTACAACGTTACATAAAAAATTTCTAGTCATCAAAAAGCTGCCTCTGCTGTGAGACAATCATAACTTATCTTAATAAATTTGATCGAAAATTTAGTCAAATTTATCAATTTATCGAGGTAACGGCTAATTTTTCCTTCAACGTCTTATGTTCCAGTAACATTAAAAATCATAGTCGATGACTAGATTATCAGAATTTTGTTGTTTTAATTAAATTCTTAATTGAAATATTATCAATTAATCAAAATTAATAATTATGCAGAGTACATGCAGGTCTTCTAATTTAGTTACTCATGTATGCGAGCCGATTGAACTACTTGATTAAATAATTTACACGGATCGTGTAACTGATTCACTTGCGTAGGCTGGGGACGTTGGTAAATTTAGAACGCAAATACTATATTACACCTCCATACCTGAAAATTATATTAAACATTTTATATTTTAATGTTTAGTTAAAAATTTTAAAATATTACCTTAATATTCCTATTTATTTATATTTATAATCTGAATTTTTAAAAGTTTGTTTGCAATTAACCTAATCCTTTAGAACCAGTCAACAAATTTAGCATCTGAATTATTTACTAGCTATTACCCGGCTGAGCTATAAATCATAAAAGTTTAAAAAATAAAAAGGAAAAAAAGAAAGAAGAAAAGAGCACGTAGAATATTTTGGCAAGCTGTCGTAATAAATTATTATTTTCTTTACTCTCACATACTCCTTTTACAGTATAGCTCATACTCTTCTGTTCGGCGACTATCTGCTTTTGAAAGATCCGCTAGTGCCATTAAATTATCGCTTTAAACCCTTCCCCTTTCTCTTTTCCACTCCTCTTACTTCCTTTTTCAGTGTCTATATATGCACCATGGAAAGACTATATATATAAGCTTTATAATTACATACAAGATATAACTATATAGATTGCAAAACGCCAAGTAAAGGATCGATGAATTCCTTCGGTGAGAGCTCTGAGAGGCAAAATGCATAAAGGCTTCTGTGAATTGGTAATAAGGAATTTTAGCATCAGGAATTTAGTTTGATCGCTTGGAAGAGCAAGAGATGAAAACAGGACACGTTTTCTTAAAGCATCCGCCATGGAATGCGTAATGCAAAATTAGCTTTACTTTATTTTACATTTTTTTTCTCTTTCTTTTTTTTTAACTTTTTTTAATGCTCGCTTGGCTGTCAAAATATAAACTGATTATAGCGTGTCTTGGATATTTGGTTATCGCGAGACTAATGTAAAATGTAAAAATTAAATTTTTATTTCAAGAAAAGACAAGTCTCACCTTTCTCTCGACTTTTTTTTTTCCTTTTTAAAAGCAAAAATTTTTTCAATGTAAATTCACGTATAAAGTATTCATCGCTCGAGATGGAAAAGCGTAATCGAATCGTTATACTTGCGCTCAAAATAACTTGGGGGAGAAATCATGTGTTATGGAAATTCGAAAAAAGCGTGTCATAGCTTGATTTAATCATTTATTTTTATACTTTTAAAAGAGCGAGATATATCTCGCTGTATTTATTGCAAAATTGGTTTTAATTTAATGCAGAGACACTTTTTTCATTGCTCGGTATGAATAGAATTTTATTCTATTATCTAATTTCGTTAAATTAATTCGTGACACATAAAGAGAAAGTTGAATAGAAAAGATTTATCACAGAAAAGGTAGAAATAAATTTTTACAAAAAGAACAGTTGATATATAGAATTATTATTTCAAATAAATTATCAAGGGTTTTAATTAATTACATCATTTTGTGTTTCAAATATTTCATTTTTAATGAAAGTTTCGTTATAAAAACTATTTTCAAGGTAATACCATAGGAAAACATATTTAAAATAGTAATAATAGAAAAACTTTGTTTTTCACAAAGATAATTATTGTATTAATATTCTAAGGATTAATTGATCCATTTTCCGTTCATTCTTAAAAATTAGGTTACTTAATTTCTTTTTCAGATTGACGAGTGAACTTTTTTCTTTAAATATGTATAAATACATTCGATAGAAAAGTTTTGTTTATGAATAATATCCTGCAACAACTTCATGCCGGGTAACCTAGTTTCTTTTGAAATTTCTTTTGTAAGCTGGAAAGTATGGAAGATAATTCAATGAAAGTTTAACGAATAGTTTAAAGATAACAAGTGTTTGACCTCATTAAATTTTCCGAGCCTTTATCTTCCATATTTTTCAATCAAACAACAATCAACAAAATAATTATCGTTTAAAATCAATCTCTATGTTATTCTTGCTTTTAATTAAATCAATATTTTGTATATACCTAAAATTAAAGCTTTTGGATACGAAATTTCCTAGATAAAGAAAAAATAAAAATATTTCTATATTGATCCTTATCAAAAAGTCTATACACAGTGTTTCCTTTTAATCCAAACGTAATTCATGTTAAAATCCGATTAATCCTTACTCGCAGTACATGGCAAAAGGAAGGCAAAACTAATAACAACGCATATAGACACGCACATGTAGATATATACATACAGTGTGCAACATACAAAAGGATTAGGAAATTTTGGGTACTACTAGTGTAAAATACATAGCTTAAAATCTTTGAATACACAAGAGCGTTCGAGGCGGGGGTAGCAGTAGTAGCGTTATACCTTTATGCCTATGTCGAGTCTTTGTAAATTAGAGTATATAACCCTTAGCTATACAAGTTTCTCTTCTCTGTTACTTGTGCGTACACGGTCGAAAAGTTAATTTACACCCGAGAGAAATACTCCCCTCCTCCTTTCCTATGCTTTAATCTATTATTTTCCCCTTCCATCTTTCACTGAGAATTTCGATGAAAACTGTATGTATATATATGTGTATTGTTATATACACTAGTCTAGCGCTAAATGTTTACCAAAACTCTCGGCGCGTTAGTTGCTCCTTGTTTACTCGCTGCAAACATATACACGCACATTTCCAGATGTACGTATATAGAAATACAGTAGTTAATAAGACAACGGTGATACGAAAGTATGAAAGTCTAACTGTAGCTCTCTTTTCCATTTGTTTGTTGGTCTTGTCTTATGACATAAACTTTTGTACAAATCTCGAGAATATATATATATATATATAAATATATATATATGTGTGTGTGTGTGTGTGCACAGCTACTTATAGTTTGCGAAATAACTTGACTAATTATACGTCTACTGTTTTTGATATTAATTACAAGAGAGTCGTCTTTTGTTCCGTCTGCTTCGGTATCTTTCTAATTTAATCCTTTTGAAATTTACTTAAACTTTGTAGCTTATTCCAGAATTTATTTTCATACTTCTTACTTATTCATTTCTCATACTTATCAGTGATTACTTTTTTTTTCTTTTCTTTAAACCCTTTATTCAGTATAATAAGTTTTTAAAATTTCATTGGATCTAAATCTTATGAACTTTTTGGAGGTGATTATATTTTGAAAAATTTTATTAATATTCCTGAA
The DNA here is from genome assembly GCA_017163975.1 of Anastatus disparis. Lineage (NCBI taxonomy): Eukaryota > Metazoa > Arthropoda > Insecta > Hymenoptera > Eupelmidae > Anastatus > Anastatus disparis. The sequence continues at coordinate 3,161,118 of JAFFSR010000227.1, forward strand.
CATATAACTAATATTAATAAAATGATAATACTCTAAAAAAATTGAATAGAAAATTATTTGAAGTTCCCTTTTTCTTTATTTTAATGATACAAAAGTTTCCTTTTCCTTCAACATTCCTTTTTTTCAAACTTATCTCTTTGATTTTAATGGTTATTGAAAATGGTTTCGCTTCGCTTGGAATAATGTTAAGTTCTTTTCAAACGGACGAATTACCAATGTCGTTTTCCATTACTTTATCCTACATCACATTCTTATTTCAACTATTTTCTTCTTTTTTTTTTTATGTTAATATCTTTTGCTCCATTGTACAAGAATTTTATTATACCTTTCTTTATTGCGTTTCGATTTTACTTTTTATTTCCTTTAGTTTTTTTTAATTTTTCTTTTTTAATTAAAATTGTATTACAGAAGAGCTCTAAGTCTTCTTTTCCTTTTTTTTTTTTATTTCTTACGCAATACGTGTACAGTTACATTCAATAATTGCTTTTCGATGACTTCAAACTATACTGGTCGTATTATTTGATTAATAAATTTAACGGTATATACGTATAGTGAGTAAATATTTCATCACGTGAGTAAACTTCAGGGGTGGTTTAATGTAATGGGCATACAAAGCACTTGATGTTTACCTCGTGCATTATCAAAATATAATAGTAGCCACCCGAAACTAATCTCTTTCTCAGTTTTGCTACAATAAATCAGACCTATTAATTTACTACTCTAATCCATTGCTTAATGTCGATCCTTTTATGCATATTAGTAATGAATTTTAACAATAAATTAACTGAAGCTTTTACTCTATTTAAAAGTGATATCAAAAATTAAAATTTGTTTAGTTATGACGAAAGATAAAATTCAATTAATTTCAATTTCAACTAAAATTAATATAATATTTGTAATGCACTCGTGTTTTAAAGAATGCGTGCGTTTTTCAAAAAACTTATTATTTGAATTCTTAATCAATCCAATAATAAAACTTTCAAACGAAGTCGTCAGTGGCTCAGTCGGTAGAGCGATGGATTCATAATCTCGAGGTTCTGAGTTCGAATCCCGCTCTCGGCTGATTTATACAAGCACCGCTGTATACGATACATGTGCTTTGTTCACAAACACATTGATGATCTCCGTCGCTAATTGGCATCACAATGATAGCATATACAGCGACGTTAAATAAAAAAAAATCGTAGGAAAAAATGAATTTGATTTAGCATTACATTTTTCATATTTTTTATTATTTAGCATTACATTTAAAAAAAATTTTTTTTTTTATTTTTTGCTTTCTCATAGAAAAAGCATTGTATCGATAAAAAAAATTTTTTTCTATTTTTTCATCAATTTGTACATATTTGAACTCGGTGAGTCGAAAAAAGTGGTTTCCAGAAAATGTCTGTATGTATGTGTGTGTGTGTGTGTGTGAATGTATGAATTCAGTTAGTAAACTGTATCTCGAGAACTACTCGATGGATTTGCTTCTAATTTTGCATGGAATTTAGTTTTTTGACTAACTTGCTGGGAAGCTATTGATAATTGGTTCTTCTAGCGTAGTTTTCATTTTAGAGTTAAAAAAAAAAAAATTTCGATTTTTCGTTTTTTGTTTTTTTTTTTGTTTACTACTCGATGAATTTGCTTCAAAATTTGCACGGAAATTATTTGTGATTGCCCGGATAAAATAAATTTTTAAAAACTGATTTTCTTAGCTTAGTTTTAATTTTAGAGCTTTTTGAAATTTAAAAAAAAATGTTTCTATTTATTAAGCCAATAAAATCTTAAAAACTACTCGATGGATTTACTTCAAATTTTCCATGCGATTCAATTTTTCGATCAACTGGTGCGGAAGCTATTGAGTATTGGTTTTCTTAGCGTAGTTTTTTTTTTAGAATCATTTTAAGAATTTTTAAAAAATTTCGATTTTTCATTTTTTTTGTATTTTACGTAAACTACTCAAAGAATTTGTTCGAAAATTTGTATGGAACTTAATTTCGACTGCCAAAAGTATAAAAAATTTTGTAAACTAATTTTCTTAGCGCACTTTTAATTTTATAGCATTTTAAAAATTTTTTTAAAAATTTTTATTTTTAATTTTTTTCTATTTTACGAAAACCATTTGATAGATTTGCTCCAAAATTTGTATGCAATTTATTCGCTACTGTCTGAAGAAAACAAGCTTTGGAAAACTAATTTTCTCAGCGCAGTTTTAATTTTAGAGCACTTTGAAAATTTTCAAAAAAATGTTTATTTTTCATTTATTTTCTATTTTGCGTAAACCATACTATAAATTTTCTCCAAAATTTTTATACAATTAATTCGCTATTGTCTGAAAAAAATAAGCTTTTGAAAACTAATTTTCTTAGCGTGGTTACAATTTCAGAGAATTTTAAAGATTTAAAAAAAAATTTCGATTCTTCTTTTCTTATTTTTTTTTATTCTACTTAAAGTACTCGATAGATTTGTTCTAAAAATTGGAGGGAAATTATTTGCGACTGCCAAAAGAAGGGAAATTTTCAAAAATTGATTTTTATAGCGTAGTTTTAATTTTAGAGGATTTTTTAAATTTTGAAAAAGAAATTTTGAAAAGAAAATGTTATTTATTTAACCAGTTAGATCTCGAAAATTACTCGATGGATTTGCTTCAAATTTTGTATACCATCTATGTTTTTGTATAACTAGACGGGAAGCTATTGAAAATCGGTATTCATAGAGTAGTTTTTTTTATAGAGCCATAAACATGAACTGTATTTATATATAAATATGATTGCATTTTATAAAGATTAGAAATTTTGTTGTCATCATTCTTCTTATTACTACATTATATCATTTTTTCAATAGAACAAATTTTTTTGTATTACTTGATGATTTAAAATAAATTATAAATGTTGAAAAAGCAAACAGCTAGCATACATGTTCGAAATTTATAAAGTACAATATGAGTAAATATTAATGTTAGACAATTTTTTAATATTAAAATCACATTTAAATAAATATAAAAAAATTAATGAAACTCAAAGAGCTCTATGAGAAAGCATTCCGCCAAAGCACTTGGCAGCGTTTTTTATATTAATATCAATTTTATAAATTTATATTTTCGCATGAAAATTTCAAATTTTTGTTTAATATTGCAATACATTTAAATCTGTTGCATGATTTGAAAAGTTTTCTATAAGTTTCTATTATACATAGTTAATTTTGTATATACAAAGTTTATTCAATATTAACGTTTTTAAAATAACTTTAAAGCAAAATTACTCATAAAAAAGTTTATCTTTACATAAAGATAAAGATGAAGAAAAATATCCTTTTTAATTATAATCTAAAAACGTTAATGGATGTGACATGGACTCAATAGTTACGATATAATTTATATAGTTTTTCTTTTACGGTAGTAAGATATACCCTACTTCTATAGCTTCGTAAACCCTCCTTACATTGTAACGAGGAGTCTATCTTTTACCGTTCAATCTTTCTCCTTAATTTTTTTCTTCTTCTTTTTTTCAAACTCGACTGCTAAATCCAGTTCACCCACGTCTATATTTTTTTTTCTTTCTACGTTTTTATACCTTGTACAATCCTTATACACCCACGCAAGTCTTTGATTTTCCCCTTAAATGCTCCATCACTTTCACTCAACTTGACACTTACAGATGAAAACTTTTGCTCTTCTTCCGCGCAATAATTGCCGCATATCCTGTTCTCTTTTTGCTCTTTGAACTTATGAAAGAATATTTCAAGTCTTTTTCGAGTATCAAAAAGATAACGATATTACAAAAAGAAAATATGAATGTTATGTTTTTTACTAACTTAAGAAAATTGCAACCTTAACGTATGTTTTGCTTTTCTTCAAAGTATTACCATAGTTTCAACGCTAATATACCAGCTTTACATGTAGACATATAGTCTTATCATCGTACTACTTTATTTTCTTTACTTGTTTTATTGCATATCGTCACATCACTGCTTGGAGTACTAAAAATGACTTCTGTATGTACTACACTTATACTCGACTCTTTCTCTTTCTCTCTGTTTATGTATCTGCGTTTACGTCTGCCAAGATAAATTCGAGGATACGAGATACTCTAGATGTTACATGTATGAGCTTTTTGAGCATATGTAGTTATATATAAGGATTTATAAAAAGTAAAAGTTAAATCTAATCTAAATTTGAAATTTATTTAATCATTCTTATTTTTCTTAAAAGAAAAGTTTTTGATAAAATTTGTAGAGATTATTAAATGATAGTAGACACATAACGTACCTTATAACATTTTAATAATGCATGATCTTCTTCTAATTTAGAATCATTTATTTTCTTCTAAAATTAAAGAAAAACATAATGCCTATTTTTGAAATTCAAGATTCTCAAGTTGAAATTGCGCGGAAAATTCAATTTCTTTGAAAAATATAAAAAAAATTGAAATTTAATAAAATTAAAGCTCTTATTAATGCTACCACTGTTATAATATTTTTAATTGTATTTTTCTTTATTATTGTTTAATTTAACAATTTTATTTATTTAAAAAATCACTGAATTTCTTTAATGAAATTTTCAATTTACAGCGCATATCTCATTATGTTTACTCCCGCTAAATAAATATGAAAAATATTATTTTAAATCATTTTATTTCCGACCTTTTTTTTATATACGTTACATTCAACCAAAAAACGATCGCATGTATAGTAGACCTTTACTCGAAAGATCATTTTTCAGTACAGTCACTTCTTCTCTTTTTTTTTTAAATTCCTTAAATTCTCAAAGGCGCAAACTCTATAAAAGCTGTCATCGAACCATAAAACTTATCTAGACTCGACCCTTCTTTATAGACATATAAAATCTCATGAACTTTCGCTTATATACGCAGGTCTGAGATTCATGACGTCTTATGTGTGTGTGCTTTTGTTGAGAATATAACAATAAAGACTATATACCCTTTGTATTTCTCTTATATTACTATTATATATACTTCTGGTAGATTTTGTTTAATAGTACTTTTTTCCTCTTTTTTTTTAATTCAAGAAAATAATAAATATAATTAAAAAGATAAATTAATATTTTATTAATATAAAAATAATATTATTATAATACGGTTGAAGCACTGTTAATGCAAAACTAAAAGTTTGAATGAAAAGTAAGTTCGGACATTTTACTAGTAAGTTACGCGACTTTTGGGAAACAACAATGTTCAATAATTCACATACTATCTGGAGTGCAAACTGGGATAAGAAAAGTTTTTTAAGAAAAGAAGAAAAAAAGGAGGACTAAAAAAAAAAGAAAGTCTAGTAAGAATCACTTCGCGAAACTTTGGCACAGATACAATAATCGAACTTCAACGAGATATAAACCAGATGTCAGTAATATTTACGAGAATTCACTCTATTTTTTTAATGAAATACGTAAAACCTTCAAATTTTTTATATTATTTAGTAACAAAATTTTTTTATTTTTTTCATGGCTAAATTAAAATTGTATATTGAGTTCATGTGTAAAGATCTTTATCAGAAAAATAAAGTTCATTCATCCGTCCATAATGAAAAATTTAGCTTTGAAAATTTTAGTAGCTTACTAAGTTTATATAAAGATCGTACATATACATACGTACAAGAGAAAATTCACAAGGGAGAATATAATGGTACGTTATAGCGTCGGCGACGTTACCATATACATTTATATACGTACGCGCATATATAGCAAAAGTCGAAAAGTTGTTCTCCGGACGTCAGTCGACCACGACGAAGATAAAGAGACTTTGGAGTTTTGAGTATAAGCAACGTTATTTGGTTGCCGCTCGAAGTAAAAAGAGAAAAAGAAGAATCGAGCTTATGCCAGCGAAAAATTCTTTTTCTTCATTCTCTTCGCATCCACTTCTTTTTCCTCCAAAAAAAGACCAGCGTATACACAAAAGTCATTTCTTCTCACTCGCTCTTTACTCTATTTTTCTTCGGGATAATGTTTGCCGCGGTGGAGTCGCGGCTATACGCGAGTTTGAATAGCTTACAGATTATGTTTTACAAGAAAGTCAAGAAAGAAAAAGCTTACGTGTATAACCAAAAAAATGTATAGACGAAAAAGTAAGGGAAGGAGGTGTCATTTTTTATGCTACGCTCTTTATGTACATCGTGGTGAAGAAAGAGAACTTTTGTTTTCTTTTTTTCTTTTACCCAATGGGAATTCGTGAAAGCTTTTGTACATGAGATTTTAAGGAAAACTGAAAGTTTGTGCGTATGTTGAGAAAAGCCAAATTAGGACTTATTTTTAACAATAGAGTATTATTTAAGTTGATAAAAAAATTTAAGAGATGAATGAAGTTTATTAGTATTTAAATATCATTTTTATTATTGCATTTAAGGAAGTATTTAAAATGGGGAATTTATTTTTCTTACAGTGCATAAAAGTAAATTTGCATAGCTGGTCGTAAAAAGTATTTCAATTATATTGTTACAATGTTTCAAATTTCCATGCTTATTGGGAATTTTATTACAATCAGATGAAATTATGATAATTTAAGATCATTCATTCGACTTTTTTAAAAGAGAAAATGCGTACATTTACAAATTAAAACTTCAATCATGACTAATGTCAATTTTTGAATATTAAAGTCCAGAAAAAAATCTTTCCTGAAAAAATCTGTCAACCAATAACAAATCACGGATCGTAAATAAAAAGAACCCATACAACTCCGTTGGAGCATAGAGACCCGCTGGAACTTTTTGTTTTATTCGAGTACTTTGCGCTAACTATTCGAGAAAACGAAAAAAGAAAAGAATAAAGCAAAGAAGAAAAAAAGAACAAAGTAAAAGAAGCGCCATTAATCTGGAAAATCGAAAGTGCGTGGAAAATGAGATAAATAAATCCCCTTAAAAAAAAAAGCAACGACGATCGACCGATACGGTCTATTGGGACACACGAAAAAAAGGGAAGAAAAAAAGGAAGCGAAACCTTGTGCACATTTGAAATTCAGTGGATAATGTATACGCGCTTATCACATAAGAATAAAAGGGCAAAAAAAAAATAGAAGGGAGCCAGAAAAAAAAGCCAAAGGAAGAGAAAGCAAACAAGATGAAGAGTCGAACTGTTACAGCAATTCCTTCCGCAATTCCCTTGACGAACGATTTTAGCCCATTGCTCGAACTATATACTATGACTTTGTCTGCACACACACATACACAACCTTCGATCTTTTCTCTTTTTTCTTTACGCTTTCCCATAGATTTAAGGAGAAGTTACACACTATCGAATTCGAAAAAAATAAGTCAACCTCTAAATAGTGAGTTTATAGCGGTTTTCTCAAACGATTTACTACTAAAAAAAACAGTAGTTAAGTACACCGAAAGAATTGTTTCTTTTACTATAAATTCAATCTCAAATGGTGCTGATTAATTTTAATTATACTTACTAAATTTTCATCCTACTCTTTATCACGAAATTAATGATTTATTAAATTTTTACATTAAATCATGGTATATAATATAATAAAAAACTTTGTTTGATTTTTTATCCTTCTATTATAAAATATTTGATTCATTTATACATAATTAATTTGCAAAAATTTATTCGTTAGACTGGCACATAATTTTATTCATATAATACTAAATTATTCGCAAGCTGATGAATAAAATAACCATTATTATAATCGTTGAAAAATATTATTATGATACACGTTTTTCAAAAATTATATAAAAATTCATTCACTGCAACATAGTAATTAATCTTTGTCAATAATCATTCATCTTATATAATTAGACAGAGAATTATCTATTTTGTAGGTGAAGAATGATATTTCAGTACAAGCTGACGCTGCTGTATATGCATAGCTTATACGAAGTTTAAAATACGTCGAAATGGTCTAACTGAAACGTATAAATATGATTAGCGAGACTTTGAAACAATTGCATAAACATACCGAAATTCAGTGTAACGTTAAAGTTTTGAAATTAGTATTAAATTATATCGTTACATTAACCATCTGAATTATTATGCTTTGACAACGATGCATGAATTTATCAAGGCTATTTAGTTTAAATTGCTAATTGACGTCTTTTCAGTGAATTAATTATTTGTACCCCAGACTAGAATATTAGAGCTTAATAATTGTACCTTATGTGAATTGGTTTGGGTAGCGTTTTTTTTTCTTTTTGTCATTAAACATACTGTTGATATATTAATATATCAAAATTAAAAAATACCTGAAATATTATTTCTTGTAATAATAAATAAGTAGTTTCTTATAAACGTCTGACTAATATCAGACGTTACTACTTTCAAACGTGCAATTCATGATTTAGCAGTATATCAAGTGAATATAAGAAATGTTTTTTATTACTTTTAAGAAAAAGCTTTGGAAAAGTAAAAACATAGAATTTTTATGAAAAAAATGTTTTGATATGAATAATTAAAGTATATATGCATTATGTGCGTGTATAAGTGAAACAGTGTATCCATCTCTGTATTTCGTGACTATTTTTATCAATTTAAATTTTAAACTAATTGATTTACTTTTTATTAAAGTTAAGATTAATTTAGAATTGAAATAAAAATATTTTTATTTAAAAGTTTATAAATTATTTGATTTTCATAAAAATTAAACAACATAAAAAAGTTATGAATTTTGGCTGTGTTTAACATATTATTAATTCAAGTGCAGAAACGTTTCCTTACTTTTTGTATTGTTCACCTTTGTTTTCTTAATCTTTTTGTACCTTTCACTCCGCTAGCATTCATTCTCCTTCTCTTTCACGTTACCTCTGCTTTATCCCTTAACTTGTTCTCTTGCTCTGGCAGCTAAGCGTCTTCACTTTGTCCGTGCTCAGTTAGCTTTCCTGTATAGCTCCGATGCTGTTGTTGGCATTGCCTTTGGTATAAGAAGGGGAAAAGAGAAGAGAGAGAAGTACTCGCAAATTTGTCAATTTCGCGAGCGCTCGCGAGAAAAGCTTGGCTTGTTTCACTTCTCTTATCCGCCCCCCGTTCCTCATCCCTCGAAAACGAAAATTTCAAACGCACGTGCGCTCGAAAAGCACCGAAAACTAAATAAGTAAGGAAGGGATAAGAGAAATAAAAAAAAGAAGAAGGAACGAGAAGGGTGAGAGGTACACGATTGTGTTTGCTTCTCTTGCCGCAGTTTTCTTAAAACTTGAAACGACTTGGAAAGATGTGTTGAAAGGTTTTTAGACGGCAAAGGCAAAAAGGAGAAAGAAGAAAGAAAGAGAGACGAGGAATAAAACAAGACTATACCTTTACTTGTTATCGCTTCATTTCACGTCAGACGCTTGACTTTGTTACTTCGCAAAGGCAAAAAATAAAAAGACACGCTTTGTGAGCATTGCCATTAATTAGCCCGGATGACAAATAAAACGAGATCTTTTTATAGAATACTACGCAACCTACGCAAAGTCTTGGAAATAACGACTTATTGTTTTGGTACAAAGTTTTTTTTTATTCATTATTCTTATCACGATTAGACGGCTCCCCGAATATTTTATTTATTTTTCATCATTTTTCACGCAGCATTCTATTTTCCTTGTTTTTATTTTATAATCATTAGCAAAATGTTGATTTGAAATCCAAAACACCGACAATGAATAAAAAAACTAAAATTTTTACAACTTTTTTTTATAGTTGAAAGTCAACAGTTTTACATTATTTTCCATAATTTCAAATTACAAAATTTTTATCTACATTCACACATAATGCTTAGACAAAATACTTAGAAAGTACAAACGATAACATTAACAATACTTAAATTAATATTCATTCGAATATAATGTTCGAAGTTATTATTCTCATTTGGGGAGGGTAGATTCCAAAGTTTCTCGTTGTACACATACACATATACAAAATTTCCTGGATTTAGAATATTATTAGCGAAAGTAAATTCGACTTTATTCAGCTGTATAACAATGCGTAATAGCTATAATCTGCTAAGGTTATCCAATTAAAACTGGCTCCTTATAATTAAAATCTTACTTTGTGAGATTTTTAGTTTTATAATTGAGAAAAAAAAACTTTGTCATTAAAATCTTGAAATTGTAAAATAATCATTCGATGACGTTTTTTATTATCTCGTTTAATTTGTATTCCTTCTACTTTCGATTAAAATAAATCCAGACGATTATAGGTTCAAGTACTGTATTTTTAAAAATTTAAAACAACATTAAAAATGTAAATCCTTTTTAAATATTGAAACTATAATGGTAATAATTGTACTGTAATTCACATAGAAATCTATAATTCATCCGCACTTTTTCATTCTTGAACAAAGATCCAATTCTTAAAACAATGAGCCTTCATTATTGACTAAGCTTTTTTTTGCTCTCTATCTGTTACTTTTTTTTTCTCTTTGCTCGTCAGACCTTTTCGGAAAAAAAGAGTTTAATGTAACTCTAGTTAGTAACAGTGGCCGAATAAGACAAGATCTTATATATCTCATCAATCTTTTTCTTTTCTCGTGCCATTCCATTTGACTCTAGCTATTTCATTCTCTTCTTCGTATGAAACGAGTTAATTGTCACAAGAAAGAAAAGAACAAAAAAACAGAGAGAGAGAAAAAACTATCTAACCATAGAAAGATAGAGTTCGTTTTGAACCTTTTGCAATGATTGATCGTATTTTAACTCGCGCACCGCAAACCCTCTAACAATTCCTCTTCTTCTCTTCCTTCTTTTTTTATTATTTTTAAATTTTAAATGTCATATCTCTTGATTCCGCCGTGGCCTTTGAATCTCATTCTAAAAGGATTATTTAAATAATACTGCACCCTTATGCAAACGCGCTTCATTTCGTCGCTGACGGTTTGTTCCCCCCATCTTTTATAATATTTTCCTTTTTTTTTGCCATCCTCTCCACGCGTCGATTACACTTTCGCTCTCCGCTATATTTCATAATGCCTGAAGATTTTCTATTATGTTAAATTAATGGGAGCAAGGTGAATGACTTGTCGCTATGAATTATAACCAACTTCATTAAACGGACGACGCGTGGGGTGAAAGATATATATATATATATATATATATATATATATATATATATATATATATATAAAAAAAGAAAAATGAAAATGAAAAATCTCCTGAAGGGTCTATTTCTTAATTTTGAATTAGCTTCTCTTTGAACATTGAGAATTTTATATTAGCCTTTCTTTTTTATTACGCAGACTTTACATTTTGAAAATTTCATGAATTATTTTACGAAGAAGAGTTTTTTGTTTATTCAAGGATATTTTTAAAAGAGATTTCAACTGCAAAAAATTAGTTATTCATTTTAAAATGGATTAATTAGAGCATGGAATTATGTCAATTTCAATGATAAATCAAAGGTTTTGTGTATTTTAATTAAATTTAAATAAATTAATGATGAAATAACTTTATGGCTTAAATGATATAATTTAGAAATACGAAAATATATTTTACGAAAACTATTTTAATAAAACAAATGAAAAAAAAGTATTTTACGCAACATAAAATGTTATTATTCCTTACGTAGTTAGAAAGATGTACAATGAAAATTTAAAATCACACGTAAAAGCTGTTCCTTAAATAGCAATTATATTTCGCGAGCTTACGCTTACAGAAAATTTTATAGATAATAAACAAAAGATACAGTCTTGTAAGATTTCTTTCGTGCTATCGTCTCTGTAGAAAAAAAAAAGCTCGTCAAATATATATTTTCTTTCTTTTTTTTAAAACTTATGCCCTTCAGCGGTATGCCTTTTAATAGCTTTTTAACAACCCAAATGTTTTACGGGCAAGAAAAATTACTAAATTTATATTTTAAGTTTTTATAATGCAATGTTGCATTATTATTTGACCTCATAATAGTTGTTATCAAAGGTCATTGGAGATTCGTTTGCGATAATTATTAATTTATTAAAAGATTTAATTAAATACTGAATGTAACTTATTAATACTTTGGAGGATGAAAAATTTTATACGAAACTCAAATAGAACTATAAATATTTCGATTTATTTTAATGCTACGTTGTAACTATAAATTTACTCATCAAATTTTTAATTTTTACATGTACTTTTTTTAATAAACTTTTTTAACGAGAGCTACTTCCATATATGAAGACACACATCACTTTATTCGATCTTTAATGTTTCGTTTAAAAAAAAAAAATAAAAATTTTCGTGAAACTGGGTCAAAGAGAATATAGATTTTAAAAAGAAAATTTAGTTCGAGCAGGTATACCTGTTAATTCTAAAAGATTTGTAATTTTTTCATATAAAGATAATAGCTTATAAAAATTAATATACTGTTTTCCAAAATCCAAATAAGGTAAAACATACAAAACTTATGGTTTCTGTGGAATTGTTCATTTGTAAACTTTAAATATTTGAATAAACTTCTAAATATTTCATATAATAGCAAGTTGCTTTAAAGCAGAATTTCGCAAATAATTCTTAATTGAAAATACAAATTACCAATCCAACAGTCAATTTATATAAATTAAAACCAGTTAATGCCCGTACAAATTAGTTCGGCAACGATAATAATTTCCACCATCAATACCGTCCAAACAAACAAAAAAGCCTCGGCCTCTATTTAATACCGAGAATAGTTGTCGATTAATTTTATTCATGACTTTAACCGAGAGCTGATTTAACAAGCCAATGTTGTATCCAAAACGCTTGTAATAGTCAAATGGTAACGTATATGCATGGAAAGCAGCAGCAATCCTGATTATGCAACAAAGCCACAGGATTACTAATATTTAGTGACAATACCTTATTCCATTGTTCTATTCTAATTCTACCAATTAAAGATCTTAATTGACCGATTTGCATTGCATATGATTACAAAACTTTTTTTCTTTTTACTATAATTATTGTTTCAAATAATTTGTTTGTTATTTTGAAATTTAAATTCTTTTCTTATAATTTATATTTAGACTTTATTTTTATATTTATTGCTATAAATACAAGAAAAGTTTTAAATAGAACCATTAATTATTAAAATTATAATTGAAGAAATTTGATTTAATTCTGAATTTATGAAATAGCTTTTAAAATAATGCACTTTGTATAATTCATAAACTTTATTGAATTTTAATGAAAATTTCACTAACGAATTCTTTATGAGGTTAAACTCATTATAATATAATAATATGAATAATCTGATCTTTTCCAATAAACAAATTTTGCTTAAAACGATAATGTTTTTATAAAAAAAAGAATTGATAAAAATATGACAATGAACATCAAACCCCATCCGACGATACATTTAAATCCATTTTTTTTTTAATTATTCCGCACGATAGAGATTAAAAAGCAAAATTCATCGTCCGAGTAAAATAGGCATTGTTCGATCGGGTCCCTTTGCCGGGGTATAACCTGTTATTCTCTCTTGAAATTAGAATCGCATGAAAACACAGCAAAAAGCCCAGATGTAAATTTACAGTTAGGCGGCGACATTTTTCAAGGACACTCAAAACCATATATTATTTTCCAACAACGAACGAGTGGGGTATGAGTTTTGGTGTGTGTGTTGGTGTCTGTGTGTGTGTATGTTCCTGTGCGAAAGCACGGCTTGCATTAATTGCTCGTAAATTCCCAAAGGGCGCATTAATCGACTATCTCTCGAGTAAAGCTTTGCCCTCTCTCAAGACCCTTTCCCACTTCAACTCCTTACCCTTTCTCTCTCTCTCTTTCTCTTTATGAGTACGCTTCTCTGAATCCACGTCGCGTGCTCACCCATTAAGCTTCCGTATGGAATATATCCTCTCTTTTCCCACCCAGTTTTAACATCCTCGGCACACCGAAGCCTTTACTCTCTCGTAAAGTATAATAAAAGAAAGAAAAAAAAAGCAAGAAAGAATAAGAAAAGGAGGTGGATGGTGTTAAACGTGTGAAAGAGACGCGTGACTAGAAATTTCACACGAATTATTTCTGCAAGATCGCACATAAGCTCGATCTTGCATACGATATGATTTTTTTTGCTTTTCTTTTTTTATTCTTCTTTTTGTATATGGATGTGCGATGCAACCAAGCGCAACGAATTTTATTCTTGTTCTTTGCTCGCTTACTTATAATAGAGAACTTGCCGATTTTATTATTCATATTGAACTATGAATTTTTACATATATAGCTTTTTTTATTCAAGGATATTTCAATTTCATTATATTATGTAAAAATCTGATTCTTTTAATTTTATGTTCCTATATAATTCAGTTTTTAATTAATATGTATTCAAAGAAATTTAAATATTTACTTTCAAATTGATAAGCTTTCATAGTTAAAGAAAAATAAAGTAAAATTAAGAAAGTCAATCTTTCAATAAAAAAATATACAGATTCATCACATATATTTTATAGAGATTAATTGAATTCATTTTATTTTATATTCATCAATAGCTTATAACAATATCCTCTACAGAGTAAAATAGTTAAATAATAAAACTGTAGTTTTACGTATTAGTCTATTTAAAAAGTTCTTTGTGTTTTCTGGAAATTGACAAACGTAACTTTTTCCTCTTTACTATCGGTTTAGTTGGCTTAATCCTTTTAAGAGTATTAAACATCAGAACTGTCGATAAAACTAAAAAAAAAAATACTAAAAATACAATCTTCCTTATTCTCTAATGCTATTATGTTGTATTTTATCGTTTTTTAATTAAACTTTTATTTTTTAAGCAGATAACAAGTATTATTTGTTCTAAAAATTTTCAAAGAATCACGTATTTCATTACATTGTGTATAGAATAGTGTTTTTTGTAAAAGAAAAGAAAAAAAAAATAAAATTCTTGTTTATAACTCCAACACTTTGAGCACCAGATAAACATACTTTTTTATTCTTTTTCATCACTATAAATTCTGATATTAGAATTGAGTAGAAAATACCGTAGGGGTTGTTCTTGGTATTTTTGAAAAGCTCATTTTTTAGATTTCGCGGCTAAAATTCTAAAATATTTCAAAAGTCAAAATTTTCTATCTACGTTGCAACAAGATATTCAAAACAATAATTTTTAATTAAAAAATAATTATTTACAGCTAAGGAAAAATTGGAAAATACCTAATATGCTATTATTTCGCATGTATGTACATAATTATAAGTTTTATATACGAATTAAAATTTCTTAAATTAAAGAAATAAAAACCTGTTTTTCCTCTAAACTTATAATTTTTTGCTTAAAATTTTCACAAAATTTAAACTTTATTCTCAATTTACAAAAATATTTAATTTTCCGAAATAAAACGAGGGTATATATTTTTTCAAACAAAAACAAATTCGAAAATGTAAAAAAAATTACAAACATACATTTAATTCTCTCCCTAACCAACCCTCGCTGATCGAACAAATTCGAAGCTCTTACGAGCGTTTGGGTGAGCTCGGTACGTATACATCAATTTGCGGCTATAGCGTTGGCCGTGTGCGCCATTAACCGTTCAATTAACCCCCGTAAACTCATCAACCACTCTATCTCTCTCTCCCTCGGCCCGTCTTTCCCTCTATTTATCTTCGTCTTTCACGTAGTAATAATAATAATGAGTTTGGTTACTTGTTTGATTATGTTGACAGGCCGAACACACGATCCAAGCTACATACTGTATCGTTTAGGTCAACGTTTGTCAAACGGGGCTAGGCAATACGTTGAAACCGGTAGAACGGACGGCCTTGATACTGGCGCTGATTTTCCAAATACTTTGCATTCGTTCACGGGACCAGCAATACCACAAGGCGAAGGTACCAGTACGGCAAGAGCATTTTTAGATGGCAATCATACGTTAGTCAGCGTATTTTCAAGAATAAATCCTAGTCCAGATTGGTTTGTCGGCGTCGATTCGTTTCAATTGTGCGTAGAGGGTAATTGGGTCGACACCGTCACTGTTGAGGTAAGTTTATTTTTTCTTCAATTTTAATTACTTTTAAAAAATAATTTTTTATTCTATGGTTCTTTAATTTAAATACGTTTAAAATTTATTTTAAAAAAAAGTACACAATAAATATTATATTTGGCTCTTGTAAATGTATAAAAAAATTTTACGTATAAATTTAATTATAAATAGAATGAAATATTTACGATCCTCATAACAATAAGAAAAAATGAAATTTCACAAAACAAATAGTACAAGTAAAGTTAAATAATACGTTGTCTGACCTCAGTTAAAATAGATTTTTTATGACACCCAGAGTTTTTTGCTATTGCCGTTTTTTTTCAAACTTTTCCATTAGTACAAGAATGAGACTTTTCTTTAAAGGTCTTTTTGACTCTAAAAAAATAATAATAAAGATACCATAATTTTTCCCGAGGGTAAAATATATTGAATTTCATGAACACCCTTGTTTGATTTTTAAAAGGTTTTCTTTTTTTTCTCCAATAAAATAAAATTTAATGGTTATTCGCATTTATTTTTTTTCCGAGCATGTTTGCCGACAACTTTAAAACTGTGTACTTTGGTAGTTATCGTTATATAACTCCAGAAAGTGAGGAAAGGAATTTCTTTATAAATTTTAAATTATTAATATAGTAAAATATGTGTATATGGAAAAAATATAAAAATGTGAAAATTGCCAAATTTCACTTTGTTTTTTAATAAATGCTAATTACATTTATAGATATTCATCATACACAAATTTTATCATAAGACGATGTCGAAATTTTAAATACGAATGATTTGATTATTGTTACTACATTTGCAATTAGCCAACTGTTAATTTTGATTATATTATATTCTATAATATTTTTATGTTTATTTTTTGTTTTTATATTTTTGATTAAATTATATTTTATAATATTTTTATGTTTATTTTTTGTTTTTAAATTTTCAGAACCAATATAAAATCAAAGTATAATAATTAAAAAAAATTCATTCGGTTGATAGTATAGCATACATGTCTGACCAATCACGAACTTTACTACTTGCAATCCAACAAAATGGTTTAAACGAATTTTTTTGCTAATCGAATTTTATTGTTAAAAAACACAATTGTTTTTACTGTAAAAAAATAGTATAATACAAAACCTAATATCATTGGAAAATATAAATACACGAAACAAAAGTAAAGTAATTGAAATCAACCGTTAAAAACATTACAATTTCAAAAACTAATATCATTTACTGTTTGGAAAAAAATTCTCCGAAAATAAAAAGTTACCTCAAAAACATTCATTCGAATCATACAATAAAGTTCGTTACGAACTTTAAAAATGATTAAAAAAATCAATTTCAATAAACTAATAGCTTTTCATTTTGCAAGTATATATTTCGATTTAATGACAACACGTATGTGTGAGTATATATGTATAAATTCTCCTTCCGGCAGCTTGATCCATTGGACGGTGGTACGGACAACGGTTTCACGTTTACAGCAGCAAATTGGCCAACGCAGCCTCAAGGTATAGCCTATAGGATAACATCACGGTATCCTGCCCATCCCGCGGGAAGCTTTTACTATCCGAATCTACCCCGTCTGCCGCCCATCGCCACGCTTACCTTCACCAAGGTAATTACATCTTAGCCTTCTATTATAGGGATCTCTTTGGATACATAGACATATATATATCTATAGCTTTAAGGTTAAACGAATGTCAAGCCACACCTCTTCTTGGTCTACTAATTTTTTTTTTATTACGACGCGTCGGCTCCACTTTAACTTCATTTCTTATAGGCCGGTATAACGGATAGCTTGATAAAGTGCATGAGTGCCTTCATCAGAGCTCGATAAGTTGTATGAGGGAGCGCTCGGTGGAAATCAAATTAACCTTAATTTTTAAATTCACCTTGTTTGATATTAATGTATTAAAAAATATTCGTATCGACGTACGTCGGATATTTA
Organism: Anastatus disparis; assembly: GCA_017163975.1. NCBI lineage: Eukaryota > Metazoa > Arthropoda > Insecta > Hymenoptera > Eupelmidae > Anastatus > Anastatus disparis. Next base: position 3,178,878 of record JAFFSR010000227.1, read on the forward strand.
TGGCGATCGATTTTACTTTAACGAATCGGTATACGATATTTCAAAATTAAATTTACGTGTGATCGATCATTGGCAAATATTAAATGTTATGAGCTATTAATGAAAAAATTAATATTGCCTGATTTAATATCAAGTATATAAAATTTTAATTAAAATAATTAAATGCCAGTTTAAAAGCCCTCATACAAAGCACGATAATTACTTTTATATATTTAAATATTGCGAACTCGTTTTGAAATCTAAGTTTTATTATCATTAAATTACAAAAAAATTCTAATAAATGAAAATTTTAATGATAAATCATATTATGAGGAGTATACAGAAAAAGACAATAGCTATTTATCTTCTTTAAAGTTGGTCTTTTTTCTCTCCTGTTTATAACTTTATAACTGAACGATATCAAATTGGTAAAAGTATACTTTATTTATTGTTTCGAAGTAGACGTTGGCATTGAATCATTTCAAATTCTTCATTCGACCTTTTTAAAAAAGCTCAAACTTACGAATCAATAACTCGGAAAGTTTACGATTTAGCTCTTGTGTTTTGTAAAAGAAGAAGAAGAGAGAGAGAGAAAAAAAAAATAACTTTGCTAGTGCTGCACCCAAGAGATGCGAAATCCGATTTTAAAAAGTTTTTAAAAACTTTCTTAGTTGTTTTTTTTTTTACCTTTTGATAGAAACTCATACAGTAGGTATAAAGTAATTTAATTGAACTAAATTCAATAGTTATATACATCATAAAAGTCTTTCAGCAAATATAACATTTTATTATTAAACTTATTTATTAATTAAAAATTTCAATAAGTCAGTAAACATTCCAAGTAAATATCACATTTTTATTATTAAACTTACTGATAAATTAAAACATCCAGTGTACGCTTTGTGTTAATTTAATATTCTTAAGAAAATCTTCTTTGTAATAAATAAGTCATTGGTTAATTATCCGACGAAGTCCATACATAAACACATATAAGCTCTTTGTTAAGTCCACGCAAACTTGTTGCAAAATGTTTTGGGGTAAACCAAAAGTGGATAATACTGTTCAATGTATACAACAGCCATAACATAGTTATGATAAAGTTTTGCTGAAAAAGGTTTGTATAAACAATAATTTCATTTTCATCGGCATTACCTCAATTATTAATATGGACTTTAATATTTGAATATCAAATTAACAAAAAATATTGATAAATAAGATTAAATAAAAAGGAAAAAAAAGGTTATTACTTGAATAAAATCGATGAATCAATTAATAGAAAATATTTTTAAACATAAATGCTCGAAGTTACGTTATATCAAAGAGCGAGCTTTCCCAAAATTATCTTAAAGTTAACTTTGCCAATGGTTATAGTCAAGTCGAATAAGCTTGTGTAAGCTTGTGTAAGTTAAAAAATAAAAGAGAAAAAAGGAATAAGAGGAAGAAAGCTTTTTTTGTTATAGTAAACTAAGTTAATGGAAAACTGGGGTTCCCAAGGTGTCAATTTAAGGAAAAGTCCAAATAAGAGAGAAAGTATACTTTTCTTTGTTTATTTCTTTATTCTTTTACTTTTTCCTTACTTTTTTCACTCAAATAAAATACCTTAAACGTCACTCTCGAACCTTTTGTTGTAAATATAGTTCAAACTTTTTTTTTTTTAAGGATAGATTTAAAACGAGGAAGAGAGAAAAAGTTTTCCTAAATATCTCGTAGAGTCTCCTCGTTTATCTCGTCTTGGACTAAGAAAACGTTTTGCTTGTGTACCACAGTACAATATTTCTTTTTTTTTCTTCTTCTTCTCTACCTTGTATAAGTGTGGTGTGCAACGTTTTCTTTTTCTCTCCTTTTTTTTTCCTTAACCACTCGCACATTTTTCTTTTTACGCTAACTCTTCTCGTACCTAACATCCCTACTCGTTTATTTTTTTCTCTTCTTCTTCTTCTTCACAATTGCAAGGTAAAGAAGAAAACTTGCTTTAAGTGATGTAATTACTTTGAAAAGTACGATTTAAAACGAATACTATAATTAAGATATTGTAGACATAATTTTTTATTCTTACGTTTGTTTCTCTATTTGCTTTTCTTTTTTTAATTTGTTGCTCGATGCAATAAAATAGTAGGTTGCAAGGGCTTAAACGAATTAGAATTGGATATATTTTACTGGATAATATATAGCTAGTCTAAAATAAATGTTTGCCGAATCTTTCGACGAGCATCGACATTATTGCGATAGAGAAAGCGTACGTATGTATATGAACTACAAATAACTAAAACCTCTATTTAATCAATGAACTTTCCACTACTATTATTAAACTTTTCATTTTGTGTACACAGCCCGAAGGCTAATATCTTTTAAAAGCTTTTTAATTAGAAGCTTTATTTTTTAAGGTCACCGCTTTAGACGTTACTCTAGCTAAATATACTTTAAATAACAAGCTCAGGTAAATTTGTTTTCTCTTTTACTTGAATAAATCATCAAATAAACATTTTAATATTTTTCTTTTTACATTTTAAAATAACGCAGAGAAGCATTTTTTACTCTTTCAATTTAAGATTTCTACAAACACAAATATCTATGTACATACCATTAAAAAATATAGTAAAAATATTAAGTGTATAAAAAAAAGAAAAGAGAATTTCTCATCAGAGTAGAGGGAAAACATTCTTATCTATATTAGTGTAACATTATGTAAATACAACTAATTCGGATTAAATGTTACTTTGACTTTTCTTTTAATCCCTTACCTCTCATCTTCTCGCCTAACGATTTATCTCTTGGTAATCTTTTCCCAACATTCCCCCCCCCCTCTTCCTTTTCTTTTTTTGCTTACAACCCCATCTTATAAGACTTTACCCAAGTTCAGAAAGAAAAGCAATTCAGTTTCCTTCGTCGAATTACTTAGCCTTTACCGTACTATAGCGCGTGTATATATATATATATATATATATATATATATATATATATATAGCTTAAATAAATTTCCTTCGATCTAAGAAAAAAAAAAAAGAAAAACGCAAAACCGTGTTGCCCTTTTTTTCCTTGCTTCAACGAAAAAATAAAAAAAGAAAAAGGATGTACCCAGTCCCTTGTCAATATTTATTTATCGAGATGACGACAAGAAAATTATGTTGTATAAGACTTTGCCAAAAAATGCCACAAGCGCGAAGGAGCTTCTTTTTTCTTTTTAGTCTTCTTCGTGAATGACGAGAATTTCAAGGCCTAGAGGCACGGAAATATATTCGAATGCTAAACGGTAATGAGATTCCAAATCTAACCAGTTACTTTAATCTCTTAATTATTTCAGTCGCTACCGACATTGCTTGGGGTTATTTTTTATTTTATTCTGTTTTGTCTTTTTATCAAATTGATTTAGAGTTTAATTTTAATTAAATTACTGATAAGTTGATTAGTTAATAAATCAATTTTTTTATGTTTTAATGAAACTCTTCGACTTGATCCTTTTGGACTGCATGTTTCTGATTGATCTAATTTGAAAAAAAACTTGAAAAATTTTCTTAAATAAAGTATAAAGAATTAAATATGATTAATATGTTTCACTTAATAAAATTAAAAAATTTCAAATCATTTATTTGATGCTTATTCACAAGTACATTGTACAGAAAAATTTACATTATATCCTCTTCGATTGCTCTTAAATTAAATAAAATATTTTATAACAATAACCTATATTAATATTTATTTTTTATTATTCTTCAATCAATTCAAATGAGTTCGAATTAGAGAGCAACGTTTACAGTGATGCTCTGATATATTGATTATTTTTCATACGAGCTTACGACCAAGCGAGATTACGCTTAATTAGTTTTGTACAAATTCAAATAGAATATTTCATTGGAAAATTTCTAAAACATTCCATTTGAATGTTTCGCTAATAATATCCGTTGATTGTACGTATTGTTTTCATTAAAGTGCAGTATGTTAAATTTTTACTCGTGCATTAACACGCAAGGTTTATAATTAATTTATGTACAAAATTACGTATATGTAAAAGTATATAGCACTTGATCTGATATAAATTTAATTAATTATTGCGCAATATATTAACATTCATGAAAAATTTATATACAAATAGTTATCTATTAAACATTTAATATATTATTATATATAAGAACATAAACATTCTATTTATAAATTTAATTACAAACACAATAATTTTTAATTAAAAACAATTAGAAATGATCTTCAAAAAAATATAAAATAAGATTTTTTCAAAACCCCTGTAAATTTATTTTGGAAAGAATAATAAAAGTATTTGGTTTTTACCTAATTTTTTACCCAATAAAATCGGATATTTCGGTAAAATTTTAATAAAATTATTTGTAAAAATTATTTTGACTGGCTCAGAAGATTTTCAATCATCTAAATAAAATCTGAGATCAAATCTTGTGATTTTTTTTTTACTTAACGTCGCTGAATTCATGCTATCATTGCAATGCTAATTAGCGACGGAGTTCATCAGTGTGTTTGTGAACAAAGCACATATAACGTACAGCGGTGCTTGTATCGTTCGGCCGCCGAGAACGGGATTCGAACTCGGAACCTCGAGATTACGAATCCATCGCTCTACCGACTGAGCCACTGACGACCTCAATGAACATTGATTTATCTATATTTTTCTAAAAGATTCCCAAAAATATCCGGTTTTAGTTTAATCTTCCTTACATAAACATTTATTTGTATGAATACAATTCACATCACTATCAAAATAAGTTAAAAAAATGATTTTCAAAAATCAAATTTAAAACTAAAATACATAAATAAAAAAAAAATTATGATGCATCCATCATTTTCTCGAAAAAAAATCAAATCTAGACAATATATTCTCAAAACACAAAAGCACTCACACACTTAAATATTCTCTAAATACACTAAATCTGCATTAAATATTCTCTAAAAATGGTATTAAAAACGTACTTCTATATTAAAAAAAATACTTTTTTCATTATTGCAGACCTTCTTCTATAAAAAATCGATGAGTATAGGAAAATCCTCATAAGAAACGTTAAAAGTTTTCTAAAATAAATAATTTCAAAAATATTGTATGGATGCAAACTGACAGCAGGATACATATATTATTTCATTCACATGCGCATAAATATTATGTACTCTCAAAATGTACCAGCTTTTAGAAAATAACTATTGACGTAAAGTATTGAAGTAAAGTGTACATATACGTAAAATATCACCTCAAATTTTAAAAAACGTCAGAACCAAGTTTTATTCTTTCTTTTTTTTTATGTTTCGTCTTGTACTATTCAAAACTGAAAGCTTTTTTTTGTATTTTGTTGTACAACGATTGTTCTACAATGGTTTTTCAATGATAAAAAATTTATATTGATATTCGTCTTGCTTCACCGTGTAAACATAGAAAAAAAATGTTAAGATCAAAACAATTGAAGCTTTATTTAAATTTCATAATTTTAAATAGTTTAAATTTGAGATTTAATGTAAACATATTTCCAATTTCTCCTAATTGAAATTTCAAAAGAAAAAAAGGAGAATCAAGTAACAAATCGTTCCTACTTTATTTTTCTCCCCCGAAAAAATTACTACTAATCCCTACATTTAGAGAAGTGGTCTCGATTGGAATTGCCGGCATTTACCATGAGACGGAAAGGGACAACTCTTGCTACTTAATTACCAAAGTTTTGTCGAATCGGCCTTGATTACTCCCCTCTCTCTGCCTCTTCTCTTTCCGTTTTACCTATAGATATTTCGTTTGGTTTTACCCCCCTTTTTTTTTAGAGTTTTACTACGAACAAGTGCGGTATTTTCTATAATCCAGCATTCCAATATATACTCCTACTATTACCTTTCCTTTTCCAATTGTTGCATCTCGTTTTATTTTTCCAATACTTTGATGTCTGTTTTTCTTTTTTTTTTTCTAAAGTTCGCTTGCTTCTCTTTGAATTCATTGGAAATGAAAAGTTCGATGAAGATTTAAGAGGAAATCAACTTCATCGAAGTTTAATGAGTTATTCGAAAGGAAAGATAATAATGGGAAGATAATTCTCATTTTTGTTTGACAGGTTACACGAGAATATGAAGTTTGCTCATCGATTTATTAGATTTTGCAATAGTTTCTTTTTTCCCTTTTAATCCAGACCAAAGAAAATGCTTTTTCCAACGATTCTGTATAATTTTAAAAAGTATCCGATTTCATACTGGATATGTGTTTTAAAGGAGAAATGTAGCATTGACACATAAATTTGAATTTTAATTAAACGAAAATCAAACGAAAACAAAAAATAAACAATGATTATTTTTACAAAACTTATGTGACAATTTTCGCAACGTAAAATCATTGGATGTATACGTAAAGCTTCTCAATTCAACAATATAAAATATTCATGATTTTCAAGTATACGTATATAATCATGAATATATTTAAATCAGCGTGAAAATTACTCTCCGGGTATTGCATTTGCATTTTTCAATAAGTCACGTCTTTTTTCATATCGTAAAAATTATATCTGCATAATGTCATTAATTCACGTTTTAATCCAACTTGCCATTGAATTTATTTAACACAATGCATTCGGACAAAAATTTTTCGAATACAAGCAAATGTATAATAATGTTTTTTAATTAATGAATTTGTGATGTATGATGTATATTAACTTCGATTTGCTTGATCGAATTTTATTTTTGAATAATTTATTATTTATTGTAATAAAAATATTTGAAATACTGTAGTAAATGATCAGATTTAAATAATAATTTTTTTTTATTGTATTTAACGTCGCTGTATTAATTATATCTTTACGATGCTAATTAGCGACGGAGATCTCTCAGCGTGTTTGCGAGCAAAGCACATGTAACGTGTACAGTGGTACTTGTATAAAATCAGGCGAGAGCGGGATTCGAACTCGGATCCCCGAGATTGTGAATCCATTGCTCTACCGACTGAGCCACTGACGACCTCAAATAATAATTTTAATAAATGGAAATTTAAAATTGAAAAGAAATGTGACAAAAAAAATGATAAATTTTTATAAAACCAATGTAAGAGAAAACAATTGGTGAATCAGAGCCAATAATAAAAACTATAAAGTTTCAAAAAGATTGATTAAATTTTTTTTTTAAATGATTACTTAAAGTAGTTTCATCAATTAAATCAGTAAAAACACATAGCTCCAACAAAAGTGTATCTTCATTCATCAACTTACTCAAAGAACAATATATCAAATCCCTTAACGATTACAAGTGAAACGAAATAACAATAAAAAAAAAGGAAGAAGCCAAGGCAAAAAAATAAACACGAAAGCTTTTAAAAGATTGATGAAAGGCATCGTCCCAGTGAAAAGTTCATTTCTCACGCGATTGATCATTCAAAGATTTATTCGTAATCACAAAAGTCAGAAGGTGGTAAAATCAAGAGTTTCGGTATAAGGATATAGCCTCGAGGATTTAGCCATGGCATGCCTTTGTAAACTGTGGTCGTTTCTTGCCGTAGCATCGTCTACCATCTCTTACACATGTACGTAATGCAAGCTTGTATATTTAGAATGTGCGCGTGTGGGTGAGGTAATGTTTGCCATAGGGCAAAAACATATGAACACAGAGGCATGTTCTTGAGGGTGTTTCAGTTGAACACAATTGAGTAGGGTTGGTGGGCAAGAAAAACGAGGCGAAAAAGTTTGTAGAAAGATGAAGATGTTCTGAGTAAACGTTTAATGTAGAAAAAAAAATATTCAGTGTTTATTGGAATATCAAATAATTTCATATGTGGCTTATATTAAATATTATTCGTCGAAGATTATAAATTTCTAAATATGTTTTTGAAACAATTTTTTTAAATTTTAGAACATAATATTCATTAGAACGAAACTACTTTTTATTCTGATGACAATAATTATTTATTGTTCAAATGATTCAAATAATTTAATTTTAATTATACGGTTTTTATACATGCTTTAAAATAAAAAAATACTTTACTAATAAAATGTAATTAATTTAAATAAAATATCTGTAAGTAAAATTTTACAATTACATTCTATAAATATTTTTATGATTCATCTAGAAAAAAATTAAAAATAAAAATCCCAGTAGATTTTATTAAGATAGTTCAAAAGAAAAATCTATAAACTAACTTTGTATAAATCAAAGAACTAAATAATTTAAACAACAATTCATTTTTCAAGTAAAATAAAAAAAAAATTTTCCTCTGACACGCAAATTAAATTATCGATTAACGGTTTACTTTTCAGAACTAGTTTAAATTGTATGCACTCAGTTTACCAGATGAAAATCGATACTAATTACGTAAGCTATTGCGATAAGCTGCAAAAATATCGACAATTGTAGCTGCTCTAAAACTACATTAAATGCATTTAACAAATGAATTGTTTCATTTTAATGTGCTACTTACTGTAATTTTCTAAATTATTTTAATTTCATTCAATTTTGTCTTCAATTTAATGTAAAAGCATTATATTAGGAGACAATTACATTACATTATGATATATTAGTGTGAACATTAAATAACTTCAAATATGTGGTTTTATTAATTTTTCACTTTTAAAATAAATAATAACACTTATTTTTAATTTATCAAATAATTATTTATAACATGAAAAAATTGAAAGAATTCTAATTTTTTTGATAAGATCATTTGGATGGTAAAATTTTGAAAGTACGCGCTATTAATATTGAATATTTTTATGATAGTCCTGAATTATATTTATAAATGCTGTGAATTCCCATTACTAAACTTTTTTTTAACATTATATATAGAGCTTATAAAGTATATGTAAATAAGAATAATCAAAAGTTAATTTTGTCATTTTTACAGTGAATAAGAATTTTGAATTGAGAGGTCTTAGTGGCTCAGTCGATAGAGTGATGGATTCGCAATCTCGAAGTCTCGAGTTCGAATCCCACTCTCGGTCAATTTATACAAGCACCACTGTACGTTATATGTGCTTTATTCATAAATACACTAATAACCTCCGTCGCTAATTAGCATCGCAATCATAGCATAAATACAACGACGTTAAATAAAATTGAACAAAAAAAAATTTGAAACCTATAATCAATTGATTCATTTACCAATTATTTTTTTTTTTAAATCAATATATTAGAGTAAATATCTGCTAGAAAAATATAAAAATTACACCAAAATTTAAAATTAAAACGCAACAATATCATAAAAAATACGAAAAAAATTTATTTCTACAAAAAAATATTTCTAAAAAACAAATGTCACCAATAAATCTACCCTGTATTCTTTTCTAACAAAAAGCTTGCTGAGCTTTAGGCATACAAATCCTAAAGCATTAAAAAAAAGCTTTGTCGAAAAAAGTCTAAGTAAACGACCGTCATCAAGCGCAGAAGATTCGGAAGCAGACAATTCACGGATATCCGTACACATCTATATAGAAAGAGAATAGCAAGACAAAAGATAAGGTTTGATAGTCAGCAAAAGATATGTTAGAGGACAACTCAATCCCTTTCCCGTTCTTCCTCCCCTATTATATGAGTCTGGTTAACCTTTTGCAATAGACCAGTTAGTCAGTATCTCTGGCGATAGATAAAGGTACAGTTCTCTCCCCCTCCCTTCGTAACTGTCCCTTCACTTGAAGCTTAAATCGTTATTCGGACCGGATTAGTGAGATTAGCTCGCGAAGATTCGTAACAGGCCAAAATACATCCAGACATCTAGTGTATACATGTAGTCATATCCTTTCCATCTATTCCTTTCCCCTTGCGCCTCTTCCTCTTGTAACGTATCAACGTCGCGTATAACGTTCAGATAAGCTTGGATTTCGTATATATATATATACGTGTGTTAAGACGAATGATTCAGTCTCTATATCTTTGCTCTCTGAGATCTGTAGCGCATATACATTGTGTATAGGCCTTATATACTGTAACGGTCGTCTGTTTGATTTCTTGCTCGTGCAATTCCTCCATTATACCTTTTGTTGATGCGCGTCTACGGGCCGTGGTTATTGTTTTGTCTTTAATTTTCATATATATACCAGACTAGTTTGTAATGTTAATGTTGATCTATGCACAAGACGTGTATATACGCACCAATGACCTCTTCATTGTTATCTTTGCCGTGATACATTTCATGCTGCAAGCTGATTGCTTTGTCTCGAGATTATATAGTTTCAAAATAAATTTATTGTTCTGTCGAAGCTTTAATTGAAAATAAAATTAAATATTTACGTTTGTTAGCAATAATTAAAAATAAACATTTGTATAAATAATAAATCTTTTGAAGAAAATTCATTCAAATAAAATTACTATTACAAATAAAAGGAAAATTCGTGTTAACAATATTGAACAATAGATTTAAAAAATTATAACGTGTCTACAATAAATTTGAAGAAGTATATATAAAAGTATTATTTATATTGTCTTTTATTTTAATAAGCACACGATACTCCGGTAACTCCAACATTATTATTATTATTATCATATACACATTATACGCGATGTCACCTATTACACTAAATTCAAACTTAAAGATAACAACCTAAAATAGAAAAAAAAACTTTATGGAAACAGCAATAACATAACTTCTCGTCTAAAATAACAACAATAAAAGTATTATAAAAGCTAAAATGAAATCGTATTTGTCGAACGTTTAGCTAGTAGAACAGATACGATTAAATCCGACGTCTCATACATATTCGCATGTAAATTGAAAAACGAAATGTTTTACTTTAGGTTTGCGCTGTATTATGCAGTCCATGCGCGTACAATTATTTATTTTAATGTTGCTAGAACTTTGTGAGTCTGTACATGTGTAACTTGGATAAGTTTAAAGTACAACATTTGATTTAAAACAATTTCAAAAGCGCGTGTATATATAGAAACTCGCATAAACTTTCGAGCATAAAGAAGGGGACGACTTTGATAAAAAAGGTTTAATGGCTGGATTTATTGTTATTTCAAAACTACTTTATAGAAATAATCGCTGGAAAAAAAACAGTAATATTATTAAATTAGCATGTTTTTTCTTATTGTAATAAAATTATTTTACAACTGTTGAATACAAATGTTGAACATGATTTAAGACGTTTAACTTTAAATTTTGATACAGCGCATATGTAAATACGGAATAACATTGATAAATTCAAAGAACGTAAGCCATCAGTGAAGTGTCAACAGCAGCGCAGTTTATGTAACTTATAATGCAATATGCAGCACCTCGTACCCGTACGTAAAAGCAGCATAATTCTAGGATATACAAAAAGCAAGAAATGACGATAGAGAGAGAGAGGAAAATCTACAGGAAAAAAAGAGAGGAAAAAAAGAGAAAAACTAGAAATCCAGTTCGCGATCAGGGTGGAATATTGGAAAATTCGATTTTCCAATAGCAAACGACAAACGAGTATTATTCCGGTCACGTGGCCGTCAATATAAACAAAAGGGACTCGACAACAACAGAACCCCCAGTATGTTCACCTGGCCGTATATGTCGAGTGGATTCGTGATTTGCGAATGAACACACGAATAAATTGAACTCGATGCAACGGAGAAAGAGAAAGCTGTTGATGCCTTTTACGCAGACGTGTACAGCCACAAGCTCACGGACACAAAATTCCCTGTATACACATTTACGATTCTTCGAAGGGCAAAATTACTTTGCCGATAATTCAGTTGTTTACTTCACTACACGTATGTACGCACATGCTTCGGTTAAGTTTTGAAGAGGCGTTGATTTTGCGAAAAGCTGTACCGAAAAAAAAAGATTCTTCGGAAAATAAATAAAAAGAAAGTATATTAGCTTTAAACTATAATTTAATTATAAAATTATTATTTCTTACTTTTTTAATTAATTGATCAAATAAACTATTTATTATTTAATTTATTTATCAAGTTCAATTCGCTCAATATTTCAAGTAATTGATGTCAACTTTTTTATTAAAGAAACTTTTTTCTTTTTATCAAAAAAAACATTATTATTATGACTTCATAACATCTAAATAAACGAGCGCATCATCAAAACTGTATTAAAAATACGAAACAAAGAAAACAAATAAAAAAAATATTACGTACGCATAAGTGATAACATTTGAGTGCGCTCTTTCGTTTAATCTTTTTTTTTATGCATTATTTATAAAATATCGTATATACGTGTGCATCCAGCTTGGTAAATCTTTAGTCGCATAAGCTCATTTTTTTTAAAAACTTTTTTCACGATTCGTAACATTCGATTCTAACGCATATAAGTTTCAATGGCAATCTCTTTTTATTTCTTTATCCTTTAACCCAGTACTTTTGTACGCATCCGATGGATAATATATATTACGCTATTTTCAGAACGACACATTGACCAAAGTCCCATTTGAAAAGCTCGTTCAATATGGTTCTCTTTTCCTTCAACGTGTACGTACGTATGTATGTGTGTATACGTATGCGAAAGAAAGAGAAAGAGAGTGAAAACCACCGAGTGATATAGAGCTGGTTTTGTGGTGTCAGCTCATTCGCTCGTATCTTTCTCTATCTTTCGTTTCTTTTTTTTTTTTTTTCTATTTTTAAAGCCAAAAAGCGCTACACGACTCGACATCCCTTAGCGTAACGGAGGTTGACTCTTCGCTTCGTTGAACGGGTCAAAACTCATTTCTATTGTTGCCGCAACTTGCGTTATACTATGGTACAATGTACTAGAGAGTAGTCCTGTTTGTTGGATTTTTCGTTGTCTCTTTTTTTTTTGCATTTTCGGTTTTTTGTTGCTGCTCTTGTTGTTTTTAGCTGTGCTCTTTCAACTTTTTTGCGTGCTTAATTTTGAAAGTTGAAAAAATAAATAAACAGAGAGAAAGACATAAAAAAAATCTTGTATCCATAAAGTTAAGAATAAACAACAATTTGCTGTATTAATTGTTGTTTCAATTCTTTAATTATATCATATATTATAAATATAATCAATAATATTAATTTATAATTAAAACTAGTTTTGTTGTAAATTAATTAATCCAACAGAAACCAAATTGCAAGTGATTTGGTATGAGAATGATAAAAAGCACTCGACAAAAGTAAAAGTGCTGTTGAATTAGCAGTGCAAATTAAGTCAAAAGATGTGATTATACAAGCTAATTGTATGGTAGCCAGCTTTTTAAAAATATTTTACTCTCCAACAATGCTCAGAATTTAAATGCACATGGCTTATTAAATAAACGAAGATTTAATGTCATGTTTTGTATTTTATGTTTAGTTAATTTTTACATTTACTCAGACAATAAAAGAACAGTGAAATTCAAATGCATTTACTTAATAATTCCTTTAAAAACTTTGATTGCCTTTGAAAAACAAAAAAATTAATATAATAATTCAAACAAAATGAAATTGAATAATCATAAGAAAAATCGCTATATCGTTTCTTTATGGTATTGGAATTTCGAATTTCGTTCTATTTTTCATTTAAAATTTCGATGAGTATTGATCGACTCATTTTTTCCATAGTCTCTTCTCTTTTTCATTCATATTTCAATAAAAATCGATCAAGCTTCAAAAGAATTCCATTTTTACAAAATCATTTCTAACTTATTCCTTCTGAGCTTACATAACGTGTAAAAGAAATCTGATCTTTTTTCCAAAAGCAAAAAAAATCTTATGATAACATTGAGTATAAAAAAAAGCTCTTAAATAATAAAAGATATGAGTTTAATTTGTCAAAAAAAAGCTTCGTATCATCATTTGAAATTCACAGCGACTTGATGACAGAAAGAGAAAAAAATAAGAAAGAAAAAGGATAAAAAAAAAAAAGTCTAAAAATCTCAAGTGCAGGTCACACCGCCATAAAAAATGCATTACTACCATCAGGATCCAATATTCGCTTTTTCCAGCTCAATAAGGTCAGTCTGGGTCGCTGCGCACTGAATTTTCGCGAAGAAGAAGAAGAAAAATAAGAAGAAGCAGGCAGTAGCATCCCTCGTACCTTTTTCTTTCTTTTCATTCCACCTTCCTTTTCATCCATTTCTATATACAACGTCGCTTTCGACTTTCTACTCGTACGTGTGCGGCCTCTTCAAAAACATCCTCTATCGAAATGAATTCCTTCCTTCTTTTCTTTTTACGATCTAAATTTCTTCTTCTTCTTCTACTTTTTTTATTCTTTCGATTCTTATTTTTCTCATCTAGTTTAATTCGACCGCAGAGTTATCGGAAAAACTCAACGTATCCTCAATGCAAATTTATTCGAGTCACCAAACAGCTGGGATGCAAGAATTCTTCTATTTTTTATTTTTTTATGTAAAATTTCAACCACGAGAGTTTAATGAACGAGAGTCAGTGGTGTATAGCCAAGCTCTGCAATAGGATTGACCATTTTTGTCATATACCACGAGGATTCGTCAATTTTCACGCTTGGTTTTTCAATCGTTATACTGTAATACGCGCGTTCGACCTTAAAGAGGAATAATGCCTTTTATTTCTAGATATAATTTGCATGTGCTTGCGGGCAAGACTGCACAGAGCAGCTGAATATTTTCATAATTCATGAATTTATGAATGAGAGCTTTAGCCAAAGTGCATATGTAATTTTGCGTTCGTTAAAGACTTTTTATTGAAAAGTAAACGTAAATTTCATACGTTCTAAGAAATGTTTTTAATATACGATTTTATGTTTTTTTTTTCTTTTTATTGAATGATTTCAAGTTGTATAATTATTGTCTACGTAACCTTGATTTTGAGAAATATGTCGATGATTGGTAAAAAAATATTTACTTCTATGAATACAATTTAGCTTTTCAATTTATCATAAGATAACTTTATTTGAAAAAACAATTAACATTCAACAAATAAAATCAAAGTACGTAATAGTGCTTTGAGCAAGCATATAAAGCGTACTGGTTATGAAACAAAGGAGCACGCGTAACTCTGTAAAAGAGAATGAAGCTTAGTCGTGAACTTTTATTCAAGAATTTATTATAGCTGTAATAATTCGCGATACGCTTTACGCTACACTGTAATAAACAAAGTTTAAAAAATCGCCGTGAGTAATTTTAAAGTTTGCAATTACTTTTATGAAATGATTTTATTTTTCCTCGTGAATAGTGGTTTGATAGACTTTTTTTTTAATGAGAATATTATTTTGAAAAACGAAAAATAATAATTTCAATAAATTCAATGTGTCCACTAATGAAAATTTAAACATTCGAAACGTTACTGTGAGCGTTCAATTTTTTATATTTTTCTCCCACACTACCAACAGGTACAAAAAATTTTTAACAACTTTTGCAACTATTTAAAAATTATATATCTTTTTTAAGTATACTTATTCAGCTTTTTATTTAATGTGTCTAAAATAAAACCAAACTTATCCAGATTATAACGAATATACGTTCAGTTATTTACTGTATAGTATTAATGTTTACAAAATAAAATAATAGAATTGATTAAAAAATGAATGATAATAATCATTCAGTAAAACAAATAACCATGAGTGACTTATTATACAATATCTATGAAATGTTATTTAATCATCAATACCTTTAACAAAATAAAGAGCTCGTCAGTGGCTCACTCGATAGAGTGATCGATTCTCAATCTTGAGGTCCCGAGTTCGAATCTTGCTCTCGGCTAATTTATGCAAGCACCACTGTACTTAACATGTGCTTTGTTCACAGACACACTGACAACCTCCGTCGCTAATTAGCATAACAATGAAAGCATATAAATACAACGACGTTAAATAATAAAAAAAAAAAACCAAGTATCAACAAATCAAACACAAAGAATAACAAAGTATTTATTCCAAATGTGACTCAGACGTTTCTTAATCAAATGATTAGAATTTATTTTTTATAATTTTAATTTTTTATTTTATAAATTTGGCTATCTCTGTGAGAAAGCATATGTTGTCAAAGCAGTTGTCAGCGTTTTGATAGCGCATGCCAAATATCCGTTGATAACTCATCGTTAACGGCCGGAAACAATACAGAATTTGCAATTGGTTTCATGACTCTGCTTATTGTACAAACGCATGCAATGTGTTCAAGATTTCTTAAACGTTCATACATACATGTTTGTATGGTTTTTAATTAATTTACATTTTTTAACACAAATTACGGATTTAAAATAATGTTTTTGCTCTTCTTTTCCGATGCACTTATTTTTAAAGTTTTTTTTTTTTTTTAATTTGCCTTTTCAAAGATTTTATTTCAACAAATATAATATCTGTTTATGATAAAAAAATTTTTTCATCTACGTTTTTTTTTGATAAAACGATATAAACAAAAAAACTAAACAATAAATTAAGTAGAAAAATTATTGAATTAATTAGATTTGATTTTGTTTAATAGTCATGCTTTAAATTGAGAATTAGAATGCTTATATTCATAGAACAACATACATAGAATGTGACTGATAAAACATTTTTGACCAAATTCAATGAAAACACTAAATTTAATAGTGGATTAATTTGAATCCTCTCCAATTACTCATTCACTGCTACCAAATGTCTCACCCTAACATACATACATATCTTGAAAGCTCAACAAAGTCCATGATAGCATGGATTTTGACTAAAATTAGCAAATATAAAATTTAGCTTTATAATTTATATACATACACACACAAAGAAAAAGATAAAGAGTGAATGATACAAATGTCAGCTATAAACAATATATAGATGTATAGCCTGTAATTCAGTAAATAGAAGCTTAAATCCGTGCATTTGACTGAGCGTATATGAAAGGTATCTATGTATATGTGCGTATTTGCTTGTATATAAAACACGTATGACATTCATACTGTGCGATACATTGAGAGAAATATATGTATATATAGCTAAAAAGGGGGACTTAATGATCCTCGCAACCCTCAATTACATACGGGCTGGATCCAATTACGCTTATACGAGTTTTCTCTGTATACGAAATTACAATAAATGCGCGAGGTTTTGTCTTTTCGAAAAATTGCTTTGTTTTATTTTCTTTTTCAAACTGATGATACGTGATGCGCTAATTAGATA
This sequence comes from Anastatus disparis, assembly GCA_017163975.1. Lineage (NCBI taxonomy): Eukaryota > Metazoa > Arthropoda > Insecta > Hymenoptera > Eupelmidae > Anastatus > Anastatus disparis. The sequence goes on from JAFFSR010000227.1 coordinate 3,195,805, forward strand.
CTCTCCTCTTTTTTATTTTCTATTTGTTATACGCTTCAATAAAGATTCTGAATCTAGGGTGCAAAGTCAACGACATATGACAAACGAATTCTTAGTTTTTCTCGACACTTTCTATAGACATAATTAATGTAAAGCTTCGCGCGGAGTGGCCCAGATTTGAAAAATTCATTTCATTAAAAAAGTGAATGGAAGTGTTTAAGCTAAAGCCATCGGATAATTTTGTTATTTTTTCCTCAAAAGCTTTCTTTTATTTGAGCCATCTACAAACATCACTGGCACTTTATTCAAATACTGGGATAAAGATTTTTTTATAGAAAAGCCATTAAAAACTTAATAAATCTTATTAAATTAAGGAAATTTTTATGTACACAAGTCTTTTTATGCAAGAGTAATATTTATTTTTTTATTATAACGTACAAAAAAATAATGATTTTTAATTAAAAACAAAAAAATTAATTTTTAATTATTAACACAATGCGACAAGTCGTGTACTGTAATAGTTTCTATTATTGACACAAGAACGGTATATTAACTAACATCTATCAAAATATGGGTCTACATTTACCCTTTCCATCTCGCAGCTGACGTTTTGGACATACAGGGACGCATTTTCCACCGGGTCGTGGAAATCTTTCATATCCCGGTTCGCATAAAACAATAACACTGGGACCTCCATGCAGCTGTAAAAAATATTTTTTTTTAAAAGATATTTTAACAAAAAATCATTATTAGATCTAATTGATTGAAAAGGTATTACCTTTGCTGTATGCCATGAAGATTTAACTTGTTGTCCATTATAAAAAATTACGAGCGCAAAAAGGAAGAATTTCAGTAAATACAAGCTCGACATTTTTTGTTTGATAATCAGATTTACCTAAATCCTATAAAAATAAAAAAATTTTAAATGTATTATAAAATAAGGAAAATAAAGTTAAATTATATTGCAAAATTTAATGTTATTAATATATTTCAAGTAATTACTCTATAAAACTTTAATGAGTGATAAATTAACTCTATCTACATTTTTTCAAAATTGACAAAAAATAATATTTAGATAATGATAAAAGCTTTCAGAAATAACTTCAATTAAATTTAAATTTTTTATAATGTTACTACGATAGACTTACCAAAATTGTACGTTATACACTGTACTACTATACTAGTGAGCAACATTTTGTTTCATTTATATCATAATTTTTGTTCACACATGATAACGATAGATAAAGAGCGGGAATTTTTAACTTCCTGTCTTGTCACGAAATCTGAATAAATATTTAAGTTTGCTTTATCATTAAGCACGACAATGTTTTAAAACACGTCGTTACAATGTTTTGTATTATTTTTATCTTATCTATTGATTGTTTTGAAAAAACATTTTCTCTATTGGTAAGTTTTTCTGAAATATATAACAGTTCAATCATAATAGTATACGTATATAAAGACTAATTTTAATGAATAAACCATTTTCACCTAAAATGAGAAATAATTCATTCATAATTGTTGATGAAACCTTCAACAGTTATGCTTTTTAATTATTAATTTTTTTTTCTTACTATAATAACATTACAAATATACAAAAGAATAAAAAAATGTATATAATATAATTCTTTTAAACATTTTAAATTCATAAAGCAAATATCTTCTAAACTCTATTTAATTACCATCAAGTTAATCCGATAACCTGAAAAAAAGTGTATAAAACAACCTGTCATAACAACAACAATGGTCGCAAAAAAAAGGGGCAGCAAAACATAAAGAAAGAATAATATAGAAAACAGTGGCAAGTCTTCACTTACAGTAATAACTCTAACTTGGCAACAAGAGCAAATTACTCATCACTTTCACACACGGCATGCCGGATTTGTGCACGTGCATCCAGCAGTCTGTATATATATATACACTTTTCCTCTTTCCCTCCAAAAAAGAAGAAGATAAAAAATAAAAAATAAAAAAAAAATAACTGAAACACGAGAGAAAGATATGAAGAGAACGAGATAAAGAGAGAATATACCAAACGTGTACGTTCTCGTACATCCGTCCATCTTCATGTACGCTTGGCGGACCAAAGCTTCTCTCTTTCTTTTTTTTTCTTATACTTTTTTTTTCCTCTCTCTGTACCTCGACGTTACGTACGTGGTTTGCGTTAAGTGGCAAACGCTCGTGTGCTTTTATATCACGTCTCGCGGTAAAAGATTGGACGGATTTGCACCGACTTTCTTTTATATATATACATGCACATATAGATAGTTAGCTTCGAAATGTTGTGCATCGGGTACCGCTACGTATGTGTATATATACATATGCGGGCGTAATATATATGTATATAGACTGGAAACTGCATTCGATGCGAGTACTAGGATGGAATTCGAAATTCGTTTAGATATATTTTAATTTAAATTTTATTTTATTAAAAAATGTTTTAATTAAAAATTCATTTTATTGCAATTCATGAATTATAAAAATTTACGATATTGTTTGTTATAGTGAAATTGATAAAAATCAATCAAATAGAATATTTAACAATTGAAAGTTATGGTAAATATTTTTTTGGATCTATGAATGTGTATATTTTCACTACCAGAAAAAAGACATTTTATAATTAAAAATTTAAACAATACATTAGCAGAAAAGTCAAATAAGACTTTGAAAATATTAATAATTCCAAATGTCGATATAGTAAAACCACGAAGTTAATGGCAATTAATTTTAAATACATTGACTGACATATAAACTTTAAACGAGTTAATTATTTTTTAAATAAACGTTTTATTTTATTCATCATTTGCTTCGATTTAAAATATTTTTAAACAAATTTATACATATTTTCAAAATTTTAATATTTTATTAACAAAGAAAACTTATTTTTTCAAACCAAATTGAAATATAAGCTATTTGAAGATCACATGTAAAAATAAACATTAGTGCATAGAACCACAGGAAGAAAAACTTCATAAGCTAATATTTAAAAGCAGGTCGAAAGTTTAGCAGAATAATATCACTAAAATAAAAAACTCAATTATTAAAATCTTTAAAATTTTATTATTTAATTTAAATTCAATAAAATTGTTCTAAGTTTAAAGTTTTTTTTTTAACGCGATTAAATAAATTCACATGCATTTTTAAATCACATATAGTATTTATATTTCATCAAAATAAATTCATGATATAATTTCAATCATATTAAATAAGAAAGAAAATATAAAATTTTTAAACGACGAAGAATGAAACGGTTCCATTAAAAAGGAAAACGAAACAAGTGATTCAATGAGCTATTGAAATACTATACTTTCAATAAAATATTTCAAACATCTTCCTCGCCAGCCCTCCTTCTCCACATAAATCCTCCGAACAATAAAAAAAAAAAGAAAGAAAATCGGCACAAAACATTCTCTTCTTTTCTCTCCAGCGTGCATCCCCAATAAATCTCCTATAAAGCTATATTTTTCATCGAGAAAAGCCGATCGTTCGCTTTCTGAGCTCTCCTTCTTTAAAAAAAAAAAAAGCCTTATATAGAGACAGCTAACGTCACACAATTGCACGCAAAAATAAAAAAATGTATATAAAAAAAGCAAAATAAGAAACAAAAATAAAACGATGTATGTGCATCTCGTATAAAAAGAAAAAGAAGAAGAAGAAGAAAAAAAAACGAAGAAGATGAGAAACGCATAGAAGAGAAGACACAAATAAGCGTGGCAAGCGTGTTCACCAAATAACCTGCGTCCAATATTCTAGTATTAAAGAGGTTTTATATATATATATATATATATATATATATATATATATATATATATATATATATATATATATATATACATGTATAAAAGCGTTGGTAATTTTGTCGGTTGCACAGCGTGTCACGTAGGAAGATACCGGTTGGCTTATGTTTCGGGTAGGCGAAAAAAAAGGAGGTGGAGGAGAGGTTGAGCGAGGTAGTGGTTGCTTGTGCGAAGCTGGTAATAACGTCGTATCTCTTTCTTACTCTTCTTATTCCTTTAACGTTTTAGCCCACACGTGTATATTCCAAAGCCAAGCTTTTCATATATAGTTTTAGCTTTTCCTTCTTTTCTTTTCTTTCTTTTCTTTTTTTTTTAACTCTCTGTGCTTTTACTTTACCCTCTACTTCTCTTTTATATACGTACGAGACTCGATTTAACTTTTCGCACTCAATTATATTAATTTGGCCGGATGTCGAGGAGGCTCTAGGAAAATTTTTCGTATTTAAGGGAAGGTATATAATGAAGAGAACGTAATATTTAAATCTCTCGGTGTATTATATTATTAGAAATTTTATTTATATAATGATTGTGTTAATTATTTATTATATTTTTTAGAAATATTTACAAGTTATTATGTAAGATTCACAAAACATAATTGAAAACAACTTTTGAATTTTCAATAATTATTTTAAATACGTATTTTCAAGCATTTGCGTAATTAAAAAAGATCTATGACAACAATGATTAATACAGTCTACATTAAAAGTACTCAAATTTCATAACAAAATAATGATATTTAAAATAAAGGCTTGCATAATTAAATATTATCAAAGCTGTTTTAAATTGTAATGAGGTTTCGGCAGTCACTCATTAAAGAATAGCAAATCGTACTTTAATAACTTCGTAAAAGAAGATTCTTTTTTAATGAAAAAATTTAATTAATTAAATGATAAATCAATTTATGAAAGCGCAGTTTAATAATAAAAATTTATTCTTAGCATTCAATAATACAATAATGATTAGTATTATGACGCTCGAAAAAGTTGATACGATTATTCAATCGATCAATTACAAACGTTTCTAAAAATATATTTCCACTAAAACAATGCAAAATACTAAAGGACATTTCTAATCAACTTATAGAATATATCGATATTTATTGATAGAAATATCCTCTTTTTAGAACATAAAATCTGTGTTAAATCTACTACATAAAACGTGATTAAATTTAATTCTCAATTTAAATAATTGAAATTCCTACAATATCGTAATTATTTATTTTCTTATTTTTCATATGCATTTATAAATTTTATTAACACTTTTAAATTATTAAAAAATTAGAATTCAAGATTTTGAATTTTTTTTCCTTTTTCAAAATCATAAGTGGTTTATATATTTGATAAAAACTAGATTTATTTGATTTTTAAATATTTAGGTTTCGTTTAAATAATTAAATAAAATTAATTGTCCATTTAAATAAGTTAAATTTTTGTAATGAACGATAATGATTAAAGAAAGGTAATTTACAGAATAATTTTTTTAAAGTGATAATTTGCATAGAAACGTCCACAAAACACTTTGATGAAATTATACTGTTATTTATTCAAATATTATATTAAACAAATCTATAATTTAAGCCAATGAATATAAAATTAAATATTGTCTAAGTAAATGAACAACTAAAAATTAGTTTTGAGTTTCATGATAATTCAAACTTTTATTAAATTATTAACTTTGTTATTGAACTATTTACTTTGTTTTTTTTATTTAACGTCGCTGTTTTTACAATCCATGATAGGAACTTTATATATAGAATTTATATTTAGACTTTATTACAGAAGGCGAGATAAACGGTTAAAAAATTTTCACTTGAAGATAAAAGTTCGATTTGGAAACTTACCGTGGTTAAAATCACCAATTATGCTAATGAAATTTCTTTTAAATTACTGCAATTACTCCAAAATCAGAATCGTTTGTGACAAAAAATTTGGCTCGTTCCAAAGTGAGAGTCATTATCGAAAGAAGTATATTTTTTTAATTTTATTTAACGTCACTGTATTTATGCTATCATTATCTAATGATGCTAATTAGTGACGGAGATCGTCAGTGTGTTTGTGAAAAAAGCACATGTAACGTACAGAGGTGCTTGTATAAATTGGCCAAGAGCGGGATTCGAACTCGGGACCTCAAGATTGCGAATCGATCGCTCTATCGAGTGAGCCACTCACGACCTCTTTAAAATTTAAATTACAATCAACCTTTATAATTATACTTCATATATTTATTTGTACATATGAAATTAATAAATTCAGAAAGACTTCAAATAATTTTTTTGCAGTGAATAATTATCTTTTTTAATTAAATTTTTTTCTTAATAATGGAATCTAAATGTTATGAACATCCGTACATTTTCTAAGATTAAATTTAATAAGAAAAACATTTTTTTTTTCTTCATTTAATTAATTTTTTTGAAAAAAAGCTGCAAGGAAGTGTATTAATTATAAATATATTTATAAAAATATATATTGTTCTATTTTCCTGCTTCAAAATATAAAATTTTTTAAAGAAATGTCAAATAATTGCTATATTTTCTTGAATTTAAATATAAAAATGAATTTTGGTTAAATATTCTAAGTTTTCTTTATAATGAAATAAAAAAATTTTGAAATTTCTCTTTTCTTTATTCAATTTTTCCTTCTCTAACAATGTAAAAGTGAAAAAAAGCGACGGTTTTACGTTCGCACGAGTTGTTGTCGAGTAAAAAGAATAGAGGAGAAGTAGAAAAAAAGTAGGGGAGAAGAGGAGGAGGGGAAAATTTGGCGAAGTCAAAAATTGAATTATTTAAATTGTATGGCACGGCACACGCACGGAATCCTTTATAAAGTATTTCTTCTTTTTATTTTTTTTTTTTTATTCCTACCTTGCCCAAATTATTTTATGTCAAAAGCCCTGAGTACGCGAAAAAGTTTAAAGGACTCTCTTCGCTAACGGTGAGCAGCATTAATGAGTGTTTTAATGCGTTTTATCCAAAATAGAAAATAATATAGGAAAAAATTTGTTCACGTATGCGTAGAAAGAAAAATGATAAGAGCGTTTCTCTGTTAAAATAACTGCTTTACAAACTTTATCGTAAAAATAATTTAGTACGAAAATACACAATGCTTATTATGAGTTTAAAATATAAAAATATTTTCTTCTATTACGGTGTTATTTTATTATTGAATCGTATTTTCTTATAGTTTACTTTGTTATTTTATTATTAATTATTGAACCGTCTTATTGTTCATAAGACTAAAGTTAGTAAGGTATGCAAATTTTTCTAAGCCAATAAAGTTTAATTTATAATTTAAAATTTCTTGAGAATTTTTTCTTATATGATATATTTTTTCTAACCTGAAATTATAAAAAATTTCTTGTATATAAAATTTGATTTTTTCAAAATTACGAATAATTTTGTCTAAATTTTAACGCTTTTTAAAAAATTTTCATTTACTTTGTAGTTGTAAAGTTTTTCAACTAATTATTTTAAAAGGTTTTTACTAAAAATAAAATCTTTTGAATAAAAAAATTGTTTGAAAAGCTCAAGCTGCTCAGAAGTTACAAAGAGATAAAAATAATGGAAAAACGAAGCTGAAAATGTGCACAGAAAATAAATGCTGTATTTTACTAAAAATTTTATTCTAATTTTTATTTCTTTATAACTTCAAAACAACTTGAGTTTTTTTTTAAACTAATTTTTTTGAATTGGAAGGTTTTAATTTTGACTTTAATCTATTTCGAGTAAAAACCTTTCAAAATAATTAGTTGAAAAACTATACAACTACAGAACAAATGAAAATTTTTTAAAAAATCCTAAAATTTAGACAAAACTGCTCATAAATTTAAAAAAAATCGAGTGTTGCATGCGGCTTTTTTCTAATTTTAGTAAGAAAAAATATCCTAAATTTATAACGGACTCTTCCTAGCTAAAATCATTTAAATCGTAAATTTTATTGAAATATATTATGTTATGATATTGATCAATTATTCATAGAGCTTTTCTTAGAACCAATAAATATGTTAAAGTCGTTGAAATTTCATGTACCTAGACCTATAATTTCAGCTCTACTTTGACGACTAATAAAAATACTATAAAGTTTGACCAGCAAAAAATTGAATATCCAATAGAATGAGCTTACGTCATTGAGTATATATTTCCTCTTGAAAATTATTATGAAAAGTGATGGTAGTCTTTTAGCTCCTCTTCTATCTCTCCATTACTATACATTTTCTATGTTATGTATGTGTCGTATATATACATAAAATGTTAGTTTGCGCTCTCTTTGAAAACAATTCCCAGGACAGAAGTAAATGCACTTGTGTGTGTATGATGCGCATATTCCCTCTCGTTATTTCTTCGCCTCGAGCATATAAAGCTAAAGGCACATTCGGGACCTATGGGGAAACTCGAGAATTAAGGGAGGAAGAGAGACACGTTACGTTTCAACGACTTTCATGGACAGTCGAAAAATCAATCGTTTTTTTTGGAAAAATCTTTTTGATTAATTTATTTCTTTCATTTTTCAATTTTTTTAATTCTTTTCTTGATACACTGTTTTTTTTTATTCTAATGAAATATGTGAAAATTTTAAGAATAATCATATATAGTTCCTTATTTAATTCTTTTGCGTAATTAAGTTATGCCTTTAAAGCAGTATTAATAGCATATCATAAAAGTAATGGTAGAATAGGTTTTTTTATAAGTAAAAAAAATTTTCAATAGAACGAACAACAATAAATCCACAGATATCATTATTTTTTTTTTTTAGTTTTATTTAACGTCACTGTATGTATGCTATTATTGCAATGCTAATTAGCGACGGAGGTTTCTCAGTGTGTCTATAAATAAAGCACGTGCAGTGTACAGTAGTGCCTATATCAATCGGTCGAAGCCGGGAATCGAACTCGGGCCCTCGGATCACGAGTCCATTACTCTACCGAGTGAGCTACTTAAGACCTCAACTGAATTTTTAAATGAATTAATACATAAGACAGATTGCTTTTGATTTTTAAAATCTAAATTTTGTTTATTTAGACTTTTAAATTAACAAGGTATCTAAATTTCATTTTTAATATTATGATGGTTGTAGAGTGTTTTCGATTGCGTAACAATCAGAACTATGGGTATTAAATTAAGAAAGTAGTAATGTTACTAAATATTTTTTGAGTAATAATATAATTAATAAAATGTTATAAATATAATTTTAATACGTATACATAAAAACAATCTGTTAATATTTGATGGAAAAATTGATAGTAATTTAAAAATTAATCCCATAATATTGTGTTCTATATAAAAAAAATTGTCAATTCCATCACATTGTACAGTTGAGGATAACATATTCTTTGACGATTCCATGATTTCTATAATTTCTTCGATTCTCTCATTTTTATTGGAAAATTTTTAAATGGCAGAAAAGAAAGGCTTTTCAACCGATTGCAAAGCTTAAATTTCTGCCCATTATAATAGGACCATTCTTTTATAAAAGGATGAAAATGATTGTAAATAAACAATATTATTTTACAATTGAGAAATTTAAATACATTACAAGTAGTTATCAATCGACCTAATCTGATACTTAAATTAGTAATATTGACAATAAGTTTGCAATTGACAGGAAATAAATTGAAATTGACAGAAGTCAATTCTATTGTCATAACCTCTTAAATTGACAGTTGTACTGTACATAATTAATTGAAGATAAAGTAGCATCTTTATTATAATACGAACAGATTTTTAAATAACAAGATAAAAAATAAGTTTATTTATTTAATTCCTATCGCATATTTAAATTAAAAATTAATAAAAATCAAATTTAAAAAAAATATTATTCACATTATAATGTCTAAATATTGTTTTACAATGTTGTTTACATTCAAGATTGAGATGTATAACTTTTCAAAGTAGCTAACGCTTATTCAACTCATAAACAAGTTTCTTTGGACGATTAGACAACTTTGTCGACAAGTTAAAATTTCTAAAGTAGCTTGTAAAGTCGGTGAACCATTTCTCTCTCTCTTTTTTTTTTCAACACACCATCTTCTGAATCTGGGTTACGGCGTTTAAGATCCATGATGCAAGGCATTTCATCTTTCGCTTGGTTATTTTTTGTACTTTACCAAATATAAACCTCATCCGAGAGGAGAGAAAGATGACGCAAGTAATGGAGTATCGTCATTTAAAGCTCGTCGACCTCTGCAGCAGTTAAACTTAAATATAGAAATTTTGGATTTCATTTTTTGATCTTTTATTTGCAATTTCGGATTTTAAATTTAGAATAAATGCATATACCCTTGTTTTGATACGAATCAAAGTAGATGTGTTTATTAATATTGTTTTTATTGCTTTTCTGAATAAAGTTGTGTTCTTTTTTTAATAAGAGGATGTTATTTCTCAATCTGTATGAAATAATTTGTATTATTTTAAGATTTTTGCCAAAAGAATTTTTAGCAACTTCTTTGAATTTAAATATTTGTAATTCATTGGAATAAATATATTTTTAATATTTCATAATAATATCAGTGAACAATTAAATTACTGGTTCTTATTTGTATAAAAATTTTTGTTTTCTATAACTATTATATTTCTCTTATTTAGTTACCAAACTCCAATTTAATAATTTTAATACTCGTTCAATGATCGTTAAATTGATATACTTTGAAAAGTAATTAGAAAATTAACTAGTAAACAATGTCTAACTAAATAGCGTCGTTATCCAATTATAAGTTTATTTACACTATTATGCAATAATTATTTACATTTGTTGAGTAATCAAAATTTATTTGCGTGTGATTAAGTACAATATATAACTGTTATCGTAAAATATCGCTAACTAAACTATAAAAAGAGGCGTTTATATAAAATAAATTGGATTGATACTAACTTTTAATTATCACTTTTCTCTTCACTTTTGTTGAATTGACCATTATATAGTCAATAATAGTATGTGCATTGATAGTAAAATATATATTGGAAAACTACAATTGAGCATTATACTAATTCAAATTCATAAAATTTTATACATTTTTCTAAGATTTAATTTCTTTTAAATTTCAGAACAATACTAAAATAATTTTGAATCCAGATAAGTGATAGGTGAATAAATGAATGAACCGAAGCAAATAAAAAACAATTATTTTTGTAAAATATCGTTAATTTAATTTAATTAAAATTTATTTCGATGCTGAAATGTATTACATAATAACCGCTGTTTTATCTATACAAAAATTTATGCCATCTTTGCAATATTATCTGTTGACTTTTTGTAACCAGCAAAAATTTGCTATTACGAGTCGTTTTTTACCGCGTCAGCAATAATTTTCAAACAAAATAAAAAGCAAAATATAAGTCAAAATAAAAATATCAAATACGTAAAAATAACAAGAAATTTTTTTTGCTCAAAATAAATAATTTTTCTCAATGTAAATACAGTTTTTCCATTAGTTTTTAAAATTTCAATAAGATTTCATTCAACCAAATAAGAGTAATAAAGAAATCCTTGCACTTCAGCTAAATTGCTGTACATTTTATAGTATCGTAAAATAATTTTATTGTAAAGTAATAACAAAATTTTATTGAAAAAAACACGCTCTCCAGATGCTCACTTTTAGCGAAAATGAAATTCCTCGCGCTAAGAAAATATGAAGCTTATATTTTATAAATAAACTAAAATTCAATTTCATTCCTTAAGAAAATAATACAAATTTTTAAAACAACTTTTGTTATTTTTTTTCGGTTATAAAACTTGATAAAATGAAAAATTTGATATTTAGAATGAATTCAATGAATCATTTGCAATTATTCCATTTGTACACTAACATTAAATTTCTATTATTTGTTTTCATTTACGACACGTTACGTTTTCAACATATGGCACACATTTTGTTATTACGGCGTGGATGGTAAAATATGTTGCCACCAGTATAAAAGATACCAATTTCCTCTATTTTACGCTGTTTCCTATCTATTACGGTTTATTGTATACAATAACTAAAAAGCTTGTTTTAACTGAGCTAATAAACGAATAGATTGAATTATATATTAATATTGTAAATTTATAATTCATTTTATATAAATTTTTCTATTATACGTTCAAATTCGTCATTTATATAATTAACATCATTTTGAAAATCTTTTATTATACGTCATCAATTTTCATTAATCCATGCTTTCGACTCTTTCTTAGAAAATTCAACTTGACATAAGAATCGATTATTCGAAAACTGATAACTTGTATTCTCTTCTTTTCACTATTCACCTTATATTTTTTTCCTAAATCGTAATAGAAAAGAAAGTGAACTTTATGTACTATATATTGACTGCTATATAGACAAATAAAATAAGAAAAAAAAAAGGTATACATAACATTCCAAAAATTGCGAAGGAGAAAAAAAGTAAAGGAGATGCGAAAGATAGAAGTTATAGTTAAAGAGGCCGTAAAGTCTCATTGGCTTTAATTCGGCAGAATGTGTGTGTTTTTTTGCGAGAGTGAAATATATAGAGAGAGAGAAAAAAAAGAAATGACTATATATAGCGTAGTAGAGCGGTGACTAATCGTTCGCTTGGTTAAAAGAAATAGAAAGACCATTTACCCGTAATTGTCTAACGCACTCCCTTTACTCTAACGTGGTTTTCGTATTAAGCTTTCTCGCATCAAGGGTACGCGAGTGTGTGTGAAGGTATGGATGCGCATGGATATATGTGCGAATGTGTGAATCTGTATGGACGTGCATGGGTATATACGTGTGGGAAAGAAATGGAGAGAAAGAAAGCCAAAGCCTCCGACAATGAAGAATAAGATTAACGCATGAAAAAGGATCAGAGGCAAGGAGAACGAGAGACATTGGAAATGTATACAAAAAAAAGTAAAAATAACAAAAAATAAGAGAAGGACAAAGATAAATAAAGACGAGATGGAGTATCAGTATGAGGAAATAAAAAAAAGGAATAAGAATAGTAGCAATAAAGTTTATAGGGATCAGTGCGGGTGAATTTATTGCTTTGAAAATTCTTGTTATATGCTTTCAAAAAAGTTACGAGACTCTCGCTCCCTTACTCTCTCAAATTTGTATCGTTACACGAGCCTTCGAAAATCCAAACTTAGTCTGTGAAATACGCGGTTTTCTTTCACGGATAAAGCTTAAATTCATGTGTGTATTAAATATCGATTGTTATTGCTTCTTAACAATAAGCTTTGGTATTCCATTGTTTATAAGAATAACAGTTTATATGGTTTTTTCTGCTTTGGATATATCGACTTTACTTAATGCAAGAAAAAGTAATAATAATAAACAAGTATGACAAGGAGATTTATATGCTAAAATTATTCATATCATAACATTATATTTAATTGCATTACAATAACGATTTCCAAATCACTTGAGAAAAAACAAATAAAAACTTCGGAATTAATATATTTTGTGAGTACATTTTTTTTAGATATCAGTTATAATTATAAAATAATTACTTTTCTATCATAAAGTTTATAAAGCAATTTTAATTTGAAAATTTTCCAGTTAATTGAAAATGTTTAGTTCGCAATCAAAGCAAATAATTTCAGTGTAACCAACTGTTACAGTGAAATTTAAATTCAAATTTAACTATTCGATATATTCGCGCTGTACAAACATCAACTTATTTCTCTGTTTTCGTATAACTCGTTCCTTTAGTTCTTTTTTTTTTATCAAGCACAGAAAGCACGATTAAGCTATGTGTTTGGTTAGGCAATGCAAAAAAGGCCACTTCGTTGAAAAAACAAAAGAATGAAAAAAAAAGGAACAAAGGGAAATAGCAAAGTGTATGTTAAATGATAATTTAGAACAATTAAGATATAGCGGTAGATACAAGCACAAAGGCAGAACGAATATGCGGGCGCAAGGAAACTCAAAATAAAAGGATGAAAAAAAAGGCTAAATGAAAGAAAACGACAAAAGGAGTGAAAATGTATTAGAGAAAAGAGTGAACCACAAGTATAACTAAAGCATAAAGGGGAAAACAAAGTAAGACAGACGTATACAACGACATAACAAAGTATCCCAAAAAAGCAAAAAAAAAAAAAAACAAAAGGTAAAAGAGCAGGAAATAAGAAAAGGTAGAGAGCAAAAAACGAGATGAAAACGAAGTGACATTTTGAAGTGACACACGATCTTCATTTAAGAAAGTGTGAGCCGGAGAAAAAACGTAAGCGTTCCGTTACGCTGGTATTGCTTAAAAGGTCGATCCCCTCATAACCATCCCCTTGCTCTCCTTCCCCACACATCTTAGTATGGTCACTGGGGAATTGGATTAGCAGCGTCGACAGAATCACGAATTCGTTTCAATTTTTCTTATTCTTTTCTTCTTCCTTGGTATGGTATGTATAGGAAACTAGCGTATATAGATATATTAATGCAATAAAAATGTATCCCTATAAGTATGTATATACACGAGGCCAAAAAGTCATCCCCAAGGCGACAAGAGACCGACCGACGACAAGCGAATGTGCGACAAACTACCTACAAATTACCCCTCGTGTAAGACGTGCAGGGCTATACTATTACTCCTCGCGACTTCCTTCTTCCTTTTCTTTCTTTTTCTCGTTCTTTTTTTCTGATATACTCTATCCCTCTTCCTTTTTTTCTTTTATAGAAAAAAGGATATAGGACTGAAGCAAGATGAAATGACACGGGGAGGAAAACTTAGTGTTATTATTTCCTTATATCCACATGCGTGTATGGAAGGATACTGAACTGGCTTTCATTTATTTTTATTTCGTTATTATGTGTATACATTTTTATATACAAGCCTCTTGATGCACGAACAGTTCACAAAAAAAGTGTGTAAACAATATATAAAGAGGGTGACTATCAAAGAGAGAAAATGTAATAAATGTTAAGAGAAAATAAATAAATTATTGATCAAAGTTATCTGATATATAATAATACTAAATCTGCCAAGTCTTTTTCGTTTTAAAAAGACTTTATTTATTTTAAAAAAGTGTATAAATAAATTTGATAAAATATTAAGTACACTGCACGATAAAAGTCTCTGAAATATAAAAGCGTTTGTACAAATATTGAAAAAAGAAATTATAACTGAAATTTTTTCTATACCTTTTTTTTAAAAGAACCTATTGATGTATTAAATGGAGCTTTTATGTAATGTCGAATGGCTTTGCAAAAAACTGGTTTATCTGCAAGCTCAATAGTACTTATTCCTTCAACTACTTTGTACTTGTGGTTTTTCAAATATTTTTCCGATATTTCATTTGAGGTGTAGTTGAAAAATGTATTTTGTTGTATAAACAAAATTCATATTAAATAATTCTTTATTGTAAATAATATATATTTCAGTTGCGTATTTAATACGAATCAAATAAACTTTCTGATTGTGTTTACTGTAACGAAGATTTTATTGCTTTTGGTTTAGAACTTTGAAATTTAGGAAGTAGGATCAATTTTTTTTAGTCAATATTTTAAAATAAAAATTGAAAATTCAACAAAATGAGATATAAAAATTTGTTAAATGTAATACATGCATATCCCAACAAAAGTACGATTTTAGAATTAACAAGTAATAGCTAATTTTCCACATATATACTAATTACAAAAGAGATAAGAAAAAAAGAATTAAAAAAATCCAAGAATCAGCATTTTGTTTCTTTCTTCTATTAATTAAATTTTTTTTTTTTTTTTTTTTCATTTTTCATTCCAGTTACGAGAGTACACACTGACAGAGACGTACCACGAAGACGACGTGGAAATGGAATTCGTCAGCAGCGAGAATCTTGGATCAAATAGTGGTAGTGGCTATCCAGTACCAACTCCCCGAGGAATCGATCCAAACCGAGACTTGAACGAAGCTATAGCTGAAGAGCGTAGGGAGATGGATACCCAAAGATACAGGTAATCCTTTCGCAACTATTTTTCTTTTTTTTTTCTTACTTTTTTCTCTTGTTTTTCTTTATCTTTCTTTTTTTTAAACATTTTCTTTTCTTTTTCCTTTTTCTTCATTTTCTTCTTTCTTCTATGCTAGTCTTTTGTGCTTCGATACTCTTTAGTTCTTTTTTTTTTTTGCTTTTCTTAAGATCTCTCGTGAGAGAGTTTCGATAAAGTCTTTTGACTTGGAAAAAGAGAGATCCATGCGGTTATGGAATCCTGAGTTAATAAGAATGTCCGACTGGCTTTATTGGTAAACTGCGTCTGACGGATTTTCTTTGCTTTCTTTTATTTTTTTTTTTTTTTTTTCATTTTTACGATATGTCAAGCTTTTAGCTTTTGAAGATCTATCGTTTATACTGATTTAATTTCCTCTGTTTCTTTATCCTATAAGCAGAAAAGTTGAATGCTTCAATAATTTTGAGTTGGATTATAAATTTTTAAATTATTGAAATTGTTCATATTTATAATAAGAGTTGTAAAATAAAAATTAATTTTTTCAATTTAAAACAAATTAAAATTTTTAAATGAAAAGTAATTGTATAATTATTACCGAAAAAAATAAACATTGTTTTATGTTTAGATTTATAAATAATTTTTTTTATATTTAACGTCGCTGTACTGAGCTGCTAATTAGCGACGAAGGTCGTCAGTATGTTTGTGAATAAAGCACATTGTAATGTACAGTGGTGCTTGTATCATTCGGCTTAAGACCGAGAATCGAACCCGAGCCCTCGGATTACGAATCCATCGCTCTACCGACTGAGCCACTGACGACCTCTGATATATACTAATCGCAAAACATTATATATGCGGTATACTAAATATATACTAAATGAAAATAATGAAGTATCAACAAAACTTTGATTATCCTAACTCCATTTATATTTAATCTTTAATAAAAAGCCTTTTTTATAGACAATCATAAAATCTCTCAACTTATGCATTCCAACGAAGTTTTCAACAGTACTAGTCTGCTGCCGATATGATTCTATTTCTATCTCTCGCTCTTTTTTTTTAGGTATACATCAGAGAAACGTAATTCTCTTCCACTCCCTTCTTGAATGAAAAACTAAAAGAACAGAAACAGGGTAGCCATAAAAAAAAGAGAGATTAATCCACTGTAATGGAAAAAATTCATTAACAAAATGCGGTCCACGGTCTGCGCGCCTTTCTGTAAATAGTAAAAGGGAAAAAAGTGAGAGTAGAGAGATAAAAAAAGAGAGGGAGAAAAAGGAGAAAGAGAAAATAGGGAATAAACAAGCTTGCACGACCGTTCGGTCACGCACCTTTGCTTGTTTCTCATGAATGGACCGATCTACTCTAAAAATATCATGTGTCTGCGTTATCTAGTGGCGAATAGTGCGATATCCATTATAGAGCATTTTGTTTAATGGATGAGCATATTAACTCATTTGTATTACATAAAATTTTTATATATAAAATGAGATATAGCTAGAAAATAATTATAAATAAACTAGAGTATTGATGGAATTGGCCTAAAATTGAATTGAATTTAAAAAAAGTCATAAAATAAAAATTAATTTTAGCTGGCTATTTTTTTGAATACTTGTTTTAGTGATTTGTACCCAATGTTTTTATTTGTTTTTATTTTTGCTTTTATCCAGAGATTTCGTGTAATAAATTCTTCTAAAGTTTGTAGAAACGATCAAACAGAGGAAATAAGGAACAGGATAAAGAACTTTGGTTACTTAAATAAGGGATAAATATATTCTTCAATAAAAGAATTTATTAAGTTATACATATAGTCTGTTGACAATCGATCTCTTGTGCGTGAATGCCTAAGTTAGAACTGCCGGCAATTTGTCAGTTTTTTTTCTTAAGCACCGAACCGAAGTTCACTTTTCCTTGAAAAACCTTACTGGCGAATGTTTCTTAATTTTTTGCGGTTATAATATTGTTGCCTACAAAGACGCTATTTTTTGCTAGCTATTCTCAAAGGATACTGGCCTTCTTTCATCAAATATTATAATCGTATACAAATTATAATCGTATTGCTAATTCTTGTTAGAAATTATATAGATTTGTCGTTAATTTATTTTTAAATCACTCTATCGAACGAGCCACTGACGACTTCATATGTTTCATCTAAAGCACATAAATCAATGATTTATAATCAGACTCATTTTAAACAACCACAAAAATTAAGAGAAATACCAGAAACCAAGAAAAAAATATCTTGTTTTAGAAATTTTAGAATTTTTAAGATTTTTTAAAGCTTGAAATTTAAAGAATTGAAATTCTTGCCAAATCCATTAAACCCGAAGTATCTTTTATATCATGTATCTCTCATAATATTAAAGTTTCAAAGTAATAATACATAGGAATTTTAGCTATAGAAATTACACATATACGATACCCACTTCATTGAACAAACAACTTTAGAAAAGTCTATTCTCCGTGAATATAAAAATGAAGGAGAACAAAGCGTAATATACTCCAAACATGAACTTTTTTATCTGTTCGTATATAAAATTTTTTTTTTTTATTTTTATTTCTATCGACAAATATACAAACCACGTTCTATTAAGTTCTACCTAAATTTCAACATTTTCTTCTTCCAAAGGCTTAGCCTTTTGTAATTTCCCTTTTTTATTCTTATTTCCTTCTTTCTCTTGTCTTTCTCATTTTCATAGAGTACCATTCGTATAGGGAAAAGTTTTTCTTTTCTTTCTGTTATTTTTTTCTAAAAAAAAAAGAAGAAGAGGGGCTTATACGCCCCATTTTCTCGACCTCATTTCTAGACTCGCGCGCGCGAATAGGATCTGAAAAGCTAGTGGAACTCGTTTGGACGTTTGTCGACGGTATACCCCAGAAAATCCTTACAAATGAAGCGATGAGGCGGCAAATGTCGGATGAAATTTCGTTGTCATTTTTTTTTTTTTTTCTCTCTTCCAGGATTTTTCTTCTCCGTTATAATGTGTAATTGTGTTCATTTCTAGGTTGTACAAGGATTTTCTCTAGAAAATGAAAATCTGTATTATAACATAGAAAAATGAGGTACATTATTTTAATGAATTTAAACAAAAAAAATGTATCAAAAATGTTTTTTTTTTTTCGTTGAATATTTAAACAAACATCTTTGTTAAATTAAAAATTTTAATTAAATAAATGAAAATTTTAAAAATATGACACACCGTTTGTTTAGCCAATAAATATATACGTACGTAATAAATGTATCTAATAAATTTAAGTAACATTAAACTAACAACTCATGAAAAATTTAGCAGTAATTAATAACCAAAAGAGAAAAACGAAATTCCATTAAAATATTGTATAATATTTCTCGTTGAAACTTCTTGAAGAAACAAAATCTGTATGAAACAGGATTTCCTCAATCTTAACAACGGTATATACTCCTTGATATATACCTTACAACGTTTGTTTGTATTTCATTTACATGGCAAAGTTTATGTTACAAAAGATGATGAGATAGAGATTTAGACGTCAACGGCGAAACGGTATTATTTGACTCTTTTGAGAATAACATTTCATCTTTTGAGAATGCGATTTCTTTGGAAAAACAAATATCATATCTTCTTTGGATTCAAATTTAACGTATAATATGTTTAGTTTTCGTATTCTTTACATCAGATGAATAATATTTTTGTTTCTCTTAGATTTTCAAAAAAAATTCTTATTTTTCAATAAAAAAAATATTTAAAATAATAATTTAATATAAATTAAACAATAATGATAATTATAAAAAAATTTCAGTTTTTAAAATTTTATTTAACGTCGCTATATTTGTGCTATCATTGCGATGCTGATTAGCGACGGAGGTTTTCAATGTTTTTGTGAACAAAGCATATGTATCATTACATTGATGCTTGTATCAATCGATTGCCGCGAGCGGGATTCGAACTCGAGTTCTCAAGATTATGAATCCATCGCTCTACCGACTGTGCCATTCAAACCTCTGTAATTTTTAGTAGTTCGAAAGAACAAAAGAAATTTTTTAAAATAATTTTTTAGATATTCTTTTGAAAGATACAAATATACGTATCCTATTTCATTAAGTGTAACAACATCTTAGCCTGAATGAAAACTGCATTTCATCATATGTAAACAATAAGAGTACAAAGAAAAATTGAAAAACGCACAGCATAAAATCGAAAAATATTTACCAAAAGCTCTCAAACCCATTTCAACTGTTTCAATAAAAATGCGAATCCTTTTTTTTTCCTCTTTTGACAGCTTACTTACAAACAAAAAAAAAAAGAAGGCTTGGTCGCTACAAGTTTTTCGAACGAACAATATGCTATACAATATTTCTCACCAAATAGCCATGTGTTCGACTTATCGAAATAAAGAGAGAAAGAGAAAAGGAGAAAGACACACTTCTAGTTTCCGTTCGATTGAATCTTCTCCGAGCATTGGAATCTCCCAGAGCTATATCTATGAGAAAAAGTAAGAAAGAAAGAAAAAAATAAAGACAATTTTTCCCTCTGACTATACAACGGTATCTTATTTCTTTTAACGCTTGTTTCGCTCGGACTTGAATTCAGGTCAATTGAGTGCGCATCGACATTTTGCTTGTACGTCGATAAGTTGACTTTTTTCTTCTTTACAAGAAAAAAATTGCTTCCATTTTTTAAAAAATATTCGTCAAGTTTATGCTTGCAAAGAGCAAAACTAACGCAAAATATAGCAAGCAACTCTATAGACTAAACTGGAGTTTAACTACTCTATCTTGGGGTATAACTACCCTTTATATTATTATGATGTCACTCGCCATACTATAACCAAATGGATAGATAGATGTACAACTGCAAACTTTGTTCCTTCACCCTCTCTTTCGTTCTATCATAGAAGTGAGACAGAGAGGGACTTCCATATAATATACGTACTATGTTATATGCTAGAGATATTGATTATACATAGATACAGTCCAATATCTGAGTGAGCATCCATTTGGCAGATACGAATTTAGACACTGTACCATAGCAAATTAATTGAGACCAAAAAGAGAATGAGAAAGAGGAAGAGAGAGAGAGAGAGAGGGAAAGTTTGAGATCAACATTGTTAACCTTTTAAAGAGACGGAGAAGGAGATATATGGAAGCCTTTAGGATGAAATATCAAAATAGAATGTTACAGTGACTTATAAAGTGTGTTGCCGTAATAAAGTTTCTAAATATAGGGCATGTAATGGAGAGTTGGTTAGAACGTTATTGATGTTGTAACGTTGTAATGCTTTTTCGCTTGTGGCTTTGACCCCGCACACTAAATGTAATTTTATGGTTTTTCGCGAATTTACGATAATTATCTTGCGATTTTTCCAATTTCGTTTGATAAACGAACAATACGGTTAAATTTTCAAATAAATTTTTTATATTAATAATCATACAAAAGTTTACTTTTAAAGAATACATTTAAATCTAAATTTCAATTACACAGCATTCTATTTTAATGTTTTTTAATTTAAATTTCAATGCAATTCAAATAATTTAATGAAATAAAATGACAATTATATATTTTGTTATACGGAAATTATATTAGAAGCAATATTGACATAACGTGTTAGCTTTATAATGTGGAAATCATAATAAAATGTTAATTTACGATATTTAGCGCAAATGATATCCCGATATAATTTAATTAATTTCAAATGTCAAAAAGTATAATTAAAAAAAAAAATACGTGATTTCAAAGTTGAGCTAAATTAAATGAAAACATTGACAATCCAATATTGAAATAATAATAATTAAATAAATATTATTATAATTTTTAAATAAATATTTCGTTAAAACCGAAAATTTATGTTTTAATTAAAACCAATGTTAATATTCTGAAGAAAAATTTATGTATTTACAAAAGTAAATATACGTTATACCTTGTAAATACATAAATTTTTCTGCAAAATATTAACATCGATTTTTCCAAAAAAAATGAAAAAGTAAAGCTATAGTTTTTGTGTAAAGAACAATGCTCACCAGCAATAAATCTACGTATACAACATCGCAGTATATAAATCTATAGTATCGGAAGCTAACATAGTTTCATTTACGATTTCGATCTAGATAAATATGGTTTGTTACGCTCATTCGATTTCGAGAAATTCTCTCTCTCTCTCTCTCTAGCTATCCTAACGCCATTACTTTTGGTAACCTCCATTACAATTGTACCAAAATGCCGTTTTGCGCTCGCTAACTGATATCCCATTTTCAAGAAACAGGCTTTTTCAATACGATTGCCTTTTTTTTCTATTCTTCTTTATTTTATTTTCTATCGAGCTGATTTCACGACAGGGAATTTTGCCTTATTGTTGAGAGAATAGCATCCGTTTATATATATATATATATATTGTAAAATAGAAGACAACGTGAAAGCGATAACAAGCAATAACGTTTCATACAAACTGTTACAGATTGGAAAAGCAATAAAAAAAAACGGATTATATTGTGATTTGTAAATTCGAATATACATAAAAAGTTAATGATGTATCATAAATTTTAATGCTTATGTCATCTCATTATTTATTTACGAGCTTCATGTTTTTCCAGGGGTACGAATAATTTTAATTTAATTACTGTCGAAATAAAACACTGAATACAAATTTTTTTAACATTTAAATTTCTTTATTAAAATAACGTTTTAGCCAAAAAATAAAATAAATTAATATATAAAAATTTTATGATGTGGAATATGATCTTAAATACACAGAAAACGAAATATTTTAAATTTCAAGTATCGTTTTTTATTTTTGTATAAATGACGTCATCTCTGAAGCTGGATAAATAATAATTAAATTTGATTGAAATTATATATCAGATAAATGTTTGATATGATCTGAACTAAAAAAAAAAAAAATTAATGAGCTTCAGCTAATGACTTCGTTAAAATTTAATAAGTTTTGAAACAATAAAATAAAAAATGTACCCATCAACCAATTTAATTAAATCATTAAAGTATTTAATAGTCATTTATTTTTATCTCTTAGGTATTATCCATTGTATGGAAATCGCAAAATTACGCTTGAATTAAATATTTGACGTTTATCGACGTAAAATAAAATACATGATTTGAGGTCGTTAGTGGCTTACTTGGTAGAGCGAGAGATTTGAAACCTCGAGATTCTGAGTTCGAATCCCGCTCCTCGCGGCCGATTGATGCAAGCACCACTGTACACTACATGTGCTTTGTTAGCAATCTAACTAAAAACCTTCGTCGGTAATTAGCATCGCAATG
The DNA here is from genome assembly GCA_017163975.1 of Anastatus disparis. Taxonomy (NCBI): domain Eukaryota; kingdom Metazoa; phylum Arthropoda; class Insecta; order Hymenoptera; family Eupelmidae; genus Anastatus; species Anastatus disparis. The sequence continues at coordinate 3,218,687 of JAFFSR010000227.1, forward strand.
ATAGCATACATACAGCGACGTTAAATAAAATTAAAAAAAAAAGGATCAATTCGAAATTTGCCTGTATTTTCATTCAATTTTTTTTTACTTATGACAATAATACTAGTGTTAAAGAAATAAAAATCAATACTACTATTATTTTCAATTTTTATTTCTTTGCCACTTTAATAAAGTAAATAGTCATTTATAATTTTTTTCATTCTGATTTTTCTGACTCACACAGAATTTAATTTGTCATTTATAAATTATTATAACGAACTCAGCAATCGGATGAAAGAAATGTAAAATTTTAATTATTTTTATAATATGTAATTCATACTAAAATTATTAATGCTGCTTCAAAGACATACCTTTATTAGGTAAAAGAATTAAATAAAAAAACTATGATTATTCTCAAAATTCTCACACATTTTATTAAAATAGTATTTTTTACGAGAATAAAACAATTTATCAAATCAAGAATGTGCTTTGTTCACAAATACACTAAAAACCTCCATCGCTAATTAGCATCAAAATGATAGCTTAATATAAATAAAATTTAAAAAAAGAACGAATGATTTTATCGGAAATAAATATTTTTTTTTAAATTGTAAACCAGAATGTAGTATTTTTCTAAATGATAATAAATTATTAGTAGAACAATGGAATCATCTGTTACTACAACAGTAAAAGTCAATTAAACAACTTTGTTCAATTAATTTTTAACTCTCTATCCGAATGAGCAATTGAAATGGAATTGTTCCCCCTTTAACGTTTTTTTTTTGTTTGTTCTCTTTAAACCCACGCATATATAACACTTTGAACAACAACAAAAAAAATTCAATACCATGCACACATTCACGCGGAAACTATTCTATTAAACATTTTTTTTTTTTTTGCTTTATTTCTTTTTTTTCTACTCATAAATTCAAACAACTTAATTGTTAGCACCAGTGCGTTAAGCTCCGTTCTACGCTGTACTTTGTAATTGTGCAATTGACGATGTCGATGAGACAAGCTGATGAGCATTGCATTCCTCAGTCCCGAGTACGTAACGAATAATTTATCCTGATGAAGAGCAGCTAAGCCCGCATGGAATTTCTAGAAAAAGACTTAAACTTGGGCTATGCTTAACTTATCGTTGGCGGATCAAGTCAAATGGCTCATTACATTTTATTCTACAGATGTTTTTATTCCTTTTTTTGTGTATTTAATCTTTATCACGTGCCGTTTGTCTTCTTGGAATACACTGTTTTTATGCCGAGGTTTTACATTGTTTATTAAATGCATTTTTTAATATTTATAATATTTTACATTTTCTTTATAAAATAGAAGGTAAATTTTTAAAATATAAATAAAGTCAACTGCAAGGCGATTATTTTTAGTATAAATAAAGTAATTTTCAAATAGTTGCCGATAAAAATTTAATAAATAATACATAGAGAATATATTTATTAATAAACAATGTATTCAAAATTGAATAAGAAGCACCTGCTTCAACAATTTTTCGGATGAGAAAATTTCAACCTTAACATAAATTTAAAATTTTGAATTTTTATCCAGTATTTTTTCAATTTAAAAATATAACGACAACCACAAATAGAATAAAACCTCGACTGAAAACAATATTATTTTTTATTTTTTCGAAAAATTGCATTGTGACATCCGCGTGAAAAAGTGCATCAGTGAAAAAAAGCCTGTATTTTTCAAATTCAATATTATTTTTCCCACTTTATCTTGTGCAGTTTCGTTCTGATTTCGATAAACGTGCGCCATTTATATGTATAATGTATGTATTCTTTTTTCGGCAACATTATTGAGAGTAACGCTGTGTAGTTGCCAGCAAAGCAAAACGACCACAGAGTTTTATATATATATATATAAACATACAAGCGAAACGAGTGTATTATAAAGAGAGAGAAAGAGAAATTGGAAAAGCTATGCATAAATTGTCGCGGTTTACAAGTATATTCCCGTGATTGCTTGTATTTTCAACGGAATTCAGGCCAAACCAAATACTTGTATACCTTCATTTCTCAAAAATTTTATTTTTTGAATTTTTTATATTTTACTTTTATTTGTGTCAGATGAAAATAAAAGGAAAAATAAAAAAGAAAAATACGAGATACAAATCTTTAATATACTGATGGACTTTTAGATTTGTAAGTTCGTATGATATTTAGTTTGCCGATAACAGATATTGAACTTTATAATATAAATTGGAAAATTACAATTTCGTGCTTAGCTATAAAACGAATATGATTTATGGTTTATGGGGCTAAAGCCATTTATACAAATAAATTTATTTTAAAACGTCATTTAGGTATGATTTATGGTTTATACTATAAATTGATAATTAAATTCAATTAATATGTAACTACAATTTAGCTGAAATCAACGAGTTTCAATGATAAATTTATGCGTTCGTTTATTTTCTAATAGCCAATATTATTGTAAAGAAGAAAGTATTTTACGTTATAAAATCTGACGGAGAGAAAAGTCAAGTAAAAATGACAAAAAATTACCATGCTTTATGATAAAATCAGCTAGAAATATTGTAAAAATTCCTACGACCTATAGAAAATTTATAATATTTCTAAAAAATTGTTACCAACAAATTTTCATTCATAAAAAGTACAGTAGACTCTCGATACAAGGGTATCGACGGGGCTGTAGGAGAGGAAATTTCTTGGAAATTCTCTTATAGGAAGAGTCCCCAACACGTTCGAGTTAAGAGATATAGCTCCGCCCACTGTCTCGTAGTGTAAGCTTAATTTAACGTGCGTGTATACGAAGTAGACGCAGTAGCCACGCCTACTGATGCGTGTGGAATAGACTAGGGTTTTTTTGTTTAGCCATGTCTTATTCTATTGCTATACTGTGTCTCTCTCACTTACATAGTTGGTGGGGGAACTGACATACTTAGACTCGTTGGAGAAACAGCTCGGATTCCCTTATATCGCGATCCCTTGTATCGAGAGTCCACTGTAGTCGGTAGAATCTTTGCGATAAAGAATTGGAAATTTTAGTTGATTTTAATCTCCGTGTACAAATCTTTATAAATTTACATAAAAGAGCAATATTATATTATAAGTTACTATTTGTAATTTTTTTTTTCAATTAAAAAAGAAAAAGCTTATTATGTAAACAAAAAGTATAATTATGTATAATAAAAAACTACCTATTTCGTTTCCTGTAAATTTCAATGATAAACAGAAAAGTCCATTCACTTCTCAAAAATTATGAATCATAAAATTAAAATTATTAAAAATTTAAACATGTTTTACCGCATGAAAAAAAAATTGAAAAACATTTACAACTATAGTACCAGAAATATTCAGAAGTTAGCACCGTGTATCACATATATATTTTCATTCATTCAATGTGTTTGAAAATCTCTTTTTTGCTCAACGTATATTCTCACCGCTTTGAAAATGGTTATCGACATTTTCTATTCTTTCTCTCTCTTTACACACGCACATATATGAGTAAATCCACAGAAATGTGCATATATTATACATCGACGGTATGTTTCAGCAACTTATAAAAATATTCGATTGGTTTAGAATGTTTTTTCTAAAAACATATGTTTAAAACTTTGTCTTGATTGAGTAATTTTTTTATCAAGTATTATATTAAAAATCCAAGAAAATTATGAAAATGATCTAAAAATAGAATGTTGCTGTAGATTTCTGTTTATAAAGTCAATATATTTTTATTAGATTTCTTTTTAATTGATTTTAATTTAACAACAAAACAGTTAGAAATTTTAGCAGTTGTTTTAAAAAAATCGTAACTCAGCCAAAATCGGAAAAGGTCCGAAAATATATCAGCAAATAACTAAAAGTAATTAAACGGTAACTTGAGTTACTGTTTATTTATCGCCTTTTATACCTGATTTTTAGTTATTAATTATTTAATGACTATTATACCTGACTTTTTACTTTGTAAAAGTACTGAGAAGGCGTCCTTATTTCCAAGTATAATAACTTTAACTTAATTACGGTTTTCTTAATCTGTAGAAAGTTTAAATAAAGAAAGTATTAGGCAGAGAAAAGAATTATAAGCTTGGAATGCAACTATCAGATCGGTTAGAATGGTTATATTATTTTTCGTCCCATGGAACCAGGAATTGTTTCCTAAATTATAAAAATACCATTAAAACTATATGAAGCCAGTTGTATGAAAGAGAAGATTTATAAATACCTATAGAATTTTAAGTTTATCGGAAATAAAAAATTTTTATCTTATAAAAAATAATAGAATTCTTATAAGAGATAACTTCCAGGCCTTAATAAAAATATTTCATCGATTACTTTATAATCACAAAAATTTATTTAAGAGACATAAAAATTATTTGTATTGTATTTAATTATTGTACTTTTTTTCAACGGGGCAGGAACAAGTTTTATTTTCGAAATTGATTAATTTTTATGTAAGATTTAAATATTATTTATGGACCATTGAAAATCATGTTGGTGCATTAATGTATATCTAATTTTATTTTTAAATACACTAATTTTTATGAAACTGTATATACATTTTACTTACATACAATTAAAAATAAAATTCTTCTAAAATACTTTTTCTTAAGCATTTGTACTCAAATTTTAGGTACAAACGCATTGTTTCATATCGTAAACAACCGATTTCATATCAAAGTATGTTTTTTTTTATGAAAAGGTACATAAATCAACTTTTATTTAAAAAATACTAAATTTTATTTACATATTCATTATAAGTGCATTAAATTTAATTGCATTTTTAACAATCATAGTTTATGTTTAATTTATTGATTTTACAGAAAAATCGAGTTTAAAAATTAAAACAGATTTATATACAATTTTAAAAAGGGGATTGTATTTTTTTAAAAATAATATTAGAAATAAATAAGTAAATAATGAATAATTTTTATTAATTAGAAATTTAATATTTTTTAGTTACATACATGAAATAAAATTTTTTGGTAACTTTTATTAATCTATTATTAATAAAATGCCAATATTTTTACTATTTTTATTTCTAATATTTTATATAGTATTGATAGTGCTTCAGTATACACATCAATTACATTTAAAAAATAATATAATATGAATTCATTTTAATAAATAATAAAAACTTGGCTTGATCTTAACCAGTACATAAAATATTTCTTTATTGCCTTAGTAAACTTGGTTACATTTTTTTATTTATTAGCTTTCTCCCAAGCTGGACTATTACTTTGTTCTTTTATGCCTTTTTTTGTATAATTTTTTTTAATGAGATCCCGTAATGACTGAAAAAATATATTTAAATATATTTTTTATTGAATTAAGCTGTTCTGCAACCTTCAAAAAAAGTATACCAAATATTATTATTTCATTCTCTGATAATTGTCGAGCAAACTCTTATTGGAGAACGCCCATTATTTTAATTTTCATTCATTACGCACGAATTATAAATCCCCATAACAGAAGAAAAAAGCTTTATTCTATCTATTGAAGTTGTACTTTCCAAAATTAATTTAATATCCTCTACATCTTCAGTCACAAATAAAAAAAGCAATAAACTATCACTACTAATGTTATCTATAACATATTTTTTAAATCTTTCAGGACTTAGCTTCCAAAATGTTGTAAATAAATTTCGATAATTATAATATTCGAAGCCTTTGTTTACCCTAACAACAATAGTATTCAATAAAATTCTAAAATTGTATTCACTAAGATAAGGCCATGCATGCTGTACTACCTCGATAAAAACATTTTGCAAAGGCCAGTTCAAAAGGAAATCTAGTACACAAAAGGCATTATGTTGCAGTATTAACATTCGTTGATGTTTATCCATCTGCAAAAGTAAAAAATAAAAAACATCTATATATTCTCTATAATTTTTACTTAGTGAAAAATCATAATCAATATCACTAAAATTGCCAAAATCGTTTACGACATTTTTAGCTGATCTTAATAAAGACTTTCTTTTTTCTTTCAAAGAAAGCTTATTGAAAAAATACTCAGTTGCAGATTTATTACCAGCATATACTGCATTTTCGAATGCACGTTGATAACTGGTACTATTTGGATAGCACTTACTTGGACGATAAAAATAAGGAAAACCTTTGATCCCTTTATCATTACTCCAATAAACTACTAATGGTTGGTCCTCCATTTCATCAGGATTCTCAAAATGGTTTTTGAGATTGATATTCGACTGCATTTTATACCACAAAACTGAGAGGTCTAATTCAGAACAGTAAACATATGCTAATTGATAACGTATATTGGCATCAATACTATCATCTCGAATTAGTATTTCAGCGGTTCTTTTTCGATCTATCTTTCCGAGTTGTGTCCAATAAAGCTGATTTAAATTACTTGTAATAGGTCTCTTAGATATACATTTTAGGTGAAACATTAACCATCTCATCAGTTCAATACCTATTGACTCAATAAAAGGTATTATTTTCTCCTTCACTGTCAGTGGTAATGGAAGCATTTCTCCTTTTTTTATTACTTTTCTTTTTACATTTGTCCATGAATGATAATTAAAAGAAAACTTTGAATCTGGTTTCATCACATTTTTAATTTCTTCAGATTGAACCCACAATCTAATAGCTATTTTTACAAGAATCATATGCTCAAGAGTAGGTATTAAATTAAAATGCATCTTCTGTAAAATTATTAGAATGCTTGATATTATTATTTACTACTATAAATATCAAAGTAAAAATTGTATAATATTTGCAGTAATAATACAAATAGTTTTAGATAAACTAGAGAAATCAAATCCGTAAATATTGCACTGTAAAGTTGTCGATATGAAAATAAAGATTCTTAGTTTCTTTAGTCCCAGTTTAATCTGATTTCAAAAGATTGATATAGTGTGCCTAATTACTGCTTTCCTCTTAGGATGTGGAAGAACTAACAAGAAAGGAATTGTTAAATTAGTAATGGTATGTATAAATCTTTCACCAGTAACTACCATTACACTTGCGTACTGCGCTACGGTCGGTTTTGTACTAAATTTCTCCAAAAAAGTGACGTTGCTCTTTCACTAAAGCGTATTGAGATTGAAAATGGACAGATAGTGGGGGAAAAATGGCATCGACGAGAGTCGAACAATAGTAATTACATTCGACTTTCGTCGGCACCATGTTTGCCATGGTTGCTAAAATAACATTGCATGGTTCCTCTGATGATATTACTGAAAAGCTACTTGCATATAGAGCCATGTTGTTTTAGCATGGGAACCGAGTTGAACTTGCTTATTTTTTTTTTCAGTGTACGGTAACTATCAGTTTGACGCCTGCAGCTCTTACAGTATCCACACAGGTAGCTCCCCCATAGGGTGAATCAAACGAACTTTCGTAGGGATTAAAAGAATTACAGTAATTCTTTTTACTAACTTAGATTGAAAATTCCAAAAACATATAGACTCCGGTCGAGATGCATTTGCCCCCCCTCCCCCTCGTCTAAAATCGTCTTCTCTAAAGTGCATAAATGAGTAAATCCACAGAAATGTGCATATATTATACATCGACGGTATGTTTCAGCAACTTATAAAAATATTCGATTAGTTTAGAATGTTTTTTCTAAAAACATATGTTTAAAACTTTGTCTTGATTGAGTAATTTTTTTATCAAGTATTATATTAAAAATCCAAGAAAATTATGAAAATGATCTAAAAATAGAATGTTGCTGTAGATTTCTGTTTATAAAGTCAATATATTTTTATTAGATTTCTTTTTAATTGATTTTAATTTAACAACAAAACAGTTAGAAATTTTAGCAGTTGTTTTAAAAAAATCGTAACTCAGCCAAAATCGGAAAAGGTCCGAAAATACATCAGCAAATAACTAAGTAATTAGACGGTAACTTATTGAGTTACCGTTTATTTATCGACTTTTATACCTGATTTTTAGTTATTAATTATTTAATGACTATCATACCTGACCTTTTACTTTGTAAAAGCACTGTGAAGGCGTCCTTATTTCCAAGTATAATAACTTTAACTTAATTACGGTTTTCTTAATCTGTAGAAAGTTTAAATAAAGAAAATATTAGGCAGAGAAAAGAATTAGAAGCTTGAACTGCAACTATCAGATCGGTTAGGATGGTTATATTATTTTTTATCCCATGGAATCGGGAATTGTTTCCTAAATTATAAAAATACCATTAAAACTATATGAAGCTAGTTGCATGAAAGAGGTGATTTATAAATACCTGTAGAATTTTAAGTTTGTCGGAAATAAACAATTTTTATCTTATAAAAAATTATAGGATTCTTATAAGAGATAACTTCCAGGCTTTAATAAAAATATTTTATCGATTACTTTATAATCATAAAAATTTATTTAAGAGACATAAAAATTATTTGTATGGTATTTAATTATTGTATTTCTTTTTAATGGGGAAGGAACAAGTTATATTTTTGAAATGGATTAATTTTTATGAAAGAATTAAATTTTATTTATGAACCATTGAAAATCATGTTGGTGCATTCATGTATATCTAATTTTATTTTTAAATACACTAATTTTTATGAAACTGTATACACATTTTACTTACATATTAAATATAAAGTTCTTCTAAAATGCTTTTTCTTAAGCATTTGTACGCTATGAAAAGGTACATAAATCAACTTTTAGTTGAAAAAATATTAAATTTTATTTACATGTTCATTATAAGTGCATTAAATTTAACTGCATTTTTAACAATCATAGTTTATGTTTAATTTGTTGATTTTACAAAAAAATCGAGTTTAAAAATAAAAACAGATTTATATACAATTTTAAAAAGGGGATTGTATTTTTTTGCTAATAATATTAGAAATAAATAAGTGAATAATGAATAATTTTTATTAATTAGAAATTTAATATTCTTTAGTTACAGACATCAAATAAAATTTTTTGGTAACTTTTATTAATCTATTATTAATAAAATGCCAATATTTATATTATTTTTATTTCTAATATTTTATATAGTATTGATAGTGCTTCAGTATACACGTCAATTACATTTGAAAATTAATATAATATGAATTCACACTAATAAATAATAAGAACTTGGCTTGATCTTACCAGTATATAAAATATTTCTTTATTGCCTTACTAAACTTGGTTACATTTTTTTATTTATTAGCTTTCTCCCAAGCTGGACAATTACTTTGTTCTTTTATTCCTTTTTTGTATAATTTTTTTAATAAGATCACGTAACAACTGAAAAAATATATTTAAATATATTTTTCATTGAATTAAGCTGTTCTGCAGCCTACAAAAAGAATATACCAAATATTATTATTTCATTCTCTGGTAATGTCCATTAGTTAAATGAGAATTTCTGAAGAACGCCAATAATTGTAATTTTCTTTCATCATGTAGTAAATAAAAATGCCCACACCAGAAGAAAGAAGCTTTTTTCTATCTAATGAAGTTGTATTTTCCAAAATTAATTTAATATTCTCTACATCTTTAGTCTCAACTAAATAAGGCAATAATTTATTATTACTAATGTTATCTATAACATATTTTTTAAATCTTTCAGGGCTTAGCTTCCAAAATGTTGTAAATAAATTTTGATAATCATAATATTCAAAGCCTTTCTTAACCCAAACAATAATAGTATTCAATAAAATTTGAAAATTGTATTCACTAAGATAAGGCCATGCATACTGTACTGACTCGATAAAAACATTTTGCAAAGGCCAGTTCAAAAGGAAATCTAGTACACAAAAGGCATTATGTTGCAGTATTAAGATTCGTTGATGTTTATCCATCTGCAAAAGTAAAAAATAAAAAACATCTATATATTCTCTATAATTTTTACTTAGTGAAAAATCATCATCAATATCACTAAAATTGCCAAAATCCTTTGCGACATTTTTAGCTGATCTTAATAAAGACTTTCTTTTTTCTTCCAAAGAAAGCTTTTTGAAAAAATACTCGGTCGCAGATTTATTACCAGCATATACTGCATTTTCGAATGCACGTTGATAACTGGTACTATTTGGATAACACTTACTTGGACGGTACAAATAAGGAAAACCTTTGATCCCTTTATCATTACTCCAATAAACTACTAATGGTTGGTCCTCCATTTCATCAGGATTCTCAAAATGGTTTTTGAGATTGATATTCGACTGCATCTTATACCACAAAACTGAGAGGTCTAATTCAGAACAGTAAACATTGTAACGTTTTACTTTCTCGCTGGCCAGGACTCGTTAAATATGAGATATATATATAGATATAATATAAGTAAAGAAATAAATTAATTATTATATATATGGTAATAAATGAGGGCGAGGGGAGAGAAAGAAAAGGTTGCCTCCTGTTGCCAGATGCTTCAGTGAGTAACCAGGATTCGCGGCAGGAGGGGTTCAGGACGGGCGGCGGAAGATAAGGAAAATAAAAGGGTTTGACACCGTATGGTTATGCTGTTGAGCACCGAAGCTTTATTTTAGCATTTGATACTCAAATAATATAACGACGCTTTACAAAATGATAATAATAAAATAAATGACTCGATATAAAACTAATAATGAAAATAACTAAGGAGGTAAATTAATTTAATTAAATAATTTATTTTTGAGTTTTTAAATAAATAATTAACTTTAAATTTAACAAAGAAATAATTAGTGTTCTCTTAAACGAAATTAATTAACTTCAAAATAAAAAGAAATAAACTTGGCTTTGGTTTGATAAATGAAATAAATTATTCTCTACTTTATCGACTGGCGGTAAATTATCGATTGGTTCGTTGGCCACATCGGCCCGGGCGGTCAATTAGTCGGTGACGACTTCTGCCTGTAACAGCCGAAAGGGAGAAAAGAATATCGTTAATATAAATGTAATTTTTAATTACTAAGTTTCTCAATAGAGGTCGTTAGTTCACATCTTAATAGAGGCCGGCACTCTTTATCTTAATTATTATACTTATAAACTATGGATTAACAAAGATAAAACGATGGGTGGACGACACCCTTAATGCTATTAGCTATAGGAATGAACGAGTATAATCAATTATATAGACGCATGCAAAGTCTATATAATTACGGAACGAAATAAGGTTCGTTAAAAAATGGCGGTATTGAAAGTGTTATCCAATTTTGGGTGGACGACACCCTTAAATTAAATGCGGCGGTAATGCGGCGGGTGGAAGCGTATAAGTGGGTGGCTCAATTGCACTTAACCTAGGCCAGAGAGCACTCTAAGCTAAGATTAAATACAACTTAACTTACTACTAATGATTAAATACATTAGAGTAAGCGAGAAGTCAAACCTCTCTTATGTAGAGTGGGAGCTTTACATAAGCGAGATTATCGCCGAGTCTACTCTCTCTCTCTCTAGGCCAGAGAGCACTCTAGGCTAAGAGAGGGGAGAGAGCACGGTCCACTGTGCTTCGTCTCTCTGCTGAGCCTGTGGTCTTTATATGCTACCGAGCTCGCTGTTCCTCATACGGGAGCGGCTTTGGCCGACGCTATCTAGCGGCTGAGCCTGCTACTCTTCCCCGCGGGAGATTTGAACTGTGCTTGATGCATGATTATGTATAATCGTTGCAACATAAGCTAATTGATAACGTATATTAGCATCAATACTATCATCTTGAATTAGTATCTCAGCGGTTCTTTTTCGATCTATCTTTCCGAGTTGTGTCCAATAAAGCTGATTTAAATTTCTTGTAATAAGTTTATTAGATATATACTTTAGGTGAAACATTAACCATCTCATCAATTCAATACCTATTGACTCAATAAAAGGTATTATTTTCTTCTTCATTTTCAGTGGCAATGGAAGCATTTCTACTTTTTTTATTATTTTTCTTTTTACATTTGTCCATGACTTATAGCTAAAAGAAAACTTAGAATCTGATTTCATCACATTTTGTATTTCTTTAGATTGAATCCACAATCTAATAGCTATTTTTACAAGAATCATATGCTCAAGAGTTGGTATTAAATTAAAATGCATCTTCTGTAAAATTATTAGAATGTTTGATATTATTATTTACTACTATAAAAATCGAAGTAAAAATTGTATAATATTTTCAGTAATAATACAAATAGTTTTAGATAAACTAGAGAAATCAAATCCGTAAATATTGCACTGTAAAGTTGTTGATGTGAAAATAAAGATTCTTAGTTTCTTTGGTCCCAGTTTAATCTGATTTCAAAAGATTGATAAAGTGTGCCTAATTACTGCTTTCCTCTTAGGATGTGGAAGAACTAACAAGAAATGAATTGTTAAATTAGTAATGGTATGTATAAATCTTTCACCAGTAACTACCATTAAACTTGCGTACTGGGCTACGGTCGGTGTTGTACTAAATTTCTCCAAAAAACTGACGTTGCTCTTTCACTAAAGCGTATTGAGATTTAAAATGGACAGTGGGGGAAAAATGGCGCCGAAGAAAGTCGAATTCCATTACTAAAGTTCAGCTCTCGTCGATGCCATTTTTCCCCAACTATCTGTCCATTTTAAATCCCAATATGGTAACTATCAGTTTGACGCCTGCAGCTCCTACAGTATCCACGCAGGTAGCTCCCCCATAGGGTGAATTAAACGAACTGTAATTCTTTTTATTAACTTAGATTGAAAATTCCGAAAACATATACACTTCGGTCAAGATGCTTTTACCCCTCCCCTTTCTCGTCTAAAATCGGCTTCTCTAAAAAGGTTTAATACTTTTGAAATAAATTATCGTAGCTTGAAAATTCTAACGGTATTACGAAGGATAGGTAAAAACCTTTCAAAAGTACTACTGTAAACTTTGTAGTCTGTTAAAAATCCTATTTTTTAATTTTTTGAGAAATTCTTATATTTAATTAAAATTGTATGATTAAATAATTGTGATAAATTTATTATAAATGAATTATGCGAGTGTTTTTGTACTTCAATAACATATATCTACTAACAAAAAAATTTGGGAAATGTGCTTTAAAAAAAATTTTAGTCTTTTTTCTGGAAAGTACCTATACCCGTGGATTTACTCATATATGTGATAAAAGTATATGGGTGTATTCGTGGGCCAAACGAAAATTCGAGTATCCGATATTGCTGGATAGGAAATTTAGCACCCGAAGGCTTTTGCCCTTTCCCTCTCTCTTTCTCATCGATGAATACAATTCTATCGTGAAATTCAATACGACTGACAAAAAAAAATGAGAAAGAGAGAAAGAGAAAGAAGGAAAGGAAAAGACCGGGAAATTAATTTTTTATTTTGTGATTCCATTATGGAATGTTTTATTTTACTGTACAGTTAGTCAGCGATATATATTTCATTCTTCATTTCATTGCTGAATATTTTTTCAATGCTTTTCAGTTATTTTATTTTTTTTAATTAAAATCTTTTTTTCATTATCGTTTAACCAATAAGATATAAAATCCATGGAATTTTTATTATATTGCGCGCAATAAATTTCTTTATATTAAATAATATATTATTGTTGTTGAATCGTGAAAAATTTAATATCATTTATTTATATATATGTTTTTAATGTATATTGATTTTTTAAAATTTTACAATCACTTTTAGGAAAATTTAATAAATTTCTATTTGCTTTAATCGATACATTCATCAATTTTTAGTATAAATAATCTCATATTGAAAGATTTTATCAGATATTTGTTTTCTAAAATTAAATAAATAAGAGAATAAATAATAAATAAATAAAACATGAAAAAAAAACTAAACCAAAAAAATCATTCAAACGATTGTTGATTAAAAAAAAATTTAAATTAATAAAAAATACTCAATAAAAAGGACAAATATATTACTATTTTTATTTGATTTTATTTTTTAACTGACAACCACCGGTAAGTACTATCCTTTACACATTTACTCTCATCATTTGTACGTTCATTAGAATCAATGATCACATTGCTGGCAAGTTACTGAACTGTTAGAATTGTTTGAAATGTTTCGATCAAACATTATAATTATACGTTCTCACATTGCTCAAAGCTTTGTTTAAACAATATTTGTAATCGAATTTTCTGGTCATAGATCAGTTATCCTCATTGATTTTTTAATTCATGTAAATAACGACAGTAGCATTACTAAAAGTAGTGATGTTTATTTTAAAAATTAACGTTTATGTAAGTGTTTATGCGTATTTATGCATGTGAGCTTGCATGTAATTATTTTTGATTTTGTTCTTGAGGACGGCAGTGGCTCAGTCGGTAGAGCATTGGATTCATAATCTCGAGGATCCGAGTTCGAATCCTGCTCTCTGCGGCCGATTGATATAAGTACCACTGTATAACGATACATGTGCTTTGTTCACAAACACACTGACGATCTCCGTTGCTAATTAAAATCGTGATGATAGCATAAATATAGCAACGACAAATAAAACGAAAAAAAATCAATTTTCTTCTATAATAAGCAAGGTGATTAGTTTTTACATGACATCAACATTATGATTTAAAAATTTTTTTGTCAATTTTCTTTCAATTTAGAAATATTTTTTTATAATTCTATTCAAAAGCGATTGCAAGAATTTTATAAATAGTTGTTATGTCATCGTTCTTTTAATGTAAAAAGAAGAGTATCTTGAGTCAATGAAATTCTAATGGATCATTAGGGTCAATAAGTACTTTATCTCGTTAAATGCTCAAGCTTTTATATGCAGTAGTTTCCGAGAAAATATGATTTTACTTTAAAAAAAGTTAATCTTCTTACCTATAAGATGACTTGATTAAGATAAAAAGAATTGATATAATTTTTAAAATTAAAAAGTTAATCTGATATTCTTTGATTTATTTTTATTTTATTTTATTATTTATAAAATTTAATTTTTTCATTTCGGTTTCAATTAATTTTTATCAATTCATCTACACATTATTGTATGAATTGTTTCAAAGGTATGTAATTTTATTTATAAAAATTTATATCTATATTTTTATTGCATAATATTTTTTATATTATCTTTTTTAATTAAAATTTAAATAATATAATTATTATTTTTATCTTTATAAAATTTTAATTAGATTTTTTTTTAAATTGAATAAGTAAATACAGTATCTAATAATATGATCAATCGATTTTTTTATTAATAATTCAAAGAACTTGCTTAGAAAAATAAATTACGATGATGAATTTCTTTAATTTTTCGGCTTTTCAGTAAATATTTTTTTAGTATAATTAACGTAAATAATTCTTATAAAATATTTGATGCAGTTTTAGAGAAGTTAAAAAGTTGTAACTCCTAACTAAGAGAGAATATTCCATTTGGATCTCAGATTTTCTTTTAACTTTAGAATATATAAAAAACACGTCCCTTCGGTCCGACTTTCAAGGTTTGTACTAATATTATTTCAAAATTGGGATCGTTTGAAAAAAAAAAAATGTTCTAAAAAGCTTTAAAAGTTATGAAGAAATAAAAATTGAAATATGAGTTTAAATGAAATGCAGTAAAATATATTATGCATACAGATCGTCAGTGGCTCACTCGGTAGAGCGATATGGATTCATAATCTCGAGGTCCTGAGTTCGAATCCCGCTCTCGGCGGCCGAGTGATGCAAGCACCAATTTACGTTACATGTGCTTTGTTCACAAACACATTGACGATCTTTGTCGCTAATTAGCATCTCAATGATATAGCATAAATGCAGCGACATTAAACAAAATAAAAAATATTTTCTAAGTAAGCAGGTATTCAATCTCTTTTATGTATTTCTAGTAAAAATATTTAAAAACAATTGGTTTAGAAGTGCGTACAATTTTTTTTTGTTTTAAAGATAGAAGAAAATCCAAGAATTAAATGCAATTTTCCAATTAATAACAGTGATCATCTTTTAGATGACTTTTTTATTTTTTTTTATTTAAAGTTTATTGTCACTGAAATTGGAAACAAAATTTTTAAAATAAAACAATATGAAAACATGATTTGAAGTTTCTAGAATACGCACGTTTTCAATATTGCACATGTGCTGAAACTTTTTAAATGAGAACCATGTTCACGTGCGAAGTTTCAATACACCTAATAAAATTTTCTCTATTTTTGTTTTGCAAAATATTAAAATAAAACTAACTTGAAAAACTTGTTTTTAATTTAATTTACTTTTAAAAAAATGTTTTTCCAACATCATTACAATCAAAACTTTTATTTTTCGACAAATAATTTTAAAATAATAACCAACCCCTTAAATCATCCTTATAATCGAGAAATGTAACATACAAAGGTAAAATTATTATGAAAATTTGTTTAAATATGTAACAATAGAAGCTGATGAAACTCTTATTACAAATATATGCATAATACCTTCATTGAGTAGCTGTGAGCGTAATCAAATTAAACAGAATTGCGGTTAGTTTCTAAAGCTCCAGTATATCTGCTGTGCTTATACGTGGAATTTGTTATGTGCAATTCCCAACGTTCAACTGCAATGCTCATCACAACAAAATCTTGTCTATACATATATATATATGATACTACACGTTGCTCGTCGGACACTATAGCCCGAAGTCGCTTCGTCTAATCTAGCGTAACTCAATTATTCGTGGCTGTTGCTTTTAGAAATGTTATACTATATATATATGGGAAAATTTGTACTGCTTACTGTTACTATCCCGTCTATTCGTAAACTTTCTTGCAAAGCATTCGGTATGCGCGTTTAGTCGTAACTTTTATTGTTTAAATTCTTCCTTGAATGCATTAGCTGATTTTCATTGTTGAATCACCAAAAAGCTTTCGAACATTTTAGCGTGTATGCTTTTATGTTTGAATTTCTTGTTTTAGTATGAAAACGATTGCCGGAATTTTTCGTTAATGAAAAATAAAGGATCATGAGAAGTACCTGGCAAATGATAATTGGATTCCAACAAAGTTTATTTTGTTAGAAAAATAAACAGTTGCTAGCAAAGCTTTGATAATTTTTTTAATTCTCGAATTCATAAGGATTTAATTTATTTTGAGTCAATTTTTGAAGTACAAAAATCTTTCAAAGACAAATTTTGAACGAAATGAATTTTTGAAAGTCCAATTTTATGCAAGGTGTTGCCGAGGTCAAACTGACAGCAAAAATATAATTTTTCATTAGTATCGTTTGAAGTTCAAAGTTTCTATGAGTATATACAAATTAATGTAAATATTAAAATTTCCAACAACTTTTAATTATTTTTAATTACTTTTTCTACGAAATAACTTCAAAAATACATTTCCGTTTGTATTTTGAATGCAAAATTTAAATAAGAAAATTGAGGTTTTCAAAAATATTTAAATGTAGATTTGTACCCCTTTGAGACTGAATCCAATTATTTATAAATAAGTTCATTTTTTACAGTTTTCAAACTTAATCCTTTGCTCATATTCTGTTTTTTATGTTATTACTCTTTACATGTAATGGAAAGAAATAAATTAAAAGTATGAACGAAGACAGTTGATCTGTATTAAAAAAATATGCGATTAACACATAATTATCTATGTTACACTTTCCGAAATTTTTTTATTTATTTCAAAATTTTGAAAATATTTAGGTCATATATTTTATAAAATAAAATGAAACGACAACATAAAGAAAATTATTAAATAATTTTTTTATTTCATTTTATTTTATTTAACGTCGCTGTATTTTTGCTATCGTTGCGTAGCTAATTAGTGACGGAGTTCGTCAGTGTGTTTGTGAACAAAGCACGTGTAACGTATAGTGGTGCTTGTAGAAATCTGACAAGACCCGGATTCGAACTCGGGGCCTCGAGATTACGAATCCATCGCTTTACTGACTGAGCCACTGATGAACTCTCAAATATATATAAAATTTCAATACATTTTTTAAGTCAATATTACTTGTTATTTGAAAAAATTTAAACAGATGAAAGTATTTATTTACTTTTAAGAAACTGTATTCACCATCGCATAAAACTTATTTTGATCCTTTATTGAAAACAAAAACAATAAAAATAAAAAATAAAAAAGGAACCGACAAAATTGAAAACGTGAAAGATGTTGAAGATTTAATATTTTCATGGATTCTCCAAATTATAAATTTTTTCAATTTT
Organism: Anastatus disparis; assembly: GCA_017163975.1. Classification (NCBI taxonomy): domain Eukaryota; kingdom Metazoa; phylum Arthropoda; class Insecta; order Hymenoptera; family Eupelmidae; genus Anastatus; species Anastatus disparis. The sequence continues at coordinate 3,236,645 of JAFFSR010000227.1, forward strand.
AAATAATAATAAAAATATTGAAAAAATAAGATTATATGTATATACAATTAACTTGCATAAAATAATTTAATTAAGAAATACAACATCATCCCAATTATTATACATTAAGAATTCATATAATTTTCTTTTTGATGAACACCAAAGTAATCAGATTTTCTGTTTATTCGAAAGAAGATCAAACTATTAATGGATTAGCCAACAATTCTATTTTCCTCTCGATAATGCGATAAATTTTCTATTTTATGGAATAGATTATTCAAACGTGAAATGCTATAATATTCAAAACACGTATTTAACCTAAAATATAAACTCAAGTTTGGTGACCTATTCCGTGATTTTCGAAATAACTATGATAATAGGATTATACGCATCAGTTGATGAAAAAGAACAATATCCCTATATTGCTAAAAGGACTTGCGGAAAAATTATATAAAACAGTTAGGATTATTGATTGAATAAATTATTTCGTGAATTATAATGAATTATTTTATTATTATATCTACGTCGTCTGAATTGGCGAATTGTAACAGTAAAATTTAGTAAAAGTGTCTTCTATTATAATAATTTTTATGTAAATAATGATTTTTATGATACCTTTTTTTCATGTAAATGTATAAGCGAATTAGAATAAATTTTCTATTTTATATTCTTAGACTAATTTAAATACAAGTAATAGCATTCAGAATAACATAGAGGAAGAAGACTACATTATTGTCAAGATTTCAAGATAAAATTTTTCATTATTTTATATTATGTGAATAATTTAGTAAAATAAAATAAGTTGAAATTCAATTCTAAAAATTAACGAATACTTTAAATATTATTTTCATTTTAAAAGATTAAAAATAAATTTAAGAGCGCATTTAAATGCAAACTTTGACATGGATAGAATTATTTATAATTAACATATTCAATTAAAATAAAGTAAAAATAACCCGTCATAAAATTAAAAATAACAAATAAGAGTTTGATTTGAGTATAAAAAAACATTGATATTAATTAAATATTTAAAGGTACTGGACTCCAAACAACATACGCGAATCAGAGCAGCAGCAGCAGCAGCAATTGACGAGCGAAGCCCGCGATAACAAAGCCGCAATAATCAATAGCATAGCATCATCGTACGCGAATATTCAACAACGTGTCCGCGCGCCCATCACTCAATCGTCAACAACAACAACGACAACGACCACGTCGAGAACGACAAGTTCTATGCCAATAGCAACGGAACGAGCCATTAAACAACAGCAGCAGCAGCAGCAGCAACAGATAGCATTTCAAAGTTGGCCTTATTATCAAACAAATCGTGATAATGTTGATACACAAAAAAGTCAAATATTTGAAGACATACAAAGGAAAATTGTTAATGCCACCAATAATCCTTCATTAGGTATGAGCAATGCTATTGCCGCATGGAGAAACGTGTCCAGCAATACAATCGAACATCAGCGTAAATACAGAACGAAACATCATCGGCTTTATTCTAAAGGAAAACGTCCGAGGACTCGTAAGTATAGAAATTCAAATTTTTTATTTCTTTACCAAGATTTTATCTAAAGAACTATAGAATATATTTTTTTTATTTATTTCAACTTTTTTTTTTCTTCACAGCGTTTTATATACCTTTTAAAAAATATTCGAACTAAACTTATCGCATACAAAAAAATATTTGTCTTACAAACTTTCGTTAAAAATAAAAATTATATCAATATTTTAAAGACTCGGCATATACCCACAGTATAATATATTGTGAAAATCTATCTTATCTCTTAGAATCTCCAAAAATTTTCGAGAACCACAAAATCGTATTTCACGCGCGTGTAAGGAAAAACCTCCGCGTAGATCGAATTTCAATTTCTCGAGTCACACCCTCAAAAAAAAAGAAGAAAGAAAGCACCCTTCAGCCTCGAACGCATCTCGTCTTCGTTGAACCTGACACTCCATCCTAATATTTCTTCCTTACATCTCCTCGCAAAATCCATTCGTTTTCATAATAATATTTATGATAATAATAGCAATAGTAATAACAATAACAATAATAATAAATAATAATAATAATAGTAATAAATAATAATTATAACAATAGAAAAAAAAGAAGAAAAAAACTTCTTTACATGCATTATCTCTCCACTTAAGCGCATAATTGAAACAAGCTTCGCGCGTCCTCTTTTTTTTTGTAAGCAGAAAAAAAGTAGTACACGAGTTCTTTATGATATGTCACAATAAAATGAATAAAACAAAAAAAAAAGAACAATTCATCTTTCTTTTTTTTTGAAAAATGCTTTTAAACCGTTTGTTAATCGACAGTTGTGCATTTTAACGTTACATCTCCTTTTTTTTTCTTTTTTTGAAATTCGTGCTTCAGAAGAGACGTGGAAACAGCGAAGTTTTTCAACGCGAGCACGCGAAACATACCAAACAGTGTGTTTGATGTGTGAAAACGAGCGTGTAGAAAATGTCACGCGAGAAACAGTTGAACCACATGATTGTTTTCCATTTTGTTCATTTTTCGGTTCATGACTTTAAACATTCTTTTTTTAAACATTCATCTCGCAAATTGTTTATACATTTCATAAATATGAAAACGTAAAAATTTTTTTCTCCTCTTTTTTTTTTAAGCGAGTATAACTAAATTTGAAAATTAACCCTTTAATAAACGAAAAGGAAACGAGCGAAGGTCAGAATAGCGTAAAGTGTAATACAGTACGTAACGTGTGCTCATTCGTTGATTTGCTTACAGACAACTTTTTTTTTTCTTTCTCTTCTTTCTATGTACCTTTCGTTCTATTTGTTTTTTTTTTTTTCATTTTTTTTTTTTTATTATTTATAGAAGTTAACCTCCGGAGCAAGCTCGTTCAATAGCCATATTTCACGCGCGACGGATCAAAGCAACTTTATACTTTCCCTTCCCTTTCTCTCTTCTGTGCTATCTCTGTTATTCTCTGTTACCTTCTCTTTCCATCCCTGTTTCTCTCTTTCTCTCTCCCTTTTTCATCTTTCGTCTACTTCACTTCACTTTACTCTGTCTCTCGGCATCTTTTTTTCTTTTCTTTTTATGTCTTTATCTCAGCTTTTTCGCACCATGTCTTTTTCCTACCTTGCTGCTCCTTTCAAAGATGCAAAGCCAGCGTCTTTTTTTTTCTCAAAGTTATTTGAATCTTCTCTTTCTCATCGTCTGTGTGTACGTATATTGGCCGATGAATCATCGTTACATTGGATTTTCTTGTAAGCTTGTATGGACGACCGATAAAATACTGGCATGCAAATGCGAAAAGTTAAAGGACTTGGTATAATTAACTTTTTCAAGAATATATCTTTATAATGGTACTGTATAAACGGAGCTTGAGCTATCTTGATATTTTATTCAGCAATTTTTATCATAAATTTTAACAAACAAATAATATAAGGCTTTAATAATTCTAGTACAATAAAATCTATTTATAAATGTCTCGTTTAGATTCAAATCTTAATCGTTACTTTGAAATTTCGATCGACAAATAAGTAATATTGCTACACCGTAAGCAGAAATTCCGTCGCTACTTAGAAAAATAAAAAGAATATTAAAACTCAGAATGTTATCAAGGATTCAAATCGTATTGACGTTTCTTGTTTTCCGATCGAACGTGCTTCAACATCTTAATCTTATTCCTTTTCTATACCCATACGTACAGACATTCGCATACCTATACACACATACACACGTAGAAGTTTTCTTGAATTGTCCATCGATTGCTTTCCTTCTTCAATTTTTGCCTTCTCAAATCGTGCGTCAGCTTAGCAACGTCTCGACGTCCGCAATAGTCTTACTCTTACCTCATCCTCGTTTCTCTTTTTTTTTTTCTCTTTTTTTGTCTCTTTTCTCGTGGGATTGGTAAAGGAGATTGCGGTTATATTCCAAGGGAGAGAGAAAAAAGGGAAATGGAAAGCCGCTGGCAAAAGGTATACGGAATGAAAGAAGTAAGTGCACGAATCGAGTGTATGTGTATGAGAAAAGAAAAAAAGGGAAAAAAAAAGATGCGTGATTCAGATCGCAGACGGAAGCGGATAAGAGGATGTAGTAAAAGAGAGGATAAGATGAGGCTACCTTGTACCTTTGGGACGATATATAGCCACGTAGCAGGTGCGCTTATTCTCTCTCTCTCTCTTTCTCAAGCTTTATTTATTTGCTATGCCGATTTTTACGAAACGGAATATTTGAACGCTTTACCATACGTCACGAGGCTTGAACTTGATCGAAGCTATTCTATTATTCAATAGTTTTTACTACGGATATTGGATGAATATATAGATATTTTCTCTTCTTTTTTCATTTTATTTTATTCAATTTTGTTTAGCGAATAAAACAGTGAAGTAAAATAAATTTTATGCGAATAAACATAAATAAATAGAGAGCGAACTAGAGTTTATTTTGCGATGAAATGGAAAATTCAGACACTTTGTGTTTTTATTACTTTATAAACACTGCTTTAGAAAGAATTTATTATTCTTTTAATTGTTACTGATTTATATTTGATTTAAATTACTTATTTAAGAAATTACAAATAAAGCTTATTTTAAAACAACAAATACGATAACATGATAAAAGTATTGATTTTTGTAATTTAACTATCATTAATCAAATGAGATCGTCAGTGGCTCAGTCGGTAGAGCGATGGATTCGTAATCTCGAGGACTCGAGTTCGAATCCCGCTTTCGGCTAATTTATATAACCAAGCACCAATGTATGTTATATGTGCTTTGTTCACAAACACACTGAGAAACCTCCGTCGCTAATTAGCATCTTAAAGCATAAATACAGCGACGTTAAAAAAAAAAAATAAAATCGGATATGCTTTCTGTAGATTGTTCGTTCTTTATTTGTAAATATAAAAAATACATCAAATATAACAAGAGTTGATAAGCGTCACATAAAAAAAACTAAATAAATGAAAATATTTTAAATGTTGAATATAGTCCTACCTTTATCCTATACATCCCTTGAGAAAAAAAGTTTTCTAACTGAAACAACTACTTTGAATGCAATGAAATCTACTTTGAAAAACAGCGGAATGACTTTTTTTCAAACAAATTAGACCTATAAAACTCAAGAATAATATTATATTTTTTGTATAAAACAAAGAAAAATAACTTTTTCAATTATTTCGCTTCTTTTACCAGCATATAAATAATTTAAAGTGTAAGGGTTATTGTTTGCAGTGTTCTTTTATTTTATTACAAATGTTATTCAAAACATTGTTTTTTTCTTTAATGTATGCACTTACTGTTTGCAAACTATATAGTTACAGTTAAATATTGAGTATTTCCTAAACAAAAAAAATTTTTTCATTTTGCATTTATGCACAAATGTAAACTATTCAGAATTTAATTATTCAGAATGACTGAAATAATATTTTTTTAAATTGCATACAACTTTTTTGCGCGATGAGAAATTTTTTTATTAAGCTGTTCATTTGATTAGAATCTATTTTTAATTGAAATACAAAAAATTTTGTAAATTTTCAGTATAAATGTCACTATCAAATTAAATGTATTTAAAGCTACATAATAAAATAATATCAGTGTGAATAAATTAATTTATATTTTTTGACTAACTACCTGGTCTCTTACAAATTATTTAAAAAAAAAAAACTGAAAACCAACATAAGATTAGTTTTTCTAGGAATATTTATACAAAAAAAGTAATATTTATAAAATTTATAAAAATGATAATGACATAAAATTTGTTGACTTTCTAATGCAATATTATTTATTTAATTTGTATTTTTTACAGGACCTCCAAGAGATTGCAAAGTCGGCGATTGGGGTGCCTGGAGTGCGTGTAGCCGTAGCTGTGGTGTCGGTGAAACGCAAAGGACACGACGCATATTAATAAAACCGCGCCGAGGCGGTCAATCATGCCCGCCTCTTAAAGAAACCAAATGGTGCGGTAGTGTTAGTCCATGCCCAAATCCAAAAATTGATGATGCTTCTTATCATTGGTAGTTATTATAAATTCGACATATATATAATTATATATATGAAAACTACGATTTTTGGTTTACCTCTCAATGGTACCATAGAAAAAAATAAAAGGAAAAAAAATAAATATTATATCGGGCTCCATCAAAACCAAGCGAAGACTGGACGGCGAAATGACGAAAAATAAAAAAAAAAATAATTAAACTAATTTTCCGAGGAGCACTCATGATAATGTTAACGAACTTATATCCTCTCATAAAATGTTTCGGAGAATAAAGAAATTTGAGCGAGAAAGAAAGAAAAAAAAAGCTTTGTATTGTAAATGTTTTTGTAGGTTTCGTTTTTAAAATTCATAAATATTGATAAAATAAAAATTTAAAGTTTTTTATAATTATTTTCAAAATATATTTCATATATTTTTTGACGAAGTCAATCTTTTTTTTTATATTAACTTTAATTTGCACTAGAATATAATAAAAAAAATTCTTTCGCCGCAACGTAAAGTCTAGCTATTAAATTTTTGAACTCTTGACCGCAAACATTTAAAGCAAAATTTGTTAACAATAAAGTATACTTTACCACGGAAACGTATAAAAATGTTTACATTGTGAGCTTTTCCGTAAGCAAGTATAGGAGTAAAATAAAAAGAAAAACGTGTATAGCAATTCCCTTTTTTCGAAACAAACAGGAAAAAAAAGGAAGTAGTATGTATAAAGGTATGAGAAAACGATAGGTCTTGAATTCGGATCTTGGGAGTGGACCGGAGATAAGCAGCTTTCGCTCGCGTTGAAAATAGGACCTTTATTTATTTTTATTTTGTTAGTAGGGCTTTTTGAGTTTTAACGTTAAATAACGTTTCTTCTTTTTTTTTTTTTTTTAATTAAATTTATTTCTCAAATTTTTAATTTTAACTTATAAATGTTTTATAAATAAAAAATGAAAATTTTATGATTTATCATTTGCTTTTGATTTTAAAAACAAAAGTACATATCTTAGGATGTGTAAATATATAAATAAATGCTGTAATGAAGAAAAGTAGATAAATTTTCTACGATTTAATTGAAAATAATAATGTTAATAATATGAAAATATAAAAAATTACTAACAAAAAAAAAAAAGAAAATAAATAAAAGGACATTGATCTATATTGTAACACAAATATCAATGAGCCTCTAAAGACTGTTTTTTGGTACTATGTAGCAAAAATTTAAAGATGTAAATGTAAGTGCACAACTTTCAAATTAATTATAAGATATTAAATTTTATTAGATTCGTATAATAAAAATTTATTTTCCATTTTTTTTTTATTCTCGTTTTAATCGCTTTATGTATAAATGTCATCACTTGTTGTGGACAAATCGATGTAATGTAATAAAATCTAATAGCGGCATAATAAAAATAAAAAATCATTTGGACATGTCGTACGGTAATTGATATAAATAAAATAAAAATTTATGCATTTTTTAATCTTTGCAATAAATTCATATGTAATAAATTATCAAAGTTGATTTATTAAACAATATTACACGTGTTATGAATCCATAACACATTCATAATTTTATTACGAGTATGTAAAAAAATCTAGAAGTTATAATTTCAATTGCAAACACTGCCTTTAAAGATAATAAAACGCATCTATGATAAACTTGAGATTTTGCAAAATGTAAAACCATTGTTATCTTAACATTAAAACGACAAAAATTCCATATAACAAACACAAAATAATCAACGTTAAAGCAAAGGAAGAAAGAAAAAAAATGAATAAAAGAATTAAAAAAAAAGAACGCACATCACGAAGTGAACAATCGTAAAATCTATTTGAAAGAAAGATATAGAAGCGAAAGCTGCCCATCTCCGTGTGTCTTTTTGCACATACATACCATAGCACATACATAAGTAAAAGCTCAAGTATCACGAGGAATCACACATGCGCCTGTGTATGTCCCTTCTTTTACTCTTTTTTTTTTTCATGAAGTCGACAACAACGAGAGCAGGAGCTTCTTACAATTATCAAGGCTCGGCACGTTCTTGAGGATCTATTGACGCGTCGGGAAAAGAAGAAGAGACGTTCGTTTCGTTTCGGGAAGAAAATCCACGAGAGAAAGAAAGTGTCGCCGTATATAAAAGACTGTAGATAGAGTAGAATAAAAAAGAGGAAGAAATAGCAGTGCTAGTGGCCGACGAAAGCGCGACTGATTCTACTTATGTTAGGAAGGAAGGAAAAAAAAAAAGAAATTGAATGTAGCGAATTGATCGAGACTCGATGACTTTGTACTTCTTTAGGTTGAAAATTAGAAATCAAGTAAAACTTTTGTTTTCAAGAGCTTTTAACAAATGTTCGATTCTCAATTTTTTAATGAGAACTAATGGATGACTCATACACTAAAAGGTTCTAATTAAACTTTGGTAACTTTTTTTTCCTAATTAAAATGTATCTTGTCTTTGATTGCTAATCATTTCGGAAACTTTGAATTTCTTTTTTTTCCATATCAAATTTTTTTATAACGTTATTTTATTCTTTAAAAAAAAAAGTTAAATAAAATAGAAAATATTTTAAAATTCGAGTGCTTTTTTATATTCTTTTATGCGTATTTGTTTTCGCAATATTGAAAATTCAAACAATATTTTTTCGTGTAATAAAAAACGTTATTCGGAAAATTCAATTTAGATAAAATAAAATTTTTCATCCATATAGTAAAATCATTGAATTAATATACACATTTCCTATTCTCGAATCATAATCACATCGTCATTCATTTATCAACTTTTTTTGCATTTAGCATGACAAGAGTGTGAAAGAACCCAATAAAAAAAAAATTACCGTGCTCTTCTTTCTCTCGTGGGATTATTGAAGAATCTATTCGTTGAATGGTGATTCATCGGTCGCGCTTTTTGGTTTCTCAAACCCTTTTCTCTCTTCACTCTCCATCACGTTTTTCATCTATGCATACACATATAGGAAAGGGAAAAAAAGTGAATGCGCCACAAACGAAGGGCTTTTTTGCGCTGCTCACTTTGCATACACGCTACGCGCATAAGTGATTGTTCTTTTTATGTTTTTTTTTTCTTTTTTTTTTTAAAGTATGAGGGAAAGCTATACTTCTCGTCATTACGAAAATTTTCGTTCATCTTTTTCTCTTTATACAACAATTATTTATTCTTTGTTCACTTGAATTATGTCATTATTTTTCAAAGTGTAAAATTTTGAGTAAAGCTTCTCGGAACTATGTAACGCGTCATTGAAATTGTAATTGTAAATTAATCTGTGTACCGCGCGATTGAGAAATTTCTCAGTCTGATCAAGCGTGCGAGATACAATGATATAGAAAAATAATATCAAAAGCCGATCCTCGATTATGAATGCTTGGATGGATATAAAAATATTTGATATTTAATATTTTGCAGAATTTTCACCCGGAACAAAAATTGCGGAATGCATTTGTATGCGCAAACAAAAGAAGAATATGAGAAAGAAGAAAATAATAAAACAAATCAATTTTAAATGATAATGTAATAAACGTTAAATATCATAAGTATTATGCATGATAAAAGAAATTTATGTTTTTTCAATACGTTGATTTTACATGTAACGCTCACGCCATAAGCTTTTTTTTTACAATCAGAAAAATTTATACGTTGATGTTGTTTTTGAATGGTTTCACAAACAAATTTCAAAAAAGCGTTTACGTTTATTCAATATTTGATTTTAAATTTTGATAAATAAATTATTCTAAAAAAATGATATTAATTCTTCATGCCAAAGAAATGTGTTTTCATTACAATTACATAACGTATATTTTTAAATAAAAAATTGTGCACTGTCAATTGTTAGTAACGTCGATTAACCACTTATTTAAGTACGAAGCAGACGTCTATTTATTGAATAAAAAATAATTTTAGTTTAAAAAATATAAATTTTAAATAACGATGCTATAGCAAAGAAAATAAAGAATAAATAAAATATATATTATATTTGCAATATTCACCAAAGATGTAATTGTAAATGTAAAAAAAGAGCAAATTTATCTAATTTCAAGCAGCCATTGCGTCATTTATTCATAATGTTTATTCATAACCATATTGCCATTTAGCATGTACCTAATGGAGCACAAGTAGTTTACATTGAAATCAAAATTATTCAATTTAAAGAAAAGAAAGAACATTGAAGAGAAAATTATGCTTTTTCGATTGTCAACTTTTTGGGTTTTTTCTATATATATTGATGGAAAAAACAAAAATGTAAAAACTTGTACATTTTTTACGAAAAAAAAAAAAAAAATAAGAAAAAATAAATAAACTTCTTTAAATGTTAGACCCTTAGTGTTTCGAAAGACTCTCATGATAATGATAAAAAAAGAATTGAGATCTGTAAACAAATGATTACCTACAATCCTTACTCGACTTGACTTTCCACAAAAAAAAAAAATTAATCGGCATCCTTAAATGGCCAAATAATAAAAAAAAATTGAGCCATGCCTGAGCATTTACATCTTCACTACAACTGGACAATCCAATTATAAAAAAACGATGTATTTCGACGTGTAAACTTGCGATAAACGTTGTTCTATGTAAGTGTAAAAGTTAAAACCCATAAGAAGAATCGATGTCAATAAATAAAAAAAAAAGAAATCATGTCATGTGCATAACATTAAAAAATATTAAATAAAGGAAATGAACATTTTTCTTCCGAAAATTAAGGTGTCTTTCGTTCGCGTGTTGCTTGGAAGTTTTTACAAAGATAAAATTAAAAAGAAAAGAAAAATTAATCAGAATAAAAAAACTGAATGATAAAAGAGAAAAATAATTAAAATGAAAAAAAAATATATCATCGGATAAGTTTCAGGTGAGTGTACCATAATTTAGGAAATATTTTAACAGATAATTAATTAATTAATTCACTAACGCTAAATCGTAATTTGTTATTCGATAGATATCGTATAATCAACGGCTAAGTCAAGAAAACAAAGAGTCAACGGTTTGCGTCTTCATAATTTTAAATTTTTCAAGGACGTTACCAAGCTGTTATATTTAAAAAAAAGTTTAATTAATTAGAATTTTTTGTGATTTTCATTATTTATTCAATTAGATATATTTGATACTAAAGATAAAAATAGTAAGCGATATTGAAAATATAAAATAAGTTATTTCAATGTTTAAAATATCTACAATATCAGTTGAAATTTCCAATTTTTAAAATATTTACTATTATTGTATGTACCGTTGCCATATAAATCTTTTGTTAAAGTATCAAATAAACGTTCATGGATGAAAAAAATTTTAAAAATTAGAGAAAAATTAAATAAAATTAATTTTTCTAAATATGAAAGCTTGAAAACGTCCTTGATCTTTTAAAGAAGAAATAAAATATATCATCGCTTATCAATATATTTTTATTTTTAGGAAAAGAATAGAAAACTTGTTAACCCTGTACTAGTCACGCATATTTTTCATCTAATTAAACCCAGGTCATTTAAAAAACTATGTTTCAAATTTTTTTTATTTTCTAAATAACTGTTATTGTTCTACACAACATACTGCATAATTTATAAATTTAAAAGACAGTTGACAAGATTCTCTCAAAGATATTCATCATAAAAAAAGTCAAGCGCTGTTTAGTACAGGGTTTAAAAAAGATAGAAGATCAAACCGCTGATATCTCAATAACGCTTAGATCTTAAGATTTTTGTAAATTAGAAGCTAAAAGTTGAAAATTTCGTAGCATTTTTATTTGCAATAAAACAAAGAAATAAGGAAATAAAAAAATATATATATCAAGCGGGATCGATCCAAAAAAAAAAGATAGAAAATCTAAAAAAAACTGAATATATAAACCGATATAAATTTGAAAATAAAAAAAAAGAAAATAAAATAAAAGATGTTAAAAAGAGAAAATCCATAAAATAAAAAATGAAAAAAAACGACATGTTGACGTATTGCGTTGTGTTATACGATAGTATCTTAGCTCCTCGACTGATAATGAAAAAAAAAGAAACAAATGAAAATAAAAGGCAAATTTTATGAAGAAAAAAGAATAATAAAATAAAAAAATTATGATGACGAGAAGCGATGAGAGACGAGAGAAGATGACGATGATGAAGTATGTACAAGACACCGTGCATTTTAGCTTTTAAGACTCCTAGCTAATAGGTTATAGAAGTAAGCAGCAACGTGTAGTGATGTATAACACATAAGTTTATATTACATAATAAAATCTGTCAAAAAAATCTATAAATTCTTCCATTTATTTATTTTCTGTCCAATCTTATTCTTCCTTTGATGATTTTATTTTATTCATCCGTAGTCTTTAATAATTAATTTTGTGTTTGAAGCTATAAAAAGGGAAACTAAATTATGTTTTCGAAATGTTCATAAAAATAAAAAATCCTTAATATTTCTTAAACATAATATTTTTATTTCTTTATTAATTTTTCACATTATTAAATCATATTTTTTATTGGTTCAAGAAAAACCAATCATTATAAGATATTATGATTATTTTTAATTAATTTCGTTTATTTTTAATATAATTAGATCCCTATCCATAAATTTTACGAAAAAAATTAAGTTATTGTTCATTTTTAAATATTTTTTTTTAGATAAGTTAATAGTCATTATTAATTACTTTCTACTTTTTATAAAAACTTTTTCATTTTACGTGCAGATATAATTTATACTGTAAAAAAATTAAGTTTCAACATTTTCATTTGAACAATCCACTTCATATTTTATTTTTAAAAAAAGTCCATTTTATAAAATAAAAAACTTGTTACATCAACCTCAATGTATAAAAATATTTAAGTAATTTCAATTTAAGCATCGAGAACAAAATTGATAATAATAATACGCTGTACCATATTAATGTAGTCCTTAAACTTCGATTGAATATTTTTTTTTTCATGGTAAAGTTTCGTTAATACTCCTTAACAGCAGCAACAGCAGCAGACCTTCATAATATCCCCATGTATATTATCTTCTTCTCGTCCCTATTCGCGTTATAGGAAAGTAAGAAGCGAACAAGAAGAAGCTGTTCCTGCTGCATTAAGGTAAAGGAAAAGATCCTCACCATCACGCAACATTACCTCAAAACTTAAAGGATGACAATAATGTTCCAGAAGAAAGAGAGGAAAAAAATATATATATCTGATGGTTGTAACGTTAATGTCAACCTTAATGATCATTTCCGTATTTTTTTTTTCTTTACGACTGCAATTTTCAATTAAAATTTATCACCCGTCATTAAGAAAGCCGTGTAATTTTATAAGTGTAGGAAATGAAATTTCAGGACTTTATTACAGAAACTTTTTTTTTCATATACCAAATTAATAATTATAAATTATTTTTCAAACAATAATTAGTATTTGATAATAATTATCATTGAAAAATATTATTGAAAAAAAAAATTATATATTTGAGCTATAAAAGTTATAAAAGACAGATGTTTACAAAGATATTGTAAATTTTAAGATGATTATTGAAATTGTATAATATAAATATACAAAAAATCAAAAGAGAAAATCTAACATTTTTTTATTGTTACATTTTGTGCATTTTCCGTTCGGTTTAACGTCTTTGAACATCAGGTGTCGAAGAAAACTTTAATAATTCAATGGTATTCTGATCACATGCAAACATAAATTTTCTTAAACATCCTTGCATTAAATCCAGAAAAAGAAAAGAAAAACTATATAGACTTTAACATTACCATCAATTAATTATACTATAATGTATACTGATAACGAGAATCAATTATTCAGAGCGTACGTCGCATGAGATCTAGGGGAAAAAAAAAAAGAATTTATTATTTATCTAACTTTTTCTGAAAACCATATGTCACTGACAGAGTTCGCTGTCGAATATAACGAACTTTCCTTTGGGATTTCGCGAGAGAGAGAAGAAGAAGAGGGAAGAAAATATAAGGGAGCGGAAAAGCTTTTCTTACGTGACCGTTAAACTTATTTTTTTTTTCCTTTGTATAAAGTCAAAGTAAAAGCGCGTTGTATGTTAATGTCCGGATAATTTATCGATACAATTCGTTATAAACGTAGGGCGTGTAACTGTGCGTGTTTGGCTTTTCTTAAAGAAGGAAAGGGATAACACATGTGCGATTCTATGACACGTTCAGGTACATAAGATAATCGTAATAAGAAAGTCTTTCGTTGATTTGTTTGTTTTGATCTTTAGACTGATGGATTGATTAAGAAATAAATGGAATTCTAATAAATATCTTAAGAATATACTTAACGTACTTTATGCATGAATAATTATAAGATAAAAATGATGGGTGTATAAACATTGGTAGCTTTTTTGCATAATAAAAAAATAGTTTTTAGAAAAGCAAAGCCTTAACAAATTAAACATTTATATTTTATATCTGAAATTTGTGTTGATGTCAATAATTTAATGACATTAATTATTGATAAATTTATGAAAAAAATAGATATAATTAACAAAAAGAGTATTGAAAAACAATCCGAACCTATATTACTGTCCAGTTTATTAAAATGATCTAAAAAATTAATATATTTTAAAATCAAATATATTTTTAAGCAATATAATCTTTAATCTTATGAGAATAATAAACAAATTTATAGATTTAAGTCTTCAAAATTGAGAGGTCATCAGTGGCTCAGTCGGTAAAGTAATGGATTCGTAATCTCGGGGTTCCGAGTTCGAATCCCGCTCTCGGCCGATTGATACAAGCACCACTGTATATGACACATGTGCTTTGTTCACACACTGATAACCTCCGTCGCTAATTAGCATCGCAATGGTTGCATAAATACAGCAACGTTAAATAAATAAAAAAAGCAAGACATTCAAAACTGCCTCTATTATGGGTGATTTCAATTTTTTTTCTAAAATTTATTTCCTTTATTAATTATTACAGTTTATTAAAATTTTTTTATAATTAACTTAAATTATTAGAATAAGAATAAAATTACATTTGATCGTAGTAAAAATTAAAGTATAAGTTAAAATTACTATTGAAATGAAAAATATACAAAAACTTTGAAAATTAACTCTATAAACTCAGATTTTTCAAAAGACATATAATACTAACTTAACGGAAGATTTAAACTTAGTTAAAAGTTTAACTTTATTGCAGAAGAAATTGTAATAAAACTAAAAGAACTTTTTGAAAAAGAAGACGTAGGAAAGAAAAAGAGTGCAATATTCTTTTGTACAAGACTTTCTAATTTAACAAGGAATAGTATATTGTTTTATTATATTTGCTATGGAGCTTAAGGTTCATAAAAAATATTTTATTTACAATAAAAAAATTTCAACAATTTTAAAATAAACTTTGGTGGAGAATTATTTTTAAAAATTATAAGATTATTACCTGATTTCTACAAATAATATTTATATCTTTTTCAATCATGTGTAAAATATAACTGAATTTCTTTAGATTATAAAATGCAGATTATTTAAGTTACATGATTTGTGAGAAAATAAAATTTATTAAAACCGAAAACCAGGTAAGTTAAATTGACTTTTAAACGACTTATTCTTTTCGCTTTTTATTACAATGGCCTGTGGCTTGAACGAAGATTATTATTAGAAATTACTTAATTCTGCAAAAAGATGTTAAATGTTGCATTTTTGTCTGCTTTATCAGATTCCTGAAATTTTTTTTTAAATAAATAAAATTTTTATCATCAAATCATCGATCTACATTCTTTTTTACCCATATGACTTCATAGAATGATTCTTGTTTCTATTTTATTTGAAAAGAGAGCTATACAAGTAAAACTGTTTTTTTAGTTCAATAACAATATTTAGAAGATCAGAATATAAAATATACTTAATGTTTTACGTACGCGAAATCCATTTCTGGAACGAAACGCACATCGAACGAATTGCTCGTGTTCAATCATCCTTCAGTTGTTAAAAGTGAAAAGCTTTTTATTCTTATAGAAATCTCATCAAATATTGATTCGTATTGATATATACAGTTATCAACTTTATGTCAAAATTTTTTTAAACGGCTGGATGTATTACAAAAAGGTAAAATAAGTACAATATTTATCATTTCTTCATAACTTTTAAATAAGTTGATTTTGTTGAATAAATTTATTTCAATTACAAAGATTTGATTTCATTACTATTAACTTTAGATGATTTTTTTTTTAAAGTCAAAATAAACAAAATGCTTTGTTTTATACAACCTTCTATATGAATAACAAGGAATTTTTAAGTTTTCTATATCATTTATTTGAAATTTCGGTTCATCATTTAAAATAAAGAAACGTAAAAGAAAATAATTTTATTAAATTAATTTATTTCAATCTGTACATAAAAAAGAATAAATTTGAGCTCGAACAACAAATTTAACAAATTAAAGCAAAATAAAAGGTATGAAAGTGTAATAGTAATCTCAAATTTCTGTAGGCGGAGCTCTTTTCGCGGTATATAGCTTATATATACACAAAACCAAGAGACGAGAGAGAGAGAGAGAGAGAAAGAGAGTTAGAAAGGGATGAGAGTACGAGATAGAGAGCGGGTTTGGCATCTACGCAATTTCCTTCATTAGCATCGAATTTCCGTAGGACCTACCCCCCCTCAACTCGTAAACTCAATCTCTGCCCTGTAATACTGTCTGTAGCACATTTGCCAGTTGCCAAAGTCTCTCTCTTTCTAGGTGGGAAAAGGAATCTTATCATCATGAAAGTATCTTATCAAGGTATTAAATGAATGGAACTTTCAAATAACAATAATACTAAACTTCGTTAAAATTCTATGTTTTAAATAGTTTAATCTACTTTTTAATGGGTGCTAAATATTTAATTAGAAGATGTTATAGATTATTTTATTTCTGTAAATTTTAGCATTTTTAGTATTATTTTTTAACTTTTAATTTTCTAAATATACTATTATTTTAAGATGATATTAAAGAAAATTTATAGATTGAATTGAACCAAGTATTTAAAGAAATAATACTTTTAGAGTATGAAAACAAAGTTACGAGCATAGATTTAAAACGTTTAATATCTTATAACTGAATTCTACAATTTTCGATGTGAAATCTTAACTAAAATTACAGACTTCAAGAAAATAAAAGTCGAGCTTATGTTAATGTAAATGAGGTCGTCAGTGACTCATTCGGTAGAGCGATGGATTCGTATCTCGTGGTTCCAAATTCGAATCCCGCTCTCAGCCATTTTATATACAAGCACCACTGTACGTTACATGTGTTTTATTCACAAATACACTGAGAATCTCCGTCGCTAATTTGCATATCGAAATGATTGCATAAATACAACGACGTTAAATAAAAAAAAATATTAGTGTATAGATAAAATTTCTAGCAGGGTAATAGCAGCTTAATTATTTATTTTTTATTGGTGTACTAAAATTTTGCATTTCATAATATTTGAATTAATAATTAAAGGATTGAATAAATCTTATCTCTCTTTATAATATTAAAAATTGAAAAAAGAAATCTGTTGAAGAAAAGAATTTATATTTTAAAAAAGATTTAACATAAATATTTCATCAATTGCTTGGACACGCCGCACACCTGTTTAATATATTATTTATGAAGATTTGATATGCAATCAATATGTATACGCGTACATACGTTTACAAAGCTTCAACCTCGTCGGACGCACCGAAATATTTCAGTTTGGTTACCCTCATATACAGCATATATATGTACGCGCGCCTTGTTTGATTGATACGCCTAAGGGGTTGTTCTCTGCCTATAAGGTTTTACCTTATATCAAGATTCTGCTCGTATAAAACCCTCTCGACAGTTTGTACGCCCACTGTATATACATACCTTAGCCTCCTACTTTTACATATATAAAACATCATACTAACCGATCCATCTGGTCTTCGTGCTCTCTTATTCAATCATCCCTTTGTAATTATCCTATATACCTTTACCTCCGCTAATTAGACTATCTTTCTTCATTTATATTTTAGCTATATATGCGTATACTACTTACGCTCATTCGCTTTGTTGTTGGTTAAAATTGTTAATTAAGCTGATGTAATATAGGCTTTATGATTTATACATAGTTACCGACGTTACAGTTTTCTAGATTTTTTTATCTTTATTCAAACATTTTTTTATATATCTCTATATCATGCTTTTTATTAGTTAAAGTAGAAGAGCATAATATAGAGATATTTTTAAATCCTTTAGGTTAAGAATAAAAAATTTTGAAAACTGTAGAAATTGTTTTTTTATATGAGTTCAAGAATAAAATATAAGTATAAATCTATTTTTTTTTAGTTTAATCGAGTGATTAGAAAAATTATAAGCGTTGCATTGAGTAGAATGAGTAAAATTTTTTGTATCAATATTTGTGAGAATGAGAAATGTAAAGTCGTATAGTAACGTTGATAATATTTCCACTTATGTCTTTATCGCTTTAATAGCATAATTTCATTTTTATAGTATTATTTCCACTATTCGATTTTCTTTTATAAGTCATGATAAAATATGTATATTAGTTGATTTTTCAAATATTAAAAGTTTATTTTATCAACAAGGTTAGAAATAAATAGAAATTGATAAAAGTTAAAATTTTAAAAAAAATAAATAAAAAACGCTGTTATAACTTTTACCACTGAATAGCTCAAATATGCACAAGATTCTTTTACTATTGATCTATAAAAATTATAAAATTATAAAATGAAAAATATAGTCATTCTAGGAAATACCTTTTAGAAACAACAAACACATTTTAAAATAAAAAATTAAATTTCGTTTTTTTAATTTGAAAAAAATTTTCAAATATCTTTTGAAAATAAACTAATAATTCAAGTCTCAAAAGCTCAGGTAGAGCAATGGATTCGTAATATTAATTTATGAGGTAATTTATAAATACCAATAGAATTTTAAGTTTGTCGGAAATGAACAATTTTTAAGTACATTAGATTAAATAAAATTTTTTGTTGATTTTTATTGATCTATTATTAGTAAAATGCCAAATTTTTTATTATTATTATTTTTAATATTTTAAATACTGTTGATAATATAATTACATTTTATGCTTTTATATTTACAAAACAATTCTGTTTACGACGAAATAGTTTAATATGGATTCATTCAACTTTATCAAAGTATAAAATATTTCTTCTTTCTTGTAAGTAAACTTTTCATTAATCCTTCTTTATATTTTTTGGCTTCCTCCTACTCATAGCGTTTCCTATTACTTCATATTAAATATTCTTTCTCGCACTCAGAGCGCAAAATACTATTTTGACCAGCTGTTGTGAGGGAGCAAAATACCTCTTTGCCTCCCTAGGGAGCAAAATGAATTCGAACTTTTAAGAGGCTCGATAATGTAACCCGATATTTTTATACATCAGTCAGTGTGTGTAACTCGATGCTTTTTATACATCAGTTAAGTACTTCACTTAGAATGGTAAATTCTGCGAATTGTAAATTCCCCGAATTACAAGTCAGGGGTGAACAAATTCCTCGAAAAAGTTCACATATATCAGTAGCAACTTTCAGTCTATTTAGCATTGATTTTTTCGAGTATTATTTATGTAATATTTAATCTTGCACGTTGCATCGAAGACATTTTCGTATCCTTATAATATCAGCCAAGTATTCAACGCCGAATCGTAAATTCTCGGAATTACAAGTTAGCGATGGACGATTTCCGCGAAAAATGTTAAATTTGAATAAATCAAAATTTAATTTAATTTTTAATGTATTATAAGAAAAATATATATATAGTATTGAAATAAAACGGAAAATTTTATCCCATAGAAATATAATTTATTTTCATGGAATTTTAATTTAAGAGCAGGCCGGATTCGCTGTCCTTGTCTAACTGAGATTTTTGTTATTTACTCAAGTATTAAACGGTGAATCTGCAAATTAAAAGCTGAGCGCAATAGATATTATTATTACAAATATTTATGCACAAGAAGAAAAAAATCTATCGCTTTGTTTTTGAGAAAAGTAAGTAACGCGAAAATATTATAAACATAAACTTTCACTTTGGCGTTACTTACTTTTCTCAAAAACAAATCGGTAGATTTTTTTTTTCTTGTGCATAGATGTTCATAATAATAATATCTATCGCGCTCAACTTTTAATTTGAAGATACACCGATTAATACTTGAGTAAATAACAAACAACTCAATTGTTACTCGGTCAATATCAGGTTCTACTCTGGCCTGCCGTTAATGGTTTTATTAATTTTATTTTTATATTAGTAATATTATTTATTTTTTTGGAGGCGGGGGGGCGCTGCCCCCCCCGAACCCCCCCGACGGGGGCTTCGCCCCCTGCACCCCGTCCTGCGCCCCGACCTCGACTACCTCTTACGATCTTGATAGCCTTCGAACAAGATTGTACATGCTATCACAGACGCAAGTTTGTCATTCTTAGAATTTTGCGCACTTGTTAGAAAAATAATATTTTTGATGCTCTTCGCGTGAGAAAATAGTATGCGCAACGCGGGAGCATATAGGTGTTTGTCGACTCGTGCGATTTGTCGCTCTCGCTACGCTCGAGCGACAAACACGCACTCGTCGGCAAACACCTATTTTGCTCCCTTGTTGCACAATGTACTATTATTCAATCCAGAGTTACATAAAAACATTCACAGTCAATTTCCGTATGGTTATTAAACATAAATGACCAGAAAACGCCGCAAATCCTGCAGAGGAAAATATTTCCTATTCGCAGGTCTGGTTTACAAAATATTAATATAGAAAAATATAAAACAATAATAATGCTGGCTAGATTATTGCACATAGCAGCACACAAAAATCTTCCAGCCACACATCACTCACTCATACACTGCCATTCACACTCTAGTACATTTAATTTTTCATATTTTATATCACAGAATCTAAGCTGTATTACTACTTTGTTTTTCCATTTTTTTCTTTTTATCTTCTTTTTTTAAAATGTGACGTAAAAATTTAAAAAAATCATATTTATCAAATGTCTCTTTCGTTGAATTAAACTTTTTTACAGCTTTCAAAAAAAGTTTTTTAATTGTTACTATTTCATTCTCTGATGATGCACATTGTCGAATAAAAAATTCAAAAGAACCCCAATCATTATTTTTTCTTAATACAAACCAAATAATAATCCCCACATTAGAAAAAAAAAGTTTTTTTTTATCTATTGAACTTGCATTTTCCAAAATTAATTTAATATTCTCTTCATCTTTAATCTCAAACAGTTGAGGCAAGAATTTATTACAGTCAATATTATTTGTAATATATTTTTTAAATCTTTCAGGGCTTTGCTTCCAAAATATTGTAAATAAATTTTGATAATCATAATATTCAAAGTCTTTCTTTACCCAAGCAACAATAGTATTCAATAAAATTTCAAAATTGTATTCACTAAGATAGGGCCATGCATGCTGTAATGACTCGATAAAAACATTTTGCAAAGGCCAGTTCAAAAGGAAATCTAGTACACAAAAGGCATTATGTTGCAGTATTAACATTCGTTGATATTTATCCATCTGCAAAAGTAAAAAATAAAAAACATCTATATATTCTCTATGATGTTTACTCAGTGAAATATCATAATCAATATAACTGAAATTGCCAAAATCCTTTGCGACATTTTTAGCTGATCTTAATAAAGACTTTCTTTTTTCTTCCAAAGAGAGCTTTTGAAAAAAATACTCAGTTGCAGTTTTATTACCAGCGTATACTGCATTTTCGAATGCACGTTGATAATGAGTACTATTTGGATAGCACTTACTTGGACGATAAAAATAAGGAAAACCTTTAATTCCATCATCATTACTCCAATAAAATACTAATGGTTGGTCGTCCATTTCATCAGGATTCTCAAAACGGTTTTTAAAATTGATATTCGACTGCATCTTATACCACAAAACTGAGAGGTCTAATTCAGAACAGTAAACATAAGCTAATTGATAACGTATATTGGCATCAATACTATCATCTCGAATTAGTATTTCAGCGGTTCTTTTTCGATCTATCTTTCCGAGTTGTGTCCAATAAAGCTGGTTTAAATTTCTTGTAATAGGTCTATTAGATATACACTTTAGGTGAAACATTAACCATCTCATCAGTTCAAATCCTATTGACTTAATAAAAGGTATTATTTTCTTCTTCACTTTCAGTGGCACTGGAAGGATTTCTACTTTTTTATTACTTTTTCTTCTACTTCTGGCCATGAATCATTACTAAAAGAAAACTTAGAATCTGGTTTCATCACATTTTTAATTTCTTCAGATTGAACCCACAATCTAATGGCTATTTTTACAAGAACAATATGCTCAAGTGTTGGTATTAAATTAAAATGCATCTTCTGTAAAATTATTAGAATGCTTGATATTATTATTTACTATTATAAACATTAAATTTAAAATTGTACAATATTTGCAGTAATGCAAATAGATTTAGATATACTGGAAAAATGAAATCCGGGTAAATATTTCACTGTAGAGTAGTTGAGGTGAAAATAAATATTCTTAGTTCTTCCGTCTCAATTTAATCTGATTTCAAAAGATTGATATACTGGGCCTCATCACTGCTTTCCTCTTAGGATGTGAGCCAATAACTACCAACAAGCTTCTGTACTGATCTATAGTCAGTATAATACTGAAGTTCTCCAGCAAACTGACTCTGTTCTTTCACTTCAGGGATGATGCCTACTGCCCCTACAGTACCCACATAGGTAGCGCCCCCAAACGATGGATTAAACGAACTTTTGTATAGGGATTGTAAGTATTACATTAATTTTTTTTTATCAACTTCGATTGAGAATTTATAAACATGTACATAAATTTAGCTTCTGTTACCATAATGTGCATAAATTTAAGATAAAAAATATATTCTATTATCCTGATTATATTCGTTTTATACAATCATTTTGCATTTTATATAATATTATATTTCTATTATGATTTCATTAAAAATTGGAAATTAAGAATAAATATTCTAAACTTGATTCTAGAAATTATCACAGTAAAAACATTATAATAGATATTTCGTATTAACAGAAATAAAACTTTTTTAAACCATATGTTCTATTTTTGTAATTTTTAAATAATTTATTTAATTAGTTAATAGCTACATGGCATTGAATTGGGATTGGACAGCTAAAATGAAATTTGAATCGAAAATTATTTTAAACGCATACAACTTTATTATTTTTTTTTTTCTTTGATAAATTTAATAATAATTTTAATAAGATTAATTAGATTTAATATTGGTTTCAAGGAAAATAGAAGAGCAGAATTTTTGTTTCTAATTTTCGTTTTGTTACGGAGATATTGTACGCTAATAAGTGAAAACTACCAGTTTAATCCTAAATCTTTAGCCCACAAATTAAGATTCTACTAACTCTAACTCACAAACTCCTCTGAGAAATCATGATAAAATAATTAAATTTTTATTTAATAATTTTTTTCAATATTTATTAAAGTGTTTATGAGTATATATATTGTAACCAAAAATATTACGAATTGACTTGAATAGCAATTAAAAATAAAAAACTAAACTTCATATTTTTTTCTTTCTATCATTAAAAGTCTACTACGAAGTTTAAAAAAATGAGTTTTTTAATTTATAGTATTATAGTAAAGGGTTCAAAAATTCAAGTTAAAAAAATTAAAATTTTGTATATTTTGATATAATAAAGTAGAAAAATAGTTAGGCACGTTTTGAGATAGACGAATCAGGCACATTCAAATTTGTGTCCTGAATCAACGGACGTCGCATTTTTTGTTTTTTATGTAGTCCTCGTAGAACTCAAATTGCTTTCATATCCTTTTTGGTTTAAGTTTATAGCTTTGAAATTAATATGGTGTCAATCAATTTAAAAATATTTATTACATAAAAAATTATTCATCTTCAATTAAAAAATTTTTTTGTTCAAATTTAGTATTTAAAAACTTCTCAAAACTTTATTTTAGTATGAATTTTCAATAGATTAAAAATACTCTAATATAATTTAATTTATATTTTGTTCCCACTTTTTCGAGAATAAAATAATACTTTATTTATGCCAAAATTTTAGAAGTCGGTTATATCTTACTTTCGGCCAGCTTTTCGAGTTAATAAAGTGGCCATTACTCTTGAGATAGGAATAAAAGAATATTCTTTTGTATAAGATTTTCTACTTTAACAAGAAACAGTATATTGTTTTGTTGTATTTGCTATGGAGCTTGAAATCAATACAAAATATTTTATTTATAATAAAACAATTTCAACAATTTTAAAATAAATTTTGATGGAAAGTTATTTTAGAAAAACATAATTTTATTACCCAACGTTCACAAATAATTTTTATACCTTTTTTAATTATATGTAAAATATAACTGAATTTCCTTAAATTATAAAATGCACTAAACCTGAAAATCACGTAAGTTAAATTGACTTTTTAGAAACTTATTTTTTTAGTTTTTAATATTTAAAAAACTACTTTAACTGAATTTTACAATTTTAAATACATAATCTTAGCTAAAATAACAGACATCAATGTGATGAAATAAAAATATTAGTGTATAATATAAAGTTTAATAATGAGTTTAATTATTTATTTTTTATAAGTATACTAAAATTTTTTAATTTCAAGAATAAGCGATTAATATACATCAAGTTTCTTTTGAGTTTAATTGAGTGATTAGAAAATTTCTAAACGTTGCATTGGGTAGAATGAGTCAATTTTATTGTATGTGAGATATGAGAAATGTAAAGTCTAATAACGTTGATAATATTTCCACCTACGTTTTTATCGCTTAAATAGTATTATTTCATTGTTAAACAGTATTATTTCCACTGTGAACACATGTTAGTAATACTATTCGATCGAATAATGTATTATTATTAATTATCATTTTAAATGATTCTTTTATAAGTTATGATAAAATATCTATTTTTATTGATTTTTCAAATGTTAAAAGTTTATTTAATCAACGTATAATAGAAATAAATAAAAATTAATAAAATTAAAAATTTTTAAAATCATTAAAACAGCTATTATAAACTTTAGGATTGGATAGTTCAAATATGCAAAAAATTCTGTAATTATTCTAGGAGATACTAAGAACCGAAACAACGATTTGCAGTTTAAAAGAAAAAATTAAATACGTGGATTCATAATCCTAAGATTTCAAGTTCGAATCCCGTTCTATGACGACTGGTACAAACACCGCTGTACGTTACATGTGCTTTGTTCACGAACACACTGAAACGACTCCCGTTGCTGATTAGCATTACAAATAGCATAAATATAGCGATGTTAGAGAAGAAATAAAATATATATATATATATATATATATATATATATATAAAGCGATAAAATAGTGGGAACATGAAATACAAATATGATTTTTTGTTTTTTATTATTTAACGTCGCTGTATTTCATTACGATGCTAATTAACGACGGAGGTCGTCAGTGTGTTTGTGAACAAAGCATGTGATGCTTGTATGAATCGGCCGAGTGCGGGATTTGAACTCAGGACTGTGAGATTACGAATCCATCGCTCTACCGATTGAGTTACTGACGATCTCTAAATTTACAAATTTTCCTTTTTATTAAAAATTTAAAAATATTTGATTTTTCCTCGTTTAAATAAACATGAAAATTATATACGAATAAATTGTCATATTACGGTATCAATTGTATAATATAAATAAAATAAATTTTAAAAAGTGGAAAAAAGTATTAATCAATTGAAAGTCATGTTCATTTAATCGAAATTAGATTTAATAAACTAATTGTATGAATGTTATTAAAAATATTAACTTGCATATGCATCAGTAAATGTCAATTTATTGATTCTTAAAAATATAAATGGAAAATCTAAAATCTTAGATTTTAATTTTCTATCATGTTTTTCTTTTGATTTTTAGCAAAACAAAATAAAATAAAAATTTATTACTTTTATAATAAAAGATATCTAAAACTTATCGATTAATAAAAAAGTAGACAAAATCGAAAAATATAATACATACAACATTTTTTTAAGTTCATCATTATTATTACTAACATTTAATTTAAAATATTAATTATTTTAACATAATGAACTTGATCGATTTTTTTTTACATTACCGATTTTTAATAATTTAAAAGCTCTCACACTTAATCGTTCTAGAATAAAAAAAATTCTACATGCAAAAATATCAATATTTTTTTTTTTTTTTTATTTAACGTCGCTCTATTTATGCTATCATTTGATGCTAATTAGCGACGG
Organism: Anastatus disparis; assembly: GCA_017163975.1. Classification (NCBI taxonomy): domain Eukaryota; kingdom Metazoa; phylum Arthropoda; class Insecta; order Hymenoptera; family Eupelmidae; genus Anastatus; species Anastatus disparis. Next base: position 3,262,772 of record JAFFSR010000227.1, read on the forward strand.
AGATCATCAGTGTGTTTGTGAACAAAGCACATGTAACGTACAGTGGTACTTGTATCATTCGGTCACCGAGAGCGGGATTCGAACTCGGAACCTCGAGATTACGAATCCCTCACTCTACCGACTGAGCCACTGACGATCTTATTAAATATCAATATTAGAAATGACACGTTTAAGAAATGCAAAAATAAAATTCTGGTGAAATGTATACACGAGTTATATACATTTTTGACGTCGACGTATATACCAGTAGTAATATTCTTATTCAAAACAGACAGTGAGAGTCGCATATATGCATCGCGGGAGATCCCCAAAAGAATCGAAAAAAACAAATATGGCGGTTCAAATATAAGTTTACATTCTGCCGCATGATTAAGTGTATATACGTCGCTGTTTTATTCGATTACAGTTGTTGCGGCAAGGCACGTGCACTGCATGGATTGGTTGAAAATTGATAATAATTATTTATTAAAAAAAAAATCATTAAAGGGCTTTTTGTTAAACGGAAAATCCAAAGGTACGTTTAGTAATAGCGTCACTGACGCCGAATCATGTTTTTAAGGTTAAGATAATAATATAGTTTTAAATTTTTATTGATTTTTTTTTTATGCAAGTGTTGTGTTTTGTATTTTTAGACACTGTCAAACATTTATAATATACAATTTTTATAGATTTTTTTAGGATAAAAATTAAATATTTATTGAATGCAGTTTTGCTAATTGTAACTGTAATCACTTTACAGATGTGGATTTTCATGTTATTATGCCCTCTACTTATAAATGTTGGTTCAGCTTTGTCTGAGAAAAAAGCTCATAAATATGTAAGCACATTGATCCATGCCAAATGGAAAGATACACCATTAGTACTTGAAGTAGCAGAATATTTAAACGATGAAAATCCAAACTACTTTTGGAGGTTTGTCGATGAAGTTTCTAGCAGATCATCTGACTTTGAAAAAGTGGTATGCCTATTTTTAAAGTTATTTTTTATCTGTGTATGAATAAATTAAGTTAATTTAAAATAGCCATTAAAAATCATTTGATTGGTCAGCAATTGATTTGTCATTTAATAAGTAAATTAATGTACAGTTATAAGTATGTTTAATTAATATAAATTTTAAATAGTTATAAAAGTAGACTAAATTGAAATAATTCGTATTATTTTGTTTACTTTAAATCAAGTTATTTTAATAATCTAAGTTAAACAAGTTTGTGAAATTGGTATTTGTTACAGTGTTATGCAAAGTTATCTAAATTTTTACTACAATTTTGTACAAATAATTAATAGTGTTTAATTCTTTCTTTTTCAGCGAAATCGAAAAATCATTATGACCTAGTAATTTCTGTAGCAGAAAAATTTCTTAGTCCAGCTGAGATAGCTGTAATGAAACTAGGTCTTTCATTATGTATTTATTCAGCTCGAGTGGAGATGTTCTCTCAGATGGCTGAGAATAAAGAGATCTCAGACTTGAATTGTAATAATTTCATTGATGTTGGTGGAAAATATACATGTTCTTTAGAAGAACTGGAACAACTTATGAATCAAGTTAATATAAATTTTTATATTATGTAAAAATTTGATAAAAATTTAATTTATATTAACCTTAATTTATTTTTAGGATGATTTAACGCAAATAGATGCATATAGTATAGACCATTTTTATCTTGGCAAACAACAAACAAATAAAACATTGGTTTTATATGGACAAATGGGCACAGATGGTTTTTCAGCGTTGCACTATAAATTAAAGTCTATTGTTGAAACTGAAAAAATAAATTACATTCTTAGACATTATATTAAAGTAAGTCATTAATATGATTATCAGGAATTGTTTGCATGTATAAAATAATTTTTTAATAACCAATGTTTTAATATTAGGAAAGACCTGACAGAAGACTAAGACTTTCCGGTTATGGTGTAGAATTACAAATGAAGTCCACTGAATATAAAGCAACAGATGATTCAGACATCACAGATAATGAACAGCGTGATGATGACGATACTGATGAGGAAACTGATGAAATAGATGGAATCAATTTTTCAGTTTTAAAGTAAATAATTTATTCAAATTATTATAATTTTCGTAACAATTAAATAATACTTATAAAAATTATTTTAGAAAATTGTATCCTGATGAACACCAAAAATTGGAAGCCATGCAAACATATCTTTTGGAAAATAGTCATGAAATTGGAGCTTTAAAAGTTTGGCAATTCCAAGAACTAAGTCATCAAGCTGCTGAAAGAATAATGAATTCTCCAGCTAATGAGGCACTTAATGTGTTAACTGACATATCTCAAAACTTTCCAATGCAGGTAAACTAAATTTATTTTACAGTTTATCTTAAATATTATCACATAATAATAGTTTATATTAAAAATTTTAATTTTATAAAATATAGGCAAAATCATTAATTAAAACAAAAGTTAATGATGACATGAAAAAGGAAATGAAACTCAATCAAGAAATATTTTCTGCTAGTTTAAATATTCAACCAACAGATATAACTTTATTTGTTAATGGACTTTTCTTTGATTTAGAAGCTATTGATATATTAACTCTTTTGGAATCTTTACGTTCTGAACTTAGAGTTATGGAATCATTTTATAAAATAGGTAAAATTTAAAATAATTTAAATTACAGATAAAATCTTGATTTTATGTACATTTAAAATTTATAATTTATTTATATTAGGATTCAGTAGCAAAAAGATGAGTAAGCTATTAGCATTAGACTTATCAAATAGCGTAGATCAAGACTTTGCAATTGATATACGCGATTCAGCTATTATTTGGGCAAATGACATTGAACATGATTATTGGTATAATCGTTGGTCACCATCTTTGACTGAATTATTACGTCCTACATTTCCTGGTATGCTACGTAATGTTCGTCGTAATCTTTACAACCTGGTAAATTGATCATCAAATACTTTTAATTCAATATTCTTATGCTCTTTATTAAAATGAATTTTTTAAATTCATTTTAGGTCATTGTAATAGATCCATTGAGTGAAGAATCTGCTCCTTTAATAACTTTAGCGGAATCTCTTTATGCCCATTCTGCTCCATTAAGAATAGGTTTTGTATTCCTCACAAACTTCAATGTAACGGAGACTGGATCATCAAATCCAAGCATTGCAGTTAATAATGCATATCATTATTTAACGGAAAGAAAAAGTCCAAAGGAAGCCATGCGTTTCTTATCAAATGTTAGTATTATAAATCAAATAACATAAATGTATCTTAAGTAAATTAAAATAATTAATAATTTAATAAATTACAGTTAGGTAATTACATAGGACCTAATGGATTAGATGTGAATGATATCGAAAGAGCCTTAAAAACAATAGATTCTAGTGCAAATATAAATTACATTTTTGGAGAGGAATCAGAATATGATGTAGGTCGTCATCTTGCTAGTGATTTTATTAAAAGAACTGATTTCAAAAAGTTCCCTCAAGCTCTATTGAATGGTATTCCATTACCTTCTAATCAATTAAATGCTGAATCTTTTGAAGAAGCTGTTTTATCTACAATAATGTCCCAAACTCCAATGCTTCAAAAGGCAGTTTATCGAACTTTTTGATGATGAATATGGTAAGATTTAAATTAACTAATAATAAATTTATTTTTAAATATATTTTATTAAACTCTAATTACTATTATATTATTGTTAGAAAAAAGTGACATATCTGATGATATGATTATAAAGATCGCGTCTTTATTAGTCCCCAGACCACAAACTAGAAGCCGGTTTGATGTTCCTATCCATGGTGATGAACATAAGTATGTAGACTAAATAGAAATCTAAATCTTTGTTTTATATATACTTATGATTTTTTTAAAAATATTCTTTTGTATTTTTGAATTCTAGTGCTATAAAAATTCCTGCAACAAATTTAGATGCTGCAGCTTTCAGTTTCATTGCTATAGTTGATCCAGTTTCTCGTGGTGCTCAGAAATTTGGACCAATTCTTTAAATTGTGATATCAAAGTTTTCTTAAATTGTGTATATAAAAATAGCGATATGCCAGTTAAAAGGTAAATATACAGATTTTTAATTTTAATTGAGAAATTCCAATTTAATTACTACAATTTTTATAAAATAAATAAATTATTTTGCACCAAGAGGATTGCAGATTACTTTAGGAACTGTAAAACAACCTGTAATGGTTGATACAATAGTCATGGCAAACTTAGGCTACTTTCAATTCGAAGCTAATCCTGGTGAATGGTTGTTAAGATTGTGTCAAGGAAGATAATTTGAAATTTATGATACTACAAGTGTGCTTTAAATCAAGTTATTTTCATAATTCAAGTTTAAAAATAAATAAAATCAGCAGTTATCTAAAATGTTCTCTCAGATAGCTGAGACTAAAGAAATATCAGATTTTAAATGTAATAATTTTGATTTGTTTATTAATAACAATTTGATTATGTTTAAAAATCTTTATTGTATTACATTCTATTATTTAAATTAATATTTTACAATTAAATAAATAAAAATTCTCATTTTGTATCAATTTGTAAAAATCGCTCTTACACAATCATAAAAAAAAATATAAACAAATACACCTTTTTATATTACTAAACAATTATTGAATAAATAAAACATTTTAATACATTGACAGAAGTCTTAAAATTTCAGTTCATTTTAATTTTTTTTTTGTTATGTTTTCGTAAGTGTACTATCATTTTACTCTTAGCATCACATCTAAAATTGCAATGCTCGCAATTAATATATTTTCCTTTATCCAAATGTACTTTATAAAAATGTTGCTGTAATTGAAATTTTTGTTTGTATTTTTTATCACAAATTCCACAAATCGCATAATCTTCTATTTTGATTACGGTGTGCTTTACTAACTCGTGCCGTTTGAGGGTTTGTAAATCATTCGTAGTAAAATGACATGTCTCCATCTGACAGAATAGATTTTTAGGTTTGCCACATCTTTTCTTATGGCGTTTTAACGCGATTCCGCTATTAAAAATCCTATTACATTTATCGCATTTTTTTTCTTCTAAAATCACTTTTCTATGTATTCGTTCATGCAATTTTAGGCCCTTAGCCGTTTTAAAAGATTTAATACACTCATTGCATCTGAAAACGAAAACTAATTTTCTTTTATTAAATAATATTATATTATATGAATTTTGAAGTGCACTTTTTAACGCACTGATATATATGTCTTTATTATTTTAAGTTTTACCTCTTGCATTTTCACTCATCGTCGATATTTATATTTTTAAAAATTATTGTAAGAGTTAACGTATTTAATTGATTATAAAAAAGATTTTTAATTATATAAAATAAGAAAAGCTGATAAAATTTTGTACTGATACGTTACATATACCCAATTATAGTTGTGTTTATAATCTCAACTGTAAAGAAAACTTTTTCTTAAATATTTGTAAATAAACCCAGCAACGTCATATACTTTATGCGGGAAATTTAATTTAATTTCATTTAATTTGAAATGTATAACAAAAATTTGTTCACAACACTTTTTATCTCGCTTTTTATACATATAATATATCCTATTTTATTAATTGTAACATTTTAGCCTGAATATAAATGTCTTTGGTATGTAAATAATACGAATAAAAAAAAATAAACGTACAAAATATTTACGAAAAGCTCTTAAACTCATTTGAACTTTTTCAATAACAATGCAAATTCTTTTTTTTCTTTTTTAGACAGATTAATTACAAAAAATGCTATATAATATTTCTCATCAAATAGCCATGTGTTCGACTTATCAAAATAAAGAGAAAAAGATAAAGACACACTACTAGCTTTTGTTCAATTGAATCTTGTCTTAGCATTGGGATTTCCCACATCTATATTCTATAAGAAAAAAAAGAAAGAAAAAATAAAATAAAGAAAATTTTTTCTCTGACTGAATAATAGTATCTTATTTCTTTTAACGTTTGTATCGTTGGACTTGAATTTAGGTCAATTAAGTACACAACGATATTTTGGTTGTATGTCCATAAGTTAGCTTTTTCCTTCTTTAAAAATAAAATTTAACACATGATTTTATAGACGAAATTAGAGCATATTTATTTTGGGTATAACTATTCTTTATATTGTTCTCACTTATATTATGAATATGAAAAAGAGATATAAGCATAAATTTATTTATCCATGAGGTTAGACCTTGAATAGCTCAAAAAAATTTAACTTCAGCGGCCTCCATGTTAGCAGCATGATTTTGGATAACAACATTCTGCCTATCAAGGAGCTCAGTAAGCCATTTCGTCGCTGCTACAACTTCGATCGCACGAATTCAAGAATCAAAACAGTTTTTAAAACAGGAGGAGCCAACTTACTCTATGCGTCGAGGAACGGTGGAGGAGTGGGAGTCGACAATGAACGACATTGCCTTGACAACAGTTTGAAAAACGAAGAAATGGGCGAGACTGCTCGCTCAGACAAGTCCGGATTGGGGCACTGAGACAATGGTAACGTCGAAAACGCTGACCAAATGTGATCGGATCGGTAGCCTATTTAGAAAGAGACGGAGCATTAACTTCTCATTGAACTGAGTTCTTTATGCAGTCGCTGCAGATAATCGACAATAAAGAAACAAACCACTTGTTTGGATGTATGGGAATCATTATGATGTTTAGCGCAAATTCAATTAATTTTAAATGTCAAAAAGTACAATTCGTCGAATGAGAGGAATAATGCAATAATTCGGCTTTGCGCGTAAAAACGTAATAACTTAAATGCTTTTTTTTCTTAGATGTTTATGTTTAGAACCGCAGTTAATTTTTCACATTTTTAAAGCGGATTTCAACTTAAATATCTAAGAAAAAAAGAAGCAGCTGAGCTATTAAATTCTTATACTCGCTAAGCCGTATTGTTACGTAATTCCTCTCGCCCGGCGAATTAAAAAAAAATATTTAGTTTGAAGGCTGAACAAAATTAAATGAAAGCATTATTAGCAATCGAATATTAAAATAATAATAATTAAATAAATATTATTAAAATTTTAAAATAAATATTATATTAAAATTTTTAAATAAATATTTCGTAAAAATAAAAAATTTATGTTGTATTTAAAATAACTGTTAAAAAAGTTTATTTATTTTTTCAAATACATAAAATTTAATAGATATATAGCATATACATACTCACTAGTTTATTAAAAATTTTTTCTTAATTTCTTTTCTTTCTACTCATAAATTCAAATAACTTAGTTTTTAGAGCACCAGTCTGCTAAGCTTTTTTCTTTGCTGCGTGCAATTGACGATGTCGACGAGACAAGCTGTTGGGCATTGCATTCTTTAGTTCACATAAGATAACAAATAATTTATCCTGATGAAGAATAGCTAAACGCAGAAAAATAGCTCATCATATTTTATCATACAGATGTTTGTATACTTTTTTTTCGTATTTAATCTTTGCTAAGTGTCGTTTTTTTTTTTTTTGAATACATTGTTTTTATGTTGAAATTTTGTTTATTTCCTTTACAAAATATATATTTTTAAAATATAAATAAATTCAACTGCGATGCGATCATTTTTAACTTAAATACAATAATTTCCAAATATTTAATGGTAAAAATTTAATAAAATTAATTTTTATAAATAATATATAGCAAATATATTTATTAATATACAATATATTCAAATATAAATAAGAAGCACCTACTTCATAAATTTTTTGGATGAAAAAGTTTCTACTGCAAATTTAAAATTTTGGGTTTATTTTCTTCATAGAGGCTTGTACTAAAAAATTGCTGGATTTTATTACTTTATACATAAAAAATGACTTTGAAAAAATTTCACTTTTATTTTAACTAGTTTTTTTTAAAAATAATTATTTAATTTTCATTTCAAGAAAATAACGTTTCGAGTAACAAATTGCTGACATTTTCTCAGGTAATTTAAAAAAAAATTATTATTCAAAGACCTTTAGGAGCCAAAATAACTTTTTTTTAAACGTAGACGCCGTAATGAAAAGAATAAAGCGATGCGCTTGATTGATATTAATATTAAATATTTATATTTTCAATAAAAAAATCCACGAATATTTAATTAATTTTTACGACTAGTAATTGAATAATAAAGAAAAGCTTTTTAAGAGTCTGATAACACGTAGAATATTTATGGCTTGGCTTTTGCTAGGTTTTTATTACCTGTCCAGACGCTCTTTAATAAATTTAATCATTTAGAAATGTCTTTGCTCTAGATAAATCTGGAATCCCCCATTCATTATGACCCTTGTTTTGGAGCTCTTGATTTTATCCCCTAAAAAGGATGACTACCTGAATAATAGTTTCAGGCAAGGAAAAATGAAAAGGGATTAATAATGAAAATTAACAATGGAAATGACAAATCAATGCGAAATATTTTATAAATTATAGAAATACCAATAAAATTATATAAAGCTAGTTGTATAAAAGAGGTGATTTATAAATAGCCATTTTAAGTTTGTCGGAAAAAAACAATTTTTAAGTACATTATTAGTAAAATGCCAAATTATTTACTATTATTATTTTTAATAAGTTAAATACTGTTGATAATACAACTACATTTTATGCTTTTATATTTACAAAGAAATTCTATTTACGAAATAGTTTAATATGGATTCATTGTAAATAAGTTTGAACTTTATCAAAATATAAAATATTTCTTCTTTCTTGTAAGTAAACTTTTCATTAATTCTTCTTAATATTTTTTGGCTTCTTCCTATTCATAGCGTTTCCTATTACTTCATATTAAATATTCTTTATTCCTTATTCAATCCACAGTTTTATATGAAAATATTTACAGGCAATTTCAGTATGGTTATTAAGCATAAATGACCAGAAAACGCCACAAATCCTGCAGAGGAAAATATTTCCTATTCACAGGTCTGGTTTACAAAATATTAATATTGAAAAATATAAAACAATAATAATGCTGGTTAGATTATTGCACACAGCAGCACACATAAATCTTCCAGCCGCACATCACTCACTCATACACTGCCATTCACACTCTAGTACATTTAATTTTTCATATTTTATATCACAGAATCTAAGCTGTATTACTACTTTGTTTTTCCATTTTTTTCTTTTTATCTTCTTTTTTTAAAATGTGACGTAAAAATTTAAAAAAATCATATTTATCAAATGTCTCTTTCGTTGAATTAAACTTTTTTACAGCTTTCAAAAAAAGTTTTTAATTGTTACTATTTCATTCTCTGATGATGCACATTGTCGAATAAAAAATTCAAAAGAACCCCAATCATTATTTTTTCTTAATACAAACCAAATAATAATCCCCACATTAGAAAAAAAAAGTTTTTTTTTATCTATTGAACTTGCATTTTCCAAAATTAATTTAATATTCTCTTCATCTTTAATCTCAAACAGTTGAGGCAAGAATTTATTACAGTCAATATTATTTGTAATATATTTTTAAATCTTTCAGGGCTTTGCTTCCAAAATATTGTAAATAAATTTTGATAATCATAATATTCAAAGTCTTTCTTTACCCAAGCAACAATAGTATTCAATAAAATTTCAAAATTGTATTCACTAAGATAGGGCCATGCATGCTGTAATGACTCGATAAAAACATTTTGCAAAGGCCAGTTCAAAAGGAAATCTAGTACACAAAAGGCATTATGTTGCAGTATTAACATTCGTTGATATTTATCCATCTGCAAAAGTAAAAAATAAAAAACATCTATATATTCTCTATGATGTTTACTCAGTGAAATATCATAATCAATATAACTGAAATTGCCAAAATCCTTTGCGACATTTTTAGCTGATCTTAATAAAGACTTTCTTTTTCTTCCAAAGAGAGCTTTTGAAAAAAATACTCAGTTGCAGTTTTATTACCAGCGTATACTGCATTTTCGAATGCACGTTGATAATGAGTACTATTTGGATAGCACTTACTTGGACGATAAAAATAAGGAAAACCTTTAATTCCATCATCATTACTCCAATAAAATACTAATGGTTGGTCGTCCATTTCATCAGGATTCTCAAAACGGTTTTTAAAATTGATATTCGACTGCATCTTATACCACAAAACTGAGAGGTCTAATTCAGAACAGTAAACATAAGCTAATTGATAACGTATATTGGCATCAATACTATCATCTCGAATTAGTATTTCAGCGGTTCTTTTTCGATCTATCTTTCCGAGTTGTGTCCAATAAAGCTGGTTTAAATTTCTTGTAATAGGTCTATTAGATATACACTTTAGGTGAAACATTAACCATCTCATCAGTTCAAATCCTATTGACTTAATAAAAGGTATTATTTTCTTCTTCACTTTCAGTGGCACTGGAAGGATTTCTACTTTTTTTATTACTTTTTCTTCTACTTCTGGCCATGAATCATTACTAAAAGAAAACTTAGAATCTGGTTTCATCACATTTTTAATTTCTTCAGATTGAACCCACAATCTAATGGCTATTTTTACAAGAACAATATGCTCAAGTGTTGGTATTAAATTAAAATGCATCTTCTGTAAAATTATTAGAATGCTTGATATTATTATTTACTATTATAAACATTAAATTTAAAATTGTACAATATTTGCAGTAATGCAAATAGATTTAGATATACTGGAAAAATGAAATCCGGGTAAATATTTCACTGTAGAGTAGTTGAGGTGAAAATAAATATTCTTAGTTCTTCCGTCTCAATTTAATCTGATTTCAAAAGATTGATATACTGGGCCTCATCACTGCTTTCCTCTTAGGATGTGAGCCAATAACTACCAACAAGCTTCTGTACTGATCTATAGTCAGTATAATACTGAAGTTCTCCAGCAAACTGACTCTGTTCTTTCACTTCAGGGATGATGCCTACTGCCCCTACAGTACCCACATAGGTAGCGCCCCCAAACGATGGATTAAACGAACTTTTGTATAGGGATTGTAAGTATTACATTAATTTTTTTTTATCAACTTCGATTGAGAATTTATAAACATGTACATAAATTTAGCTTCTGTTACCATAATGTGCATAAATTTAAGATAAAAAATATATTCTATTATCCTGATTATATTCGTTTTATACAATCATTTTGCATTTTATATAATATTATATTTCTATTATGATTTCATTAAAAATTGGAAATTAAGAATAAATATTCTAAACTTGATTCTAGAAATTATCACAGTAAAAACATTATAATAGATATTTCGTATTAACAGAAATAAAACTTTTTTAAACCATATGTTCTATTTTTGTAATTTTTAAATAATTTATTTAATTAGTTAATAGCTACATGGCATTGAATTGGGATTGGACAGCTAAAATGAAATTTGAATCGAAAATTATTTTAAACGCATACAACTTTATTAGTTTTTTTTTCTTTGATAAATTTAATAATAATTTTAATAAGATTAATTAGATTTAATATTGGTTTCAAGGAAAATAGAAGAGCAGAATTTTTGTTTCTAATTTTCGTTTTGTTACGGAGATATTGTACGCTAATAAGTGAAAACTACCAGTTTAATCCTAAATCTTTAGCCCACAAATTAAGATTCTACTAACTCTAACTCACAAACTCCTCTGAGAAATCATGATAAAATAATTAAATTTTTATTTAATAATTTTTTTCAATATTTATTAAAGTGTTTATGAGTATATATATTGTAACCAAAAATATTACGAATTGACTTGAATAGCAATTAAAAATAAAAAACTAAACTTCATATTTTTTTCTTTCTATCATTAAAAGTCTACTACGAAGTTTAAAAAAATGAGTTTTTTAATTTATAGTATTATAGTAAAGGGTTCAAAAATTCAAGTTAAAAAAAATTAAAATTTTGTATATTTTGATATAATAAAGTAGAAAAATAGTTAGGCACGTTTTGAGATAGACGAATCAGGCACATTCAAATTTGTGTCCTGAATCAACGGACGTCGCATTTTTTGTTTTTTATGTAGTCCTCGTAGAACTCAAATTGCTTTCATATCCTTTTTGGTTTAAGTTTATAGCTTTGAAATTAATATGGTGTCAATCAATTTAAAAATATTTATTACATAAAAAATTATTCATCTTCAATTAAAAAATTTTTTTGTTCAAATTTAGTATTTAAAAACTTCTCAAAACTTTATTTTAGTATGAATTTTCAATAGATTAAAAATACTCTAATATAATTTAATTTATATTTTGTTCCCACTTTTTCGAGAATAAAATAATACTTTATTTATGCCAAAATTTTAGAAGTCGGTTATATCTTACTTTCGGCCAGCTTTTCGAGTTAATAAAGTGGCCATTACTCTTGAGATAGGAATAAAAGAATATTCTTTTGTATAAGATTTTCTACTTTAACAAGAAACAGTATATTGTTTTGTTGTATTTGCTATGGAGCTTGAAATCAATACAAAATATTTTATTTATAATAAAACAATTTCAACAATTTTAAAATAAATTTTGATGGAAAGTTATTTTAGAAAAACATAATTTTATTACCCAACGTTCACAAATAATTTTTATACCTTTTTTAATTATATGTAAAATATAACTGAATTTCCTTAAATTATAAAATGCACTAAACCTGAAAATCACGTAAGTTAAATTGACTTTTTAGAAACTTATTTTTTTAGTTTTTAATATTTAAAAAACTACTTTAACTGAATTTTACAATTTTAAATACATAATCTTAGCTAAAATAACAGACATCAATGTGATGAAATAAAAATATTAGTGTATAATATAAAGTTTAATAATGAGTTTAATTATTTATTTTTTATAAGTATACTAAAATTTTTTAATTTCAAGAATAAGCGATTAATATACATCAAGTTTCTTTTGAGTTTAATTGAGTGATTAGAAAATTTCTAAACGTTGCATTGGGTAGAATGAGTCAATTTTATTGTATGTGAGATATGAGAAATGTAAAGTCTAATAACGTTGATAATATTTCCACCTACGTTTTTATCGCTTAAATAGTATTATTTCATTGTTAAACAGTATTATTTCCACTGTGAACACATGTTAGTAATACTATTCGATCGAATAATGTATTATTATTAATTATCATTTTAAATGATTCTTTTATAAGTTATGATAAAATATCTATTTTTATTGATTTTTCAAATGTTAAAAGTTTATTTAATCAACGTATAATAGAAATAAATAAAAATTAATAAAATTAAAAATTTTTAAAATCATTAAAACAGCTATTATAAACTTTAGGATTGGATAGTTCAAATATGCAAAAAATTCTGTAATTATTCTAGGAGATACTAAGAACCGAAACAACGATTTGCAGTTTAAAAGAAAAAAATTAAATACGTGGATTCATAATCCTAAGATTTCAAGTTCGAATCCCGTTCTATGACGACTGGTACAAACACCGCTGTACGTTACATGTGCTTTGTTCACGAACACACTGAAACGACTCCCGTTGCTGATTAGCATTACAAATAGCATAAATATAGCGATGTTAGAGAAGAAATAAAATATATATATATATATATATATATATATATATATATATATATATATATATATAAAGCGATAAAATAGTGGGAACATGAAATACAAATATGATTTTTTGTTTTTTATTATTTAACGTCGCTGTATTTCATTACGATGCTAATTAACGACGGAGGTCGTCAGTGTGTTTGTGAACAAAGCATGTGATGCTTGTATGAATCGGCCGAGTGCGGGATTTGAACTCAGGACTGTGAGATTACGAATCCATCGCTCTACCGATTGAGTTACTGACGATCTCTAAATTTACAAATTTTCCTTTTTATTAAAAATTTAAAAATATTTGATTTTTCCTCGTTTAAATAAACATGAAAATTATATACGAATAAATTGTCATATTACGGTATCAATTGTATAATATAAATAAAATAAATTTTAAAAAGTGGAAAAAAGTATTAATCAATTGAAAGTCATGTTCATTTAATCGAAATTAGATTTAATAAACTAATTGTATGAATGTTATTAAAAATATTAACTTGCATATGCATCAGTAAATGTCAATTTATTGATTCTTAAAAATATAAATGGAAAATCTAAAATCTTAGATTTTAATTTTCTATCATGTTTTTCTTTTGATTTTTAGCAAAACAAAATAAAATAAAAATTTATTACTTTTATAATAAAAGATATCTAAAACTTATCGATTAATAAAAAAGTAGACAAAATCGAAAAATATAATACATACAACATTTTTTAAGTTCATCATTATTATTACTAACATTTAATTTAAAATATTAATTATTTTAACATAATGAACTTGATCGATTTTTTTACATTACCGATTTTTAATAATTTAAAAGCTCTCACACTTAATCGTTCTAGAATAAAAAAAATTCTACATGCAAAAATATCAATTTTTTTTTTTTTATTTAACGTCGCTCTATTTATGCTATCATTTGATGCTAATTAGCGACGGAGATCATCAGTGTGTTTGTGAACAAAGCACATGTAACGTACAGTGGTACTTGTATCATTCGGTCACCGAGAGCGGGATTCGAACTCGGAACCTCGAGATTACGAATCCCTCACTCTACCGACTGAGCCACTGACGATCTTATTAAATATCAATATTAGAAATGACACGTTTAAGAAATGCAAAAATAAAATTCTGGTGAAATGTATACACGAGTTATATACATTTTTGACGTCGACGTATATACCAGTAGTAATATTCTTATTCAAAACAGACAGTGAGAGTCGCATATATGCATCGCGGGGAGATCCCCAAAAGAATCGAAAAAAACAAATATGGCGGTTCAAATATAAGTTTACATTCTGCCGCATGATTAAGTGTATATACGTCGCTGTTTTATTCGATTACAGTTGTTGCGGCAAGGCACGTGCACTGCATGGATTGGTTGAAAATTGATAATAATTATTTATTAAAAAAAAAATCATTAAAGGGCTTTTTGTTAAACGGAAAATCCAAAGGTACGTTTAGTAATAGCGTCACTGACGCCGAATCATGTTTTTAAGGTTAAGATAATAATATAGTTTTAAATTTTTATTGATTTTTTTTTTATGCAAGTGTTGTGTTTTGTATTTTTAGACACTGTCAAACATTTATAATATACAATTTTTATAGATTTTTTTAGGATAAAAATTAAATATTTATTGAATGCAGTTTTGCTAATTGTAACTGTAATCACTTTACAGATGTGGATTTTCATGTTATTATGCCCTCTACTTATAAATGTTGGTTCAGCTTTGTCTGAGAAAAAAGCTCATAAATATGTAAGCACATTGATCCATGCCAAATGGAAAGATACACCATTAGTACTTGAAGTAGCAGAATATTTAAACGATGAAAATCCAAACTACTTTTGGAGGTTTGTCGATGAAGTTTCTAGCAGATCATCTGACTTTGAAAAAAGTGGTATGCCTATTTTTAAAGTTATTTTTTATCTGTGTATGAATAAATTAAGTTAATTTAAAATAGCCATTAAAAATCATTTGATTGGTCAGCAATTGATTTGTCATTTAATAAGTAAATTAATGTACAGTTATAAGTATGTTTAATTAATATAAATTTTAAATAGTTATAAAAGTAGACTAAATTGAAATAATTCGTATTATTTTGTTTACTTTAAATCAAGTTATTTTAATAATCTAAGTTAAACAAGTTTGTGAAATTGGTATTTGTTACAGTGTTATGCAAAGTTATCTAAATTTTTACTACAATTTTGTACAAATAATTAATAGTGTTTAATTCTTTCTTTTTCAGCGAAATCGAAAAATCATTATGACCTAGTAATTTCTGTAGCAGAAAAATTTCTTAGTCCAGCTGAGATAGCTGTAATGAAACTAGGTCTTTCATTATGTATTTATTCAGCTCGAGTGGAGATGTTCTCTCAGATGGCTGAGAATAAAGAGATCTCAGACTTGAATTGTAATAATTTCATTGATGTTGGTGGAAAATATACATGTTCTTTAGAAGAACTGGAACAACTTATGAATCAAGTTAATATAAATTTTTATATTATGTAAAAATTTGATAAAAATTTAATTTATATTAACCTTAATTTATTTTTAGGATGATTTAACGCAAATAGATGCATATAGTATAGACCATTTTTATCTTGGCAAACAACAAACAAATAAAACATTGGTTTTATATGGACAAATGGGCACAGATGGTTTTTCAGCGTTGCACTATAAATTAAAGTCTATTGTTGAAACTGAAAAAATAAATTACATTCTTAGACATTATATTAAAGTAAGTCATTAATATGATTATCAGGAATTGTTTGCATGTATAAAATAATTTTTTAATAACCAATGTTTTAATATTAGGAAAGACCTGACAGAAGACTAAGACTTTCCGGTTATGGTGTAGAATTACAAATGAAGTCCACTGAATATAAAGCAACAGATGATTCAGACATCACAGATAATGAACAGCGTGATGATGACGATACTGATGAGGAAACTGATGAAATAGATGGAATCAATTTTTCAGTTTTAAAGTAAATAATTTATTCAAATTATTATAATTTTCGTAACAATTAAATAATACTTATAAAAATTATTTTAGAAAATTGTATCCTGATGAACACCAAAAATTGGAAGCCATGCAAACATATCTTTTGGAAAATAGTCATGAAATTGGAGCTTTAAAAGTTTGGCAATTCCAAGAACTAAGTCATCAAGCTGCTGAAAGAATAATGAATTCTCCAGCTAATGAGGCACTTAATGTGTTAACTGACATATCTCAAAACTTTCCAATGCAGGTAAACTAAATTTATTTTACAGTTTATCTTAAATATTATCACATAATAATAGTTTATATTAAAAATTTTAATTTTATAAAATATAGGCAAAATCATTAATTAAAACAAAAGTTAATGATGACATGAAAAAGGAAATGAAACTCAATCAAGAAATATTTTCTGCTAGTTTAAATATTCAACCAACAGATATAACTTTATTTGTTAATGGACTTTTCTTTGATTTAGAAGCTATTGATATATTAACTCTTTTGGAATCTTTACGTTCTGAACTTAGAGTTATGGAATCATTTTATAAAATAGGTAAAATTTAAAATAATTTAAATTACAGATAAAATCTTGATTTTATGTACATTTAAAATTTATAATTTATTTATATTAGGATTCAGTAGCAAAAAGATGAGTAAGCTATTAGCATTAGACTTATCAAATAGCGTAGATCAAGACTTTGCAATTGATATACGCGATTCAGCTATTATTTGGGCAAATGACATTGAACATGATTATTGGTATAATCGTTGGTCACCATCTTTGACTGAATTATTACGTCCTACATTTCCTGGTATGCTACGTAATGTTCGTCGTAATCTTTACAACCTGGTAAATTGATCATCAAATACTTTTAATTCAATATTCTTATGCTCTTTATTAAAATGAATTTTTTAAATTCATTTTAGGTCATTGTAATAGATCCATTGAGTGAAGAATCTGCTCCTTTAATAACTTTAGCGGAATCTCTTTATGCCCATTCTGCTCCATTAAGAATAGGTTTTGTATTCCTCACAAACTTCAATGTAACGGAGACTGGATCATCAAATCCAAGCATTGCAGTTAATAATGCATATCATTATTTAACGGAAAGAAAAAGTCCAAAGGAAGCCATGCGTTTCTTATCAAATGTTAGTATTATAAATCAAATAACATAAATGTATCTTAAGTAAATTAAAATAATTAATAATTTAATAAATTACAGTTAGGTAATTACATAGGACCTAATGGATTAGATGTGAATGATATCGAAAGAGCCTTAAAAACAATAGATTCTAGTGCAAATATAAATTACATTTTTGGAGAGGAATCAGAATATGATGTAGGTCGTCATCTTGCTAGTGATTTTATTAAAAGAACTGATTTCAAAAAGTTCCCTCAAGCTCTATTGAATGGTATTCCATTACCTTCTAATCAATTAAATGCTGAATCTTTTGAAGAAGCTGTTTTATCTACAATAATGTCCCAAACTCCAATGCTTCAAAAGGCAGTTTATCGAACTTTTTGATGATGAATATGGTAAGATTTAAATTAACTAATAATAAATTTATTTTTAAATATATTTTATTAAACTCTAATTACTATTATATTATTGTTAGAAAAAAGTGACATATCTGATGATATGATTATAAAGATCGCGTCTTTATTAGTCCCCAGACCACAAACTAGAAGCCGGTTTGATGTTCCTATCCATGGTGATGAACATAAGTATGTAGACTAAATAGAAATCTAAATCTTTGTTTTATATATACTTATGATTTTTTTAAAAATATTCTTTTGTATTTTTGAATTCTAGTGCTATAAAAATTCCTGCAACAAATTTAGATGCTGCAGCTTTCAGTTTCATTGCTATAGTTGATCCAGTTTCTCGTGGTGCTCAGAAATTTGGACCAATTCTTTAAATTGTGATATCAAAGTTTTCTTAAATTGTGTATATAAAAATAGCGATATGCCAGTTAAAAGGTAAATATACAGATTTTTAATTTTAATTGAGAAATTCCAATTTAATTACTACAATTTTTATAAAATAAATAAATTATTTTGCACCAAGAGGATTGCAGATTACTTTAGGAACTGTAAAACAACCTGTAATGGTTGATACAATAGTCATGGCAAACTTAGGCTACTTTCAATTCGAAGCTAATCCTGGTGAATGGTTGTTAAGATTGTGTCAAGGAAGATAATTTGAAATTTATGATACTACAAGTGTGCTTTAAATCAAGTTATTTTCATAATTCAAGTTTAAAAATAAATAAAATCAGCAGTTATCTAAAATGTTCTCTCAGATAGCTGAGACTAAAGAAATATCAGATTTTAAATGTAATAATTTTGATTTGTTTATTAATAACAATTTGATTATGTTTAAAAATCTTTATTGTATTACATTCTATTATTTAAATTAATATTTTACAATTAAATAAATAAAAATTCTCATTTTGTATCAATTTGTAAAAATCGCTCTTACACAATCATAAAAAAAAATATAAACAAATACACCTTTTTATATTACTAAACAATTATTGAATAAATAAAACATTTTAATACATTGACAGAAGTCTTAAAATTTCAGTTCATTTTAATTTTTTTTTGTTATGTTTTCGTAAGTGTACTATCATTTTACTCTTAGCATCACATCTAAAATTGCAATGCTCGCAATTAATATATTTTCCTTTATCCAAATGTACTTTATAAAAATGTTGCTGTAATTGAAATTTTTGTTTGTATTTTTTATCACAAATTCCACAAATCGCATAATCTTCTATTTTGATTACGGTGTGCTTTACTAACTCGTGCCGTTTGAGGGTTTGTAAATCATTCGTAGTAAAATGACATGTCTCCATCTGACAGAATAGATTTTTAGGTTTGCCACATCTTTTCTTATGGCGTTTTAACGCGATTCCGCTATTAAAAATCCTATTACATTTATCGCATTTTTTTTCTTCTAAAATCACTTTTCTATGTATTCGTTCATGCAATTTTAGGCCCTTAGCCGTTTTAAAAGATTTAATACACTCATTGCATCTGAAAACGAAAACTAATTTTCTTTTATTAAATAATATTATATTATATGAATTTTGAAGTGCACTTTTTAACGCACTGATATATATGTCTTTATTATTTTAAGTTTTACCTCTTGCATTTTCACTCATCGTCGATATTTATATTTTTAAAAATTATTGTAAGAGTTAACGTATTTAATTGATTATAAAAAAGATTTTTAATTATATAAAATAAGAAAAGCTGATAAAATTTTGTACTGATACGTTACATATACCCAATTATAGTTGTGTTTATAATCTCAACTGTAAAGAAAACTTTTCTTAAATATTTGTAAATAAACCCAGCAACGTCATATACTTTATGCGGGAAATTTAATTTAATTTCATTTAATTTGAAATGTATAACAAAAATTTGTTCACAACACTTTTTATCTCGCTTTTATACATATAATATATCCTATTTTATTAATTGTAACATTTTAGCCTGAATATAAATGTCTTTGGTATGTAAATAATACGAATAAAAAAAAAATAAACGTACAAAATATTTACGAAAAGCTCTTAAACTCATTTGAACTTTTTCAATAACAATGCAAATTCTTTTTTTTCTTTTAGACAGATTAATTACAAAAAATGCTATATAATATTTCTCATCAAATAGCCATGTGTTCGACTTATCAAAATAAAGAGAAAAAGATAAAGACACACTACTAGCTTTTGTTCAATTGAATCTTGTCTTAGCATTGGGATTTCCCACATCTATATTCTATAAGAAAAAAAAGAAAGAAAAATAAAATAAAGAAAATTTTTTCTCTGACTGAATAATAGTATCTTATTTCTTTTAACGTTTGTATCGTTGGACTTGAATTTAGGTCAATTAAGTACACAACGATATTTTGGTTGTATGTCCATAAGTTAGCTTTTTCCTTCTTTAAAAATAAAATTTAACACATGATTTTATAGACGAAATTAGAGCATATTTATTTTGGGTATAACTATTCTTTATATTGTTCTCACTTATATTATGAATATGAAAAAGAGATATAAGCATAAATTTATTTATCCATGAGGTTAGACCTTGAATAGCTCAAAAAAATTTAACTTCAGCGGCCTCCATGTTAGCAGCATGATTTTGGATAACAACATTCTGCCTATCAAGGAGCTCAGTAAGCCATTTCGTCGCTGCTACAACTTCGATCGCACGAATTCAAGAATCAAAACAGTTTTTAAAACAGGAGGAGCCAACTTACTCTATGCGTCGAGGAACGGTGGAGGAGTGGGAGTCGACAATGAACGACATTGCCTTGACAACAGTTTGAAAAACGAAGAAATGGGCGAGACTGCTCGCTCAGACAAGTCCGGATTGGGGCACTGAGACAATGGTAACGTCGAAAACGCTGACCAAATGTGATCGGATCGGTAGCCTATTTAGAAAGAGACGGAGCATTAACTTCTCATTGAACTGAGTTCTTTATGCAGTCGCTGCAGATAATCGACAATAAAGAAACAAACCACTTGTTTGGATGTATGGGAATCATTATGATGTTTAGCGCAAATTCAATTAATTTTAAATGTCAAAAAGTACAATTCGTCGAATGAGAGGAATAATGCAATAATTCGGCTTTGCGCGTAAAAACGTAATAACTTAAATGCTTTTTTTTCTTAGATGTTTATGTTTAGAACCGCAGTTAATTTTTCACATTTTTAAAGCGGATTTCAACTTAAATATCTAAGAAAAAAAGAAGCAGCTGAGCTATTAAATTCTTATACTCGCTAAGCCGTATTGTTACGTAATTCCTCTCGCCCGGCGAATTAAAAAAAAATATTTAGTTTGAAGGCTGAACAAAATTAAATGAAAGCATTATTAGCAATCGAATATTAAAATAATAATAATTAAATAAATATTATTAAAATTTTAAAATAAATATTATATTAAAATTTTTAAATAAATATTTCGTAAAAATAAAAAATTTATGTTGTATTTAAAATAACTGTTAAAAAAGTTTATTTATTTTTTCAAATACATAAAATTTAATAGATATATAGCATATACATACTCACTAGTTTATTAAAAAATTTTTTCTTAATTTCTTTTCTTTCTACTCATAAATTCAAATAACTTAGTTTTTAGAGCACCAGTCTGCTAAGCTTTTTTCTTTGCTGCGTGCAATTGACGATGTCGACGAGACAAGCTGTTGGGCATTGCATTCTTTAGTTCACATAAGATAACAAATAATTTATCCTGATGAAGAATAGCTAAACGCAGAAAAATAGCTCATCATATTTTATCATACAGATGTTTGTATACTTTTTTTTCGTATTTAATCTTTGCTAAGTGTCGTTTTTTTTTTTTTGAATACATTGTTTTTATGTTGAAATTTTGTTTATTTCCTTTACAAAATATATATTTTTAAAATATAAATAAATTCAACTGCGATGCGATCATTTTTAACTTAAATACAATAATTTCCAAATATTTAATGGTAAAAATTTAATAAAATTAATTTTTATAAATAATATATAGCAAATATATTTATTAATATACAATATATTCAAATATAAATAAGAAGCACCTACTTCATAAATTTTTTGGATGAAAAAGTTTCTACTGCAAATTTAAAATTTTGGGTTTATTTTCTTCATAGAGGCTTGTACTAAAAAATTGCTGGATTTTATTACTTTATACATAAAAAATGACTTTGAAAAAATTTCACTTTTATTTTAACTAGTTTTTTTTAAAAATAATTATTTAATTTTCATTTCAAGAAAATAACGTTTCGAGTAACAAATTGCTGACATTTTCTCAGGTAATTTAAAAAAAATTATTATTCAAAGACCTTTAGGAGCCAAAATAACTTTTTTTAAACGTAGACGCCGTAATGAAAAGAATAAAGCGATGCGCTTGATTGATATTAATATTAAATATTTATATTTTCAATAAAAAAATCCACGAATATTTAATTAATTTTTACGACTAGTAATTGAATAATAAAGAAAAGCTTTTTAAGAGTCTGATAACACGTAGAATATTTATGGCTTGGCTTTTGCTAGGTTTTTATTACCTGTCCAGACGCTCTTTAATAAATTTAATCATTTAGAAATGTCTTTGCTCTAGATAAATCTGGAATCCCCCATTCATTATGACCCTTGTTTTGGAGCTCTTGATTTTATCCCTAAAAAGGATGACTACCTGAATAATAGTTTCAGGCAAGGAAAAATGAAAAGGGATTAATAATGAAAATTAACAATGGAAATGACAAATCAATGCGAAATATTTTATAAATTATAGAAATACCAATAAAATTATATAAAGCTAGTTGTATAAAAGAGGTGATTTATAAATAGCCATTTTAAGTTTGTCGGAAAAAACAATTTTTAAGTACATTATTAGTAAAATGCCAAATTATTTACTATTATTATTTTTAATAAGTTAAATACTGTTGATAATACAACTACATTTTATGCTTTTATATTTACAAAGAAATTCTATTTACGAAATAGTTTAATATGGATTCATTGTAAATAAGTTTGAACTTTATCAAAATATAAAATATTTCTTCTTTCTTGTAAGTAAACTTTTCATTAATTCTTCTTAATATTTTTTGGCTTCTTCCTATTCATAGCGTTTCCTATTACTTCATATTAAATATTCTTTATTCCTTATTCAATCCACAGTTTTATATGAAAATATTTACAGGCAATTTCAGTATGGTTATTAAGCATAAATGACCAGAAAACGCCACAAATCCTGCAGAGGAAAATATTTCCTATTCACAGGTCTGGTTTACAAAATATTAATATTGAAAAATATAAAACAATAATAATGCTGGTTAGATTATTGCACACAGCAGCACACATAAATCTTCCAGCCGCACATCACTCACTCATACACTGCCATTCACACTCTAGTACATTTAATTTTTCATATTTTATATCACAGAATCTAAGCTGTATTACTACTTTGTTTTTCCATTTTTTTCTTTTTATCTTCTTTTTTTAAAATGTGACGTAAAAATTTAAAAAAATCATATTTATCAAATGTCTCTTTCGTTGAATTAAACTTTTTTACAGCTTTCAAAAAAAGTTTTTTAATTGTTACTATTTCATTCTCTGATGATGCACATTGTCGAATAAAAAATTCAAAAGAACCCCAATCATTATTTTTTCTTAATACAAACCAAATAATAATCCCCACATTAGAAAAAAAAAGTTTTTTTTTATCTATTGAACTTGCATTTTCCAAAATTAATTTAATATTCTCTTCATCTTTAATCTCAAACAGTTGAGGCAAGAATTTATTACAGTCAATATTATTTGTAATATATTTTTAAATCTTTCAGGGCTTTGCTTCCAAAATATTGTAAATAAATTTTGATAATCATAATATTCAAAGTCTTTCTTTACCCAAGCAACAATAGTATTCAATAAAATTTCAAAATTGTATTCACTAAGATAGGGCCATGCATGCTGTAATGACTCGATAAAAACATTTTGCAAAGGCCAGTTCAAAAGGAAATCTAGTACACAAAAGGCATTATGTTGCAGTATTAACATTCGTTGATATTTATCCATCTGCAAAAGTAAAAAATAAAAAACATCTATATATTCTCTATGATGTTTACTCAGTGAAATATCATAATCAATATAACTGAAATTGCCAAAATCCTTTGCGACATTTTTAGCTGATCTTAATAAAGACTTTCTTTTTCTTCCAAAGAGAGCTTTTGAAAAAAATACTCAGTTGCAGTTTTATTACCAGCGTATACTGCATTTTCGAATGCACGTTGATAATGAGTACTATTTGGATAGCACTTACTTGGACGATAAAAATAAGGAAAACCTTTAATTCCATCATCATTACTCCAATAAAATACTAATGGTTGGTCGTCCATTTCATCAGGATTCTCAAAACGGTTTTTAAAATTGATATTCGACTGCATCTTATACCACAAAACTGAGAGGTCTAATTCAGAACAGTAAACATAAGCTAATTGATAACGTATATTGGCATCAATACTATCATCTCGAATTAGTATTTCAGCGGTTCTTTTTCGATCTATCTTTCCGAGTTGTGTCCAATAAAGCTGGTTTAAATTTCTTGTAATAGGTCTATTAGATATACACTTTAGGTGAAACATTAACCATCTCATCAGTTCAAATCCTATTGACTTAATAAAAGGTATTATTTTCTTCTTCACTTTCAGTGGCACTGGAAGGATTTCTACTTTTTTATTACTTTTTCTTCTACTTCTGGCCATGAATCATTACTAAAAGAAAACTTAGAATCTGGTTTCATCACATTTTTAATTTCTTCAGATTGAACCCACAATCTAATGGCTATTTTTACAAGAACAATATGCTCAAGTGTTGGTATTAAATTAAAATGCATCTTCTGTAAAATTATTAGAATGCTTGATATTATTATTTACTATTATAAACATTAAATTTAAAATTGTACAATATTTGCAGTAATGCAAATAGATTTAGATATACTGGAAAAATGAAATCCGGGTAAATATTTCACTGTAGAGTAGTTGAGGTGAAAATAAATATTCTTAGTTCTTCCGTCTCAATTTAATCTGATTTCAAAAGATTGATATACTGGGCCTCATCACTGCTTTCCTCTTAGGATGTGAGCCAATAACTACCAACAAGCTTCTGTACTGATCTATAGTCAGTATAATACTGAAGTTCTCCAGCAAACTGACTCTGTTCTTTCACTTCAGGGATGATGCCTACTGCCCCTACAGTACCCACATAGGTAGCGCCCCCAAACGATGGATTAAACGAACTTTTGTATAGGGATTGTAAGTATTACATTAATTTTTTTTTATCAACTTCGATTGAGAATTTATAAACATGTACATAAATTTAGCTTCTGTTACCATAATGTGCATAAATTTAAGATAAAAAATATATTCTATTATCCTGATTATATTCGTTTTATACAATCATTTTGCATTTTATATAATATTATATTTCTATTATGATTTCA
The DNA here is from genome assembly GCA_017163975.1 of Anastatus disparis. NCBI lineage: Eukaryota > Metazoa > Arthropoda > Insecta > Hymenoptera > Eupelmidae > Anastatus > Anastatus disparis. The sequence continues at coordinate 3,288,228 of JAFFSR010000227.1, forward strand.
TTAAAAATTGGAAATTAAGAATAAATATTCTAAACTTGATTCTAGAAATTATCACAGTAAAAACATTATAATAGATATTTCGTATTAACAGAAATAAAACTTTTTTAAACCATATGTTCTATTTTTGTAATTTTTAAATAATTTATTTAATTAGTTAATAGCTACATGGCATTGAATTGGGATTGGACAGCTAAAATGAAATTTGAATCGAAAATTATTTTAAACGCATACAACTTTATTAGTTTTTTTTCTTTGATAAATTTAATAATAATTTTAATAAGATTAATTAGATTTAATATTGGTTTCAAGGAAAATAGAAGAGCAGAATTTTTGTTTCTAATTTTCGTTTTGTTACGGAGATATTGTACGCTAATAAGTGAAAACTACCAGTTTAATCCTAAATCTTTAGCCCACAAATTAAGATTCTACTAACTCTAACTCACAAACTCCTCTGAGAAATCATGATAAAATAATTAAATTTTTATTTAATAATTTTTTTCAATATTTATTAAAGTGTTTATGAGTATATATATTGTAACCAAAAATATTACGAATTGACTTGAATAGCAATTAAAATAAAAAACTAAACTTCATATTTTTTTCTTTCTATCATTAAAAGTCTACTACGAAGTTTAAAAAAATGAGTTTTTTAATTTATAGTATTATAGTAAAGGGTTCAAAAATTCAAGTTAAAAAAAATTAAAATTTTGTATATTTTGATATAATAAAGTAGAAAAATAGTTAGGCACGTTTTGAGATAGACGAATCAGGCACATTCAAATTTGTGTCCTGAATCAACGGACGTCGCATTTTTTGTTTTTTATGTAGTCCTCGTAGAACTCAAATTGCTTTCATATCCTTTTTGGTTTAAGTTTATAGCTTTGAAATTAATATGGTGTCAATCAATTTAAAAATATTTATTACATAAAAAATTATTCATCTTCAATTAAAAATTTTTTTGTTCAAATTTAGTATTTAAAAACTTCTCAAAACTTTATTTTAGTATGAATTTTCAATAGATTAAAAATACTCTAATATAATTTAATTTATATTTTGTTCCCACTTTTTCGAGAATAAAATAATACTTTATTTATGCCAAAATTTTAGAAGTCGGTTATATCTTACTTTCGGCCAGCTTTTCGAGTTAATAAAGTGGCCATTACTCTTGAGATAGGAATAAAAGAATATTCTTTTGTATAAGATTTTCTACTTTAACAAGAAACAGTATATTGTTTTGTTGTATTTGCTATGGAGCTTGAAATCAATACAAAATATTTTATTTATAATAAAACAATTTCAACAATTTTAAAATAAATTTTGATGGAAAGTTATTTTAGAAAAACATAATTTTATTACCCAACGTTCACAAATAATTTTTATACCTTTTTTAATTATATGTAAAATATAACTGAATTTCCTTAAATTATAAAATGCACTAAACCTGAAAATCACGTAAGTTAAATTGACTTTTTAGAAACTTATTTTTTTAGTTTTTAATATTTAAAAAACTACTTTAACTGAATTTTACAATTTTAAATACATAATCTTAGCTAAAATAACAGACATCAATGTGATGAAATAAAAATATTAGTGTATAATATAAAGTTTAATAATGAGTTTAATTATTTATTTTTTATAAGTATACTAAAATTTTTTAATTTCAAGAATAAGCGATTAATATACATCAAGTTTCTTTTGAGTTTAATTGAGTGATTAGAAAATTTCTAAACGTTGCATTGGGTAGAATGAGTCAATTTTATTGTATGTGAGATATGAGAAATGTAAAGTCTAATAACGTTGATAATATTTCCACCTACGTTTTTATCGCTTAAATAGTATTATTTCATTGTTAAACAGTATTATTTCCACTGTGAACACATGTTAGTAATACTATTCGATCGAATAATGTATTATTATTAATTATCATTTTAAATGATTCTTTTATAAGTTATGATAAAATATCTATTTTTATTGATTTTTCAAATGTTAAAAGTTTATTTAATCAACGTATAATAGAAATAAATAAAAATTAATAAAATTAAAAATTTTTAAAATCATTAAAACAGCTATTATAAACTTTAGGATTGGATAGTTCAAATATGCAAAAAATTCTGTAATTATTCTAGGAGATACTAAGAACCGAAACAACGATTTGCAGTTTAAAAGAAAAAAATTAAATACGTGGATTCATAATCCTAAGATTTCAAGTTCGAATCCCGTTCTATGACGACTGGTACAAACACCGCTGTACGTTACATGTGCTTTGTTCACGAACACACTGAAACGACTCCCGTTGCTGATTAGCATTACAAATAGCATAAATATAGCGATGTTAGAGAAGAAATAAAATATATATATATATATATATATATATATATATATATATATATATATATATATAAAGCGATAAAATAGTGGGAACATGAAATACAAATATGATTTTTTGTTTTTTATTATTTAACGTCGCTGTATTTCATTACGATGCTAATTAACGACGGAGGTCGTCAGTGTGTTTGTGAACAAAGCATGTGATGCTTGTATGAATCGGCCGAGTGCGGGATTTGAACTCAGGACTGTGAGATTACGAATCCATCGCTCTACCGATTGAGTTACTGACGATCTCTAAATTTACAAATTTTCCTTTTTATTAAAAATTTAAAAATATTTGATTTTTCCTCGTTTAAATAAACATGAAAATTATATACGAATAAATTGTCATATTACGGTATCAATTGTATAATATAAATAAAATAAATTTTAAAAAGTGGAAAAAAGTATTAATCAATTGAAAGTCATGTTCATTTAATCGAAATTAGATTTAATAAACTAATTGTATGAATGTTATTAAAAATATTAACTTGCATATGCATCAGTAAATGTCAATTTATTGATTCTTAAAAATATAAATGGAAAATCTAAAATCTTAGATTTTAATTTTCTATCATGTTTTTCTTTTGATTTTTAGCAAAACAAAATAAAATAAAAATTTATTACTTTTATAATAAAAGATATCTAAAACTTATCGATTAATAAAAAAGTAGACAAAATCGAAAAATATAATACATACAACATTTTTTTAAGTTCATCATTATTATTACTAACATTTAATTTAAAATATTAATTATTTTAACATAATGAACTTGATCGATTTTTTTTACATTACCGATTTTTAATAATTTAAAAGCTCTCACACTTAATCGTTCTAGAATAAAAAAAATTCTACATGCAAAAATATCAATATTTTTTTTTTTTTTTTATTTAACGTCGCTCTATTTATGCTATCATTTGATGCTAATTAGCGACGGAGATCATCAGTGTGTTTGTGAACAAAGCACATGTAACGTACAGTGGTACTTGTATCATTCGGTCACCGAGAGCGGGATTCGAACTCGGAACCTCGAGATTACGAATCCCTCACTCTACCGACTGAGCCACTGACGATCTTATTAAATATCAATATTAGAAATGACACGTTTAAGAAATGCAAAAATAAAATTCTGGTGAAATGTATACACGAGTTATATACATTTTTGACGTCGACGTATATACCAGTAGTAATATTCTTATTCAAAACAGACAGTGAGAGTCGCATATATGCATCGCGGGGAGATCCCCCAAAAGAATCGAAAAAAACAAATATGGCGGTTCAAATATAAGTTTACATTCTGCCGCATGATTAAGTGTATATACGTCGCTGTTTTATTCGATTACAGTTGTTGCGGCAAGGCACGTGCACTGCATGGATTGGTTGAAAATTGATAATAATTATTTATTAAAAAAAAAATCATTAAAGGGCTTTTTGTTAAACGGAAAATCCAAAGGTACGTTTAGTAATAGCGTCACTGACGCCGAATCATGTTTTTAAGGTTAAGATAATAATATAGTTTTAAATTTTTATTGATTTTTTTTTTATGCAAGTGTTGTGTTTTGTATTTTTAGACACTGTCAAACATTTATAATATACAATTTTTATAGATTTTTTTAGGATAAAAATTAAATATTTATTGAATGCAGTTTTGCTAATTGTAACTGTAATCACTTTACAGATGTGGATTTTCATGTTATTATGCCCTCTACTTATAAATGTTGGTTCAGCTTTGTCTGAGAAAAAAGCTCATAAATATGTAAGCACATTGATCCATGCCAAATGGAAAGATACACCATTAGTACTTGAAGTAGCAGAATATTTAAACGATGAAAATCCAAACTACTTTTGGAGGTTTGTCGATGAAGTTTCTAGCAGATCATCTGACTTTGAAAAAAGTGGTATGCCTATTTTTAAAGTTATTTTTTATCTGTGTATGAATAAATTAAGTTAATTTAAAATAGCCATTAAAAATCATTTGATTGGTCAGCAATTGATTTGTCATTTAATAAGTAAATTAATGTACAGTTATAAGTATGTTTAATTAATATAAATTTTAAATAGTTATAAAAGTAGACTAAATTGAAATAATTCGTATTATTTTGTTTACTTTAAATCAAGTTATTTTAATAATCTAAGTTAAACAAGTTTGTGAAATTGGTATTTGTTACAGTGTTATGCAAAGTTATCTAAATTTTTACTACAATTTTGTACAAATAATTAATAGTGTTTAATTCTTTCTTTTTCAGCGAAATCGAAAAATCATTATGACCTAGTAATTTCTGTAGCAGAAAAATTTCTTAGTCCAGCTGAGATAGCTGTAATGAAACTAGGTCTTTCATTATGTATTTATTCAGCTCGAGTGGAGATGTTCTCTCAGATGGCTGAGAATAAAGAGATCTCAGACTTGAATTGTAATAATTTCATTGATGTTGGTGGAAAATATACATGTTCTTTAGAAGAACTGGAACAACTTATGAATCAAGTTAATATAAATTTTTATATTATGTAAAAATTTGATAAAAATTTAATTTATATTAACCTTAATTTATTTTTAGGATGATTTAACGCAAATAGATGCATATAGTATAGACCATTTTTATCTTGGCAAACAACAAACAAATAAAACATTGGTTTTATATGGACAAATGGGCACAGATGGTTTTTCAGCGTTGCACTATAAATTAAAGTCTATTGTTGAAACTGAAAAAATAAATTACATTCTTAGACATTATATTAAAGTAAGTCATTAATATGATTATCAGGAATTGTTTGCATGTATAAAATAATTTTTTAATAACCAATGTTTTAATATTAGGAAAGACCTGACAGAAGACTAAGACTTTCCGGTTATGGTGTAGAATTACAAATGAAGTCCACTGAATATAAAGCAACAGATGATTCAGACATCACAGATAATGAACAGCGTGATGATGACGATACTGATGAGGAAACTGATGAAATAGATGGAATCAATTTTTCAGTTTTAAAGTAAATAATTTATTCAAATTATTATAATTTTCGTAACAATTAAATAATACTTATAAAAATTATTTTAGAAAATTGTATCCTGATGAACACCAAAAATTGGAAGCCATGCAAACATATCTTTTGGAAAATAGTCATGAAATTGGAGCTTTAAAAGTTTGGCAATTCCAAGAACTAAGTCATCAAGCTGCTGAAAGAATAATGAATTCTCCAGCTAATGAGGCACTTAATGTGTTAACTGACATATCTCAAAACTTTCCAATGCAGGTAAACTAAATTTATTTTACAGTTTATCTTAAATATTATCACATAATAATAGTTTATATTAAAAATTTTAATTTTATAAAATATAGGCAAAATCATTAATTAAAACAAAAGTTAATGATGACATGAAAAAGGAAATGAAACTCAATCAAGAAATATTTTCTGCTAGTTTAAATATTCAACCAACAGATATAACTTTATTTGTTAATGGACTTTTCTTTGATTTAGAAGCTATTGATATATTAACTCTTTTGGAATCTTTACGTTCTGAACTTAGAGTTATGGAATCATTTTATAAAATAGGTAAAATTTAAAATAATTTAAATTACAGATAAAATCTTGATTTTATGTACATTTAAAATTTATAATTTATTTATATTAGGATTCAGTAGCAAAAAGATGAGTAAGCTATTAGCATTAGACTTATCAAATAGCGTAGATCAAGACTTTGCAATTGATATACGCGATTCAGCTATTATTTGGGCAAATGACATTGAACATGATTATTGGTATAATCGTTGGTCACCATCTTTGACTGAATTATTACGTCCTACATTTCCTGGTATGCTACGTAATGTTCGTCGTAATCTTTACAACCTGGTAAATTGATCATCAAATACTTTTAATTCAATATTCTTATGCTCTTTATTAAAATGAATTTTTTAAATTCATTTTAGGTCATTGTAATAGATCCATTGAGTGAAGAATCTGCTCCTTTAATAACTTTAGCGGAATCTCTTTATGCCCATTCTGCTCCATTAAGAATAGGTTTTGTATTCCTCACAAACTTCAATGTAACGGAGACTGGATCATCAAATCCAAGCATTGCAGTTAATAATGCATATCATTATTTAACGGAAAGAAAAAGTCCAAAGGAAGCCATGCGTTTCTTATCAAATGTTAGTATTATAAATCAAATAACATAAATGTATCTTAAGTAAATTAAAATAATTAATAATTTAATAAATTACAGTTAGGTAATTACATAGGACCTAATGGATTAGATGTGAATGATATCGAAAGAGCCTTAAAAACAATAGATTCTAGTGCAAATATAAATTACATTTTTGGAGAGGAATCAGAATATGATGTAGGTCGTCATCTTGCTAGTGATTTTATTAAAAGAACTGATTTCAAAAAAGTTCCCTCAAGCTCTATTGAATGGTATTCCATTACCTTCTAATCAATTAAATGCTGAATCTTTTGAAGAAGCTGTTTTATCTACAATAATGTCCCAAACTCCAATGCTTCAAAAGGCAGTTTATCGAACTTTTTGATGATGAATATGGTAAGATTTAAATTAACTAATAATAAATTTATTTTTAAATATATTTTATTAAACTCTAATTACTATTATATTATTGTTAGAAAAAAGTGACATATCTGATGATATGATTATAAAGATCGCGTCTTTATTAGTCCCCAGACCACAAACTAGAAGCCGGTTTGATGTTCCTATCCATGGTGATGAACATAAGTATGTAGACTAAATAGAAATCTAAATCTTTGTTTTATATATACTTATGATTTTTTTAAAAATATTCTTTTGTATTTTTGAATTCTAGTGCTATAAAAATTCCTGCAACAAATTTAGATGCTGCAGCTTTCAGTTTCATTGCTATAGTTGATCCAGTTTCTCGTGGTGCTCAGAAATTTGGACCAATTCTTTAAATTGTGATATCAAAGTTTTCTTAAATTGTGTATATAAAAATAGCGATATGCCAGTTAAAAGGTAAATATACAGATTTTTAATTTTAATTGAGAAATTCCAATTTAATTACTACAATTTTTATAAAATAAATAAATTATTTTGCACCAAGAGGATTGCAGATTACTTTAGGAACTGTAAAACAACCTGTAATGGTTGATACAATAGTCATGGCAAACTTAGGCTACTTTCAATTCGAAGCTAATCCTGGTGAATGGTTGTTAAGATTGTGTCAAGGAAGATAATTTGAAATTTATGATACTACAAGTGTGCTTTAAATCAAGTTATTTTCATAATTCAAGTTTAAAAATAAATAAAATCAGCAGTTATCTAAAATGTTCTCTCAGATAGCTGAGACTAAAGAAATATCAGATTTTAAATGTAATAATTTTGATTTGTTTATTAATAACAATTTGATTATGTTTAAAAATCTTTATTGTATTACATTCTATTATTTAAATTAATATTTTACAATTAAATAAATAAAAATTCTCATTTTGTATCAATTTGTAAAAATCGCTCTTACACAATCATAAAAAAAAATATAAACAAATACACCTTTTTATATTACTAAACAATTATTGAATAAATAAAACATTTTAATACATTGACAGAAGTCTTAAAATTTCAGTTCATTTTAATTTTTTTTTTGTTATGTTTTCGTAAGTGTACTATCATTTTACTCTTAGCATCACATCTAAAATTGCAATGCTCGCAATTAATATATTTTCCTTTATCCAAATGTACTTTATAAAAATGTTGCTGTAATTGAAATTTTTGTTTGTATTTTTTATCACAAATTCCACAAATCGCATAATCTTCTATTTTGATTACGGTGTGCTTTACTAACTCGTGCCGTTTGAGGGTTTGTAAATCATTCGTAGTAAAATGACATGTCTCCATCTGACAGAATAGATTTTTAGGTTTGCCACATCTTTTCTTATGGCGTTTTAACGCGATTCCGCTATTAAAAATCCTATTACATTTATCGCATTTTTTTTCTTCTAAAATCACTTTTCTATGTATTCGTTCATGCAATTTTAGGCCCTTAGCCGTTTTAAAAGATTTAATACACTCATTGCATCTGAAAACGAAAACTAATTTTCTTTTATTAAATAATATTATATTATATGAATTTTGAAGTGCACTTTTTAACGCACTGATATATATGTCTTTATTATTTTAAGTTTTACCTCTTGCATTTTCACTCATCGTCGATATTTATATTTTTAAAAATTATTGTAAGAGTTAACGTATTTAATTGATTATAAAAAAGATTTTTAATTATATAAAATAAGAAAAGCTGATAAAATTTTGTACTGATACGTTACATATACCCAATTATAGTTGTGTTTATAATCTCAACTGTAAAGAAAACTTTTTCTTAAATATTTGTAAATAAACCCAGCAACGTCATATACTTTATGCGGGAAATTTAATTTAATTTCATTTAATTTGAAATGTATAACAAAAATTTGTTCACAACACTTTTTATCTCGCTTTTTATACATATAATATATCCTATTTTATTAATTGTAACATTTTAGCCTGAATATAAATGTCTTTGGTATGTAAATAATACGAATAAAAAAAAATAAACGTACAAAATATTTACGAAAAGCTCTTAAACTCATTTGAACTTTTTCAATAACAATGCAAATTCTTTTTTTTCTTTTTTAGACAGATTAATTACAAAAAATGCTATATAATATTTCTCATCAAATAGCCATGTGTTCGACTTATCAAAATAAAGAGAAAAAGATAAAGACACACTACTAGCTTTTGTTCAATTGAATCTTGTCTTAGCATTGGGATTTCCCACATCTATATTCTATAAGAAAAAAAGAAAGAAAAAATAAAATAAAGAAAATTTTTTCTCTGACTGAATAATAGTATCTTATTTCTTTTAACGTTTGTATCGTTGGACTTGAATTTAGGTCAATTAAGTACACAACGATATTTTGGTTGTATGTCCATAAGTTAGCTTTTTCCTTCTTTAAAAATAAAATTTAACACATGATTTTATAGACGAAATTAGAGCATATTTATTTTGGGTATAACTATTCTTTATATTGTTCTCACTTATATTATGAATATGAAAAAGAGATATAAGCATAAATTTATTTATCCATGAGGTTAGACCTTGAATAGCTCAAAAAAATTTAACTTCAGCGGCCTCCATGTTAGCAGCATGATTTTGGATAACAACATTCTGCCTATCAAGGAGCTCAGTAAGCCATTTCGTCGCTGCTACAACTTCGATCGCACGAATTCAAGAATCAAAACAGTTTTTAAAACAGGAGGAGCCAACTTACTCTATGCGTCGAGGAACGGTGGAGGAGTGGAGTCGACAATGAACGACATTGCCTTGACAACAGTTTGAAAAACGAAGAAATGGGCGAGACTGCTCGCTCAGACAAGTCCGGATTGGGGCACTGAGACAATGGTAACGTCGAAAACGCTGACCAAATGTGATCGGATCGGTAGCCTATTTAGAAAGAGACGGAGCATTAACTTCTCATTGAACTGAGTTCTTTATGCAGTCGCTGCAGATAATCGACAATAAAGAAACAAACCACTTGTTTGGATGTATGGGAATCATTATGATGTTTAGCGCAAATTCAATTAATTTTAAATGTCAAAAAGTACAATTCGTCGAATGAGAGGAATAATGCAATAATTCGGCTTTGCGCGTAAAAACGTAATAACTTAAATGCTTTTTTTTCTTAGATGTTTATGTTTAGAACCGCAGTTAATTTTTCACATTTTTAAAGCGGATTTCAACTTAAATATCTAAGAAAAAAAGAAGCAGCTGAGCTATTAAATTCTTATACTCGCTAAGCCGTATTGTTACGTAATTCCTCTCGCCCGGCGAATTAAAAAAAAATATTTAGTTTGAAGGCTGAACAAAATTAAATGAAAGCATTATTAGCAATCGAATATTAAAATAATAATAATTAAATAAATATTATTAAAATTTTAAAATAAATATTATATTAAAATTTTTAAATAAATATTTCGTAAAAATAAAAAATTTATGTTGTATTTAAAATAACTGTTAAAAAAGTTTATTTATTTTTTCAAATACATAAAATTTAATAGATATATAGCATATACATACTCACTAGTTTATTAAAAAATTTTTTCTTAATTTCTTTTCTTTCTACTCATAAATTCAAATAACTTAGTTTTTAGAGCACCAGTCTGCTAAGCTTTTTCTTTGCTGCGTGCAATTGACGATGTCGACGAGACAAGCTGTTGGGCATTGCATTCTTTAGTTCACATAAGATAACAAATAATTTATCCTGATGAAGAATAGCTAAACGCAGAAAAATAGCTCATCATATTTTATCATACAGATGTTTGTATACTTTTTTTTCGTATTTAATCTTTGCTAAGTGTCGTTTTTTTTTTTTTGAATACATTGTTTTTATGTTGAAATTTTGTTTATTTCCTTTACAAAATATATATTTTTAAAATATAAATAAATTCAACTGCGATGCGATCATTTTTAACTTAAATACAATAATTTCCAAATATTTAATGGTAAAAATTTAATAAAATTAATTTTTATAAATAATATATAGCAAATATATTTATTAATATACAATATATTCAAATATAAATAAGAAGCACCTACTTCATAAATTTTTTGGATGAAAAAGTTTCTACTGCAAATTTAAAATTTTGGGTTTATTTTCTTCATAGAGGCTTGTACTAAAAAATTGCTGGATTTTATTACTTTATACATAAAAATGACTTTGAAAAAATTTCACTTTTATTTTAACTAGTTTTTTTAAAAATAATTATTTAATTTTCATTTCAAGAAAATAACGTTTCGAGTAACAAATTGCTGACATTTTCTCAGGTAATTTAAAAAAAATTATTATTCAAAGACCTTTAGGAGCCAAAATAACTTTTTTTTAAACGTAGACGCCGTAATGAAAAGAATAAAGCGATGCGCTTGATTGATATTAATATTAAATATTTATATTTTCAATAAAAAATCCACGAATATTTAATTAATTTTTACGACTAGTAATTGAATAATAAAGAAAAGCTTTTAAGAGTCTGATAACACGTAGAATATTTATGGCTTGGCTTTTGCTAGGTTTTTATTACCTGTCCAGACGCTCTTTAATAAATTTAATCATTTAGAAATGTCTTTGCTCTAGATAAATCTGGAATCCCCATTCATTATGACCCTTGTTTTGGAGCTCTTGATTTTATCCCCTAAAAAGGATGACTACCTGAATAATAGTTTCAGGCAAGGAAAAATGAAAAGGGATTAATAATGAAAATTAACAATGGAAATGACAAATCAATGCGAAATATTTTATAAATTATAGAAATACCAATAAAATTATATAAAGCTAGTTGTATAAAAGAGGTGATTTATAAATAGCCATTTTAAGTTTGTCGGAAAAAAACAATTTTTAAGTACATTATTAGTAAAATGCCAAATTATTTACTATTATTATTTTTAATAAGTTAAATACTGTTGATAATACAACTACATTTTATGCTTTTATATTTACAAAGAAATTCTATTTACGAAATAGTTTAATATGGATTCATTGTAAATAAGTTTGAACTTTATCAAAATATAAAATATTTCTTCTTTCTTGTAAGTAAACTTTTCATTAATTCTTCTTAATATTTTTTGGCTTCTTCCTATTCATAGCGTTTCCTATTACTTCATATTAAATATTCTTTATTCCTTATTCAATCCACAGTTTTATATGAAAATATTTACAGGCAATTTCAGTATGGTTATTAAGCATAAATGACCAGAAAACGCCACAAATCCTGCAGAGGAAAATATTTCCTATTCACAGGTCTGGTTTACAAAATATTAATATTGAAAAATATAAAACAATAATAATGCTGGTTAGATTATTGCACACAGCAGCACACATAAATCTTCCAGCCGCACATCACTCACTCATACACTGCCATTCACACTCTAGTACATTTAATTTTTCATATTTTATATCACAGAATCTAAGCTGTATTACTACTTTGTTTTTCCATTTTTTTCTTTTTATCTTCTTTTTTTAAAATGTGACGTAAAAATTTAAAAAAATCATATTTATCAAATGTCTCTTTCGTTGAATTAAACTTTTTTACAGCTTTCAAAAAAAGTTTTTTAATTGTTACTATTTCATTCTCTGATGATGCACATTGTCGAATAAAAAATTCAAAAGAACCCCAATCATTATTTTTTCTTAATACAAACCAAATAATAATCCCCACATTAGAAAAAAAAAGTTTTTTTTTATCTATTGAACTTGCATTTTCCAAAATTAATTTAATATTCTCTTCATCTTTAATCTCAAACAGTTGAGGCAAGAATTTATTACAGTCAATATTATTTGTAATATATTTTTTAAATCTTTCAGGGCTTTGCTTCCAAAATATTGTAAATAAATTTTGATAATCATAATATTCAAAGTCTTTCTTTACCCAAGCAACAATAGTATTCAATAAAATTTCAAAATTGTATTCACTAAGATAGGGCCATGCATGCTGTAATGACTCGATAAAAACATTTTGCAAAGGCCAGTTCAAAAGGAAATCTAGTACACAAAAGGCATTATGTTGCAGTATTAACATTCGTTGATATTTATCCATCTGCAAAAGTAAAAAATAAAAAACATCTATATATTCTCTATGATGTTTACTCAGTGAAATATCATAATCAATATAACTGAAATTGCCAAAATCCTTTGCGACATTTTTAGCTGATCTTAATAAAGACTTTCTTTTTTCTTCCAAAGAGAGCTTTTGAAAAAAATACTCAGTTGCAGTTTTATTACCAGCGTATACTGCATTTTCGAATGCACGTTGATAATGAGTACTATTTGGATAGCACTTACTTGGACGATAAAAATAAGGAAAACCTTTAATTCCATCATCATTACTCCAATAAAATACTAATGGTTGGTCGTCCATTTCATCAGGATTCTCAAAACGGTTTTTAAAATTGATATTCGACTGCATCTTATACCACAAAACTGAGAGGTCTAATTCAGAACAGTAAACATAAGCTAATTGATAACGTATATTGGCATCAATACTATCATCTCGAATTAGTATTTCAGCGGTTCTTTTTCGATCTATCTTTCCGAGTTGTGTCCAATAAAGCTGGTTTAAATTTCTTGTAATAGGTCTATTAGATATACACTTTAGGTGAAACATTAACCATCTCATCAGTTCAAATCCTATTGACTTAATAAAAGGTATTATTTTCTTCTTCACTTTCAGTGGCACTGGAAGGATTTCTACTTTTTTATTACTTTTTCTTCTACTTCTGGCCATGAATCATTACTAAAAGAAAACTTAGAATCTGGTTTCATCACATTTTTAATTTCTTCAGATTGAACCCACAATCTAATGGCTATTTTTACAAGAACAATATGCTCAAGTGTTGGTATTAAATTAAAATGCATCTTCTGTAAAATTATTAGAATGCTTGATATTATTATTTACTATTATAAACATTAAATTTAAAATTGTACAATATTTGCAGTAATGCAAATAGATTTAGATATACTGGAAAAATGAAATCCGGGTAAATATTTCACTGTAGAGTAGTTGAGGTGAAAATAAATATTCTTAGTTCTTCCGTCTCAATTTAATCTGATTTCAAAAGATTGATATACTGGGCCTCATCACTGCTTTCCTCTTAGGATGTGAGCCAATAACTACCAACAAGCTTCTGTACTGATCTATAGTCAGTATAATACTGAAGTTCTCCAGCAAACTGACTCTGTTCTTTCACTTCAGGGATGATGCCTACTGCCCCTACAGTACCCACATAGGTAGCGCCCCCAAACGATGGATTAAACGAACTTTTGTATAGGGATTGTAAGTATTACATTAATTTTTTTTTATCAACTTCGATTGAGAATTTATAAACATGTACATAAATTTAGCTTCTGTTACCATAATGTGCATAAATTTAAGATAAAAAATATATTCTATTATCCTGATTATATTCGTTTTATACAATCATTTTGCATTTTATATAATATTATATTTCTATTATGATTTCATTAAAAATTGGAAATTAAGAATAAATATTCTAAACTTGATTCTAGAAATTATCACAGTAAAAACATTATAATAGATATTTCGTATTAACAGAAATAAAACTTTTTTAAACCATATGTTCTATTTTTGTAATTTTTAAATAATTTATTTAATTAGTTAATAGCTACATGGCATTGAATTGGGATTGGACAGCTAAAATGAAATTTGAATCGAAAATTATTTTAAACGCATACAACTTTATTAGTTTTTTTTTTCTTTGATAAATTTAATAATAATTTTAATAAGATTAATTAGATTTAATATTGGTTTCAAGGAAAATAGAAGAGCAGAATTTTTGTTTCTAATTTTCGTTTTGTTACGGAGATATTGTACGCTAATAAGTGAAAACTACCAGTTTAATCCTAAATCTTTAGCCCACAAATTAAGATTCTACTAACTCTAACTCACAAACTCCTCTGAGAAATCATGATAAAATAATTAAATTTTTATTTAATAATTTTTTTCAATATTTATTAAAGTGTTTATGAGTATATATATTGTAACCAAAAATATTACGAATTGACTTGAATAGCAATTAAAAATAAAAAACTAAACTTCATATTTTTTTCTTTCTATCATTAAAAGTCTACTACGAAGTTTAAAAAAATGAGTTTTTTAATTTATAGTATTATAGTAAAGGGTTCAAAAATTCAAGTTAAAAAAAATTAAAATTTTGTATATTTTGATATAATAAAGTAGAAAAATAGTTAGGCACGTTTTGAGATAGACGAATCAGGCACATTCAAATTTGTGTCCTGAATCAACGGACGTCGCATTTTTTGTTTTTTATGTAGTCCTCGTAGAACTCAAATTGCTTTCATATCCTTTTTGGTTTAAGTTTATAGCTTTGAAATTAATATGGTGTCAATCAATTTAAAAATATTTATTACATAAAAAATTATTCATCTTCAATTAAAAAATTTTTTTGTTCAAATTTAGTATTTAAAAACTTCTCAAAACTTTATTTTAGTATGAATTTTCAATAGATTAAAAATACTCTAATATAATTTAATTTATATTTTGTTCCCACTTTTTCGAGAATAAAATAATACTTTATTTTTGCTAAAATTTTAGAAGTCGGTTATATCTTACTTTCGGCCAGCTTTTCGAGTTAATAAAGTGGCCATTACTCTTGAGATAGGAATAAAAGAATATTCTTTTGTATAAGATTTTCTACTTTAACAAGAAACAGTATATTGTTTTATTGTATTTGCTATGGAGCTTGAAATTAATACAAAATATTTTATTTATAATAAAACAATTTCAACAATTTTAAAATAAATTTTGATGGAAAGTTATTTTAGAAAAACATAATTTTATTACCCAACGTTCACAAATAATTTTTATACCTTTTTTAATTATATGTAAAATATAACTGAATTTCCTTAAATTATAAAATGCACTAAACCTGAAAATCACGTAAGTTAAATTGACTTTTTAGAAACTTATTTTTTTAGTTTTTAATATTTAAAAAACTACTTTAACTGAATTTTACAATTTTAAATACATAATCTTAGCTAAAATAACAGACATCAATGTGATGAAATAAAAATATTAGTGTATAATATAAAGTTTAATAATGAGTTTAATTATTTATTTTTATAAGTATACTAAAATTTTTAATTTCAAGAATAAGCGATTAATATACATCAAGTTTCTTTTGAGTTTAATTGAGTGATTAGAAAATTTCTAAACGTTGCATTGGGTAGAATGAGTCAATTTTATTGTATGTGAGATATGAGAAATGTAAAGTCTAATAACGTTGATAATATTTCCACCTACGTTTTTATCGCTTAAATAGTATTATTTCATTGTTAAACAGTATTATTTCCACTGTGAACACATGTTAGTAATACTATTCGATCGAATAATGTATTATTATTAATTATCATTTTAAATGATTCTTTTATAAGTTATGATAAAATATCTATTTTTATTGATTTTTCAAATGTTAAAAGTTTATTTAATCAACGTATAATAGAAATAAATAAAAATTAATAAAATTAAAAATTTTTAAAATCATTAAAACAGCTATTATAAACTTTAGGATTGGATAGTTCAAATATGCAAAAAATTCTGTAATTATTCTAGGAGATACTAAGAACCGAAACAACGATTTGCAGTTTAAAAGAAAAAAATTAAATACGTGGATTCATAATCCTAAGATTTCAAGTTCGAATCCCGTTCTATGACGACTGGTACAAACACCGCTGTACGTTACATGTGCTTTGTTCACGAACACACTGAAACGACTCCCGTTGCTGATTAGCATTACAAATAGCATAAATATAGCGATGTTAGAGAAGAAATAAAATATATATATATATATATATATATATATATATATAAAGCGATAAAATAGTGGGAACATGAAATACAAATATGATTTTTTGTTTTTTATTATTTAACGTCGCTGTATTTCATTACGATGCTAATTAACGACGGAGGTCGTCAGTGTGTTTGTGAACAAAGCATGTGATGCTTGTATGAATCGGCCGAGTGCGGGATTTGAACTCAGGACTGTGAGATTACGAATCCATCGCTCTACCGATTGAGTTACTGACGATCTCTAAATTTACAAATTTTCCTTTTTATTAAAAATTTAAAAATATTTGATTTTTCCTCGTTTAAATAAACATGAAAATTATATACGAATAAATTGTCATATTACGGTATCAATTGTATAATATAAATAAAATAAATTTTAAAAAGTGGAAAAAAGTATTAATCAATTGAAAGTCATGTTCATTTAATCGAAATTAGATTTAATAAACTAATTGTATGAATGTTATTAAAAATATTAACTTGCATATGCATCAGTAAATGTCAATTTATTGATTCTTAAAAATATAAATGGAAAATCTAAAATCTTAGATTTTAATTTTCTATCATGTTTTTCTTTTGATTTTTAGCAAAACAAAATAAAATAAAAATTTATTACTTTTATAATAAAAGATATCTAAAACTTATCGATTAATAAAAAAGTAGACAAAATCGAAAAATATAATACATACAACATTTTTTTAAGTTCATCATTATTATTACTAACATTTAATTTAAAATATTAATTATTTTAACATAATGAACTTGATCGATTTTTTTTACATTACCGATTTTTAATAATTTAAAAGCTCTCACACTTAATCGTTCTAGAATAAAAAAAATTCTACATGCAAAAATATCAATATTTTTTTTTTTTTTTTATTTAACGTCGCTCTATTTATGCTATCATTTGATGCTAATTAGCGACGGAGATCATCAGTGTGTTTGTGAACAAAGCACATGTAACGTACAGTGGTACTTGTATCATTCGGTCACCGAGAGCGGGATTCGAACTCGGAACCTCGAGATTACGAATCCCTCACTCTACCGACTGAGCCACTGACGATCTTATTAAATATCAATATTAGAAATGACACGTTTAAGAAATGCAAAAATAAAATTCTGGTGAAATGTATACACGAGTTATATACATTTTTGACGTCGACGTATATACCAGTAGTAATATTCTTATTCAAAACAGACAGTGAGAGTCGCATATATGCATCGCGGGGAGATCCCCAAAAGAATCAAAAAACAAATATGGCGGTTCAAATATAAGTTTACATTCTGCCGCATGATTAAGTGTATATACGTCGCTGTTTTATTCGATTACAGTTGTTGCGGCAAGGCACGTGCACTGCATGGATTGGTTGAAAATTGATAATAATTATTTATTAAAAAAAAAATCATTAAAGGGCTTTTTGTTAAACGGAAAATCCAAAGGTACGTTTAGTAATAGCGTCACTGACGCCGAATCATGTTTTTAAGGTTAAGATAATAATATAGTTTTAAATTTTTATTGATTTTTTTTTTATGCAAGTGTTGTGTTTTGTATTTTTAGACACTGTCAAACATTTATAATATACAATTTTTATAGATTTTTTTAGGATAAAAATTAAATATTTATTGAATGCAGTTTTGCTAATTGTAACTGTAATCACTTTACAGATGTGGATTTTCATGTTATTATGCCCTCTACTTATAAATGTTGGTTCAGCTTTGTCTGAGAAAAAAGCTCATAAATATGTAAGCACATTGATCCATGCCAAATGGAAAGATACACCATTAGTACTTGAAGTAGCAGAATATTTAAACGATGAAAATCCAAACTACTTTTGGAGGTTTGTCGATGAAGTTTCTAGCAGATCATCTGACTTTGAAAAAAGTGGTATGCTTATTTTTAAAGTTATTTTTTATCTGTGTATGAATAAATTAAGTTAATTTAAAATAGCCATTAAAAATCATTTGATTGGTCAGCAATTGATTTGTCATTTAATAAGTAAATTAATGTACAGTTATAAGTATGTTTAATTAATATAAATTTTAAATAGTTATAAAAGTAGACTAAATTGAAATAATTCGTATTATTTTGTTTACTTTAAATCAAGTTATTTTAATAATCTAAGTTAAACAAGTTTGTGAAATTGGTATTTGTTACAGTGTTATGCAAAGTTATCTAAATTTTTACTACAATTTTGTACAAATAATTAATAGTGTTTAATTCTTTCTTTTTCAGCGAAATCGAAAAATCATTATGACCTAGTAATTTCTGTAGCAGAAAAATTTCTTAGTCCAGCTGAGATAGCTGTAATGAAACTAGGTCTTTCATTACGTATTTATTCAGCTCGAGTGGAGATGTTCTCTCAGATGGCTGAGAATAAAGAGATCTCAGACTTGAATTGTAATAATTTCATTGATGTTGGTGGAAAATATACATGTTCTTTAGAAGAACTGGAACAACTTATGAATCAAGTTAATATAAATTTTTATATTATGTAAAAATTTGATAAAAATTTAGTTTATATTAACATCAATTTATTTTTAGGATGATTTAACGCAAATAGATACATATAGTATAGACCATTTTTATCTTGGCAAACAACAAACAAATAAAACATTGGTTTTATATGGACAAATGGGCACAGATGGTTTTTCAGCGTTGCACAATAAATTAAAGTCTATTGTTGAAACTGAAAAAATAAATTACATTCTTAGACATTATATTAAAGTAAGTCATTAATATGATTATCAGGAATTGTTTGCATGTATAAAATAATTTTTTAATAACCAAATTTTTAATATTAGGAAAGACCTGACAGAAGACTAAGACTTTCCGGTTATGGTGTAGAATTACAAATGAAGTCCACTGAATATAAAGCAACAGATGATTCAGACATCACAGATAATGAACAGCGTGATGATGACGATACTGATGAGGAAACTGATGAAATAGATGGAATCAATTTTTCAGTTTTAAAGTAAATAATTTATTCAAATTATTATAATTTTCGTAACAATTAAATAATACTTATAAAAATTATTTCAGAAAATTGTATCCTGATGAACACCAAAAATTGGAAGCCATGCAAACATATCTTTTGGAAAATAGTCATGAAATTGGAGCTTTAAAAGTTTGGCAATTCCAAGAACTAAGTCATCAAGCTGCTGAAAGAATAATGAATTCTCCAGCCAATGAGGCACTTAATGTGTTAACTGACATATCTCAAAACTTTCCAATGCAGGTAAACTAAATTTATTTTATAGTTTATCTTAAATATTATCACATAATAATAGTTTATATTAAAAATTTTAATTTTATAAAATATAGGCAAAATCATTAATTAAAACAAAAGTTAATAACGACATGAAAAAGGAAATGAAACTCAATCAAGAAATATTTTCTGCTAGTTTAAATATTCAACCAACAGATACAACTTTATTTGTTAATGGACTTTTCTTTGATTTAGAAGCTATTGATATATTAACTCTTTTGGAATCTTTACGTTCTGAACTTAGAGTTATGGAATCACTTTATAAAATAGGTAAAATTTAAAATAATTTAAATTACATGAAATCAAGATTTTATGTTCATTTAAAATTTATAATTTATTTATATTAGGATTCAGTAGCAAAAAGATGAGTAAGCTATTAGCATTAGACTTATCAAATAGCGTAGATCAAGACTTTGCAATTGATATACGCGATTCAGCTATTATTTGGGCAAATGACATTGAACATGATTATCGGTATAATCGTTGGTCACCATCTTTGACTGAATTATTACGTCCTACATTTCCTGGTATGCTACGTAATGTTCGTCGTAATCTTTACAACCTGGTAAATTGATTATCAAATACTTTTAATTCAATATTCTTATGCTCTTTATTAAAATGAATTTTTTAAATTCATTTCAGGTCATTGTAATAGATCCATTGAGTGAAGAATCTGCTCCTTTAATAACTTTAGCGGAATCTCTTTATGCCCATTCTGCTCCATTAAGAATAGGTTTTGTATTCCTCACAAACTTCAATGTAACGGAGACTGGATCATCAGATCCAAGCATTGCAGTTAATAATGCATATCATTATTTAACGGAAAACAAAAGTCCAAAGGAAGCCATGCGTTTCTTATCAAGTGTTAGTATTATAAATCAAATAACATAAATGTATCTTAAGTAAATTAAAATAATTAATAATTTAATAAATTACAGTTAGGTAATTACATAGGACCTAATGGATTAGATGTGAATGATATCGAAAGAGCCTTAAAAACAATAGATTCTAGTGCAAATATAAATTACATTTTTGGAGAGGAATCAGAATATGATGTAGGTCGTCATCTTGCTAGTGATTTTATTAAAAGAACTGGTTTCAAAAAGTTCCCTCAAGCTCTCTTGAATGGTATCCCATTACCTTCTAATCAATTAAATGCTGAATCTTTTGAAGAAGCTGTTTTATCTACAATAATGACCCAAACTCCAATGCTTCAAAAGGCAGTTTATCGAGGTGAGATCACTGATGGAGATGAAGTTATAGATTTCCTCATGAATCAAAAAAATGTGATGCCAAGGTAAATCTTTTTTTTCTTTTGATTAATTTCTAAACTTATCAGTACTTCGTTGATTTAAAATATGTATGCTTTACAGATTAAACGAACGTGTACTTAAAACCGAAAAAAATACGTGGCTTAATTTAGTAGGAACAGTTCCTGAAGATAACGATTATACAAAGTGGAGCTCTGAAGATACGTCAGCTTGGTTAATGAAAAATATGCATTATATCTATATTCCTCGAAAAACTGTTGTTAATCATTTATATACTATATGGATTATTGCTGATTTAGAACTTCAGTCTGGAAGAAAATTATTGAAGGAAACTCTTGATTATTTGGTATGAACCCATTTGTAAGAAAAAATATAATATATGATATATAAATTTTTTAACTTTTATTTTTTCATAGGAATCAAATCCTGATGCCAGAGCATCAATTATTATTAACAGCAAAAGTGATAGTGTGCCTGAATCTAACATCAACAAAGTCGCTCTTGCGGCAATCAGTGCTTTACCTGTCGAAAAATCATACGAATATTTACGTAATTTAATTAAAGATGAGACAGTTGAATTATTTAAAAATGGAGATTTCAACGTTGAGGTATTAACATATAATATTAAATTTTTTTATTGAAAATAAAAAAAATAATTTCATAATATCATATTTTATATAATATTGAAACTTATATATTTAGGATGAAACAATAAAAAATCATTTAAAGAATCAGGACATTTTGTTAAATGTACAACAACATTATTGCAAGCATGTTTTAAATCTAAAGAATGATGGAAGACTTGTAATACATAATGGTCGAACTCTTGGTCCTTTTGATGATGATGAGGAATTCACTAGTGAAGATTTCTCTCTTTTGGAGAGATTCAGTCAAAGCACATATGGTGATAAATTATTTAAGTATTTACTTAAAAATCAACTTTTTGATGATGAATATGGTAAGATTTAAATTAACTAATTAGAAATTAATTTTTAAATATATTTTATTAAACTCTAATTATTATTATGTTATTGTTAGAAAAAAGTGACATATCTGATGATATGATTATGAAGATCGCGTCTCTATTAGTCCCCAGACCACAAACTAGAAGCCGGTTTGATGTTCCTTTCCATGGTGATGAACATAGGTATGTAGACTAAATAGAAATCTAAATCTTTGTTTTATATACTCAAGATTTTTTTAAATATTTTTTTGTATTTTTTTATTCTAGTGCTATAAAAATTCCTGCAACAAATTCAGATGCTGCAGCTTTCAGTTTAATTGCTATAGTTGATCCAGTTTCTCGTGGTGCTCAGAAACTTGGACCGATTCTTAATGTTCTTCGACAGACTTTAAATTGTGATATTAAAGTTTTCTTAAACTGTGTAGATAAAAATAGCGATATGCCACTTAAGAGGTACAAACACAAATTTTTAATTTTGATTAAATACGTCTAGTATAATCATTATAATTTTTATAAAAAAAATTAATTATGTTTTGTAGTTTCTATCGATTTGTTTTGGAATCTGAACTGCAATTTACTAATGAGGGCGATATCGTAGGAGCAATTGCTAAATTTACAAAATTACCCACTTCATCTCTTTTAACACAAAATATACATGCACCTGAGAATTGGTTGGTTGAAGTTGTTAAGAGTGTTTATGATTTAGATAATATTAAACTAGATAATGTAGCTATTGGAGTTCACAGGTATATATATATATATATATATTTGTATTTTTCTAAAAGTAAATTTAATCCAATTAACATTATATAGAATATAATTATTTATTCTTTCAGTGAATTTGAATTAGAATATTTATTACTGGAAGGCCATTGTTTTGAAACAATGATGAATGCTCTTGGTAATGCACCAAGAGGATTGCAGATTACTCTGGGAACTGAAAAACAACCTGTAATGGTTGATACAATAGTCATGGCAAACTTAGGCTACTTTCAATTAAAAGCTAATCCTGGTGAATGGTTGTTAAGATTACGTCAAGGAAGATCATCTGAAATTTATGATATCACAAGTGTTGATGGATTAGACGTAATTCACAACGAAAATGATGTTAAAGTTTTGATAAGCTCTTTGAGAAGTCATGTTCTTAAACTAAGAGTTACCAAAAAACCAGATAAAGTAGGCGTTGACTTACTTGCTGAAGATGATAAAGGGTCAGGCATATGGAATTCTATTTCACGGTAAAAATTTTTATACTTCATGGGCATGTATTTTTTTTCTATTTTTTTTTTACTTTTCTACTAATAAACAATGAATTTAATATTCATACATTCTATCTTTTTGTCTAGCTTTTCCCCATTTTGGTAAGATTCTTACTTGCTTTTAATCGAAGTTTTTAGTCCATATTTCTGTAGTTATTAATCCCTTTACAAATATTAGTTTTCAAGCACCTCAAATAATTAAAATTTTGCTTTTAAATTTTATTTAAATTTTTTTCTATGCAGTTTATATTTAAAATATTCTATTACATTTTTTTATTATATTGTATAACATTTCTATATTAGGACCTTTACGAATAATGAAGAAGGCGATGACCAAGAAGAAAAATTAAATATATTTTCTTTAGCTTCTGGACATTTGTACGAAAGATTTATAAAGATAATGATGCTTAGTGTTATGAAACATACAAAATCGCCAGTTAAATTCTGGTTCTTGAAAAATTACTTATCTCCCACTCTCAAAGTGAGTTGTTAAATAATTTAAAATTATACTTACAAATTCAAAATAAAATATTTTTAATATAAACAATGTTTATTTGAATCTTTGCACAGGACTTTTTACCACACATGGCAGAAGAATATGGCTTTGAATATGAATTGATTCAATATAAGTGGCCAAGATGGTTACACCAACAAACGGAGAAACAAAGAACCATTTGGGGCTACAAAATATTATTCCTTGATGTCCTTTTCCCACTCGATGTTAAGAAAATTATATTTGTTGATGCTGATCAAGTCAGTATTTTTTGGTTTAAAATTAATTATATGCATTAAATACTAAGGAGAATAAGTTTGAGATATACTTTGTTAAAATAACTTGTAAATTATTGATTTTTTCAATGACAGGTAGTAAGAGCTGACTTGAAAGAGTTAGCTACAATGGATCTCGGTGGTGCGCCATATGCATATGCTCCATTCTGTGATAGTAGAAGAGAAATGGATGGCTTTAGATTTTGGAAACAAGGATATTGGAGAAATCATTTACAGGGTCGTTCTTATCATATTAGTGCTTTATACATTGTTGATCTCAAAAGGTTCCGTCGAATAGCAGCTGGGGATAGGCTGCGAGGCCAATACCAAGCTTTAAGTCAAGACCCTAACAGTTTATCTAATTTGGATCAAGTAAAATTTCTTATTTATTTTTAATATAATCATGTTGATTAATTAATTTAACTAAATTATAAAGTATATTCATATTTTTTTCAATTATACTTTTTATTAAATTTTGAATTATTACAAATAAAAATATAAAATACAAGTATTTATGATAATATAATTTAAAAATTGTTTCAATATTTTTTTTAGGATCTTCCAAATAACATGATTCATCAAGTTGCAATTAAAACGTTACCTCAAGAATGGCTTTGGTGTGAAACTTGGTGTGATGATAGTTCAAAGAGATATGCTAAAACTATAGATTTGGTTAGTTATTAATATTTTTTAAATAATTTAACAGCGTATACAGTTTTAAACATATCCAACTGATTCTATAAATTATTTATTTTTTAATTTAGTGCAACAATCCGATGACCAAGGAAGCAAAGCTGCAGGCGGCAATGCGAATTTTGCCAGAATGGATTGGTTATGACGAAGAAATAAAAGCCTTACAACAAAAAATTGAAAATGAAAATAGACAAACAGAAAAAGAAGAAGGTAAATACAATCAAATTTAATGATTTATCTTCATTAAATGTAAATTAATTTTTTTTAAATGAAAACTGTAATTAAATTTCAGAACACGTTACCGAAGATTCAGCTAAACACGAAGAACTATAAATTTGGCGTTTAGTCAATGTTTCTAAGCAAATTGTAAAATTTTTTAATGAAATTGTGTATAAAGATCGATTTTTATAGTGTATGTAATTAATTTTAATTAACTTTTATAAAGAAAGTCTCTTAGCATTAAAGAAAAAGTAATGATAAAGTATTAATCGTTAAATGTGTTTAGAATGAGATTTAATCAATTACTTGATATTAAATCACAACTTTAATGTTCTTTCGTTAAAGTTGCGAGATAAACTTGTGATTTTACATTGCCAGAAATAATAATAATAATAATGGAATTTAAAACAATTTTGTACAGTTTGCAAGCCGTGTTTTTTTAATTGTAATAAAATTTTAAAAAATTGTATGTAATTGTTTTAATTATATCTCCTGTCATAAAACTTATTATTTATGAACATTTAAGATTCAAATAAGAGATTTGAATACATCAATTAGCTATTAGTACGACATCTTGAGGGGTGAATGATCTTCTTCCAATGATTTTTGTAAACAATACAACGCAAAAGCGTAAGTATTTCTTAGCTACAATCAAATTTAGACGCGTATTGCGCGTTCTTATAAACCGATCGTTCCAGTTTTCATATTTTAGTGAAGTTGAAACTTTCTGAAAATTTTGTATAAGTAAAAATATATCTTCTTATTCAGTATGGACTATATTAATCTCGATAAACAAGAGTAAGAGTTATTAAATATATTATTAACTATTAAATTTCATATTTTTACAAAAATAATAAAATAAAGAATAATTAAATAATCACTACAAAATTACTCAATTGTGTAATACAAAATTTTTGAAAGTGAATGTAATTTTAGTGATTCAGAAAAATTTTAATTAATAGGATGTTTCAAGTAACAGCTCTTATAGCACGAAATTTTCCTGTTACATGCAAGCACGTAATAATAATAAATTACTTCGCAATTAATAATTATATAAGGCGAGAAGATTATCTCGATACAATGTAATCCAGTAAATAATTTAGTAAGTTTTCGTTGTTGATTAAAATCAGTAGTCAATTTTTTTTCATGGCATGTGATAAACGCGTGTGTATTTATCCGATCGATTTTCATGTTGTCCGTTACCATTAAAAAGGAAAAATATCAATTGCTTATATTGCATATTGAATTATTTAAAAATAGATACCCATTTATTACAATAAAAAAAAAGAAGTATCAATTCATTATCGAAATGACATTTGCACACGCGTTATCACAATGCTCAAGCCACTATCGTTGGGACTGGATTAACCGTCAATCAACATAAACGAGAAAGAATGAGTAAAATCTCGACAGTGTTTATACGTTAAGGAAAAGTTAAAGACAATTGTATATTGCTCCAGGTGCTTGAGCATTTTTATAGTGAACGAAATTATAATTTATTGATTTAAAATCATGTCTGAAAGTGTACCTACGAAAATAGTTCAAGTTAATGAGGATGGCATGTAAGTTGCTTTGATATTTTTTTTATCTTCTATATTAAACTTGAAATTTTATTTATCGTAACAATATTTATATCTCTAACGTTATTTTTATTAACAAATTGTTAATAACGTGTTACATAATAAAACTTTTAAAAACATTAAATAAAAAAAAATTTAAAATAAGTATTATATTAGAGGCTAATGCCAGATTTTTTAAAAATATTTAAAAATTTATTTTTTTAAATTCTATTTGGTACTAATCTTATATACAATATCTTATTCACTTGTTACACTAGTTATTAAATTGTAGATTATCATATTTTATTACACGTTCATAATCATAATTTTTTTGTAAATCCTTTGAACACAATTTTGTTAGCAGTTAATAATTTATTTAAAATTTTTGGATTTTTTGCCATGTGGTATCACTTTATAAGATTGTCAATAAATCTTTAAAATCATATCTGTATTGGCAAAGATCGTCAGTGGCTCGGACGGTAGAGCGATTGATTCGTAATCTCGAGCTCTCGAGTTCGAATCCTGCTTATAGACGATTTCTGCAAGCACCACTATACGTTACATGTGCTTTGTTCGCAAACACACTGACGACTTCCGTCGCTAATTAGCATCGTAATTATTAGCATAAATACAGCGACGTTAAATAAAAAATTTAATAAATCTCTATAGAAAAGTCTCTAAGCTCATTGAACATTCATCGCAAACATTTATATTTTTAAAAAATGCTTTTACATTTGATAAAAAATGTCGACTAAAATTTTTTTTAAAATGTGAATTCTAAAAATATGAATATTTGCAATAAATGTTTAAAGAGATTAGACTAAACGTGTTTTATCTCGTGTATACGATCATTGCGTACACGCAATAAAAAAAATTGGAAAATTCTTTCAATTTCTTTTACGCATGTATAAAAAAGAAAAGTTAAAAATTAATTTTATATCAATTTAAAAAAGAATGTTTTCTTGTTAAGTAAATACTTATTTTTTTATTTTGCATATTAAATATTTGCATTCCAATAATAATCTTTTGCATTGTTCGTTTAATTTTTTTATTTATAAAATCAATGATAAGTGACTGAGGCAAGTGCAATATTTTTATTAGTTTTGACCTTACAATTAATATTATTTTTTTGTACTTATAATTTATAATTTGATAAGATAAAAACTGATTAACGTACAATTTTCAAAGATCATTATTTGTCCATTTTTCCATCCTTATGTATATGTTTAATTTTTTTTTATCTGACTGATTCAATTGTGTATAAATCACAGTGATAAAAGGAATTCATAATTTGTCGAATAAATGGAATTTTTCAATGTTTAACAGTAATAAACAATTTGAATTTTTTTCATAAATTATCTTGTGGTTCGATTCCTTCGAGTTAATTGTATTTCAAATTCTTTGTTCTCTTAGCTTGATAAATAGTAAAATATTTTATATAAAATATGATTATATCGTAAGATGATGTAATACTAAAGACTGTGGTTTTAATTGTGGCCAGATCGTATCTAATCATTTTTATACCTAATACGTACTTCCTATACAATTATACTATGCAATCAATAGAAATTTCTTCGAAATATTTTTTTTCATTTACTTTTAAATATTGTTCAAACAAAAAAAAATTTGTCTTCTTAGTTAAGAGAGTAATAAAATTTAAATTTTATTATTTAACAATATTTGTCTAAAATTTTATTTTTTAATTCATGAAATTTCCGCATTTTGGATCATGCAAAGTACAAAAAAAATATTAGTTTTTTCTACACCGTCTAGGATATCTGGAGCGAGTAAAAACCTTGCGTGAAGGTCGAAGGTTCCACTTCCGTATAACTTTTTTTTTTAATTTTATTTATCGTCGCTGTATTTCTGCTATCATTGCGATGCTAATTAGCGATTGAGGTCGTCAATGTGTTTGTGAAGAAAGCGCATGTTACGTATAGTTGTGCTTGAATCAATTGGCCGAGAACGGGATTCAAACTCGACACCTTGAGATTATGAATCCATCACACTACCGAATGAGGCTCTGAGACCTCATTGATCGATTATTATTAATACTAACCTGATTTTCTACGGTTTCGTATTAACTTTCATCGTCAAAAATAAAAATTTAATTATTAAAAATACATAATTTTTCAAAAATATATAATTATTAAGAATTGACTTGATTTAGAAATTTAATTTATCACGTCTATTTAAATCACATTTTTTTCAAAAGTTGAAGTTACTCAAAAAAAAAGAAAATATCCATAGAAATTTAAACAGTTCTTATAAAGATTGCCTATAATTTATCACTTTGTTTGTAGCTTTGATTGCATTTTTGCATTGAAATAAATACTAATAATTTGCACTAATTAATATCCTAAAAATGTCGTGATTTCTACGAAATTTTTCGTTTTTGGTTTATTTTAATTTATAATTTCATTTTTGATTCATGATATATTATTTTCTTTTAATTCAATGATAAGGATAAATGTTATTTTCCTCTGT
This sequence comes from Anastatus disparis, assembly GCA_017163975.1. Lineage (NCBI taxonomy): Eukaryota > Metazoa > Arthropoda > Insecta > Hymenoptera > Eupelmidae > Anastatus > Anastatus disparis. Next base: position 3,317,462 of record JAFFSR010000227.1, read on the forward strand.
GAATAAAATTTTTGTAATTTTCTTTCTTTAATTTGACTTATTACTTTATGTATTTAAAAAAAAAACTGAAAAGTTCGATTCAATTTCAAATAATTTTTTTTTACTAATTTTTTTGAATTAAAAAAAAGTTGATAGAAGCACTCAGAAGATTATGAAAAAAATGAAAATCACACTATTCTTACATATAAGTTTATTAACTAAAAGATACAGTTTTAATATTCAGACTTAATTAATAGTTTTCTATCACAAAAATCTTCCATAATGACATATATTATGAAAGCAAAATAATAATCGCTATAAAATATAAATACTATAATTTACGTTAATTCGTACGTAAATGTACATAATGCATTAATTGGTACACTGCTTACATTAGTACTACAACTAATCTTACAATAAACAATTGAAAATACTGAAAACAGTACGTTAATTGGAAGTTTATTTAAATACTATATTAGTATTTGAAAGGCTCATTGTTGATTATGTTCAGCAAGAATTTCAAGCGAACTTCTTCTTTTTTATGAATGGATTTTATCGACCCATGTTTTTGTAAAATTTGCACGTATACATTATCTCACGAGCAATTAAATATATGATATCGTAAAAATATTATTGAAATCGTCAAACCAAGAGTTCATATTGAATATTGCAAAACGGAATGATTTTATCACAAATTCAAATTTTATACCAAATGTCTTATTATATAAGACTGTGCAAAATACGTTGTACATATGCAATTGTTAAACAATTCGATAAATTTATACATTTAAATCTGCTTCATAACTTCAATTCAATATTAACTTTAAATTTGCAATAAAGCTACCCGCACCATTGTAAAATCATTCCATTTTATAACATTGTCATACAAAAAAACTTTATTTTAATTTCCGTTTTTGCCTTTCATAGCCTTTTTCAATTTGGCGTTTAAAATTTTACAAAGTGTAAAATTTTATAACATGATAATAATGAAATGAAAAATCACAGTATTGAAAAATAATTAAGATTCTATAGAAAAAATTGAATTTATGTATTGAAGAAGTAATTAATTTTTAAAGATATTACATATTTAAGTTTTCAGAAAAATAATAATGCATTTGATATTATAGATCATGCATTTAAAAAAATAAACTCTACTACCTTTCAAAAAAGTCAAAATATATGAAGTAATTTATATGTATTTGTTTTGTATTCATCAGTAGTAATATTTGATAAATATTGTCGAAAAAACGTTATTCAACATTTTTAATTAATATCAATTACTTTTAATTCATTAATTAGAATAGTGATTAATAAAATATTAGATTGTAAAACTTAATGAATACAGAACATGTGTTTTTTCATTCATATATTCTGACATAAAATTTACATTTGTTTTTTCAATAAGATATTCTTATAGCTTTAATTATTGGAACATCGTTTGTTTGGATTTGTATCGAAAACAAATTGGTTTCTTGGTTTAAAAAAGTAATAAAGTTTAATCTAATTGAATGAAAAAAATTTAGTATATATCCAATTGAAAAATCAATCGATTCGATTAATTGTAAATTTATTGAAAGAAATAATTAAAAACGTATTTCAAAAATCGAATAAATAATTGAAACAAAAATATTTGTAAGAACAAATGTTTCATTTTTCTTCTAAAATTAGACATTTTGTCAAAATAATAAAGTTATAAGTTATCTTATGTTTAAAAAGAAAAGATCAATAATCATAAAAATAATTAACTTAAATCTTAAATTTAATTAAGTTTTTATAAATAAATTATAGTCTATCGTTTTTTCAATTTTTGTTTTTTTTTTGCTCTTCATACTTTTTACCATAACTATAGTTTTGTTATTTCTCGAGATGCTTTTTATCTTTTCCCGGAAGTCACTCAGCCGGAAATTCAAATATCATCTGAAACAGAAATAAAGAAATTTTAAAATTTGTATCAAAATTAGATATAAATTTTTTAATAACTATTTTTTTTATATTAGAAGAAAATTTAAAAGTTCTGACTTAAAAATTTTTATGGTTATGTGACCAACATATTACTTTCAAATTTACTTTTCAATTATTATTTATAAAGTTGAGAATTTAAATTTGCCAATCTCACATAAAATTATCGAAATCAATAATTTCATGTAAAACTTTAGGTTTACTACAAAAAATGCATGCAGTTCGTGCTAATATGTCCTAGTTTCTGAAATACATAGCACTCTGTATAGTAATTTATATATACAGGTAGATAACATACGTATAATATAAATTTGTAATTTAGAAAAGTGGGGCTTATTAATACAATCGGTACATTTAGCTAAGTTCGTTTAACAAAAATTTGACTTTTAAGATGTGTGCTTATAAATAAATACATTTATTGGTTTTTTTTTCAGTATAGACATTTGTTCTCATAAGTGCCATTTACTTAAGCATTTCAGAACTAATGTAAATTGCAATGCACATCTATTATTTACATTTTTTCTTTTTAACGTTGTGCAAAAGCCACTTTTGAAATAAACATATGGATCATTTTCAAATGGATGGGTTCTGTTTTCATAGTGGAATTTTAAATTATTAACCTCTTAATAGAAGTTAAAAGAACTCATGGAAAAAAAAAAAAAATTTCATCACAAAAAAATGTTACAGGAATGTTGTCTTGAAAAAAAAATTTGTTTCGAAAGATTTGAAACATAAAATAACGTATAATATTAAATAGAACTTATAGATCAAATTTATTCCAGTTTCAGTTGTATACAATTAAGATTGTTACTCTCATTTAATGAGATGTTAATTGTTCTCGTAGACATTATTTAAATTTGTAACAAAAATTTACCTGCATAAAAAAAAGAATATGCTTATTTTAATTTTGCTCAATATTTTGATTTTTGATGCAATCAATTTTCAACTAATTATTTGTTATCATGTTGAATTTTCCTTATACAAAATGTTGGAGAAATATCAATACCCAATAATAAGATAAATATATGTTAAAACGTCGATTATCTAAAGAAATAATGTATGTAATTTGAAAAAATATTACATCTAATATTTTTAGCTTTGAAATTTTATGACAAAATAAGAAATTCAAAATTCTTAAAGAAATAGACTAGTAAATTTTGTAATAAAGTATTAAAAAAAATTAAATATTTTAATAATAATTTTTTTTTCTATTTTTTAATAAATGTTGCTATTGGCAATCTTTAATTTTTGCTATTTTGACAGACATTTTTGGCGACATTTCTTTGTAATTAAAAATCATAATTTATACATTTAAACTGTCTCATTTAATTACATATATCTGTTGTACATTTGAAGAGTACGTTTGTTTACATTCAAGTTCTTGTATAACATATAAAATTAGCTTGATATGAGATATTTTTAAACATGGAATAACAAACAATATCTATTAAAGAAAACCACAAAAAAAAAATGAATGATCAATCAAACTGACTAAAAAAAATGCGTAAGAGTAATTCAATTAATCTCGGGGAATTTATCAGTTTTAGAGAGTCCATAAGTGATGAATCATGAATCTATTAAGAAAAAAAAATCAACGCGACTTAGTATCGTTATCATTGCACGCGGTTCTGTTTACTTCGTTGCTGCTTTTTTTTCTCTTTAATAACAATATCGCGCGAGGGGAAGAAAAGAAAAACGTGCGCATAATTTCTTCATTTGCGCACGGACTTACACATATTTCTTCAAAACGCGTAGTCGTCGTCCTCGTCAAGTGCTGCACACGACACAATGACGATTATGAAGAATTTTTGTACTTCTGACTTAGAACACGTAACAAGTAAAAGCCAGAAATTATCTTAAAGCTTAAGTCTTATCTTTCCATATATATAGATAAATAGATATATATTTATAAACAGAAAATAAATTATTTTATTACTGAAATGGCGAAAGTATTTTAGGAATTATTCAAATAAAAATTTTAAATTTTTCTATGCATAATAGGAAAAGGGACGGTTTAAAGTAATAAAAAGCTAATAACATAAATTTAAATATAAGCTATGATTATGAATTCATTAATTATGATCGCTTGCTTTATTAATCTATCTCGAATTTAAATGACAATGAAACATCAATTTTATCACTGATGATCTATAAATTCGACAAATTTATTAATTTTATGAATAAAAATATAAGTAACATAATGCATTATATCTTATTTTCTTATCAAATAATGCACGCATAATATTTTAAATTTTGATTTCACTTAAAAGCTATACGAAATGAATCATTCTATTTAAGTGAAATTGCACTTTAAATATGTAACAGAAATAAAATTCTAATTTTAAAATACATTATACGATGTTTTATTTAAAAAGCTTAGAAAAGGTTTTGAAAATTTAATGAATTTTTAATTAAGCTTATTCATTAAAATTAAAAGTTCATTCTGAAAAATAAACTTATAATAATCCAGTTTACAGTAAAAGTGAAATATTTAAAAAAAAAAAAAATAAGTTTGCAAATAATACTGGCTATTTAAGAGGTTGTCAGTGGCTCACTCGGTAGAGCGATGGATTCGCAATCTCAAGGTTTCCGAGTTCGAATCCCACTCTCGGCGGCCGATTAATATAGGCACCACTGTATACGATACATGTGCTTTATTCACAAGCTAACTAAAAACCTCCGTCGCTAATCAGCATCATCGTAATGATAGCAAAAATACAGCGACGTTAAATAAAATTTTAAAAAAACTGGATTGGGTGTGAATTCGTTGATTTTGATTCGTCGACACGAACAAACATTTTTTTGTGCAGATATCAGATATTTTTTTAAAAGCAAGATTAATATTTTTTTGAAAAACAAGATTAGTATTTTTAAGTAAATTTATTGTAAAAATAAAAAAAGCAATAATTTTAATAAATAAGCAAACACATTTTAAGTATTTCAATACATATATTCAATTTCGTAGTATTTTATGATTTAAAATGTATAAGAATTCAAAGATATATGTTTACAATCATCTTTTAGCCGAGTCAAATCAGATAATAGATTATCTTATAGAAAAAATATATATGCTGTTATGAATAAAATTTTTTAACATTTTATTTTCTTTTTTATTTTATTTTTAATTAATAAAAAAAAATATCCAGTTTATCCAATTAAGTACTTTGAACTTTTAGAATAGTTTTCTAGTAATTATTTGCCAATGTAATTATTATCTTAAGTAGCTTTGAGTACTTGTTATTAAAATTTCATTATGAGTATATATTATTTTTCTGTAATGCGTAATTTTTAGCATAAAAACTAATTTCAAATATATTTATCGAGATAAATGTATAGTAATAAGATATAGATACAACTATAATTTATTGAATACTTAACTACAACATTGATGGTTTTTATTGAAAAAGAAAATAGTTCAATAATTGTTTTAATAAATTAATGTGATTTAAAATCAATCGCAACTTCATAATAAATGTCATTATTGCACATTGAGTAACGTAAAATGAATCATTAAGATGTAATCTTTTGCAATACAATAATTGTGATTATTAAAAACAAGTAATGATTATTTCTATAAAAATGACAATCATTTAAAACACTTTTCCCCGTCTTTCTATACATAACGGCTAATTCTATAGGTAAAATTTTTATATTTTCTTATAATTATGGAATAAACCTAATTCTCTACAATATTTACTATAATATATAAATATATGTAAAATTTAGTTTATATACATGGAAAAATTTATTTCATGCATATGAAATGTTTTTTATACAGTAGTTACACATAACGTATAATATGGTACTGTAGTAACTTCTGATAATGATAAATTCTCTAAAGAAAACATTATTTCTCAAAACCACGCAAATTACTCTTTCGAAATAAATACGTTAATGAATTCAAAAAACAAAGGTGAATCAAATGTTATTATTGGCGAAAGGCAATAATAAGAAGAAAGCATTAAACGTGGGAGGTCTAGTTAAAAGGTAATTCTCCTTAAACACGTCTAAGTCAGGCATGAAATATATAAACCATTCATAATATATCTCCGTGTTCCTCTCCATGTATATCTAAGATATATTGGTGCTTTATTATTTATTTAACTAGTGACGTGTGCAATACTGACACGTTTGTAATCTTACTTATATATATATTTAATATTTTCTGTCTTTGAGAAAAAAAGAGAAAGAACGAATTGTTGAGATATTAGAGAATGAAATATATATATATGTATTACGAGCGTTTAAAATTGTAAGAAAAACGTGCGAGGGCACTGACAATCAATGCAGGCACACACTGCTATTGTTAGAGCTACACTAATATCACCCTATGGCCGTACTGCCGATTGCAGTCGATCACCGGACATGGACGGCGAAAAGATTAAACTGTGAGTCCATTTTTTTCAAAATTTTATTTCACATTTTTATTTTCATTTTTTTTGTTCATAATTATCGAGGATTGATTTTAGATTTTTAAAATGTTTCTGTTTCATACCGAATTTTTACGTTTGTTTATCAGAAACTATTGTTTTGTGAAATATATTGGTTATTGTGTAGATTTTACGAATATTGAAGAAAGAATTACGTGACTTTTTTTCGCATAGCAGTTGGAAGTTACAATGTTTAAATGGCAATATTATTTTTTTGATACATTAAACGGTTATTAATTTGTTTAGATAAAGGTTTTAACAAATCTGATAAGAATTTTATAATTAATTGAATACTTGCAGTTATTATGTACTTAAAATAATCGATAGAAGCAATAATTAATAATTATTTATCAAAAAATATAACAGACTTTATGGATCGATTTTGTACTGCTTAATCAATTCTTCAGTCCAAAATACGTCGGTATTACAAATATCTCATTTCGGCATACACATTCAAATTTCGTTATATAGTACGGTATTATTCAATAAAATTTTGTAAAGTAGTCGTGACCGAATTGGTCTATTAATTCTAATTCAGTATACCTGTACTATTCAGTCTATCTATCCAGTTTGTATACCTGGAGGTTATTGACATTAACCGATTTATTTCTTCCAGTCCGAGAATTGATACATTATCTGATTAATACAAGATAGTCCTACAGGCGTTATTTCATTTTTTAAAGATTAATACAAGTTTTTTTCGGAATTTTTTGAACGAGTATAAAATAAATTGATTATCAAAATTTTAACATCGGTTATCAGACTTTAAAAACAAAATTTTATTTCAAAGTTTACGTTTCTTAACGTGACGGTAATGGGAAAATTGTTTTTTTACAATCTAATAGAAAATACTTATAGTTTTACTGAAGATCGTTTAGATACTTAATTATTCAAAAAATTCTTTCGAATTGCCAACATTGTTATAAAAATATCAGAATATATATAATTAATTTAAAATATATCATATTGTTATAAAAATTTAAAAACAATTTTAAATTCATTATTTTTAGCTTATTCATGTAAACTTTAACAAGACATGTATTTAAATATTAAACATTTTTATTTAAAAGGCTCTATTTTGACAACACGTAATGTTTTATTTTAAATCACATTTTGTTTTATTTCAAACATTCATATATTTAATTGTTATTAATTTTTTATTTAATATTATAAATCATATAAATAACTTATCGATGATACATTAAATTTTCCGTATTATTCAAGTTTTGTTTTTTATTTCTACTATCTCTTAAGGTTCCTAGAATAGTCATGAATATACGAATACTTTCAAAGTTCACATAAAATACTAAGATAATATAGAAATCAAGCTATATTATAAATGAATTTTGAATTACGAACGGGCACTGTGACTCAACCTTTTTTTATTGTCTAACAATAAAATTAAATCATCTGTAACCAATGTAGTTTAATCTACACTCTAATAGATATACTTTAGTAGTAAGATTTTTTCTGCTTTTAAACGAAAAACAATTATTGTGTTTATCAATCGTAATCTTATCATTATAATTGTTTGCATCATAGACTACTGGAAATTCAAAAAAAAAAAAAAAAATATGAAATTAATAAAGTAATCAAAAGTTAAATTATATTAACTTAATTTTAATGTGAATATTATATAGATTTACAATTTTTTTTAGCTATAAAATTTTTTAATTCTTATTGCACTCAATTTATAACAATAGTAGCCTCACATTATTGTATTTTATTAAACGTCACTGCATTTATGCTATCCTTGCTATGCTAATTAGTGACAGAAGTTTTTAGTGTGTTTGTGAAAAAAGCACATGTAAAGTACAGTAATGCTTAAATCAATCAACCGAAACCAGGATTCAAACTCGGGCCCTCGAGTTTACGAATCTATTGCTGTGTTGTAAGAGCTAATTTAATAATCAAATCAATATTATTTAAATCTAAATTTAGACACTGCAATTAAATATGTTAAAAATAAATTTTAATCATAAAAAAAACAAGTATCATGCAAGATACTAAAAAAATGATAAACTTGTAATCTATATTTGAAAATCATTATCATTCTTAAACCCACGGATATTACAATGAATAGATTGAAAAGTATTTGAAACATGACATTAGTCAACAATCAACTTACTTTTCAGGAAGTTTGTAATGTAGCGCATTTGTTTAAGGCATTAGTTTGCAAAACATCATTAGCAAAACATCGAGTGAATAAAGCGCGTTTCGATACAAAAATTATTGTAAAAAATAATAATATAAAAAAGAATAAGAATGTCTATGTTAGAATAGATAAATTAAGAAATAGACGGAATGATAATAATAATAACGAGCAGTCAGGATATCCTTGTTTTTTCGTTCATTACTCCTTATTTACCCTTATTTACAAGTTCAAATTTTACGGAAGTGATTATGAATAAGCTATGATTGGCTACTATTATGATTATTTTTACTTCAAGATCGACAGAATTATTTCTTAATTAATAATAGTATAGATATATATGAGTGCGTGCGTGCCTGTGTACCTGTGAGTATGTGTGCTGTTTTATAGGATTAATAAAAACGCGTTGTTTTATTTTGACTATCAATTTTTTAAGGAAAGTAATTTAATTATTTATAATGAATTCAAATTGAAATTGTTTACATAAAGGGAAATCGGATAATTATTTTAATTTTAATTTAAGGATGTACTTGATTTTACATGAATAGTATCACGCATATGTTAATTCTTACCTCGTACAGATGTACTTGTTTTTATATAAAATCAAATCTGTCCCACGATTTAAATGAAATATAGTAATTATATCTAAACGATTTCTTTCCATGTAGAATATTGCATAATATATTAAAAGAAAATATATAAATATTAATTTTCTCATTTAAGTTCACTTTAAATATCTTAGAAAAGGGAATAACCGCCGAGTTTTATCTTTATTATAAAACATAATTATTAATCTTAACAAGTTTACATTTTAAAACTCAACTTAAATTTATGGCGAAGCAAAGTTTGTTTTTAAAATGTTTGTTTGCGTTGTCAACAGCTTCCTTGTTGATTAATATCTATATTTAGCTACCGTTTTACGTATGCTGCAAGTGCATTATGACTAAAACGATATTAACAAATGCCTTAAATATTTCAAATTTATTTAATTTCAAAAATGCGTTAATTTTACTTATTTTAAAATTTTTAAAAGTGTCCTCCTTTTTATCAGTATCTATCTACTAAGTTACTTAAAACTTCCGAAAAAAAAGGATTGACGTTACAGTTACGTGTACAGGTGCGGTATTTCACAGAATAAGGTAATGTGGTTGAAGATACATACGAAGACGTGTAAATAATGATAACAAAAATTTACACCGTTATCCCTTGCCTTGATTACGCTACTACAAATTTTTACATTATAAGAAAGTTGTACTTCCCGTATTTTTCGTGCACTAAAATACGCAACGTATAAATATGACTATACAAAAAGAATTCAACAATAATTAACTTGATATTTACTTCATTGAAAAAAAATTTTTTTCAGCATTTAAAGCATACTTTTGCTCTTTTAAAATAAACATCAAAACTAACGGATACCAATTCAAATTTTGTCAATCCTAAAAATTTAGAAAATACAAACATTGATATAATTCAAAAATAAAAATGATGAAAATTTTTGTCTCTAACTTAATAAAAATCTGCGAATCATTTGCCAACTTAATATTATTTATGCAATCACACATACACTGTCACATATTGCATAATAATATTTTTTTTTACCGGCTAGTTATAATACAATAGTTAGAAATGGTCATATACAAGTGTTTAGCAATCACAAGCGGAATAATTGAGAGTTATTCATGTAACGACACTAAAATTGCAACCTTGAACCAGTTCACCGCATTGTATTCGCTATATACATTTCAAATAGTATATTTTAATATAAAATATCGTTCTTTATTAAATATTAATGAAAAATTTTTTTTTTTCTATGTTTATGAATATTTCGTACATATTAAAAATATATTTCATTTTTCGTATACGCAAGCACGAATTTTTACTTTGTTCTGGGTGGGAAAAAAAGGCAATTGTCAAAATGTATATAATTTTAGTATTTTCTAAAAAGTGAAAACTGAAGCACGAAGTTTCTATTAAATCGACGTTCAACAGGGTCATTATAAGGTTTCTCTTACTGGCATCAATGAAAAATATAATTACCTTTACAAAGTAATTACATGTAATTGCAACGTTATTATTTTTTCTATGTTAAAAAAATATATGTAGATTTGTATCTAAACAAAAAAATTCCGAATAACTTGATTGTAAAATTTTTCAATAAAAATATTTGAAAAATGTTGAAAATAATAAGCAGTTGAGTACATTATGCGAAGTTTATAATTAATTCCTTTTTTTTCTTTTTTTTTCTAATAAAAATTGATATAAAAGCAAATTTTATTCGAACGCAGCTTCATTTTTCTTTCGTGCTTTAAATCGAATAGATACAAAATCTTATCCATTCTCAACAATGAATTTTTCATTTGTATTTAAAAAAACGAACCTAATTCCCACAAAATTGAGTAAACGTGCCAAGGAACAATGTAATTTGAAAGTAAAAACAAAAAAAAATTTTTTTTCTTGTACAATACATTGCATATACAGTATTATAACTTGTTGACTAATTTGGAAGACAATGCATTTATCAAATGCAGCTATGCATTAATATAAGATGCATGATGCTACTAATGTAGAAATTCGAAGGCCCACACTATCAGCCGAACACATATACCGTTGGCCCATACAAGCGTTGAGGTCGCCCAATGACGCGCAAAGTTGTTTCTCGTTTTCATATATATATATGTATATATATACATATCCTCGACACTTTCACAGACGAAAGCCAACGGCGGCGGCAAGTCCCCGTCCTCGTCACAAGCAGCGCTGCCGGAGCATATGAACTCCGAATAAAACGTTCTCCAGTCGCGCGAGATTCACCGACGTGGAGAACCTTGCGCTCCTCGAGTTCTCCTTTTTTTTAACATACTTTTCTTTTCTCTCTGACTTTTTTTTTAACATATTTGTTTTATTGGAATAAGTACTTTTTTTTAAAAACGTTTGATTTGGACAAACGTGTTATTCTTGTTGGTATGTTTTGTTTGAAAGATTAAAAATTTTCCGGTTTGTTAAATTCCTCCGATGTGAAGAGTTGTTATATTATCAATGGAAAAAAATGCTTGTGTGTGTTCATGTGATCGTTATTTTTTTTTTTTTGCTTTTTACTCTTGACAGATTTATGTGACTGTATATTTTTTTAATTCTTGTGAATTTACGTACTCTTTTTTGCGTTTATTTTGATCGGAGCAATTATCTCCGGGTTGGTTTTGTGGTCACATGTTAGTGTTATTATTATTTGGTTTTTTATATAACGAATTTGATATTTTAATTGTTTTTTCTGAAATTTTCTCATAGGAATTTCATAAAATCCGAAAAAAAATATAAAATTATAAAAATAATTCTTAATTTACATATTTAATCTCATTAAAACACATATTTTACCAAAAAAATTTTGAAAATATTATCTGGGAAAACAACGCAAGTTAAATTTTAAAAACACAATAGAATTATATAAATCTTTATATCTTATATATGAATATTATCCAAAGAATACGTTTAAAGCGAATAATAATTTTATTCATAATAAAAATTATGCCTTTTTTCACTTCTAAACATTTAAAACGCTGTTTGTTAAATAATTTTTTCGATGTACTTCGAAAAGTAATTATATAAAATGCTATATCCAACCTAAATTAAATACGCTTTCTTTTGTTAGGAAAAAAAGAAGTATTTGTAAAATATGCTAACTTTATTTTTTACATAATAGTACGTAAACTAAAAAAACGAACTGTCCATTACATTCATCACAACAATCAGATACGTAAATTTTGTATTATGTAAAATTATTCACAGTCAATGCCTGTTGAAAAGTAATATATTGTATTTTAGTACGTCTTAATTAACAGAAATTATCCAAATTTGAAGTATTAATAAAAATCCAAACAATATTAAAATTTTTACATAAAAATCGTTCTTTATAAATTTTTTAAAATCAAAAAAACTTAATTTTCCAGATGTATTTATTTAACTCGAGAAAAACTTATGATTATAAGTGTGTAGAATAATAGTGACCTTGTAAACTCATGAACTGTAGTCAAAAGGAAATTGCTGTTATCGGAGATGTAATTGTAGTAAAACAAGCTATTTTTTATTGCACGTACAAATTTTTATAGATAATGCAATAATTTTATATAAGAATTTTTAATTTAACGTTGCTGCTTTTTTTTTACTCTTGAAAATTTCAAAATCATTTCAAAATCTCATGTGCTTTTTAATTAATTCAATAACTTTTTTTTTTATCTTACGAGGCTTTTAATGTACAGCTTATAATTTTATACTTATTAAAAAATATCTTCTAACCATTGGAATATTAAAAAATGAATCAAAGGATAAGACCGGTTCTATTATTCTGAGAAATGATAGTTTATATTTATCTGTTAAGTCATTTAGGGAAAAAAAATTTCTGTATTTTCCACGCGGTATGTAAATGATTAATTGTTTTAATTCATAATTATTAAAGCCGAAGTCGTCAGTGGCTCACCCGCTAGAGCGATGGATTCGTAATCTCGGGGTTCTGAGTTCGAGACCCGCTCTCGACGCCCGATTGATACAAGCACCACTATACATTATATGTGCTTTGTTCACCAACACACTGACGACTTTTATAGCTAATAAGCATCGTAATGATAGCATAACTATAGCCACGTTAAATAAAATAAAATAAAATAATTATTGAAGCTATTATGAGAATGATTCATCTTTAAAATTTATTTTTTAGTGTGAAATTTCTAGTTAGATTAACAGTAATCAATAACGAATTAGCGGTATACTTTCTTTTTACAAATGATCAAGAAAAAGCAACTTTAAGCATAAAGAAAATAATTAATATAAACATAAACTTTCTTTCTAATTTTTTCTTTTTACAAAATAATACGTTGACAAATGAAACATATTTGTAATTCATCAAGTGTAAAAGCTATATTAATTTTAAAAAGTACAATCTGAACAAGAGAAACAAATAAATCAGTGGATTATTATTTCTTTTTTACTAGATTTACGAAACATTTATAGTATGACTTGCATTAACGGATGGCACAAATTTGTAGTACGAGTTACAGGTTGACGAACTTAACTGTTTATAAGTTAATAAGATAGTACAATTATTCGATAATCAATCGTTCCAGTACTATGTATTTATAGATATTTCTGCACAATCATTTGAAGTTTTATTTATTTTAATCAAATGCATCATTTAAACGAACAATAATGACATGTCATCGTTTTTCTTTCATAGTTTGATTTTTTAATAATTCAAATAAGAGAAAAGAAGAGAAATAATCATAAGTTTGAAAATATTAATATGAATAATATTTATTGAATGTTAAAATAAGATTTTGTTTACCAACATTATTATTTGACTTGTATACTTTGATTTCGTGCGTTTTTTAAGTTCTTTAAATAGATGATATTTTAATTACAGCATTTAAATAACTAAAAATAATTTTTGTAAATATCAAATTTAGATATTAAACAAAATGAATGAGTAAGTCTTTATTTTAATCAGTAATTATATTTAAATAAGAAAACAGCACAATTTAATAAATTAATTTAATAGATTCAAAATTACACACTCTTCGATGATATTTATACACACACATCGTGATTCATTAAAGGGGGAAAATCGTGACGCCATTGTCTAAAAGAAAAAGAACAATAAATACGAAAATAAATAGTAAAAAAGCCGGAAGATAGGACTGAGAATTTAATTCAATGCGTGCGTTGAAAATATTTTCTGAATACCAGAGTATTTAACCAAGGCTTTCAACAAATGTGCGTGCTGTCAATGTAAAAGCTTACATACGTGATGTAATTGTAAACACTTGTATGTAAAAGTAATTTCTTTTTTTTTTCTTTTTATCTTGAAGACAAATTGCATTGTTTAAAATTTAAAATTCTGTGAAATTGTCGCTTATACTGCTGTAATAGAATTTTACATTTTTATACAATTTTTAGAATTTAATTAATTTATTAATAATATTTTAATTGCTTGATTAATTAATTACGTGTTAATAAATTATATTTTTACGCTGCTGCAACATTTAGTTAAATTAACGACCATAAATAAAAAATTTAGGAAATTGTAATTCAAAGATCAAAGTATAAAACTATTTCACAAATAAAAGCTTTTGAAAACATAAGAAAAAATGTTATAATAACTATCTTTATGTAGTGATAGAAAGAAAGTTTTAAATGTGTTCTAAATTTTCAAGTCATTTAAACGAGAGTTTAAGAGGAGAATGCATCGGACAGTGAAATGTCCTAAAAACACGCTTTACTGTACTTTAAAACATATAACGTATTCTTTCTATCTTCATTTTCTCACAAATTCGTATTTTATTCTAAAATTATATTTATTTCATTCGAATTTAATGAAAAAAGTGGAAAAATTCTAAGCGAGTATTTTTAAACAAATCAGATTTATTTATATACATTATAAGATTTTTAAATTCCAGTTGAGAAATTCTCTCTTGTAAACAACTATTAAAGAGCATCATAACATTCTAATTTTAATATAACATTTTTATTTCCATTATACAAAAGTCGATATATTCAATACCCACGTACAAAAATTTGAAATAAATAATAAATTTTTTTAATTTCTTTATATATTACACAATAGTTTAAAACACAGATGATTCCGATTGTAAATTATTAGAAACATTATTTCAGTACACAAATATTTCTATAAATCTGTATAAAAATGTTATAACTATTTTCCAATCTACTTCGATTGCATTTTCAGATCATAAAATATCAAAACAATTTCAAATAGAAATATACTATTATTAGTTATAATTTTCACGTAAAGGTTACAACATTTTACAAAATTTTATTTTAAAAAATCATTCTTTAATAGTATGCATGTCAATATTCCACTTAAATTAAAAATTACAAGATTAATTCTTTAAGTTCTATTACTGCACGATACTTGCGTCAATGTAATTCTTGAACACGCAAACATAACACAATAAAAACGCAAACTGGTTGAAATTCAATTATTCTTAGTATTACTTGAGATTTAAAAATTTTCCTTACAATTAACTACTGATTTATACAAATTACATTAATCTATTTATTAAAATATATTTGTATAAGTTTGTATTAATTATAAAATAATTAATTTATAAAATAATATAAAAATTATTTTTATTTTTATAAATATAAATGTTCTATTGTAGTCATAATTCCTATAAATACTTTATTAAATCTTATTAGGAATATTTTTTTCAAACACATATTATGCTACTGTTATAAATCTCATTTGAAATTATATTAATTATTTAATTAAGTTAATAATTTATCTTGTTTCGTTCTATTGTACAATAAATGGAATTTAATATTTATTGTTACTATTTGTTTCTTATACACTTTATTAAGTAAACAATGCATTCTTTAACATAAAGTAGTATAATAATTATTTTTATCAATATGTAAATTAATATTTTTGATAGTTATACACATTTTATCAAATCTTTTTGAATAATCAATGTTAAATAAATAAAAATTTTTGAACGTAAATAAAAACTTATTATTTAATTAAACTATTTTTATTTAAATGATTAAAATAAGTAATAACTTACTATTATGTTAAATAATTTAATTTATTTTTATGTGAGTAGTTAAATATAATTTTACCCTAGCCAAGTCCCTTATATGATTTAACATAGGGGTATTGACCTTATGATTTCAAAATTAAGACTATTTAAGTTAAGCAAAAAAAATTTATGATCTCCAAGTTGTGAGTTTTCTTGAAACTCTAATAATTTTTTCAAATATTTAGAAATAAGTCCTTGTGCCCATTGTATATAACGCAATCTAAGATAATTAAAAAATTAACATTACTATCATTAATATTTTATTGTCAACATTAGTTGTACCAAATTTAAACAGATCGTGGTTAATTTAATTTTTGTAGTTATTAAAAAGTCATTTAAAAAACTTATATACATCAAAATTTTCAATCGAAAAATTGCAATTCACTTTGATTGTCAATGTTTTACATCTGGTTGTTTATTTTGAAAAACTTAATTAAATTAACATTTATTTAATTGAAATAAATATTGACTTGCAACTATTTTAGTGAATATTTATTAAATGAAACCAAATTATTTTTTCAATGTATTAATATAAATAATTATAATAATTTATAAATGTTTTTTCATAATAAAACATAGTGGTATTTATGTTAATCGCATAAACTTTACGGTCATCATTTAGAAATATTATTATTGTATAAGCAACCTTTCAACGCTGTAAAAATATCTATTGTAAATGACGTTGAGTTACGCGCGACTTCAAAACGATTAAACAAACTATTTTTCCAATGAAATCTATTCATTACTCTAATATAATAGCCGACGTTTCATTTATAATTTTAAAATAATACAAACATCTTTTAATTAATGATGATCACAATTCAAGCAAATTTTCTAAATTATATTTAAGTCTTTCTGTCACACAATTAAATTCCCAAAAACCCATGTTTTTTGACAATTGTTTATTAATAATAATTATAATCAATCATATATTCACAAAATATCTCTATGACCTAGTAGTCTAGGTATAATAGTACCTAAAAAAGCAAAAAAATTCAAAATCTTGCATCAATTTTGAAAAATATGAAAAAAATTAAGACGCCCATATATGGGCGTCTGTGACTGAAAGGGTTAAAATGTAAACTAAAATTGTTTTTTATATCATAAATTAAATGTTAACGGAAGTAGCGACTATATATTTAGTAATTTTAATGCCCATTTTTCACTACAAAACGGCATAATTTATTGAAAATCATTAAAATTAATTTTTATTATGTCAAAGATTAAATTAGCAGACATTTATCTTGTAATTCATAATCATTGTGCTATTGAATAATTTATAAAGTTTAATGCATAAATATGAGATACATTTTGCCTGGTGTAATTCAAATAAAATCCTAGTTCTTTTATCTTATTTTCTTTTCTGTGAATCATTTACTCTTTTTGTTATAATTATGAAAGAAAAAGGAAGGAAGTAATGATAAAGAAAAATAATCTGTTTTAAAATGTAAACACTGTGTTGAGTTTAATGAAATGAGAGTTTACGTTTTTGAATTGGGCTTGGAGATTAAAAAGTATCTTTTTTAATATCGAATGATTGAGTATTGGAATAAACATATAAAATAATAAAAATATTTAAATTTGTTGAGAAAAACTAATGGTATAAGGCAAAAGAAAATTAAAAAAAAGAAATTCATGAAAAAAAGTTTATTACTCTTTTGCTTCAACCGTATGAATTTGTTTTAAAATTGAAAAATAAAACATTTTAAGTAGTTTATTATGAACAAAATATCCTATATATTTTTATAGCTTGAAAATTTTTATTTGATCATTCTAAGTACCCTGATAGAAAATTGACCAGATTCTGGGTATAATTACTAATCAACGCATGATAAAATGGGAATTATTGAGAAATTCTGGAAATGCTTAAAAAAGAATTTCTAGAGAAGTGTCATTTTAACATACATTGACTAGCAATCGTGCCCAGAATATGGTCAATTTTCTATCAAGATAAGTTTGGAAATTTCAATCATACATTAAAGACAAAAAGCCCTTGTTAAATTTCAGTAAATTGAGTAAAAACTTTACAAATATTTTTTAATATGAATCTTTAACAACTTTATTTCTATAAATTTTGAACACTTATTTTTATTTCTGTTATAATAAATTTATAATAGAGATATTTTTAACAATTTTTTTAACTTTAGCAAAAAAAATTTTTTTCTAACCGAATATTTTTTTTTATTTATTTTTTAATTAATATATAACTATTTATATTAATAAAGAACTGGAAAAAATTTAATTCTACTCAAATTTATCTGAAAATATCGAGTACAGATATCGAAATCGAGTGAGTATTTTGATATCAATTTAGTTCAATAATTTAAGAATATAATAGTATGATAATTTATCCATATAAATAACTTTCTTACCTCGTCTTATTGTAATATAACTTTTATTTATTCGAAAAAATGTTTTCAATTCATACGAAACTTGTCAATTCCACGCACACCGATAGACAGCAAGAGAAGCAAAGTAAAGCTTTCAAATACGGAAAACTATGTGTTACTAACTAGCTAAGAAACACGTCGAAAATGTTCGCGTCCTCGACATTACTTTAGTTTCAATTGTAATCACACAAAACCAACCCGGTAGTATAAAATAAATCTGCTTTCCGATCATAAAAATGTCAAAAAAGATTAAAAAAAAGTTTATAAAATCACAAATAACTAATAGGACCTACGAATTGTCAACGTCGATATAAGAAAAACAAAAAAAAAACAAAAAGGAACCATATAGAAGATTGACCACAAATCTAAAAGCGCAAAAGATATAAAAACTTAAATATATTAACGAAAAAAAAAGAAAATACAAGAGCGTGCAACCTCAAAGTTGTGAAGAAAAAGATAAACTAAAAGAGGTTTAAACCGCGTGGTATATCTTTTGCGTGTGTGTTAAAAAAAAAAGGAAAAAGAAAAAAAGAAAAGAAAAAGACAAGACGGATTATGGCCTTACGTGCACGCAGAAGTAAAGGAGGCGGTAGTAACGAATCCTCACTACCAACAGTGGTGGTAGTTACACAAACGAGGCATCGTGCCACTGCTGTTAATCGTAGAATATTCAGTCCTCGTGGCCTACTCGTTGCGCATCGTCGTAAACGTAATTACGAAATTTTGGATGATCGTGTTAAATTGTATCATAAATTAACAATGGCCAATAATAGTGATAATAATGATAAAATTAAGGAACAAAATTCCACGGAATTGAGACCAAGATCACCTAGTACTGATACTACTAAGAGCCTTGTGATTGCTGATAACAACAGGTTAGATTAAGAAAAAGGATTTTTTTTTAATTTTATTTTTATTCTATTGTTTTTTGCACCTACTTTTGTGGAATCTTTCGAGGAATGATAATACTTTTTATAAATATTTCGAGACATTTTATTTGTATATCAAATAATTTTTTAATTTAAAAATTTCATATGATTTTTTTCATTGTTTTTTTTTTTAAACAGATAAAAAAGATTCTAACTTTATGAAATATAAAATATTAAAATTTTTAATACTTTTATTTCAATTATAAGTTTATAATAATAATTATAGCACTGATTATTTTGATATTTATTCAAATAAACAAACTAAATATTTTATTATTCCAAATGAAATTTGACAACCAACAGCTTTCGATTTGATAACCAAAGAATTTTATTTTTACAAGCAAACATTTTCGATTCTACAACTAAATAATTTCTTTCTGAGAACTAATTGCGAGCCAGCTTTATCTGTTACAATTACTTTTTTTTCCGCGTATGAATTACAATTGCTTTCTATAATTAATATTACATTATAAACATTTTGTTTTGCTTCGTTATTTAAGGAAAGTTCAAGTTGATAAATTTAATTAAGAAAAAAACGCTGAGTTTTTTATAACAGTGAAAAAATATATGTTAATAGTTGATTATTTACTTTTAACTACAATTATTCAGTATATTTTAATTAAAAGATAACCAATAAAGCAATAGCTTATCTATTTATAGTTTTCTTCTAGTCAACGTGTGCAGATGTGACTTTTTACATAATTTTAAAATACTAACGTACAATATATGTATACATATATACACTATGGTTTACCAAATAAAAATTAAAAATAACCAATTTATTATCGAAATATGAGAAAAAAAATCATATTCATTTCAAGAATAAATTATTATAGTTGAAATTAGAATGTTATGTTTGCATTTTCACTGAAAAAGTACTAACATATTTTCAACTGTGAAATAGATATATTTTTTCTTTTACAAATTTTTTCAATTGCGTTGAGTTTTTGAAAAATGTAGTTCTTTGTAAGTGTAAATGAAAAAAATTGAAGTGTTTTGAAATAAGTAAAATTTACATTTCAACCGATAATATATATTTCAAAACAAGCATTTCATTTTTTGACATATAGAGAAATGATTTTTCAACTTATTAATAAAATATTTGCTATAAATATATTTTTGACGTATGTTTTGTTTTTTTTTTCTTTTTAATAATGCAAGATTCTCATGTGTATATACATAGATCGATTTCTTATTCTGCATATCGTGTCGATAATAAGGTTTATTTCTCAAAATATTTCTTTTTCATTATATTTATTAAATTACAATCTTTTATAAGGCAGTCTAAATAAGTTTAATATTTGTAAACATCGTCATTGTGTTAATAATTTGAAAGAGGTTAAATAAAGTTTAATTTTATGAATCATTTCAATTGACATTATTCCAATACAATAGCAGGACATTTATAAATTTCAATAAATATAAGCTTTATATTCAATTGTTATTGCAATTTAAAGCGTATAAATAGATTATTTTCTTAAAATTTAATCTTTTCTTTTTATAAATTGTCATTTGTAATATCAGCGGTAAAGATGATTATGATGTTTAGTTTATCAAATGTTTAGTTTCCGTCACGGAAATATATAATTTATGGAAAAAGACAAAATTGTATTTTAACGATTTTTTATGAACATTTGAATTGGCAACCATTAATCTTACAAATTACACTTGTTCAATTGAATTATTTACGAGCATTCGATACGCAAATATATGGTGTGAAAATCTCAAATATTTCACGTAAAATTTTGTTATTACACATTATTTTTATTAACCTTTAGGGGACGGGAAAGCCACTATAATGGCTCGACCATGGATAGACACTTTATATATGAGTATTTCCCAATATTAGAGACACATATTATGTGTTTTTTATAGAAAATACTGAGAAATTGAAAATTCCAAATTCCCCGTCCTCTAGAGGTTAAATATAAATTATATAAAGATAAAAGAATAAATTTTACGTATAGAACAAACAAAGATATATTATTAAAATATGGTTTATTTCGTTATAAATGATATAACAAAAAAAATTTTAATTAATTTTTTATGTACATTGGAATTTATTAATTTTGATTTAGATTATTTTATTTTGTTTTTTTTAAATACGATAATAAACAAATAATAGAATTTTCAAATTCCTTTTACAGGATGCTAAAAAACTTTCGATTGATAAAAACTTTTGATTTAATTATTTTGTAAACACGCATTTAATTTTATTTTGTGAAATAATTGCACCAAGAATATCTTGGATATTGAGCAAAAATGTTTCATTGTCTCTACGGCATGTGTCATACTGCTGCATTGTTTTGCGAATGATTAAGATTTTGGATTATCTTAACTGTACTTTTATTGTGTCGATATATATAAAAGGGCGATAACTTTCTGAGTTTTCACCCTTTTATGTATGTCAAAACTCACTGAGTTTTCATCAATCTTTATTCTTATATCATCAACCGCGTAGAAAATTCGAGTACAGTGTGTTATACCGTTTTATTCAAGATTGTCCAATTTATTTAATTTCGCTCACGATGATTAACGTTTTGATAGGCTTTTAAAAATTTTAACTTGTCAATGTGTTTCTCGCCATTGCTTTTAATTCGATAATTCATGTTTGCATTACGTATTCATGGTTTTGATGTTTTATTTTAGTTAATCATTTTCAAGTTTAATACAACTATTCCAAATTTTATAATACAGCAATTTGGTTCAGAATCCAAGATGTTACTGTAATCATTTTATCAAATTTAATTGACAATTTAAGTTATCATTACGATTAGCAAATATGTTAACATTACTAACGGCGAAATCGTTTTATAGTAAAATTTTTTCTATTTTATTATTAGTGATCGATTGTTTTTTTTTCTAATTATAATAATTATATCATTATAAAAATCATGAATCCCATATTCAAGATTATATTGCATTTTCATTGATTTTTATGAACATAATCACTTCAAACATCTCAATTAAAATGTCAAGATGTAATGTTTTTAAATTTTAATTTGATCATTGTAAAAATATTATGAATTGCGATTCATACATTTTTTGCATCTAAGAAAACGTTTAAAAAATACTTTTCCTCAGACAATAGACAATTTATATTATCAATATAAAAATATTGACTAATCAGATATTATATCAAATTACAATTGATCAATTAAGAATTATAATTTAATAAAAATCAAATATGGTTTTAAAATATCAAAATTATTTATTTTCATACTAAAATGTCGAAGTGCTATTTGATTAAGGCTGCCATGCGTTCTTAAGTTTAATAATTAAGATATTTACATACAATGGAAGTTGGGTATTGAAATTGATTGTTAACAAGCTGGTTCCTTTACAATGAATCACGTACTTTAACCAGTGTTTATGAATTTTTTTATTTAATGTTCTTTTTTTTCGTTATAATTGATTAGATTAGATAACCAAAATAATGCATAACTGCCTCTGTACTAATTAAATCTGGTGCGTTATATTTTTTTTTCAATACTTGCTCAATTATAATTATACTTATCTTGTTTAATAAAGCAAGACTAATTGGTATGTAATTATTTGAAAAACATTTATTGACGGATAAGATAATTTATTGTAAATTTTCGTAAACTTGAAAGAAAAAAGTTTATCGACTGCTCAAAGTATTTGAAATAATTAATATCAACTTTTAGAAATTTTGTAATACAACTAAAAAAAAATTATTTAAATATAGTCAACAAACACGCTTTAAATTGATAATATTAATTGACCAATGTGTAAAGGAAAAAAATACAATTATTGATAATTTTAATTGTTAATTGTTAGATATTAATAATAATAGTTTAGTAAAATATTATCGTCTTTTTAGCTACATTTATAATTTATATTCAAGGGGGGAGATATGTAAATTTGCTAATAAAGTTAATTATAAAATGTACCTATTAATACTATTACTATATAAATAAAGCTAAATTATAAACTTAAAATTCAATTAATTCTTTTATAATTTGATTAGGTTATACAAAAATAACACTGTTTTTCTTAATTATTGATACAGACAAAGAGGGCTCGGTTTTTAAAATCTTACATAAAGCAATGAGTAATTAATTATATTTTTGATTGCGCATTAATGATTCCTGGATGAAAATAGACGATTCCATCGAGTGCATTAGTAAAGAAAAGCGTATAAAAAGTTGTGCACTATAAACAATTTATATTGAAGCTTCTATTAATTAAGTGAATCTACTTTATTTTGTATATCTTTGTTATTACTAAGATAGATATTTTAATAATAACAATTCTAATATTAATTAGTCATTGATTTATCTATATTAAGATAGTGACTGCAGAATATCATTAATTTTTTCGGTAAAATATTATATTCTCGACAAATGCACTCATTCGACCTCGAATCAATTTTTCAAACGGGAGCACTTAGATTTTATGTTAATTTATTCTTGTCTCATAGATTTGAGATGTATATGTGTTTGCTAGCGTGAAAGGTATATTGAGTATGCAAAAATTGAATGAATGAGTTTGATCTTATTGTGATTTTATATTATTTTTTTTTACTTATGTTGTTTTTATATATTTTTATTATTTATTTGATTTTAGTTAGTAACTTACTCTTACATTATTATTAGTTTTCTAATTGTGATAAGCAATAGAATATATGACAAGAGTATTGATCAATAACTAATATTATATTAGTCACTTCAAGTAATCACTCTACAAAATAAATAAACACCTTTCTAACAAGAATTCTTATATGATAAGCGTAAGAAATTTAAGTTGATAATTCAATAATTTAATATGATAATTAAATATAAAAGTCAAATTTTACGTAATATTAAGATTTTTATATTTAGTATTCAGCTTTATTTTAAGATTAAAGTTCAAGTATCGAATTTTCCGAAATATGTATAAAAAGCTTTTCTTTACATTTAAATTTAAGTTAAATGCATTGTACTCTAATTTTATATTGCTTATAATTATAGTGAAATGCTAAAATTTAGATATAGTATCTAAAGACTTAATTCCAGTAATTTTTGTTTTAGCAGAAATTATTTTTTACAAAAATCGAAATTATTAAACATTAAGGTGATTGTTATTTTAATTTAAATGCAATTTGAACTCGATGAAAATTTTCTTAAAAAAATGAAATATTAAATTCTAAAAATTGTTTAGTAAATATCAAATTCCAAAAATTGTTTGTTTATAAAAAAATACACTTTGAACTACAAATTTTAAATATCGTTTATAAAAACCATTTTGAATTAGAGCACTAAGAAAAATACCGTTAAAAATTCTACTTATTCAATTTAATTAGAGATACTATTCTAATCAATTCAATAGGACAAAAAAAGAATTGGAAGAGAATTTTACCTTCACCGTTAAATAAACGATTCGAATAATCCTTGGGGGAGGGGAGGGGGAAGGAAAAGTTAATTAAGAAATCATTCGATATATATAAATATATATGTATATACAAATAAACATAGGAAAATTAATCAAGTTTTGCACACGACATTGTTATTGACAAAGAGAAACAGTGCAGCGTTGAAAAATAACTAGATGTTTAAATCATCTATAGGCGGAGTCAAAACTTTACCTTTGCACACGGCCATACATAAAAGTATATATATATATTGGCAAATGTAACGACTCCTCCTTAACATGATTATGAATTTTTTTTTCCATGTACATATAGACATCGGACGTTCCACGTGTTGTATTATCAAAAAAAAAAAAAAAAAAAAATAAAACAAGAAAAGAGGAGCAATCACGCGTGCCATTGAACCGCTTCTGTTTGCTAACAAGTGTATCAAGAACAATTTATAACGACATTGAAAATAGTGTATGATTTGATTTTAAAACTCGACATATCACGATTAGAATCTGCTAGTCTGTTTTCATTGCTTCTAATCTTGCGATCTTGATTAGAACATTGTTTATGTACTATAGTTATTTAATGTTATATACAGTACTTAAGTATTCAATAGGCAGATAAATATTGAATTAACTTAATATTTGCTTTTTAAAACATTGAATCGCTTACATCGAATGTTTTTAACTATTAAAATTAAGTTGCCCTCTCTTTCTTTTAAATTTCATCTATTTACTAAATTGAATTTCAGAATTATTATTCAAAATTTAGCTTCTTCGTTATTTTATTATTATTGAATAAAATCGCGATGTTTATTTTTATTACATAATAAAGAAAAATAAAGATTTTGAGAGTTTATTTACGTTTTGGTTCTTCAGCCAATCTTATAAAACTCTTGAATATACAATGTAGTATTTTGTTAAAAAAAATTATTAAAAAAACTGGTTTTAATCTTCTTTATTTGCATAACGACAAATGCAAAATTTATGCCGAATGTAGCAATGTGAATAGAAAGTTGACTTAGTCAATTTATCAGATTAGCGTTTACCATCTTCTAATCACATTAAAATATGGTATTCTGATAAATCAACTTGCAAAATATTATTTTTTTTTTTGATTTACCAAAATAAATTTAAAAGTTGTACGATACAAAATTTTAATTGTATTGTTTATTTAAGGTAATAAATAATATAAGATAATAATAAATTTTGCAGCCTTTTCCAATTTCGTATAATATACGAGAACCCAAAATTAATATTACACGGTAAAATTTTAAAAATGAAATATTAATATTTAAAATTTTATAATAAATTATTGTGTATTTCTAAAAATAAACAATATCAACATTTTTAATTTAATAAAATTACCTACAAATTATCTATTATTTAAATTAGTTTTTTCTAAGAAATTTATCGTAAAAATACTTGATAAGCATTAGAATGAAATTAACCGAATTATTTCACATTATTTATGAAATTCATTATAAAATTATCAATTACTAAAATTAACGTTTAGTTTCATAATTACAATATTTTTACATTTTTATCAATAATTTTTACATAAATATTACATGATAATTTAAAAATAACTAGGCAAATCAAATTATCTTACTTGTATGTATTAATTAAATCTATGTGAATATTGTATTTACAGTTGCAACGACAAGGCGTCGTTTGGTTACGGGACAAACATCCCGCCTAACAACAATGAAACGGACGACAAAGATCTTGCATCGAAAAAAGTTATTTTTTGCGTGCATGGAAAACTTTCCGGGTGCTGTACACTCGTTAAAGGAGGATCTGCAGAAGACTGTGCACCCATTGATTTTCGACAAAATCTCACATATTGTAAGAAAATTTTTTTTTACTGTTTCATATGTAAATGATAACTACAGTCACGTGATCACGTCTTTTTGAATACCTTACTATTTAAACATTATTTAAATTCATTTTATTAGTATAATTTATTTTTAAAAAATAGTAAGAATAGCAGGGCAGTGTATATTTAAAATTTTGCAACATAATCTGATAGGAAACTGAAACCACTTAAATATTAAAAAAATATAAAAGATTGCGATACAACTAATAATAAAATTCAACTTACTCAAATTGTAAAGATTTATATACAAAAATGTTTATTTTGGTTGCTATTAAAACAGACTTTAAACTCTAATCTTTACAAACCTATTTCACAATTTTTAATAGGATCTTCTAGATAAATTAATATTTTGAACAATTAAAAAGAAATATGAAAATAAATATCTTACTTAACATCAGCAATAGTTTAAACTGTTGATTTTTCCTCGGGTTCCCCATAATGATGTGCAAAATACAAATCTAAATCTACAGAATCAGTTCTCCGTAAATTATTACATTTATTGCTTTCATTTTGACAGTGTTTCTCCTGAAATAAAATATAATTAATTTCAATGAATAATTTTTAAAATCTAATAATAAAAAATAAAGTATGAAATTACCTTTCTATCAACTAGAACTATGAATTTTTTTCTGTGTGCGCTGATGTAATCATTAAGATCACTTACAGACTTGAATCCAGTTTTCTTGGATATGTTGCGTCCAATCTCATATGGAATTTTGCAACCTTTTTTAATAAAATCAAGAAGTCGTTCTGATCTTAACAATGTTGCAATATTCTAAAACACAAAATACATTCAATGAAAATTATATGTTTGAATGAAAATAAGAATAGTAAATTTTAAAGTTCGTTGCATCATCATTTAAAATTTTTGAATACAATTTTACTATAGACTTATGAAATATAATTAACATAAAATAATAATTTACAATTTTCAATGACAAATTTATAATTTTTACAATATTTATTGAAATTTTAATTCTTTGTTTGAAGTAATAATCATAGTTATAAAGAAAAATTTATCAATAGTGTTAAAAACAAGTTTTTTTTATAAATTAATAATTGATAATCTCTTGACTTAATTTAAAAAATTGTTTATTAAGCAAAAATAAATTATAAATACCTTATCGGAGGCTATTTCAATATCAACTTTCTTCTTCTTATGTCTGGAAGATTTCCTACTTTTTGGTAGTTCCTTAAACAATATTTAAAAATTTTTAAATATTAGATAACATTTCCATTTTTATAAATAAAGATATAAAATTTAATAAAAATACAAATCTTACTTTGTCAAATATAATTTCAGGGCATATTTTGTTTCTTCTGTATCTCTTAATCTTCGTTTGTACACTCTAAAAAAATAAATACTTTGTTTAAATAAATAAACAATCGTTGAACTACTTTAATTAAACTTATCAAACGCATAAAAGAAATTTTTTATATGGTTAACCTAAAATATTTCATGTAGCACAAAATCATATCGTAAAACTCACTAATTTTGATAATAAAGAAAATTTAAACACACCCTGTACTTAGAACTGATGGTTGGAACCCGAAAATTATCATCATTCTTCTCGGTTTGAGGAATCAATGGTTCTTTCAAATCGTTCGAATTAGATGTCAATTCATTTTCAGTTTCTTTCTTTGCCATCTCAATCAATACAGTCACACTTTATCAAAGAAAAAATAAAGTTATTCAAAAGGAATCACCACATTTAAAAAAAAAAATAAAAGCAACAAAAACAAATCGTGTGTCAATTGTTTTCTTTTTTTTTTTTCCTCTCTTCTCGGGATCTTTAATTTTTCTCTCCACGCGACTCGCGTCGCAACGCTGGTATTTTCAACCGTTGACAGTCGACATACATTAAAACGCGCAGGATTGGGGGAGATATCAGATGTGCAGCGCTAAGGCATTTTAAGCTTAAAAGAGTGCTCGCGTACGCAACTGGTGAATGAACAAGTCCAGACGTGCACTTTCTCCTCATTGGCTTACAATATTAAGCCGCCAAATTTCAAATATTCGGATCGATAATGTTGCAAACGAGTAATTTTATAGTTTAAATATGTAACGGTCGAAACAATCGGAAAGTTATTTTCAACTAATTTCATCACTTTATTTCGAATAATTATTGTTATTTTTATTATTTTAACTAGATAAAAGTAAAATTCTTTAAATTTTAAAAGAAATTAATACCAAATTTATTATAATTATTAAAATTATAATTAATGCTAATTAATGCTAAAATTTAAATTTTGAATAAAAGAAATATAATATATAAAAATGTTTATTCCAATATACATAAATTAACAATGAAACTTGATTTTTGTATATTTTTTTTTCCAGATGAAGATCATTGCCACAGAGACAGAAATGAAGCTATTGATAAAAAGGCACGAAAGAAGCTGATAATAGCTAGTATATTATGTGTTATATTTATGATTATGGAAATAGTTGGTAAGCTACTTTTCATTACTTATAATTTACAAATCCAATTCTGTAAATTAAAAAAAAAAGAATAATAATAATGAAATTTAAAAATTCTAGGTGGAATATGGTCAAATAGCTTAGCCATTGCCACCGATGCAGCTCATTTACTCACGGACTTCGCGTCGTTTATGATATCATTATTTTCCATATGGGTAGCGAGCAGGCCCGCTACGAAAAAAATGCCTTTCGGCTGGTATCGAGCAGAAGTAAACAAATTTTATTTTTATAAATATAACTTTTTTTAATTAATCGATTGATTAAAATAAACTTTTTTTTTGTTATAGGTTATTGGAGCATTGACATCGGTTTTGTTGATATGGGTAGTCACTGGTGTATTGTTTTTCCTTGCGGTAGAACGAATAATCAATAAAGATTTCGAACTTGACGCCCCTGTTATGTTGATAACTTCTGCGGTTGGTGTCGCGGTCAATCTAGTGTTAGTATGATTTTTTAAATCTTTGTTTAATTGTCGTATAGATTCATAAATAGTCGGTAAATGAAAAATTTTTTAAGTTTCGGTAAATTAACTGTATTTAATTGATAATTATTCTATATTCAGAAAATCGATCACACGTCAGAATACTGAATGGTCGAGAATTTTTTTTAATTTCGTCTAACTAGCAGTTGATGTCCATCTATTAATATCCTCGTCCTCAATTCATTTCAGATCGTGTATACGTTATAAATAAGAATTTTTAATCAATGAGCATATTATTAATTATTACTTTTTAATTTTATTAATTAATAAAATTATGTTTACATGTGATTTACTAATTTTATAAATTTCATCACATGCAATAGAATAAAGTACACTAGTCAATCGGCAAATGTTCTATTAATTACTTGCTATTATAAAAAAAGTGTATTTCAAGGTTAATTTTCGATTTAATGTTAAAAAAAAACAGGAAATATAAGTCATATTTTTTTTATAAACAATACACGAAGTTTTTTCATTAGTCTTTCTGGTGACAAAAATTTTTTACCATATTATAACCGCAGAGCTTTAAAAAAAATTGTATAAAATTCGTCTTAAAATATAAAAAAGAATATATTAGACATGATAAAACGTAAGATCGGTACTAACAATATACAAATACAATTTCTAGAATGGGTTTGACATTGCATCAACATGGTCACGGCCACAGTCACGGTCATGATCATAGCCATGGTGGACACGATGGCCATGATCATAATCACGCCGATCACAAAGCTGAAAAGAACGGAGTCGACAAATGTAATGGCGAAGACGGTACTGGTGCCACTGGTAAAAAAGGAGAAGACAGAAATATTAATGTACGCGCAGCCTTTGTACACGTACTCGGTGATTTTATACAAAGTACTGGAGTATTCGTTGCCGCGCTCGTCATTTACTTTAAGGTAAATATTAACATTGATGCATGAGTTTTTTTATTAACTAATTAAGAGGACGTACAAGCTTAGAATTTTTTTCTTAAATAATGACTTATTAATGGTATAAATATAGTAAAATTCTGAAGGAAACTAATTGCGATATATCTTCAGCTTTTTTTTTAATTTTAAAACAGGACATGAATATACAGATTAGAAAAAAGAATTGTTAATAAGTTGATATTTGAATTTAACATAAAAACCGCTGATTTGATTAAAAAAATTATCAAGTTAGAAAAAGCTGTCTGCTGTATGCATTTAAAAAAATTTTCTATAAAATTAGTTATTAACAAAATTTATCAGAGCACGTAAATTGTATTAATTTAATAAGTTAAGTAAAAAAAAAAGTATTTTAATACTGATTTTTTTTTATTTTTATTGTCCCGTTTTAATTTTCATTTTTTTGCTTTTTAAATTTTCCAATTTACATTTTCTATAATACAAATTTTATTTTACCAAACATAGAATAATAAATTATAATAAAAGAAATCATTTTTTTAATATTGAAAGCATAAAAAATGATAAAAATATGATCTGGATACGTTTCGATGACCATTAAAAAAAACAACAACAATCTTTGTCAAAAGCCAATTGGTATGTAAATTAATAACAAAACAAAGCCACGTATATCTACGTCAATCGATTACGTATAATGATATATCACGATCGAGCATTTACCATTTCAGCCATATTTTTTTTGTTCTTGTCTCGACTTTTTTTCTCGATTCCTTTTGCGCAATCTTTATAAATACTTAACAAGGTAAATACATATTCTTGAATGTATTAATACGTTATTGAACGATACTACTGTTTTATTGAAGGATAATTTACCATATTAAGTTGAACAACAATAAAAAGTATAATGTCCTTTCCGGAAATATTAAAGAAATAATGATAATGATAAAATGCAAAAATTATTTAAAATTTTATGGATTTATCAATGTTTTATAAAGCTATCAATATTTATAAATTTTATTTAAATTGATTTTAAAACACTTAAACACTTGTTGTAAGTTTATAGTTCATTGATTTTATGTATCACTTTGATATAATAACTCCATTACTATTAACTTGATATAAATAATTGAAACTGTTGCGTCATAAATTTATGCAAATAATCGTTTGGCTTGCTCAAAGATTTGTTTAAGTATTTATTTATCGGATTTAAACGATAATGCAATTATTGTTATTGTACCTTAGGATAAATAATTTATCAATCGTGTTTACATTTTACGTAACTATAGTAAAGAAGTTCGACATAAATTATCAATACTTAATAATCATATTTTTTATATACCAACGAGAAAAGTTCGCATGCACTGGAGCAGTGCTCTGCAATTGTCTCACTAATAAGATAGCTCTAAAGGAGCTTTCTGATTGGTCAACTTGGCTTATATCATGCGTGAGATACTTATAAAATAACTTCCTGAACCACAGATTTTTTTTGAAACTCCAGAAAATGGATTTTAAAAATTCATATGTAGTTAAAAAATCAATATTTTTTATTTTCGATAAATTGAAATTTAATAATCCGTTGAACTAAACACTAAAATGGAAATTCAATTTCTTTTACTTAAAAATCATTTCATAAAGATCCAAGAAAATTCGTCGATTAGAAAATGTTAAATTTCTTTCTAAAATTTGGAATAAATAATAAATAAAAATTTTTAATTACAGCCTACATGGACTATAATCGATCCAATCTGCACATTCCTTTTCTCAATTTTGGTTGTACTTACAACGGTCGCTATTATCAAGGATGTCATTAACGTCTTGATGGAAGGTACACCAAAAGGATTCGAATACTCCCAAGTTGAAAGCACATTCATGCAAATTGATGGAGTCGTCAAAGTTCATAATTTAAGAATATGGGCTCTCTCGTTGGATAAAACTGCTCTCTCTGCTCATCTTGCCATAAGTAAGTAATTTACCCATTATGAAAAAAATTTTTTATTTAATTTTTTTAGTTAAAAATAATAATTGTGTAATAATCCTGAGAATTTTTTATTTTTTATGTTACTTTTTTCAAATAATTCTTAGATAGTTACTGCGTTATGGTAAAATTCACATTATTGTTTTCAATTTTAAGTTTTTTTTCACGGATTCAAAGAACAAACGTTAATTTTTTATAAATACTGAATAGCGCACACAAAATTTTAAGAATATCAAATTTTTTAATAACCATGCGTAATTTAAAATACTTAAGTTAATGTTATTATTTGTGGGAAGACAAAAAGCTAGCTCTTGAAAATTATTGTACTCATTTTTCCAAAATTACACACATAATTGTATTTGGAGAAACTTTTCCTTATAAAACTTATTGTCATAGTAACCTTAAAACTTACCGTAGCTAATGGTAAATGCGGAACAAATTGTCTCCAAGGGAAAAATTACTGGTTAAAATTAAAAAAGGAATCTAATGTTTTATACATATTAACTGAAAGACATAATTTATGTTTAATTAACCCTGCATGGGTAATATGAGTCTTTTAGGGTACAAGTCAAATTCTCAAATTAAATATCTCAAGGCACCGTTCGATTTGGCTTAACAAAAAATATAAATTTGTTTTCAGTTATGAGCAATGGTAGCTGCTTAAACATTACTTGCTTGTTATAGTCTATAAATAAAAAATTTATTTTGCTTTAATTTTTATTCAAATAAGTACAATATTTATTGTTATAATTTTAGGGCCTGGAGTCAGTCCACAAACGATTTTGCGCACAGCCACGAGAAATATTCACGATAAATATAATTTCTTCGAGATGACGCTACAGATCGAGGAGTTCAATGAAAAAATGGAAAACTGCAAACAGTGCAAACCACCTCTTCAGTGATCAACCATTACTTCAACATAGATCCGTCCTATATTAAATGTATATAAAGAATGTCCAGTATGTGGCATTTCAACGCACAATTTAATGTGCCTAAGTAATACAAAATAAAATTTAAAAAAAAAGGAGAGAGAGAGAAAGAGAGAGAGAAAAAAAATGGGTGAAAGTGAGAAATTTCGAATGGATGAAGTGATCCGTGAACGCAGAGGTGCTAAAACGGTGAAATGGAAGATAAGTAGAAGCCGAAACACTATATATATTCATGCAGTATTGACATTTTAAAGACAATAATAATATAGCGTGTTCAATAAGTATTTTTGACATCTTAAGATTCTATAGCTATATATATAAATATATATTTTTTTCTTTTTGAATTTTGTACGAAACGAAGAGAAAAGCGCTACCACGAGAAATAGTTAGTTGGAAAGATGAAAAAAAAAAAAAATAGGAAATGAAAAGAAAGCGTGAAAGTATACAATATAAGTGACAATTTTAAACACGCAAACTGTGCTAAACTGGAGAAAATTATTGCTTTGTTCGTGAGATCACACACGTAGAAATTATAAAAAAAAAACTTTGAGGTGCGAAATCTGTTTTTTTTTTTAAACTTATATACACATGCGATTTAGTCTTTTTTATAACGTATGGTCTGGTTTAGTTTTCAAGCAGGCGCCGAAGTAAAAGTTTGATACTTGTGAATTGAATCGAATTCCAATTAATTGAACAAAATTTTTTTGCTATATATCTGCATGACATCGTTAAATAAATGATTTACCATATTATCCCATATTACATGTTCCTAAATTCAATGTTCATATTTAAGCTGTTTTTTGTAGTAAGATTGAATGAAGTATATAACTTTTCTTCGTATTTTATAATGATTAAAAAAGTATTTTATCCTCATCATGTAAAATTATTATTATTTAAAAAGAAACAATGAGTCGAAAAAAATAAAAAAAAAAGGATTAAATTAATTTCATCTATATAAATTTTTAAGTATCTCTAGAATATCTTGTACATACATATAAAAACAGTAAAAAATGCGAATAGAAAGACCATTTTGAAAGTAAATCAGCTACTCATTTTTTTGTCAATTAAAATGATTTATCTTATATTTTAGAAATCTTTTCATAAATGGTCCAACTTTCGATAAAAAAAAACAATATATACAGCAATAAATAAAGATTCATTAATCACATACCTTGTAAAAAAAAAATTATAAGCTATATACTTGTCACAATGACAAGGGAAAAATATTTATGACCAGTAATTTGTAAACATAAATAATATACCAGAAACGTATTGCTATATCTGCCATATTTTTATATGTGCGCAGCATATGTATTATAATTTTATTCAAGGCTTTTCAGTATGAAAATATTTTTGAATAAGTTACGACACTTTAAATAAATATTTAAAAAATTTAATGTGGATTTTTTATTAATATTCTTTCTTTGTTGTGCTTAACCTTTTGAAAATCTATTTTAAGCTTCGTATGTTTATTTTTAGATACATAAAAGTCACTGCATTAATATTATTTTAAAAACTACTATTAATTTATAAATAATTTTCAAAATTGCTATATCATTATGTCTATTATTAAAATGATTTATATCTTCTTTGATGTTTTAAGTTTGTGTTTAACGGTGAAAATTTTTAACTAGAATCAATATAGCGGTCTATAATCGTAATTTTATTTGTTCTATATTCCATAATTTTACAGATAATGAATCACAATAATCTCACTTGAACTATTCATATATTTTGTTAAATTTTTAACTTTTGGTATAAATAATTAAAGCTACGAAGATAAAAAAATTTTCTCAGATCCTAATTAACGCATGCAAACATTTTCTTTTTAAATTTGCAGAAACATATCAGTTTTTCAATAATCTCCAAGTCAATAGTCTATGATTAAAAATGAAATCATTTTTCTAAGAGATTTTAACATCACAGTACTCATGCTTTGATTACGATACTAATTAGCAACGGAAGTCTTTTCGTGAACAAAGCACATAAGATAAAGTAATGCTTGTATCTATCAGGCAAGACTCGAAGAAGATCCAAACTCGGATATTGAGATATGAATACATTGCTTCATCTGATTCGCTACTGAAGACAATTATCCCAAGATTTAAAAAAAAAACACTTCTTTTCTATAGCGATTTAATACTTTTTACACAAAAGGAAGTAAATTTATTTTTTTTATTCTTCTTTAACGTCGCTATATTTATGCTATTTTGTAATGCTAATCAGCGACGGAGCTCGTAAGTGTGTTTGTGAAGAAAGCACATGTGTCGTACAGTGGTGCTTGTATAAAATAGCCGAGAGCGGGACTAGAACTCAGAACCTCGAGATTACGAATCTAACGCTCTACCGACTGAGCCACTTACCGGCTCAAAAAAAAGAGACTTGCAAAAATTAATAAATATTTTGAATTGAAAGTTTCTAATACACATATAAGGACTAAGTTCTCGTGTAGTATCAAATTCGTAAATATTTTTTTTTCAACACCTTAAATCGTATATTTGCCCCCCTCGCCTTCGGCTCGGGTGACAATTTACATACGGTTTTGGACATTCTTTACTTTTTTTCCCAAGGGGAAAAATATACCATTTTATTAAATGACAAATAATTGTAAAAATTTATTAAAACAAGATAAGACCTATGCTGTTGATACTATTTATTAAATTAAATTTGCGACATTCCGATTAGACTTGTTAATAATTCTTCACAAATTTATTAGCACTAATATAGCAATTAATAATAATTTCAGTCAAAACATTCTCAACGATGAGAATGTTTTGACGTAAATTGTTGTAAAGTGTGATAATAGTATTAATCTCATCGTTATGCGAATGTTTTGACTCAAGTTAAAAACTGTGATAATAGTATTAATAGATTTAGCTTGAAAAAGATTACTAAAAAATTTAATCGCGTTACATTTCAATTGAATAATATGACTTGATAAATAGCATAGCTCTTAATTTGTTTTTTATATGCTTTATTACCAGTTCAGTTGTTCGAACACTAAACATAAATCGTTAAAATTTTTTTCATTGAAGCAAAAAATTTTTTACGATTGCAGATGAATAAATAGAGTAAATTTAATATCTCATTTTGTTGGTTATTTAATGCCTGAAACTTTTTTTGAAATTTTATTTTTATAGAACAAATATTTTTCTATATGCTAGAGAAAAATTGGGTCATAAATCATAAATTACAAATAAATAAATCTTCTTTAGAAAATTTTTGATTTCACTCATTAGATCATCATTTCTAATGACCCTCTCGACCGTTTATAGAAAATAAATTTGAATTCTAATTATTAAAAATCAAATGCTAATTGACCTAATTATTTTTATGTTATTCCTAATAAGAAAAGTTTTACAATTAATTAGAATAAAGAAATTTAATTTTACTAATGATACTTTCCACCACAACAGCATTCAGTCTACAATTCTTTATTTCTCACATGATCATATCAAACAAATTTTATCCAAAAATTGAAAGCTATACTAATTACTAAAGCATATAATATATTAAATTAATCCATAAACGTCTAAAAAGAAAAAAAAATTATTTTTAAATAAACTCTCACTTTTTGCTTTATGCTGGAAGAAAAATTAACACCTCTTATAGCTTGATGAAACATTATGGTAATTTACCGTGTAGTCTGTATTGAAAGTGCTGATTGCAGGTAAGATCGAAAACTGCAAGTTTTGATCAATATCAACGCTTGAATTTTGATCGAAATCAAAATAATTGACGTTTATATACACGTATAAAATTAACATTTATTTACATAATTTATCAGATTTTATACCTATAAATCGACGCCTCTTTTTGGTTTTTAATTTTTTCTCGATTCTCGATTGCAAGAGAATTTCCATACATTTTTAAACTATGCAAACATTATGAAATATTTAAAAAAGTTAATTTTTATTTCTGAAAATATTTTCATTTTCATAAATTAAATCTATTTTTAATATTCCAATAATTAATTTAAATTACATCATTGTATAACATTTTTTTTTAATTAAGAGCGTTAATATTATGAAGAAACTTCATTTGCTTAAAAAAATTTAAATAAATATTTTCTTTGAAGTCTTATTTTCACTGGAAGATCTGCGTTACGTTAATTTACCTAAAGCATTTTAAATTACAGTTTTAGGAATATTATCTAATCTGAAATATTTAAGAAAGTAAACCAAAATCTTAATCACTGAGTGTTAATTTAAAAACTATTGTTAGGATAATGCGGCTTTCTTTTCTTTTTTTGTCGTGACATTTAACTTTAAAATATGGAAACTTTCTTAAAAAGAAAAATTGTTTGTTTTTGTATTTAATATTCAAAGTCAAATATTATTTAAAATTTCGAATATTTAATTAGCAAATAGTATTATGTTTGCCAAGCTGAAATTCTTTAAAAAGCTAAAGAATTTCTATACCTATTTGACGATTCTCTGGTTTGAGTATATTTTAATATATTTAAAATAAAATATTTAAGTCATGGATTTTTCGAGAGCGTAGGTGTTTTTGAAGTAAAATTTAACTATTAAATTTCTTAAGAAATTTATTTACACATTCTAGTAAGACATTGTAAAGTATTTAGCAATATAAAAAGTGTTGGTTTACGCATAATAATTTAAAATCGAAAAATCTAATTCTACGGTATATATATGAACAAAATAAATTTTTTCTTTCAAATTTAAATAAATAATTATTTTTATTTAATGATGTATTATAGTTTAGTTATCCTATATTAAAGTTTATCAACAATTAAAATTGCTATATTGAAGTTATTTAACACTTAAAATCTAAAATCTAATTTATATAGAAACGAAGTAACAGTTTTAGCTGCGAGGTAATAAAATGATATCAATATAGAAAATAAAGTTATAAGTTAAAACGGTACTTGTCAATAAAACTATAATAGACGTTTGATACGATTAATGCTCCACATATGAGAAAAAAAAATATCCAGCCTACGTAAAAATCATTCAATGCGTCATTGATATTGAAATGAGAAGAAAAATAAAAAGTATAAAATGTTATAACACCAAACGATCCAAACATGGTCCAGCTTACGTATAAGTTGTCGATATAATAATAATAACGCGCGTTTTAACTTCATATAAGTGATTAGTGATAAAATTTCATTTCACGTTCATCTGACCTTTCAAAAGTAAAAAAAGAAGAAAAAAAAGAGAGAAAATTGTTAAGATATACACTTTATACTTTTGCAAACATGTGCCTTATATTTCCTGGATGTTTATCATGAAGTTAAATCTTGTTGAAAGATGGCGTTATAATAACGTCCCTGAAAAATTTTCATTGAAAAATAACAAGAGGAGGAGAAATAAGAAGGTGTATTATAAGCAGGTGTCGCGCGCTGTTAAGTTTCGTGTCGTAATTCTTCTTCGCCGTTTACACACGTACACAATCACCCACACACATATAGACGAACGAAGAAGTTATGTTTTCTGTTTTATATACACTCACATACATATTTATCCTCGTCTCCTTCGCTCTTATATACATTAAACATTCTCGGTTATGCGCAATATTCCTCTTTCGTTCTTTTCATGTATTTCGATGTGTATGTGTATGAACACTATAAACCTGCGGTTTTATACTCTCGCACCTTTTAGCGCAACAGGTTCTCTTTTAAGAGCGCAAGCACTCTTTTCTTGCGGGGGATATATGCCCGCGTGTGAGGTATATACAAGGTGAGTGTCCCAATTATTGAATTGTGTACCAATTATTGAGAGTCAACATATTAAACTCGCTCACTGGAATTTCATTCTTTAAAAAAGAATAAGCAATATGAGAACTTTATATTTTTTTTCTTGATTCTTAATTAAATTCTGCTCGATTGTAATCGAACGATTTTCGTTCCTTTTTATTTTAAATAATCTGTTTCGATGATTTATAGTTCATGTATCATTATCAAGCTAAATTTTATTATAAATTTTAATAATACTTGATCAAATTAATTTTTTTATTTCATAAAAAAAAACAAAGCTTACATACATAAAATTAAATTGTGATATGTTTTCGTAAGTAATTGACTTTATGATAACAACTCTAATTCAAAGAAAGTATATTACGCTTAAATCATTCTGATAATCAAAAATATTTTTGATAAAATTTGATAAATATTGTATTAATTATTATTAACTTAAAGTGTAAATAAAAAATTAATATATTTTAAGTAGTTGCATCATCAGATTAAAATCAAAGATTATATTCCCAATCCAATAAAAAAAAATGATTTCTTAATTAAATTAAGACTGTTTGCTTTGTATTGATGTATTCAAATTAAATTAAATTTTAAAATTAAACATACATTAATATTACGAATAATATACGATAAATAATGAAACAAGAAAAATGAGCATTACATAAATTATAATGATCTATTATTTCTTTTTTTAAACGTTGTTTCGTGCCAGTAAAACAACAAAAGATAAATGTGTTTCAATTTGTAATGATTATGAAATAGGTAGACTGGAAGGAAAAGAAATCATGATTTTCCGGCCTGCTATGGTGACGCAAATTCCTCTAACTTTCAATTCGTCTTTGAAAATAACTGAACTATTAAATTATTTTCAATGAAAAATCGTTACAACGGTTAAATATTTTTTAAAATTAAGATTTTACAGGTGAAATATTTGCCTGTCAATATGTTAATAAATTAGTGAGTATTTTTTTACAACGCAGTAAGAACTTTTTATTCTTACATAAAAAGCAAAAAATATAAAAAATGATTCAATCTCACTTTTTACCTGCAAGGTAAAAAATTTTTATTTTTCTTATTTCATGAATTTCTCTGGTCATTAATATTTTTAGAAGAAATTAATATTTATAAATTTAGCTTTTTATAGTTTTATTTTTAAAAAATTTTTAGAAGGATTTTATAAAAATACTAATAGTAAACATTAAAAACCAATTATTATACAAACCGTTAGACTATTTAAATATTTTATAAATATTGTAATCTTTTCAATGTAATTATATATTAACGATCTTATATATAATATGAATATAATATTATGTTTTTTTAAAGTTATTGATATAACTTTAATATATTAATTATCTTTATTCA
This sequence comes from Anastatus disparis, assembly GCA_017163975.1. Taxonomy (NCBI): domain Eukaryota; kingdom Metazoa; phylum Arthropoda; class Insecta; order Hymenoptera; family Eupelmidae; genus Anastatus; species Anastatus disparis. The sequence continues at coordinate 3,357,965 of JAFFSR010000227.1, forward strand.
AACATCATTTTGGATGGTCACCATAAGATTAAAATTTTCAAGTATCCCTTGTAAATTATAATTTTGTGAATAAACACTAATATGCTTACTAAAATTGATATAATAAATACAAACCAACTTTTTTTACAAAATATTATTATACCAAATAAAATAAAAAAATACGAAATAAAAAATTTGGTACCATTACTAAAATAATATATATTAATATTCGTACAGGAAAATCTCAATAAGCATAAACGTTAAGGATTTAAGTATAAAGAATTAATGGTTAGATAACGGTAAAGATATATGCCACCAATTATGATATTTACATACGATTCCAAACGATTCGATCGGTATCTAATTATCAGCTTAGATTCACTGGAATTTTAATGAGAAAAAAAAAAGAACGAACTTACGTGCGCTAGAACATATAAAACTTATCAACATACATAATAATCATACGATAAACATTAATTTTCATATTTTACCTCGGGTCAAACATTGTAATACTTCGAAATTATAGTAATCGTTAAAAAATCTTAATATTCTTAGAATCATGATTTTTCTATGTTTTATCATGCGGACATAGGCCATCCTTGCGAGTTACCACAAAGTATATTCTGAAAAAGAAGTTGGGAGTACATAAAAGCATAAAAAGGTGACCGAAAATATAATCGATTATGAGTAAGAGGAAAAGATCCGCAAACACTTCCGGTATTTAACATAGAACCTTATAATATACTATACGGTATATTATATATGTTATACCTTATTTGCGCGGGTGAGCGAGTGTTCTTCTTAAAGCTTCTTTCTTTTTTTTTTAATATTACTCACCATATCGCATCGATGGCATGTGGCTCAAGGTGCCTTCGATATTATCCTTCTCTCTATATACACATATTTATCATTCGAGCAAAGAAAAGCACGTTTTACGAATAAATAAACGGTACCCCTTCCTTCCGTAGCACCTTTATTTTATGTGTATACATGTGCACACACACATTTACTTTACTGGATCGCGAGAGAGCCTCGCACAGGAACGAATGTCTTAAATTTTTTTTTTTCCTTCTCTCCGTTGGTGAACCCCCTTCCCCCCTCCCTCCTCCTCCTTTTTTTCTCTCTCTCTTTCTATCCGCACTCCGTTTTCTTGAAGACTCCTCGATGTAAAGTATATAGGCGTTGTAATAGTAAGCGAGCGAACACGAGAGAACGCGCGCGCGGGCGAGAAGAGAGAGCCAAGTTAAAAGAGTCCGCCCGAAGACAATTTTCTTCTCTCGCTCCTTTTCGCCTATATTTTAACATTATCTATATATACACACTCTCAGTTATATTATACAAGTTTTGTATACAGCTTGAACGTCATACATATATCTATACCGATTTTCTTATATATTTATGGTTTACCTTGCATTACATATACCTCATACATATATGTTTTGCTGGCTTATACAAAATTTTATGGAGCTTCGTTTGTAATATACCACAGGTGCTTCTTTATAAGCTTTTTAAAGTTCCCGGTAACATATAACCTTGTACGGTGAATTTATATACATATATTAGGTGCTATTAAAGGTGTGTTTTCGTGTACATGTGTAAACAATTTTTTTCGCTCAAAGTTACAATTATTTTATTTATTAACTTATTTCGCATATTGTGAAAAGTTAAACGTTCTTATTTTTATTATTAGAGCGTGAATGTTTTACGCAGTTATCAATCAGGTGCAAGCTGGGCTGTGTATTAACGATTTCTTTTTTTTTTTTTCTTCAAACAAGTGTCGTGATATAGTGATGTGTGTATGTGCGTTTTAAAGTTATTATTCTTCTTTATATTAGCTCATTAAATATTCGCGACACTTATTTTTTTTCTTTTTTTTTTCGAAAGCGCAGTCGCCGCGCCTCTTTTGCGAGTTTAAAAGAATTATTATCGGTATTATATATATACCTATACAATCTAACTCTTTTTTTGCGCTTCTGTGCGTGCGAGAAGTTTGAAAAAGAAGGAGAATAAGAAAAACGAAAGAATTAAAGAAAAAATAATATGAGAAGAGAATAGGTTGGATATATATACACACACATATATATATATACAAGATATGAGAAAGAGAAGGGGGAGCTAAAAGAATTAAAAGAATGAGAAAGAGAGAGAGAATGTGAGTGTGGAAATATTTTTTAGTTCTTCTCGATGAAAGGATGTTCGCTGAAAAACGTCATTGACAAGGCTAAGGAATCTTCGTAAACAGTCGGTATATTCATTCATATGCGTCCGTGCTAACGTACGGTATTTGTCACGCGCGTTTATTTATTACCTATGCACATCACAGGATCATATTGTCGACTATATGTGAACAAGAAATTTGTATAATTGTTACAATTATTAGTGTATATATCGAGGGGGAGGTTATGTTTCGCAATTGAAACGAAATAAATAAATTGGAAAACACCTTGCGGCGATTCAAGATACAACTGGATTGTTTATGTTGTATAAGAAATCAAAGGTAAATATACAACACGCATGTTCTCGATTCATTATTAGATTAAGCTGATTTACTTATTTTATTAATGAAAGCCTATAAGTATTCTTTTTTCTTATCTTTACCTTGTGTGTTTCGGTGAATAACTACCTTTTTTTTCTTCATCTTTTACACCATCCTGAATCCGCTGCGCTTGAACGATCGCACTTGCTTTTTTTTTCCTCTTTTGCCTTTGGCGTTTCTCTTTCTCTCCTTGCTTCATTTTTTGTTTTTTTTTGCATTGTTGATTTGGTTACTTTTAGGTAGTAAAGACATCGTTTTATAAGTAGTAGTTTCACTTTAAGCGTTTTTTCCGTCTGGCGTAGAGATAGTTTCTTTTTTTTCTTCTTATTTTTAAAGGTTTTACTGATTTTTCTCTGATCGAGGTTATACTTTCCTTTACGTTGCAAAAGCCCAAAGTATGAAGAGCTAAATTCTTTTGCTTCTGCATAAATTTACTTAGATGATTCTTTCTTGAGGTATCCCATTAGTAGTGGTTACGTAACAACAATTGTTTAACATCTCTATGAAGCGTATTGCAAAATATTTGCTACTAACAATGAACTATGCATAAAATTAACAGTACTAAAATTAAACGCTTGATAAGTTCTTTACATTAGCTGATTTTACCATGTGCGTAATTTTTTTTTAAATGCCATTGTCCTTGATAAAAAATACTGATAAAACACTTTGTAAGCTTTATTTGTTTAGATTAATTCAAAGTTCTTTGAACTCATTATTGTAATATTCCGCTCATTTTATTGTGGTTAATCTTAAATTAAACAAATAACTGTGTTTTTTAGTTTTGCTAATAAAGCTGTATTAATACAATTTAACTTTTTTTAGGATTTAAAAATGCTGAAAATATTTAAAAATCATTTAACAATCAAAATGCATGACAAGTGCTAATGAGTGAAGCTTCCTGTCCAAATTTTTATGTTACGTTTTAACAAAATTATACATAATTTAAAATGGAAAGAAGCCATGCTTCAAATTTTAGTGGAACAAATACAAATCCACATGAATGTTGGGAAGTTTATCAAAAAGTTTTAGAAGAAACTAAAACTTTAGATGATTATCTTGACGAAGAATGTAGTCCACGAAGTTTTGATGGTATGTATAAAAACAATGATTTAAAAATATTTAAAAAAATAAGATTAAAACGCAAGTGTTAATTTATTAATAATCTAAAATAAAAAATTATTTTAGAAGGAGAAGAGGAAGCTGAATGGTTACGAGCAGCTGGCTTGGGTGAGCTCACCGAACCATGGAAAGAAGGCAGAGAAATTCAACCAGAAGAATTAGGTGCTGCCCTGCGTCCATTATCGCGTGCACAAGCTGAAGCAGTTAAACGGCGTGTACGTTCACTCAATCATACTGTTAAGCAGCGTTATAATCAACGACAGAAAGTTCGTAAACCAGATATTAGAGATGTTTTTAAAGATGCTGAGGTAAATATCAATATCTTATTAAAAAACTTTTAAGATTAAACTATAATCTAATGATTGATTAATCATGTTATACATTTAATTATTTGTTATTTTAGGCCTCAAGTACTGGTACTAGATCACGAAGTGCAACTCCGGACTCACTCGATTCTGTTTCCGCAGAAACACCAGAGAGTACATCACCTCCTTCACCTCCTACCGTCACTGTAATTGCACCACATCATGGGAGGTAAAAATATTGAATTATCCTCATAGTTGAATTGAAATTCTCAATAAATTCAATTATATTAATAGATGCAGCTGCTTAAATATTAAAATACATTTTAGTTCAAATACCTACGTAAATAATCTTGTTATAAATTATTATTTCAAAAGTTTTAAAAAAAGTTACATAAATTAGCATTATTTTATATAAAAAAATAGTGAAAATATTTATTTTAAATTCAGTAAAAACAGTTCTTTTTTAATTATTTTAGTTAAAATGATATTTTTGGAGTATCATGTAATTATTTCATAGAATGTTTTAAATTAACCAAAACTTTTTGAACTAGGAAAATTTATAGTTAAAAAGTTTACCATTTAGAATTTTTTATAGATTTTAATTAATTTATAATTTTTATTATTTAGCATCAAATGTAAAATGAAAAAAATTAAGAAGTATCTAGAAAATAAATAAAAACTATTCTAAAAATAATTGATTGTAAATTATACAAAAATTATTTATTTTTGAAGTCTTATGGAGTAAGCATCATTTATAGATTTTTTTCAGTATGATTTTTATGAAAAAATACTTTGTGTTTGTTGATTTTTTAAAAATATAATTGGAATAATTTAAAATAAACAGTTTGTTTTCATTTTTTTATTGTATTTCAGTTCCAATATTCCAAGCTTTGTATCCATGTTTCATCGAAATCTAAATGAAAACAAGGAAGGAGTACGCAGGTTACCGAGTGCCCCTTCAGGTGTTCATAATACTACTTCAAATTCAAATGTAACTTCTTTACCTGTTCAAGAAATTTTCCGACGTTCAGGTCACTGGGCTCATAGAGGAGATGTTGCTGGCGGAGACTCTGGTATAACTCTAAATATTAAACTTTATTTATTTTCTGACAGTCAATTTAAATAGAATAATTATTGTAGAAGGAATAAAGTTAACAGCTTATCAAAGATTGGGAACTATTCATTTATCTCGACCAACAATTCAAAGGTTTAGTGGTAGTGATCCAAGTGAGGTTGCTAATGCAGATTCTGAATCTGCTGAAAAATTAAACACTCAAAAAGATTCCAGCTTAAGGTATTATCAAAACTGATTGTATATAACTTGTAAATAAAAAATATATTTTCACATAAATCAAAATTATTTTTAGAAGGAGTTCTGGAAGTCATGCAACAGTTACTCGTAGTCATAGTAGTTTATATGGTTCATCAAGACCCAGAGAAGAGAATGTAATAACACGTCCTTTAAATCGAACATCGTCGCATGGGCATTTGAGTTTTGAAGAAATGTGTAGAGCTAATGAAACTAAAAATCAAGACTGGGATTCTAATGATTTAGAGGATGGCTATACACAACAAGGAATAGAGCTTTTATCTCAACGAGATCTTACCAGACTTCAACCATTGTTATGGCTAGAACTTACTGCAATTTACGACAAATATAATTTACCTCTTGTAAGAAGAAAACCTAATAAACGTAGAAGAAAATGTAACTATAAAAATACTTTAATTTTAGTAATGCATAAATTCATATTCTATATTTATTTATCAATTATTATATATATTTTAAGCTGGTAATTTATTTGGAGTCTCTTTGTCCACTTTACTTCTTAGAGATAATCAGTTAACAAGTGAAGAAAGCAACATACCTTTAGTGTTCCAAAAAATTCTTCATGAGCTAACAACTCGAGGTGTTAAAGAAGAAGGAATTCTTCGGGTGGGAGGTCATAAACAGAAAGTTGGTGCAATTTATTTATTTAATTAAAATTAATCTTTTTTTTTTCAAAACCAATTTAATAATTTTTTTTATTTTTAGGTCGAAACCTTGTGTACAGAATTGGAAACCGACTTTTATTGCAAGCCTAAGGAAATGGATAAACTTTTTAAACGTACTCCGTGCCATGATTTATCTGTAGTCCTTAAGAAATTACTTCGAGATTTACCGCAACCTCTTCTTACTGTAGAACTTATAGATGCCTTTTATCAAACTCATGGTATGTTCATATTTATGTTCATAATCATTTAATCTAATTCTGTACATAAAGACAATACTTTTAAAATATGAACTCCTTTTTAGGTGTTAAAAGTTCAGCAGATCTTTCATATTCTTTAAATCTTTTGGTGCTATTACTCCCAGTTGAGCATCGTTGTACCTTAAAAGCTCTATTGGCTTTTCTTAAACTTGTCATAGAAAATCAAAGTTCAAACAAAATGTCAATTCATAATGTAGCCATGATAGTGGCACCATCATTGTTCCCACCGCGATATATTTATCCTAGAGATCGAACTGATTTAACTGCTCAAGTAAATATGGCTGCTGTGTGCTGCCAGGTGACTGAAGCTATACTCACAAATTTCGATAGATTATGGAATGTGCCAAGTGAACTTATTAATCAACTTCGAAGGCAAGCCAAAGAAGAAAGATATAGAAAAGTTAAGAAAAAGTATTACTGATGTTACTTTTTCTAAAAATCACTTATGTGATAATAAGTGCTCTTATTATTGCAACATCGGTGCCTTTTCTCTTTTTAATACATTCATTGAATGGAAAATCGAACTTATAAAGCAACCAATTAGTTGCATTTATTTACGTACTTGCACTGATCTTTGATCAATAATGTAAATTTTGATAAATTCAAGCTTTACTCACATCACAGTATCCTTTGTATCCAATTTTTGTGTAGTGATTCATAACTACTAGTGCAATAATTTTTTCTTTTCTTAAAAGTATATATAAAACAATTTTTCAAGTTAATTAAGTGTCAAGTACAGTTGACAGTAAAATACGGTACTTTCTAAAGTATTTTATAAGTACTTTATTTATTAAACATAAAAAATCTAAATGATTTTGGATTTAAGAAAAAATGTATATCACTCCTTACATTTCTAATAATTGGCCTAAAACGAAAAATTAAATATATAATCTAATTATAATGCAAAGGCCACATTAGTATTAATATTATTTATTGTTTCTTATGTTTTAATTCAAAGACTAATTTTTTCCAACTACCTGAAGTGCTCATTAGAGCATTAATCTCCTTACTCAATGGTGCATTACTTTATATGATCCTAAATAGTCTATACACAATTTGCATTTTTAAATTGTGTTAAATATGATTGTTTATATTATTTATTAAATTTAATTAAAACAAAATAGTGTTCAATAACAATTCTTTTCCGTTTTTTGTACTAGAAATGTGAAAACGTTCAAATTATTTGTTAATAATGAGTTTTTTGTATAGATGTATGTAATTATAGATAATAATTGATTTTTTTGTCAAATGAAATTGTTTCGTGTATCATTTCCACTTAGGCATTGTAACATGTAATGATCTTAATTCTCACGCCATATTAATTTAAGTATGTAAATATAATACTTCTTAATTTGTTACAAGTTAATAAAGTGCCAAAGAAAAAGTAATAAATTTATATTTCTTTCATTCAATTTTTCCACTGCAAACCATCCAACACATTTGATAGTAAAAAATTTATGAATCAAGTAATAAAAAACTTAAAAGTTAATTTAGAGAATAACTTATTTATTTCAAATTGATAAAATATAATTTTTTATGAATGTAAGAATAACTTTCTAATATAAAATAAAGTATAGTTATGTGATTTCTAAAGATGTATTTTTTTTCATTTTATAATTACATTAAAATTAATATTAAATTTTCGCGCCATAAATATCGAATGTTTTCGAGATATTATCGATTCCATGCAGACTAAATTTTCGGCCGCTCTTGCGCTTGCGAAGTTGCGAAAATCAGTGTAAACTTTGATTACAGTGATTGTGAAAATAATGTCAAATGATCCAGTGAGGAATGGTAATGGGTACATGTCCAGTAGGATATAACCAATAATTAGAAAAAAAAAAAAAAAAAAAAAATTGTGAAAATAATAGCAAAAATAAAGCTAACAACATGCAAAAAATGGATACAGAAACAGAAAAAAGCAAGTGGGCTAAAGATTTAGATGATGATGATGATAAATTCAATCAAAATAATTTGTCAGAAATGTTTGATGCTGGTTTTGAGATGTATAACGAACTGAACAAATCTAAAGAACCAACAAACAGTCCTAAAACACAGGTGAGATATTTATATATATTTACGATAAAATAATGTTTATTTACGTATTTCACTAAAATATTTATATTTTATTACCCTGTTTTAAATGAAATAAATTTAAGAATTGTTAATTATTTTTAAATAAATAAAATTCATATTTTGAGGTTATTTTTAATAAATTTTTAAATATTTTGTTACTTTTAATTATTATTATATTATGGTTATTAATCCAATAGGTCAAAATAAAGAATTAGTATTTTTATAGGGTAATGAATATACGTGTATACATATGTAAATAACTGTTTAAAAAAATATTAAGTAATTATAAAATTATGCTTAATTTTTTTAATTTCTCTTCAGTCAACCATTAGACGTATAATGAATATTTTTGAAAATGCTACAAGATTAGTGTCCATTGTTGATATGTTTAGTCCTAATGAAAGTTTTGAAGATATACCAACAGAAAATATAAAATATTTTTTGTTACCAGCATTACTTGGGACTCTTACAACAAAAATATGTGGAGTAGAGAATCGAATGCATATTGTAGATGTAGCTGAAGTTTATTTTGTTGATTTTTTAAAAAGGTTGAAATCTTACGAAATAATTGATATTGAGATACCTGAAATAAAGCGAGATAAAGATAAAGACGAAAAAACTGTGGCACATGTAAAATCAGAAGCTGAGTTAATTACAGAAATGGTATAAAATATTTTTATTTATGAAATTTTGTTATTTTTATTTTTCTTTTTAAATTATTTATTATTTAGGTAAATAGAAGAAATACAAAAATTCAAAGATATCAAGAACAAAAAGAACTTGAAAAGAAACTTGATACATTACAAAAGAATTTGGACAATCCTAATATTGATGATGAAGATAAGCGAGAATATTTTCTTACTCTTATTAAAGTTTTTTCGAATCAAGCAATTGATGAATTAAGTTCATTAGCTGCAGAAAGACCTATTTTGGAACATATGAGAAAAGTTGGTCAAAATCCAGATGCAGCTAAAGAAGCTCATAAACATAAAACACCCGTAGCCAAATTGCAACCAATCATAATCACTCGAGATGTTTTACAAAAGAAAGTTTATGGTGCAGGTTATCCAAGTTTACCAGTTATGACAGTACAAGAATTTTATGATGAGAAAGTAAAATCTGGAGAGTAAGTACATTTAATGAATTGTATCAAATATGTTTTGGTAACATTCTCTAAATCAATTTGATAAATATTTTAAAACCTTAATTTATTTTATTTTAGATGGTCTGAGCATACACAAAGAAATCAAATAGGTGGTAAAAGTCTACAAGATGCAGCTAGTGGAAAATATAACGAAATTTCAGAACAGGATAAAGAAGATGAAGAAAAAGAACGAAAAATTGAAGCAGATGATCCAGATACTTTAGCACAAACAAGAGCAATGGATGAATACAAAGATGTACATCGTCGTGGTTGGGGTAATCGCTATAATAGAAGTTAAATAGAGCTTAAAGTTTTAAAAAAATGTACTACAAATTTTAATAACAAATTATATTTACATGTTACTAATTTTTGTATTGCTATGTAAAAGCATAATTATTATTAAGTTCATATAATGAAAGTGATATCATGTTTTTATAGTATTGTATCAATAAGCTTTAAAATCCTGTGTAATTTATATTAATTGTAAAATAATAATTTTTAATAAGTTCTTTTGAAATATTCGTTTTTTATTTATAATTTGTTGAACCTAATATACATAGCAAATAAATTAAATAAAGTTTTTATAAATTTATTTTCAATAATAATTGAAATCTTGATGATTGTAAGTATTTTACGACTAAAATTATCTCATATTTTTCATTTCCTTATTTCTTATATTATATATTTAATAAACAAACAAATTATTTGATACATACTACATATATTAATATAATTTATTATATACAATTCAAAACATCAAATATTTATTTGATAAATAATTTTTATCTTACTAATTAAGTACATATTCATAATTTATCAATTAAAGTAATAATTCTCAAGATATATCAATGAATAGAAGCAATGACCCTGTCAAGTGCAACATTGCCAATGATAGGTGTAAATAATTCATTGGCTAATTCTCGTGGACAACAGGCTGTGAGTAAAGGCAGCAAAAGAAGTAATTGCGATAACCTGTGCTCTTGATTTTTACGTCCTTGAAGATGGTGTATCAAAATTTCACTTGCAGCTTCTTGTTTCTTTGATAAAAACTTCACGCATGCACTTGTTTCAGCTAATTCTATTAAAATCAAATTATTAAAATTTAACATTTTTTAAAATATTTAAATTAAAGATTCTTATTAAATGAATCATTACTTATACGATATTTTTTATAAAGTATACACTAAACTTTGATGTTATAACATAACTTATAAGTTATAACTTATAATAATATAACTTATACTTTATAACATAACTTATAACATAACTTTATATACTTCGTTTGTCAAACAATATTTTTAATTATTATAAATAATAATTCTTTCGTCCGGTGTACAAAACAACATCCGTTTGAGGTTTTTTCTCACAAGTTTTTTATACAGTTCTAAAACTAGCAAAAATCAAAATAATTTTTATATATTTCGAATACCTTTTCAAGTAAATCTATGTAGAGAAATCTCAAATAATTGTAACTTTTTATAAACAATTTAGATCGATCTCTAAATAAACTATTAAAAATAATACATTATGTATTGAAGATACATACGAATAAGTAAAATTAGAACGTAATTTACTGATAATAATTATATAATCTATATATATTTGCATTTTATTAACTTTGCTATCGTATAGAAAACTTGGGTTTTCCCAACAATAAGGAAAATCAGAAACATATATATTTATACACAAGCTTAATATCGAGTCTCGTATTTAAATATAACGAAGAAATGATTTAAAAAGAAAAAATTAAAACCCAAGATAGCCTCTTTTATTAAAAAATATTAATCTTGTTTAAAAAAAAAATCCATGACCTTTTCGAAAATTTGCTCATGTGGCATATCTACAATGAATTTTTTTGACCTTTTTTAACAAAAATTGTATAAACTTCAAAGTTTTATCTCCCTGAAATATCAACTTACAGAAACTAGCCGTATGGTTTTAGAAAAGTCTTTGGAACCTCTTTAAAGTATGTAATAAAGTTTCATTATAAATTTATTTGGAATTCTCTATGAATATCACGCCACGCATAGGCGAAATGTGTTTGAAAAAGAACAAATTTTCTTTTTTTTTTATCATTTTTTCAGTATTCTACTCTAAATACTCGAATTTAATATACCCATAAACATGAACTAAATTTTATTATAGAACTAAGAATCACAAGAAGTTTATTTAAACAAAAAGAGCAATTAAAACTTTTAATTAGTCGAACGTCGGAATCCACCAAACTACATTTAAATATCAATGCATCAAAATTAAATGCAGAAGAATACATTGTTTTACAAAAGTATTTTATTTTTATTGGAACCATGTTAAGTCAATAATTCGAGCTTTGTTAGATTTAAGATTTTTTATTCAATAAGGAATAATAGATTGCAAATCGTAAAAATAGCATTTTCTAAATGTTTAAGATATTTTAATTTGAAATTTGAATAAAATTTTACTTTAAATTTCAATAAATTTATTATGTATATTTTTGACTTTAAGTCATTTAAATCAATTATTTTTTAAATTTAAAAATAATTTTTTTATAAACTCACCTTTTCTACAAAGCAGCATAGTTTCCAGTACTGTAAACTCAGTTTCATTGGGCAATAATTTTAAAATAGCATCGCGCGACGTTGTCAAAATAACGGAACTCATTTTTGCAGGCATTAAATTTTTCTGAAAATTATTAAACACATTAGGCCACGATGGAGCACGGAGCAGAAATAAAGCTGCCCATCCTTTGTGAAGAATTAGATTTTGTTCGTCAAAAGAAATTGAAGAAAAGTCTCGATGTTGACGAGCGCTGCGTATGGTTGTTAAAAAAATTTGCGCTGCTATTTCATATTGTACTGCTTCACCTGAAAATTCATTTAGGATTGCTTGATTCAATGTTTTTTGCGAGCAAATTCTTTATTTTGGTATATTAAGTTACTTAAATTTAAAAACTAAAATTTTTTTTTTCATCCATGTAGAACAAAATATAAATCTGTTTTTCTATAAAAAGAAAATATTTTTTCCTAAATAAAAAAAAAAATATAAATTTGCATATAAAACTGAAAAAAAACAAAATAAAATAAAATAATAAATTGCATATAATTTCATCAAACTTTCTATTTAAAATTACAAGTGTGTTAAATTACAAGTGAGTAAAATTACAACTATTTCGTATTATAAAAGCGCGAAAACTTTTTTGTTGCAAAAAAAAATATTACTAGGCCTACGGAAAAATTAAATTAAATCTTTTCTTAAAATCATTACATTCTAAAGAATTTTTTGAACTTTAAGGCTAAAATGAATAAGAAATATGAAGCCTGGTTAGGAAGAAAAAAATTATGTAAATATTGCAAATATAAAGTAAAATATATGTAACAAGAAACCCTTGCGTACACTCTTTTGGTTTTGAGCTTGGAATAAAATTGAAAAGAAAATATTCGACAAAAAAGAGAAATTTTTACTAACATCAATTGAAAAATATTGAGTTTTCAATTTAAATTTGAAAGATTTTAATCTTTTGTTAATAGATAATTTATTAAAATTATCCATTAATTATTATCATTGATCCAAAATGGATATTTTATTAGCTACAAATTATTTTCCATTTAAGTTCTAGTTTAATTATTTCAAACAAGAATTCAATTTTACGCGACAACAAAGTAACTCTTTAGAAGTAAAGTTTAATTTGTAATCACAAAACTTTATGCATCGATTTTTCTTATAACAAAATTATCGAGAAATAAAAATGAACAAAAATTTACCGTTTGAAATCATTCTTGGTAAAATCGAAGGCATGAAAGAATTCGGATTAAAATAAAGTTTGTCATAATTTATTGCGATCGATGTAGATTCTGCCATTGGAGTTTTGTTTTCAAGACATTCATTTTTAATTTCAGAAGGAGAATTCCAAGGATAATTTGATTTTAACGATAATGCTTTACTTTTTACTCGTGGTCCTCGCTCTTCTTGTACAGCTATAAATCAACAATATAATATTTTGTAATATCTGTTAAAAGACATTTGAGATTTGAAAAAAAATAATTTCCTGGGATATTTTTTTAAGCAATTAAATATTTTATGATATTAGTTAATATAGTTGATAAAAATTATTAATTTTCCTTAACGTTTTTGTTGAAACTTAAATACTTTTTACTTCAAAATTTTTATACTGCAAGAAAAATAATCAAAATCCAATCAACCATAAAATTACAATTTCACAATAAATTATAATATTTATTATCATTGGAAGTAAAAAACTCTAAATTAGAAGCTCAGGTTTGTGTACCCTATCAGTCAGAGTCGCTGTCAATTAAGATTGTTAACACAGCACTTGATGTTATAGCTGAGCTGTGTGCAAGCACGTGTCATTATTTGTATATCATGAGAAAAAAAGCTATTGGTAATGGTTCGGCATTACAATTCAATTTTTTTTAAGATATCCGTTCTGACGAAGGTTTATATATAAATAATCGAATAAGATATTTAAATTTAATAATTATTATAATAAGTGAATATATTGATTAAACTTTTACCTGAAGTATTCATATTGACGGCAAAACATTTTTTTAATCGGCAGTGGGGGCACCAATTTCTTCGAGCTTTATCAATTACACAAGATCCAGTCCCAGCTTTATAAAGATTCAGAATTTTTCTTTATTATTATTTTAATATTAATTTATTTAATAGTATGCACACTGAGAAAAAGATTTTGTAGTTTCAAAGAAACGTGTGTTTCAATAGTGCCAAACACATGATTTCTTTAAATCAAAAAAATTTTTTTATTTTCAAAAAAATATTTATTTATTTCAAATATATCTAATTTAAAATATTTCAAATAAATAAATATTTTTTTGAAAATAAAAAAATTTTTTTGATTTAAAGAAATCATGTGTTTGGCACTATTGAAACACACGTTTCTTTGAAACTACAAAATCTTTTTCTCAGTGCAGAAAGAATTTCCTCATAAAAATTACGGTACTTGTCACAATAGTGTGACACCGTATATTTTTAGATTACTTTATAGATATGTGCCTTTAAACATTGATTTAGAATATGTAAAAAATTTTTACGGTACCATCTTAAATTTTTACTGTTATTTATTATAATCTTTATGGTGCGATATTATAATCTTTTTAAGGATTCGTGCATCTAGATACCCTGGTAGAAAATTGACCGGAATTGTGGGCAGAATTTCTGGTCAACAAAAGTTAAAATTATACTTATCTAGAAATTTTATAAATTCTTTGAACAAAATTTTTAGGCAAGTATTATTTTAACTTTTGTTCACCAGAAATTCTGCCCAGAATTCTGTTCAATTTTCTACCAGGGTATTTAACAATCTAATTTCGTATGTGTGTACGATATCCCTTTTCTTAATGAAACAATATAACACTAAATTTTACAGTACTGATCGGCAAAATTTATAAATTGCTATCACAATAATTAAAAAAAGCACGTCATTTTCCTCGATTAAAGTGTGGCAATGTAATTTTCATGCACAATTTCAATTTTTATTTTCTAGAAAAACTTACTCTGTCCATCAATTTCGCTAAATTGCATTAAAACATGTTAAACTACCATCAATTTTGTTATTAAAATTTGTCATATAGAATTCCGATATAATTTAGCACTTCTTGCCATATCATCTTGAACTAAATTTATATTTCACTGTCTAAAAAGTTTTGATCATTAAAATGATATACCACATAAATTTAATGCAATAAAAATACAGTTTTATTCAAAGTTATGAAAATATATTGATTTTCATGCAAATCAGCATTGAATTTATGTTAATGAATATAAATTTTCATACGTATAAGATTAGATGTGATCATTGTAATGGTCGAAACACATCAAATGTCACAGAAAACTAATGTACACACAATGAATTTCAGGTCTTTTTTAATACTGTGTGTATAAAAAAATTTTTCTTTTTTAGTTTAAAAAAATAAAAATTTAACAATTTAGTTATATTTAATTAATTAAAAATGATAAACCTATGCACGTGTAGAGGACACCGCGTCTTATGGATCTTTTAAAAAAACAAGAGCATCCGTCGCAGCAATAAACTCCATAATGTTTACCGTAGGAACGATCTCCGCAAACCTTGCAAGACACTGGTGTCGGTAATGTTCTTCCTAATGATGAATAATATTTTTAATGACTTTATTGATGTTTAATTTTTTGCAAACAGCTTGTTTTAATTGTATTTTTTAAAAATTCACAAACTTCAATACTTCAAAACTTACCCATTTTCATAATATTTATGAAACGAATGAGCTTTTGAAAATGACTAAATCAAAAGCTGAGGCTAGAATAGCTCGAGGATGACTGCCGATCGAAAAAAAGTATTTAGTAAGGAATCGGTCAATGCTCAATGTTTGCTCAAAGCAGAAACTTGAACACTCGAGCATTTTGAAGAGGGTTGTGCGGAAACTAGTACAAATGGATAATATTTACTCAACACCCCCCCATTTATGGTGAACCGTGACAAATGACATTAAGCAAACGTTAATATAACATCGGTGTTTCTAGATTATTTACGTTCACATAAGAAAAAAAGGAAAAATAAATAAATTTGATTTTACTGATCGTTGACAAATATGTCCATGTATATATATATATATATATATATATATATATATATATATATATATATATATATATATATAACAGACAGAGAGAGAGAGAAATTTTGTTAGTTTCACGTCAAACGATTGTGATCTTGGATCTCTACTTTTTGTCGGTTAAATAAATCCATTGATCGTGCTCACAGATTTAACTTATAATTGTATTGGTTTCCTTCTATATTTTTGGTATTGTCTACGTGGTTAGAAATATTAACAGGCGAAGTTTGTTAAAAACAGTTAACAAACGCAAATCTCTGTTACTTTGACAGAGAAAATGTCTTTAAAGGATTTAACAAGAAACGTCTGTTAAATTTTTACACTTGGTACAATACAGGACACTTTCAAAATCAACTGACAAGTTTGTTACGACATATCCTTGTCTGTTGCTTCAACAGACAAAAAAAGTTAACGGACAGCACAATTGTTTTTAACCGTGTACAAATAAGACTTCTGATTTTATTTTAACTTTATTTATTGTATTAAATAATACATTCCCAATAGTTTATATATTAATAATTATTATTTTCATCATAAATTTTCCACATTAACTGTAAAATTTAAATACAACAAATTTTAATCACTGCAACATTAACGTTAATCTTTACCGTCAATGTAGGGTATCGGGCCGTATTACTGAGCCTGTCCCCACTATTGTGCTCTAAATATTTAATCCTTTTAAAAATTGAATTTTCAAATTAATATAAATGAACGAATTTTTTTTTTTATTTTTTACTAACTATTTTTTAAGACATTTTTTAAAGACGTTATTTTTAAGACACAGTAATGTGGACAAAAAAATATTTTTTTATTTTCATTATAAAAAAAAATATTATCAACTTAATAATAAAAAAAAAATATTTTCATACAGAGAAATACATAAACTAACAATAGAAACATATAAAAAAACAATATTGCGATAATTTCATTTAATAATTGATCTGTTTTTTAGAAAATTACCTTAATGCCTCAGTTATACCCTATAACTTTGCATTTACATAATTCATCAATATTAGCTTCTCCATGATTCTTAAATACACACTTATATTCTTTTGGATAGCAGTCAATTCTTAAGCAGTCCTTCAATCTCTGTGGTGAGCAGTTTTCTATAAGCAAGCAAAAAAGTAAATAATTGTTAAACAACTTATAATCAGCACTGCCAAACGTTAAGATATGTTTAGATTCATTGTAATTTTATTTTTCTCGATTTATTCAGAATTTTAATAAATTAAAATAAATGTTAATAACTGTAAAAAATTGTTAATCAGCACTCCGAATTCAATCAGATAATGACAATTAAATATTACTTACCAGGAGAGTATCAGGGTTCCGGATCATCGATTTTGCTCAAATTAGGAAAAATTATAGATGCAGAACATGAAGGAAGCTGAAATTTTAGACTCCAATTTTCAATATTTTAGAAACAGAAATACTTATAATTTTTTAATTTTTGAGCATTAATAGCTAGAAGTTTAAATTAAAGCCGAGCTCAAATTCTTTCAATATAGCCATTATCGTTTATTGAAACATTATTTTTTCTAAAGTTACAGTGCAATATAAATTTGACCTAAATTTCTTTTTTAAAGCATCATTTAATGATAAAATCTGAAATGTAGTCCAATCTTTAATTCGCTGTAACATTGTAAAAAAGTAACGTTTTGTTACACTATAAGTAATATTTTGAAAGGATTTGAACTGAGTTTTTATTTTAAAATGTTTTTAAACTTCTAACTATTAATGCAGAAGAACTATAAGCGTTTGAAAATCTAGTAACTTTTCTAGTGACTTTCTTTGATTACTTGCAACTCGAGAAATATTGAGCATTGGAGTCTGAAATTTTTGCTTTCTCCATGTTTATGCATCCGAAATTGTTCCCAAAAATTTTAAAAAATCGGTTACCCAAAATCTTGATACTCTCTTGGTTAGTTAAACTTATTTTTATAGATTTATTATTATACGTATTTTATTTAAATATATTTCAAGCAATTACCTTCTATATCATCATAAAAATTCATAATCATATCAAAAATTTTAGCTTGTCCCACTAATTTATGATATTCCGAAGGAGTAAGGCCAGTAGGCGGATTTTGGAAGAATTGATTATCTCCGCATACGCATGATTTGCTTATATATTCAACACTTCGACAATATCCATTCGAACACATTTTGCTACAGATATCGTGATGTCTCAGCGTGCAATCTACAATTATTAATAATCTTGCTTAATCTGATAATAAAAAAATATTTTAATATTTTATTTTTTATAATGATAAATTTTAAAAAGTACAGTCACGCATTTTCTTTGGAATTGTGCAACTTTGGCATGCGAATGAAATTCCTATGACAGTTGAAAACAATAGATAAAATTTCATATTTTCGAAATTTATTGAACTACTTGTCACTATACTGAATAAAATTCCGTTGAGTGGAAAATTATAGACTGCTTAAATATTACAAAATTTAATCTTATATACTTTTATACAACATAAAAATGTTTCTTGTGTATCTTCATTGCATTATCAAATGGTCGTATGATAGATAGCTACCCCCACCAGCGGAGTTGGAAAATAATGTTTATTCGATCGTGGTACGAAGTGAGCAAAAATTTTTATAGCTATCAAAACGATTAATAATAATCGATAAATTTTAACTCTTCGAAACTTCTAATTAACTTCAATGATTTGTAACTAATGAATAAAACTCGGTTAACTGTAATGCTTTACGCTAAATATTGAAATGACATTGTGAAATCAAGAGGCACGTTGTTAAAAATGTCAAAAAGTACATAAAATTTAATGCACTTTTCAATGAAATTTTTACATGAAATTTAATGTGTTTTGACCATTAAAGTACACTGTTAAAAAATACATGAAATTTTGCTTGCAGTACATGCATTGATTTTATGGTAATGCAGTATATTTCAGGTAAAATGTATTAATTTTTTTTTAATATCAATTTAAAACAGATTTGCATAAAAATTAATGCTTTTGGTATTAAATTTTATGTGATTTCATTTAATTTTACTATAAAATCAGAAGATTCGTTACATGTGCTTTGTTCACAAATACATTGACGACCTCCGTCGCTAATTAGCATCTTAATAATAGCATAAATACAGCGATGTTAGAAAAAAAACTCTTCGTTTCGAAAATACGTTCCTGATTCGGTAAGAAATATACTATTTATTTTATTAATAATTTTGATATATTTTCGACAAGACAAAGATTAAATAACAATAGTTGCAGTAGCGTCAACTAGAAAAAATAATATCTGATACTTATAGAAGACTGAGTAAATATTTCTTGTTCCTCTTTATTTTTTGTCTCTGAACAAAATATGATCAAATTCTTCACAATTACTCTTGTATGTGATTTTCATATTATTTGTTTATTCAAAATTTAAGTATTTAAATAACAGTAAAAATATATAATGCTATTACAATATTTATGAAATAGAGGTCGTCAGTGGCTCAGTCGGTAGAGCGATTAGATTCGTAATCTCGAGGTCCCGAGTTCGAATCCCGCTCTTGACCGATTGACACAAGCACCACTGTACGTTACATGTGCTTTGTTTAGAAACACATTAACGACCTTCGTCGCTAATTAGCATCGTAATGATAGCAAAAAATGCAGCGACGTTAAATAAAATAAAAAAAATTATTTAATACTTGTTAAATTTGTTGTTCTTTTTTTATTTATTTATTTTTTTTTAAATCATTCATGGAATATGTTTTAATAAACCATATTATCGAAATTTTTGTTTTCCTATATTAATTTTTATAATTAAAATTAATTAAAACATAATAATATTCAATTCTCGCTAATTGCCTGCGTTATAAATATATTATTCGTTACAAACACTCGAATTTTTTTAAGAATGACCTACAATTTTAATCATAAGATCTGAAACATTTCATATTTTATTTATATAATTACTTTTAGCGGATTTCCTTCATAAAATTGTTATTAATTATGATTGATAATAATTAAAAAAAAGTGTTTCCTCGATATAGTGCTATATCTTTAAAGATTAAGTACATGCTTCTAATAATATTTCAAAAATATTGATATAAAAATATTTTTTTAACATTAACAACAAATATATATATCTGTTTACATCGGTCGTTCCTTTATTCGGAAGCGAAAAATTTATTTTACATGAGTACGCGAAAATAAAAAGTAAACGATGATAAGCACAAAAAGCTAGCGTCACGAATACACATCTCTTTGAAAATATTCTACGTGTGTAAGTATTTACAAAGTGTAGTAGTAAAAATTACAGAGTAACGGTTGCTTTCTTTCTTAGTCTTCTGCAAAGTAGTCTTTTTTTCATCGCGTTGAAAGAAAAAGAAAGAAAAAGGGAAAAGGAGAACGATATGAAAGTTAATTTGTTTAAGATAGCTTCTTATACTTTGACATAGAAAAAAGCAAATGAGAGCTTTATGCTTCGAGGTATATAGTTTAGTCTTTCATTTAAACTTTAAATTCTATAAAAAAAAGGTTTAGCTCAAAGGATTTTCTTAAGTGCTCTTTTTTTAAATAAAAAAATAAAGGAAGTACGCGAATACGTATAAAATTCTTATGATAAGAACGTAGGACTGATAGAGTTCAACTTTATAAAAGAGCTTTATTAATACTCAGTAATGACCATTTTTTCTGCTTGTGCAGATTACAGATATTCAATTGAAAAAGAATATTCATATTTTACGGTCAAACATCATAATTTTATAGCTAAAATGTTTATTTATAAGTTTTATGTACTATTCAAAGCAAGTTAAATCTTTTATAAAATTATAAATTGAAATTTGCATATGTAGAAATTTTAATTTAATATTGCTTTATATTTGTACAGCGATATTATACACATTGAATTTTTTTATAAGTTTATATACTTTTGTTGAATTACGAAATAAAAATTTTATAAAGAATCAAATTAAATTTTAGTTTGTAAAATATATAATAATGTACGTGTTTAATAAAAAATCTTTTGTATACGTTCATTACATTAGAATATACAATATAAATTTCTTGGAAAAAAACTTTTTTTTATAATTTGATATTACATCAATCTTAAAATTTTCAATTTATTTTATCATTTATTCACGGATGAGTATATTGAACAAGGCGTATTTTTAATATTACAACTCAATAAACGTGTAAATAAAATAAATAAAAAAAAACAATTCTTTCATACTTTTGTAAATCAATACATCGAAAAATACAAGAAGTTGAATCAATAAAAAATCAAACATTCGAATAATACCATACTCGAGAAAAAACATTTGCTATTTTAAGAAGAACAAATAAAATGGAACAACAAAAGAAGAAAAGTCACGTTTACGTCTTTTTTTTTCCCCTGTACGTATGTATATGCGTATGTAATATACAACAAGAGAACGATAATAACTCAGAAAGGAAAAATAAAAAAAAAAGTGTGATCACTAGTACGGTTTGCGTTGAATAGTGAGAAAAGAAAAAAAAAACGATAAGAAAAAGCTGTATCTGGGAAAAGAAAAGAGCGAATGAAAACACGGACAAGATTCCTTACAAGGGATGAAAAGTCGATCGAGTGAAAGAAAAAAGTAATACTTTCTTTTCGTAAAGGTTGTATACACGCTCCGATAATAGTAAAAGGAAAAAAAGAAAGGAAAGAAAGGTCGTTCGATGAACAAAAAAAAGGAGGAAAAAGAAGGGTATGTGTTATACAACTTGTTTCCGTCGTTGGTTTTACAAATTAACGCGTGAAGGAAAGTAAACAATGTTCAATGTGGACACTGTTACAATGATCATTGTTCGAGTTAAAAAAAAAACCAGTAAAACGGTATTTTTAGTAATTTAGCCCGTGTACGAATTTAAGTGATAGATTCATGATTGGAATTTTCAGTATATATAGAATACGTTTGCTCAGTTTGGGAGTTATTTCGTAATAAAGTTGATATTGGGATTTGGAGAGTTTAATTTTTTTAAATATTTTTTTATATTGGGTTCTTTTCTTTTAAGACTTATAAAATTTTAAGAACATTTTTGTGTTCAGCGCTCGTTACTAGACTCGTGAAAAGAGAAAAAATGTATAAAAAGGTAAATTCTGCATCAAATAATCTACGTTTGATCGAATCTTTAGTATACTACTGCACTAGAAACTGAATTATTTTTTCATGAAAACATTTAAATATGATTATTTGTTTATTCTTAGTGTAAAAAGTGAAAACTACAAAATAAAAAAAGCTGTTTTTTTGTGGTACGCGGACGGTAATAAATTTGAGCATATACGTTTACAGATGTGCTTGTATTTGTAGAATTTTATGAAATTTGTATAAACGTATGTTTTTATAAGTTTGGTGCTTTAAATATTTCAAAACATCAACGTGAATTAGTAATAACTTAATAAAAATAAGAAAATATGAAAACGCATTACACATTTTAGTTTTAATGTTTGAGATTTATAAAGTTGAAAGAATAAATTAAAGAAAACTGTATATAATTAGATACAATATAATTTCAAAAAAATTAAAGATAACTCGAATTCGATTCTTACTTTAGACGAGTCTGCTGTCTTTACCGTGAATAGACATTAAAATAATATGTTATCTTTATGTCTCCGTTCGTCTTTAAAATTAACCTGTTGTAACCGAGTAATGAAAAACCAAAATTACATTTAAATGTGAAATAAAATTTAGAATGTCTGTTTAAATTTGTTAACATTATAAAACATTTCATATATCGGCCATAACTTTTCTTTGCAACTAGAACTTTTGCGAAATAAAAGTTTCAAAAACAATGAATGAAATAAAAGGCATCCCACATGAAAGTAACAATGGAAACGCATCACTTTACTCTGTAAGAGTTAAGCTTTTTTTTTCAATTGTAAAAAAAAAAAATGAAAAATGGAAAAAAAAAGCAGTAATCGTGAAAAGAGGAATTGAAACGAAAAACCCAGGGACGTTACGGATGCTATAGTATCTCTGCAACATTGAAATATACGTATACGCAACTCTCGTAAAATGAAATCGTAACCACGCGATGCATAAAAGCTCGAGAAATTTGATGTTAACGATCTTTCTTGATATTCATTGCCCCGAGGCGTATTTTAAGGAAATGCAAGAATGCAACGTTCGGCCTGCTGTGATCTCAGAAATATCTCTTGTTTATATGCACAGAACACGCCTTTAAATCAGATAACGAAAATTCTATTTTCTAGTCGTCTAACAATTTATGACCATTTTATTTCATAACTTTGTAGGGGAACATTTTGTTTGGATTTATTTTTTATTAGCTTTCTTAAATTTACGTGATTTTATTAATAACGTTGAATAACTCTAAATGATTTCAAATAGAATTTTAAATAAAAGTTCGGTTTTAAATTCTGTAAATATAACGTGATTTAAAATGTATACCAAAGTTATATAATCATATTTCTAAAAAACAATAAAAATAAACAGAATTAAGATAAATTTTTTTACATAAATACTCTTTACTTTAATTAATTTAAAATAAAATTTTTAAGTACTTCGACATAATGATGATTTATTCAATAAAATAGTTATCACCTTAATTAAGTCTTAAAACATATAAAATAAAACTCAATGGTCGTTTGTATAATAAAATATTATCACACCCTATCTTTTTCTCAATTACCCATTTAGTTTCCTGATCGATCGAAAAGCTGTTACCAATGAAAAAAACCTTAGATATAGATATAGTTAAAACTTTGCTAAAGAAGCGTTTTTTTTCCTTATCTCAAGTCGTATTCTAGTCTCGTGTAAGATTCTCGCTTGATCCGCAAAAAAAAGTGTGAGGGTTTAGTTTTTGTTTAAAACGAAACGTACGTATGAAAAAAGGTGTTTATGCGAACAACGTATTTTCTAATCAGGTGATATGCGATTAATTTCAAATTAAGAAAAAATTATTAGAATACTAGAATATTCAAAATATAAAATAGAATGTTTATTTTGATTTTGATAAAAATACCAAATCTAATGTAATTAATAAAATCGCATACATATTTACTTAAAGAAAAATTTTAATGTATATTAATGAATTTAAACAATACAAAATCTAAAAAAAAATGTTAATAAAAATTTAAAAATTTAATGCATAATTTAAACATAAACAAAAATACTTGGCTGGGGTTGTTTGGATTATTTTTGTTTGCAATCTCCCGCAAAAAATGTTATCCTTATTTATTCGAAATAGAGATCATCAGTGGCTCACTCGGTAAAGTCATGGATTCGTAATCTCGAGGTCCCGAGTTCGAATCCCGCTCTGGGACGATTGATACAAGCATCGCTATACGTTACATGTGCTTTGTTAACAAACACACTGACAATCTCCGTCGCTAATTAGCATCCCAATGGTAGTTTAAATACAGCGACGTTAAATTAAATAAAAACAAAATTTATTTAGTGTAATAATTGATATTAATATAAATTTTTTTTAAAGTTAAATTCAAATTCGAAATTCTGTCATTTTTTTTCTGGGTAAAAAAATGAGTTGTAAATTCAATGGAATTTTTTCTTTATTACATACAGTAAATATTTTGTTATTCAAGTCTGACTGAGCTTTATCGAGGATAAAATCTTACTTAATACTTGCTTTAATGACTTAATTACACGAATTTTTAAAGTCTAAAAGATGTAAATTAAAGCACTACTATTCAAGTGCGTTTCTTGCATTCTGCTTCAAGAAAATGGTATTATCTAATAATGTCAAGCCGTACAGGACCACCGTATAAATTTTTAATTGTATTTGTGTTGTAAAATTAAAAATCACGATCCATCAAATCACGTCCTTGGCAGAAGTTCAAATGTCTATGACGTTAAATTTATGGTTCAGCCCATTGAGTTTGATTCCTGCTCCTGGTCCATTTAAGTAATTGTCTTTATCTTTAGTTGATATCACGTTAAATAATCACGTATGCCAATTTGCATTATTTTACGTGTTTATATGTCAAAAAAGTTAATTAGCTTCGTTGATAATAATACCAAATAATTGAACATATTGTTAACGATATATAGGAAAAATTTAAAATTCGATAAAAGTAATGTACGTAGCTGATTGTAAATTATTCAAAAGCATTCTGTTCATAGCAAAACTAAGATTATTGACCTTGATCATTGATATTAGTAAAAAACAATGGTTCATTTTATTTAGAAGATACAAAAATATATTATTTTTTTGAAAAAATTATATCTTTTTTAAAAAATACTTTTTTACGATAAAACTTTACGAGTAATAAAAATATAATAAACAAATATTTTATAAAAAATCTTTACAACAATTAAAAAAAAAAAATTCTGTGTCTTCATGTTTATAGACACTTAAAACGTAACATTTTTTTTTTTCAAACGCATAAAATTTCAGATATCCGAGAATTTATGCGTGCACTATCCTCGCAGAATCAAAGTCCAAGTATTCATAAAATGTGTAGTATTGATCCAGTTTCCAATACAATTCGCACCCTCTCATCTTTGAAGTTTGTTTATGTCTTTGAAGAAAAAAAAAATGATTTTTATCTACATTTATATGATACTACGGGAAGAAAAGTTTTTTCACATAGTTCTAATAATTCCCATTCATTTATGCTTTCTAAAAATAAAATTTAAGGAGGATCGATTTTTTCAGATAAAATTTATTATTTCGCATTATCAAACTCGATATATACGAGAGCACTAAAAAAAGTTCCTGCTTGCATACTTGCATAAGATTCCTTTTTATCAGCGCTACTCTATTTTTTATGATTTTGAGAAATAGCTTACCTTTACCTTAACTTTATTCTAAAGTTTAAATGGGTTAAGATAAATCTTTGAAAGACAACTGTTCTCTTTTGAATTTAAAAGAAAAACATTTTGATAATAAACTATCGTAACACCGAAACCCTTGAAGATTTTCTAGTGAAATGTTATATAAATGTAAATAGTAGCTTAGTACAGTTGAATAAAATGGAAAGCGTTTTTTATTTTTTGGATTGAATAAAATTTATTAAAAAGATTTATTAGAATTTTATAGTAATACGATTTGAAAATTTGAAATCCAATTTTACCTATTTTTAAAATTGTCATTGAAAATTCTTTAAATAAATAATTCTATAAATCAATGTTTCGCATAAAGTTTAACATTGAATTTTTCAATTTTAATAATTTCACATAAAAATATCAAATGCTTCAATTTCACTTATTTCCACAAAAAGCTTTCTTATTTTTTATATAAGAAAGGATCATGACAAGTAAAAAAGCTTAGTGAACCTTTAAATGGATAAGTGCCTCTCAGACTCACCACTTCCAACATTATCCTATCAAAAGATACGCTCTTATAAAAACTAAGTTCAATCGTGACGTACTTAAACCTTCCGCACACGTATTATATAAAACCGAATAAAAATAAGTAAAAAAAAAAGGAAGAAGAAGAAAAAAACTACTTATCGTGTAAAGATTCAATAAACCTTTGGCATGAAAATCTCTTTGACGCTGTGACCATTAAGTTTAGTAATAAGATCGACCTATTTACATTTTGTTGGAAAATTGATATTGGCAGTTGGCGATTGAGGCACGTACCATGTAAAAGCCGCAGTTTTCATGCGAATTAACACTGCACACTCAAGTGGAATCTAACAGTGGACGTATAAAATTTTTTTAGCGAGCTGTAAAAATTTAATTGAAAACAAAATCACTCTGGTAGAAGCCTCGAGAACTAAAATGGTCGATTCATCAATTGTTGGCTAGTTTTTTTTCATGAATGCTTAGCGAAACATTCTACCGATAGATGGACGACTTATTCACAAAAAAAAAATGGAATTTGGTGGTTTTTTTAATTTTAAATTAATGTTTTTAGGATTGCCCTGGTAGAAATGTGAGCATTAAAAATGGTGTGTATAAAAATTTGAGGTTATTAGTAATAATAATGCCAAAGAAATGGCCAATAAATGTTAAAAAAAGCGTTTCCATTTCTACTGGCCAAAAAATGTTAAAAAAAACGTTTCAATTTCCACCAGGGTGATTTTAAGTCAATTTAAATATAGCCACAGCCCTTATTTATATAATTTGTATTACTGTCAAATTATATAATATAAACCATTAAAAAATTTAATGTAGTTATTATTTTATACTTAAATAAATAAATATTGATTATGTTTTATTTAATGATATTTCAGTTATAATTCTAAAAAATTAATCAACTATAACTGTTGAATATCCATGTGCTTGTATGTGCATTCGTGTGCAGATAATTGAAATAATTAATATAGAAAATGTCAAATTAGCTTGACCTTAAAAGCATGAATTAAAATTTTCCATATTGGTTGGGTGATGGATGGCGTGAACCATGACGCCATAAGCGGTATATTAGCGAACCGATAGAGAAACGCGTAGGTGAGTATTGAAAAATTTTTTTTTATAGAATCGTTATGAGATTTTGCAAACTCAAATTAACGATATATTTAAAATTCTGTTTGAAAAAATGTGAATTTCAATTGTAAATCCGAGCATCTTAAATACATGAAATTTCTTTCTGTAAAATATATTAAACCATCAAAATCTTTTCCAACGCATTTTTTATATATAATAATTACGCTCTTGCAACTAATAATTTTAAACAAATACAACTGTGTTTACTGTACCCTCATAAAATATATCGCATGAACGGATTTGTTGAATTTCATGGAGGTTTTCCGCGCGTATATTATTGATAACATATGCATGCATGAATACTATGAATGGTTAAATTGTTACTTTATTTCTTTAGCCCTTGTTGCGCTTTAGGTATATTTGTGATATTAATGCATGAATATACGCACAAATTTCTTTATCATAGATTTTTCAAATAATACACTTTTTTCCAGGATATTTTATATTTTATTTGATTCGTTTTATTACATTGTTTTTTTTTTTAATTTTAAATGATTTAATAAAACATATCTTAAATTTATAAATTTGACTATTTCATAAAAATATATGATTCGCATAATTTGAAAATAACGAGTTTCTACGAGATTTAACAGATCATAAAATGTTTTTTCTACCTCGTTTACTTCAAAGAATAGTAAAATAATTCTTAAGGAATAAAAAAAAAATTTATATTAAATAATGAAAGGATTAATCCGCTATAGGAATTAAATTTTTTTTTTTAATTTTATTTAACGTCGCTGTATTTATGCTATCATTGTGATGCTAATTAACGACGGAGGTTTCTCAGTGTTTTTGTGAAAAAAGCACATGTGACGTACAGTGGTGCTTGCTAATATAAATTAGCCGAGAGCGGGATTCGAACTCGGGGCCCTCGAGATTACGAATCCATCACTCTACCGATTGAGCCACTGACGACCTCAGTCAATGCGCGTATTTTACGGTTAAATATTTTATGATTTTGATTTGATTTTAATTCCGGGAAGTATTGTATTTAAGTTGAACAATCTGATTTTAAGATGGTATCTCTCTTTTTTTATCTTCAAGGAATTCGGTCTGAAAATAAGAAACGTTAAATTTTAAGAACTTAGAATTTAATTAAAAGATAATGTTTTCTCATTTGAGAAATTTGTAGTTACCGGATTTTTTATTGTCCTTAATATAAAGTTTCTTATTTTAATGAAGAAAGCATTACGTTAATGACACATTTTTCTTTTTCACACTTTGATACTTTATCTTTTCAAATAAAACCATACATTTTAGAAACTAATTTTTCTTGTCACAATTTCTAATGCTTTTTTTGTACATTATTTAAAAGCTATTATATATAATTCTTATATGAAATATTCATATAAAATTCTTCATTAGGACTTTTTAATAAAATAGCATATCATATTCTTTAATTAATATCCCTGGTAGAAATTTTCCCGATTTTTTCTCCATGGGTTGGTCAATTTTTTTATATATTCCCATTCGTTGTACTATTATTTCGCCAATATCACCGCTAATGGCGTCACGTTTTACGCCATTCATTGCCAAACCGATATGGGAAATTTAAAGTTATGCTTTATATATTAATTATCACAATCATTATTACAATTATAACACATGAATAAACATATCACACGCGCACGTACATATAAAATAATTAATTGATTATCGTTTTAGAATTGTCTTTGATTAAAAGCAACATATTTTATTTTTATTAACTACGTTAAATTTTTTATAGCTTTTTTCACTATGTTCACAATTGAGGTTAAGTATACAGTCAAAATTTTCAATCTTTCACACGTATTATTTTCATCACTTTCTTCAAACACATAATCACTTTACAAACTACTTTGTTTTTATAATTATCTAAAATTCTTTTTGCTCTGTATTTTTTAAACAGTAAATACAGTAGTTATATTATGTAGCACACGTTTGATTTCAGAGTCTACCGAACGTTAGTTAGTTGTCGCTTTCGTGTTCGCACTTGTCACAGACTCCAGCTGTTAAACAGTCCGCCATTCATTAGTAAAATATTTCGCCAACCGTTCACAAATAAAATTGGGCAATAATTGAAAAATTGGGCATTTTTGTTGGTGAAATTTCTACCAGGGATTACATCGATCAATATTTAATATCTTATTTCATGATTAATGTTGTATTGTTATAAAATATTAAGAATACAATAACATGAAGAATTAAAATTAAGAATATAACAAAATATGTATGTGCAACGAAAGGTTAATAAAATTGTTATTAATAAATAAATTTTCGTATTTCATAAATTACGATATTTAATTTACAAAATTCTTCAAAAAATAAAGTACAAGTACATATACCATTATTGAAAATTTTAAAAATAATCTTGAATTTATAAAAATAGCATTGTGTAAATACAAAAATAAATTAAAAAAAACATTGCTTTTATAAATCTTTTCCAATTCCTTTTCAAAATAATATTGTTGACGTGCACAGAATGCATCTCAAACCGTTGAAAAAGTCAAAGTCAAGATTTTTTCACGAACGTATTGACTCAAGTTTAATGCTCACGATTACGATGTTTACAAAACAAAAATATTCCAAAATAATGAGTATACAAAAGATAAATAAGAAGAATAAAAAAAAGAAGAGAGTTTAATTACGCAAACAAATAAAAGTGAAATAAATACTCTGCAGTATATACTCAATGAAAATCAAGAAAGCCACGTCCATAATTTGTTATGCCAGTAACGAATCTAATCTTCTTCTTCCGGTTTTTATCTATCGTCTATAAAATCTTTTCTTCCACGTGCTATATATATATATACGCTGTCAACGTAACTTCAATCTTCTCCATTTCTTTCTCCCTCCGTTCCAATTGTAAGCGAAATAACATTCTCTTGCTGTCTGTATTTTATAGCCTTGTCCTTGCTCTAAAAACACATATAAACTTGTGTGTCTCTCTGTATTTAAGCTCTTTTATCTCTTATACATAATGCAGACAAGATTTTCTTCAAGAACAAATCTTTATGGGTATATGTTTTAAGAAATAATGGATCAATTTAATAGAATTAAAATATCTGATGGTGCATTAGAGGCCGTCAGTGGCTCAGTCAGTAGAGCGATGGATTAGTAACCTCGAGGACTCGAGTTCGAATCCCGCTCTCGACAGCAGATTGATACAAGCACCGCTGTATACAATATATGTGCTTTGTTCATAAACACACTGAAACGACCTCCGTCGCTAATTAGTATTGTAATGATAGCAAAAATAAAGTGACGTTAAATAAAAAAAAAAGAAGATAATTCAGATGAATTTTGAAGATTGAATACTATAATTTTTTTGAGGGTTGAAAATATAAGAATAGTTTTTATTATTTACCTATAAAAAATATTTACTAATAAATTAAAACTTTGTAACAAAACAATTTTTTATAATATTTTTTTGAGATGAGAAAAATTTTTCCGAGAGAGTATTATTAGATTTTTTGTATTATAACTTCAATTTAAAAACTGATATTCTTGTAAATATAACAGTAAATACGATAGCTGGCATCAACAATATTGTGCAATATATAAATTCAAAAGAATTTACAGTACAATACGTTTTGATTGTATATTCAGGTTATTTTTATTTATTATTTATTTATGATATAAATTTCAAAATAGTAATTAAGTTTAATATAACTTATTTATTTAATTTTTAAAACTGATAGAAGAAAATTTTATAATTTAGTTACAGAGTACAGGTTTAAAAAAGTTTTTATTTCTTGGTGGTAATGCATTCAACCCCGTGGCTTAAGAGCTTTTCGAATCTTTGTTTATGGATTTTCCTTTGTTGCCTAATGTTAAAGCCGCAGCTTTTTAACTTTTTTTTTATGGATGAACTTTGTAAAAATTTTCTTATTTTTAAACGATGCTTCTTAAGTAAACACT
The DNA here is from genome assembly GCA_017163975.1 of Anastatus disparis. Lineage (NCBI taxonomy): Eukaryota > Metazoa > Arthropoda > Insecta > Hymenoptera > Eupelmidae > Anastatus > Anastatus disparis. The sequence continues at coordinate 3,389,276 of JAFFSR010000227.1, forward strand.
CATGCGATAAATTCATAAATTTTATCTTATGTAATAAAAATGTATACAAATTCATCTGTACACATTAATTTATACGTCGTTACTTGAAATCATTACTTCTTAAAATAAAAACAGAATATTCCAGAAAGATATGCAATTGGTTATTAAATTAATTTTTTAAATCAACTTAAAACCGGAGTTTCATAATAACTCAATTTTATAGTAGTCATATTACAGCAGTCATATTTCAGTACGCCTTATGGATAAAGTACTTAGTAGTCTTCAAGGAGATGAATTATTCATTCACACGAATTATACGATCTTGTAAATGCAATCGTTAGAACAACATGAAAAAAATGATAAAATTATGTGGTGGATTAGGCAGCAGTACTGGTTCAATTAAAAAAATCTGATAAGTTCTTACAGAGTAAGGTCAGGTATTTAGGTCATGTTATCTCAAAAAAGGGTGATATACTCAATTGCAAGAAGATAAAAATTGTTTCTTATTTTCCGCGTTTAACCCGGTAAAAAATATTGAACAATTCTGGGTTTTAGCCGGGTATTACCAACAGAAATTTACGACAAGCTTCTCAAAGATCGCCATTCTCTTTACTGATTTATAAAAAAATATCTTAATAAAAATTTAAAATATCAGCGTTCGAAAAGATGAATTTTATTCTGTCTTTTAGAATAACTGCCGGTAATAAATACAACTATCTGTTTAGGTTAAAAGGGTAATTAGGATCCAGTAAGATATTAACTAGCGGTTCATTTGTTCTCTTGCTCGTTGTCATCTTATTTTAATAATAGATTAAAATATTTTGGTATGGATTGTTATTCGTGATTAGAGTGTAAAAAATGACGTGCTTAACCCTAATATCTTCACATTGACATTTTTCTTCTTATTTTTAGGGTGATCTGAAAATTTGTTGAGGGCAGCATAAATATACTTTTCATGTAATCAAGGGGAATAGGATCATGTTGTTAGCATGAAAAATGTGAGGTGATTTTTCGAAGTACTTTAATTTGCAATTTTCTTTGGTTTTGTTCGAATTTTTCTTATAATGCTTTGAAATTTCAGACAGCGTTTACTACATTTGTGGCCTCCAGGATTACTTTGTCAAGCTTACGTCTATTTGATTAATCTTTATCAAATTGTTGATTTGGGTTATTCGTCATGGTGTTTGTAAGCGATGTTTTGGTCAGCGAGCACGCTGTCATATCTTAATTAACAAATGTATTATTCGCTCTGGAAACGTGTAGACAAAGGTTCTAATTGGCATCACAGATACCTTGCAATATTATTCACTATCATTCGTATACTACATACAAATGGAAAAGCTTACAGTATTATTTACTATGTTACGTATATTATTACATAAAAACGTAAAAGCTCATATCAAATTTAGCACGCTATTGATTTCTTTATTTACACGTGTATTTACTTTATAAATGTAATTATTCATTCTACGAGCCAAAATCTTTTACATTCTTGGTATTATTTTAAGATACACGACGCAGTTTCCTGCGTACGTACATAAAAGCGATCTTAATGTCTATCAACAGAAAAAAATTGCATATACAATCACTTATTAATTCATCCTAATCAATTTCCCATATTTTATTTTCTATTTTACTTATCATAATATTGGAAATATTACCAACTGTAAATTTATTTTTTAAACCATTTAAAAAGTCCCATGTGATGTAATGTAATATCTAATGTAATATGTGTAATGTGATATCTATGTATTGATCACGCTGAATGCTACTTTAATTGACAAGTCTAAATGGGCGCTCGTTGCCAGGGAATGTTTGATAAGAAAAGTGTTGCTTCTATATTAACAGGCAAGAGCTATCCTATCTGACCAGCTTTATACAACATAACAACGCGCAACGCTAAATATTCTAAATATTTACCGCGCTTGCAGAAATGCTCTTTTCAGAATTTTCTGTTATTTTAATTGAATAAAAATATTTTGACCTTGTTACTCATATTCACTTTTTATTATTATCACCTCTTTTTTATTTGAATAATTTTTCCGTTCTTGTTGATAAACAATAATCTTGCTTCGGATATAAATTTTCATTTTCGGTTAAAATTAAGTTGTTATTAAAAAAATTTCTACTTTTCGTTTTTCTATCAATTCTTTATTTTTCGTCGAATTTTCTAAACATCAGTATATGAAAAGCTATGCAATTAAATAATCATTGTAAAACAGAACTTCTGTTTTTATTGAAAATATGTTTGAAAATATTTATTACACAATATGGATGTAAGAACTTATACGTCTTACAGGAAAAATTTTCTATGCATTTCTATTTCAATTTTAGATTGCCATATCTGCAACAAGAGAGGAATATGTTTGTGAAATAAAATAGAAAATTTGTACGTACAATGACGCTACATTTTATGGAATTCTATTTATTTCATATTGTTGAATTATTGGGTTATAACGTATATCTAATTTTTTAATAAAATCGCTCGAAATTTTTAGTGATATTTCCTGAATAAAAATATGTGTTAATTAAACATAATTTAATTTAGAACGTAATTGAAAAATATATTCTTATAACACTCTTTTTATAACTGATAATTTATTGGTTTCTAAAGACCCAAAAATAATTTAGAAAAGAAAGTCACGGAAATATAATTAAAGAAACCATTGATTAATTCACTGCTCTGAATCACACATCATCCTCAATTTTAACAAATACCTTATTAAATCTAAAAACACCTTATTAATACATGATAGACTATATGCGCAATGTAGAATTATGTCATCCATAAGTGCATGTATATTTTATCTTTGGTATTGAATTACAGAAAGAAAAGCTACGCATTGTGATTGAAATAGAAATTGAAGCAAGAATTTCTCCAACCCCTGGGGAACTCAAGGACAATATCTTGCAGAAGATGAATAAACCCTCCTGCGTCTCGTAATGTTATTTATTTTCATAACTTACTGTCGTATTAGGAGCATTATGTTCTTTTTTGTCTTAATATGTTATTATTCTCTTATTTCTTTTTGCGACTAGTCAAGCATGCAGTATCTATGTATGATATTAATGGCTCATGTTACAGGCTGTATTTTGTTTCCTATAATTATTTTATGCAGTGATCTATAGAAACTACGTATTTTGATTAATAACAATTTTTCGTTCACAAATAAATAATAAAAATAAAAAGTAATTTTAAAGATTTGCAAATTTTTAATCTATACATATTAAAAATTTGTGAAAGAATATTTTTCATTCCTGGAAAAATTCTGAATTATAAAGAATTTTTATTTTCATATTTATTATTTCCCGCATGAAAGGGAAAATAAAACGACTTAATTTCTTTTGCCTTTGTCAAACTCAAAGTGTTTAAAACCTTTTCATTGCTATTTCTATTCACGCTAAAAGTGCCATAAAAAGTTTCTTTGACTTGTCTTATATAACGTAAACTGTCTCCATGTTAAAACTCGACATTGAATTTCTTACATTATAGCACTTATTTTTCTTTTTACATACGGCAAAATTCAAAATTCTATTTTCACATAAATGGGTTTGTATTTTATTTGTATGAGGTTTTATGTCGAAAAAGAATTTGAACTTTTTACAGTATTAAATTTTTGAAATTTTTGTTTTATAAATATGCGTATAAATTTTATATTTTATTATGAAATCTATATAGAATTGTAATTTGACAATCGTTTACTGAAATACGAACGTATGAAGTATTGTAAATTTCTTTACGGAATAAAATTTATTAATGTGAGATCGTCAGTGGTTCAGTCTGTAGAGCGATGGATTCGTAATCTCAAGGTTCCGAGTTCGAATCCCGCTCTCGGCTAATTTATACAAGCACCACTGTATACGATATATGTGCTTTGTTCTAACATTGACGATCTCCATCGTTAATTAGCATCGCAATGATACCATAAATGCAACGATGTTAAATAACAATAAAAAATAACATTAACATTATTAACTGAAATATATTTTTAGAACTGAAAATTTATAAAACTATCTATATAAAAATTAAAATTTTTATAACATGGATATCATTAGCTTTATATTAAAGTTTGCATAAAACTTTTAAATAAACCATCTGATTTTTTTGTCGCGTGAATAAATTAATTTTTTCTTTATGTTGACATGAGAAGTGATTAATTTTTTAAAGAAAATAAACTTACAAAATGATATTTTATATTATTTTACATTCCAAGTAGTCATCAAAACACTGTAATAACTTTTCAGCATTTCAAAGATCAAAGAAAAATTTTAATTTTTATGTTATTAGGTTCGACGCTGCGCTGTTTGTTTCAATAAATAGCATAAACATCAATGATAAAAGGGTTTCATATTTTACTAAAAAGAATCTAATTAACTTTGTCATAAGTTATTCGCTCATTGTAAATGAAATTCAATTCTACAGGTGTAACTCACGTAACATTTGAAATATTTCACAGTTCCATTGACTTATACGAACGAATTTATATATGCAAAGAATCATATTGTTATTTTTTGTTGATTTCTTCACTGCAATAAGTCAATTATTCTTTCACTCTTATACTCAGAAAATTTTTCACGATAAAAATTACTATTTTTTGATCAAACGATAGAATTCTGTGTTCGCAATTATATTTTCATATATCATATATTTTATTAAAGAAATCAATAATATTGTCCTTAATTAAATACAAGATTTCATTAAACTATTATTGATATTGTTAATTCAATTAAAGATATACTATATATGAATATTGTAAATGAAAAAGAGTCATTTTAATATTAATCTTTTTTCCTTCTTTCTTTAAGGGATCTAACTACAAAGAAGAAATTAATTGAATTAAATAAAAAGGAAAGTAATTAAATTGCTCATTAATAGTATTTCGTTACATGTTAAAGCCAATAGCATTAGTTTCGAAAACGTTTGGGTTTTTGTATTTGAATGATAGCATTATAAAAACATTAATTAATTCTCCGTGCCGAATGAATAAGTTTGATTAAAAATTTAAGCGCACAATTATTTTTATGAGTTATATTTTAAAATGAAATATCTCATTTTTAAAATTATTGCTTCGATTGTATTTATTAATGTAATTGAGTGTCAGACGGTATAAGGTAAGATCATTTCATATGACTAGATCTCCTTAAATTAAACTTTTAAATTACATTTTTATAAATATTTACATACTTAACTCAGTATAATTAATCAACAATTCATCTTGCTTATCCCAAATGAAAAGCTTGCAAGTAACAATAGCAGATAATCCACTTCCGCAAGTTTCGCAAGGATAGTTTTCACTCACCAAAACCGAACTCGTAGAAACGATGTAAGCACTCGATGTATATCTATAGTATATCTAAAATTCGCAATCCTATTAACTTTAGAGATTAAGTTTCACGGACAAAAGGAATTACTTTACATTGTGTATGGAATAAAAATAGGAAACATCTTTTATAAAAAAAATTGCTATACGATTTATGCGTTTTTTATAAGGATTTGGATTTGTTGTTTAACAAAATATTTCATTTTATTCATCAAATCTTCTTATGATGCGTTCTGTATTTATTTCCATGCTCGGAAAAATATAAATACAAATAAAAATCGAAAAATGTTCACATGTATTTCTTTATGTCTAAGATATACTTTATAAAATTTGGTCCGACGAACTTAAGGACGCCTGCACAAAATAATAGGATTTTGGACCTCATTAAAAATTTCTGAAATCTTAATATATTGCTGATTATCACCTCTTGATTAAAAAAAGGCAAAATTTTAGACTTTGATACTCAATATTTCCTTAGTTACAGGCAATTAAAAAATGTCACTACAAAAGTTACTAGAGTCATAATATTTTTTAGCACAGAATAAGCTAAGTATCCGTTTTTATCCCTATTATTTGGACAATCGATTTAAATTCACGCAGCATTTTAATGAATAATTTTATAAAGAATAATCAAGAATAAACTATAAATTTTGAATAAGTAACACTTTAATTTTTATGCACAATAATCCGACGTATTTTGTACAAGTAAAGCCATTTCATAGTGAATAAGCTTGTCTGACTATAAATTTTATACTACTTCTCTTTTTAAAATGGTCAGCATAAAAAGGATACTTTTTAAATGTAAAATTATAATTATTAAAATTTATTAAAATTTCTTTATATTGACGCTGCAAGAAGCTTTTTTCAATCTTGAAATTTCAAGACCTCTTTTTGTTATATCGATTTTTCACGATCTTTTTCTTCAAACTCAATTTTTCAGCAATAATAAAAAACATTATTTTCTTGTTACATCCATCTTTAAATTGATATTTCAAAGTAAAAATAAATTTCGATGTCGAAAATTATTGCAAAAAAATCTTAATGATCTGCGAGGTCATTTGAATAAATGAATAGGAATAAATGTTTTAACGAACAAAACGTCAGCCGTGATAATCGATAATCAGATGACGGCAGATAATTTATAGATAGATAGTTATTAAATTTTAAATTAAATTTTTCAATATCATCAGAATTTATTCCAATCGATGAAACGTAACTTATCGAATCCTATCAATGATTCTTTTAATAAATATTACATATATTAAACGGAGATTAAGTATGCAAGCGTTATTTTAACGAAAGACAATTTCAATATTAACATTTTATAGGGAAAAAGAAGCGAGAAAGTTATCGAAGCTTATCGCATTAATTATTTGTATAAATTATATTGAATTTATCTTGACATGTTTCATTACAGTCTTGTGAAATTTATTACCAATCGCTGAAAAATCTTTAAAACTCATTAAATCACGTTAATATTTTATCATTTATTTATTATGTGCATACACATTTATTATGTGGCTTGTCAGTATCAATAATCTATTCGATCAAATAAATTTGGTTATTGTATAATTAAAATTTAATATTTTTGTCTACGAATTTTCGTACAATCAAGTGTTTTTCATTCTTTATGATTATATTCCAAATTTGAATGTACTTAACTTTTTTAACGTCTAGTCTTTATTTAATCATTGTACATATATTAGTCTTGGTTAAGATAATAAATTAAAATTGTTCAGTAAGAGCTTTGAATACGTTTTATTCACTTTTGAGACCTTAAATTATGAAAAAAAAGGAAAATAAAAATCTTTTGTTTTAATTTTATTCTTCTTTGAGAGTGTACGTTTTTAAATTAATTAGCAGGTCATTAAGATAAATGAGCTGGTTCTCTTTATATGAATTATTGTCTTTAAAAGGTATTATAATTTTTAGTTAATTTAAATTTAAATAAGAAAATTTTTAATTGAATTAATAATTTATTCAGTGTAAAAGAATAAAATAATACTTTAAATTTATTTTTAATCCGTTGTACAAATAATAATTTTGATAAATACTCCGAAATTCAAAGCTATTGTATTTCACATTCGTTTTTTGAAGGTATTTTTTGTTGAAAAGCCTTTTGTAACTAAATGTTGATTTTGGAAAATTTTATATTCAATTGTTTTAAATTTCTGATTGTATAGAGTTACAAAAGATTATGATTAACATTGTTAGAAAATTTCTATATATAACACATAAATTTTTTTTTAATTTAAAAATGATATATTATATGCCTATGAAATTTAAGCAAATTTTAAAAGTGTTTAATTTTCAAAAGTTCAAATGAACAACAATCTATACAATTTGATAACAGAAAATTCAAAAAAATGGTTTTTCATTAGTTGGCTCAAAAGTGCAAAGTCATTATTTTTCTTCAATCTTTTTTTTCTAATCAATGTCCAACTTGCCAATTAAAAATCTTTTTCTAATTGAAAAAAATAGTTCCGTCCACCAAATGAACTCCAGCTATATCCAACAAAAATGTTCATTAAACACTTTTTCCCTCATCTAAATGCTAGTATCCCTATGAAGAAAAGAAAAGACCTTAACTACATAATCAGTTTAAACTATTAAAGTAGGTTAACTTTCCTAACAGATGCTTCATTAAAACATTAGCTCTCACTCCTTACTTTATCACACTACGACTTTCATCCTTTAGATTTATCTCCGCTCCCTTTTCTATCATCTTTTTTTTCTTCCCTTCCTCACGTACAGACGTATACATAACATCCGTTATTACGTTTATAATTAAATTGAATAATCTTCCGTCTCTCAACGAGCTTTGACAAGATCCATCGGGAGTATTTTCACAATACAGTTTTCAATATGTGGCACAATAAACGCGAAGCGGTAAAGCTTTTCCATTGACTTCGATCAGCCTTAACGCGATATGGTTAACAATATATAATTGATAGACAGTTGGTTATTGCGCGTGTACACACACATAGACTCGAAACTTGTATATTCAGGGACCTAAAATAGATAACATTTTAATGTACGGAAAATTGAGCGGAATTATCGGCTGAATAAACAGCGAGCTTTCTGCTTATTATTTATTCATTATAATAGAATAAAGCTTTGCCAGTTTAAATATTGTATTTACTCGTGCCTTGTATATATACGTATGCTCGTTTGTAGGGTAAATTTATTTGTACAAACGAAATTCTGACGACAAGAGACATCAATTGCATGACGCTTGGTGAAATTTTAATTGTTGTTGTAGAGTGTCAGCCGAGCGAATGCTTGTGGTTTAACGCGTTAAGAAGGTGCGGTTATCTTGCGATGATACATATACGCATGTATAAATTTAATTTACATATATGAGTATTTACGTGTACGCATGGGCGCGCGCGTGTGGAAAAGCAAATAACAATACGAAAATTAATTGAAAGCTCTTTGCGTTTTCGTCCTTAGTCCATTGAAAGCTTATAAGTATCATTATGAATGTATGATGATTTAATCGTGGTTAATTGAATTATTTGATTATACCTACCTTTGTGTACTAATGTAATATTATACAGGCATGTTTAATTTGATCAATATTACATGGCTATTAATACATCCAAATTCATTATCTCAATCGTATGATTAAAACTTTATTACTGGACATGAAACAATAAACGCTGTGTAAATTAATTATTAAAAAGCTATTATTTATTCATTCAAATTTTTTTAATTAAAATTAAATATATTTGGACCCAATATATTTTGACTTTAAAAGTTTAGAGTTTAAAGTTATCTTATTCTAATTTTTGTTACTTTAAATAAAAAGGAAATATATTTATGATAAGTAACTAATTTCAAAAGTTTATTAAAATATCGTAATGTATAAACGCACAATAGAAATTACCATTTATTGTTTTTTCGGAATTATAATTTAGCCATTTAGAAACTTGATGACCGTTTAGTAATACCGAAAAATTTTTCCTAACTTTGTTAGAGAATAAAAGTTCTAATTAATATTATTTTTAATTTAACGATAACCAGACTATGAAAATCAATTGTACTGTAAAAATTTTTTTGTAATTTTAACATATATGTGTTGTTTTAGATGGAAAAAAAATTTTGAGTGATCACACAAATTTTTTTACAGTATAGAAATAATATTTTTATCTTTTTTATAAATCGCCTAATTTAATATACTCTACATATTATTAACTTTATTTACATTGAAAAAATTTAGATATTGTAAATAATTCTTTAGAATTAAAATCATTATTATTTTTATTTTTAAATATACACATATTTCAAAGTCGATTGAAAAATGATTTTAAAAAAATTAAAAGAATACAATCCCGTATTCACACGTACTTTTTCTATCTCAACGTAACAGTACTATTTTTCGAAACGCTGTATCGTATCATACTGCACATCTGTTTTTATTCAAACAAACCCGTGTCCTTTAAAAAGTGCACAGCGTTATTGTTCAATTCAGCTTTTTCGGAATCATCAAAACGTTATTCTTAAATTTTCAATGAAGCATCGATCGCCAGAAAAAAATAGAAGTGAAATTCGTATCAATTATTGCCCGCTTTCCTTTCAAAATTTACACCGAAGCATCGGTTTTTCATCAGCCTTAAAATCGACATTATCAAAGAGTAAGACGCAACCTGTCCTCGTTATTGATTTCTTATTAAATTCGAGGTATATTTAACAATGCAAGCTCAAGGTGCGAACGAAAATTTTCTTATCACTGCAGATTTTATGAGCTAGCTGCGCGTAAATTTAGTCTATGTATCTCCCAGAATGACGAGCAAATATAGCATTTGTTTTACCGATGGAAATTGAAATTGACGTGTGGGAGAAATGCTGATTTATATATCGAGCTCGCCGTATACAACTTATCGATATGACTTTGAAATTTCAAGATATTTCGGTATGTGATTGTTGTTCGAAATGAGTGACATTTGACAGTATCGAAGTTCATTGTTTAATGATAACCGTGTTTTAGCGAAATATCGTATTATGTGGATAGTATTGATTTTACTTGTTCATCTATTTTCATGGAGAAATTTTTAATTTTATGACGTATGCAGTTAATTAATATAAGAACTACTTCATAGTAGCGTGTTAATTATTGGATTTGATTAATGATTTATATAGTATAGTTTAAATTGAAATTGTATGAATTAAATTTATAAAAAATAGGAAAAATAAGTTTATGTTGAATTATTGTCTTAAAAATTGATTAATTTAACCTCTTTTGACCGGCGTCCACGTACGTAGACGGATATTAAATTTATTATTATGCAATCGCAAAACCATTAAATGTCATTATCTTATTTAAATGAAGAAATTCAAAATTAATCAATAAGAAGTTTATTAAAAATGAAAGATTTAACTTTTTAATGCAAAAAATAAACAATAAAATATTGTCTGTACATAATTCTATAAAAGAAGCGATTATAGAACATTTAAAATATTTATTTTTTTTTAAATTTATTTAACATCGCTGTATGCTATTATCACAATGCTAATTAGCGACGGAGGTCGTTTTAGTGTGTTTGTGAACAAAGCACATGTAAAGTTCAGTGGTGCTTGTATAAATTAGCCGAGAGCGGGATTCAAAATCGGGTCCTCGAGATTTAGTATCCATCGCTCTACCGACTAAGCCACTGACGACCTCGATTATTAATTTTAATAAACTAGATGATTTTTTCAATTATATTTTGTTTATGATTCAAGAATTTTGCTTGAACTTAAAATTACTTTTTCATATAATATTTTTTTTTTTTATTACTGAACCTAGTATTTCTACAAAATTGTTTTTGACAATTTTTCAAAAATATTTGAAAAATATAAAAATTTTTATTACGTTATTCATTACTAAAGTATAGTCTGTGCCAGATAAATAATTTCAAAATCAATTTTTTTTAATTGGTTCACTTTTACATTTAAGTAAGTATAGGAATTATTTTTTTTTATATCAACTATCCTTTTATTTTTAGCTACTGAAAATTGAATCTGATATAAAGTCTATACGAGAACAATCATATTTATACTTAATATTTTCAAACGCAAAATACAAAAATATAAAATATGACTTTTCTTTTAAAATGATTGTTAGAGATTTTATTTATATCTGAGAGTACTGAGTTGGTTCAATATTCAACGTTAACAATAAATATTTTATAAAAAATTACTAGCTTGAAATCTAAGCTTTCGTTCACTCAAAATATAAAAAAAACATTGTACAATTTAGTCTAACATTACGTTACATCAATTTTTGAAAAACTCAAGTCCCAACATTTAAAAAAAAAAAGAGAGAATTACATGCATTTTTAAAAAAAGGAAATACTAAAAATTCTCCTGCGCTTCATTGGCTAACAGAAACAAGGTCACGTTTCCATCTGCCTCCTATACCTATATAATCCAGTGCGTGCATTACGAGAAGAATAAAATTTTTCCAAGCGCAATTTTTGATTTTCTTAAGGCAAAAAAAAAAGCAAAAAAATAGAAATTGAGAGAGAGAGAGAAAAACCAACGTCGTTAGAAAAACAATGAGTTGGTCGTTGCTATGTAGCACAACCCTCTCTAAAAAAAAAGAAGAGAGAAAAACTCTTCTTCATCTTCAGCCATGAGAAATAAGGTAAAAATTTAAAATGCAGAAAGAGAAGCCCATTCTGAAAAATGTCTCGTTGTCGCAGTGCGACGCGAGCTTCATTAAAAAACGAACAACAGCTATCTCTCTCTCTCTCTCTCTCGCTCACTCACGTCTGGCCTCAAGTAAACGCAATAAAATACGAAGCGAAATAAGTGCTCCATTATTATTACAAAAGTATTTACGAGTTTATGCAAAAAATGTAAACGTGCTATCTATAATGTGGAAAAAAATACATTACAAAACGTTACAGTTTATTCATATCACAAATTTTTACTATCTAAAAGCGATATTTTCTATTAAAAGAATAAAATATCTTGTTATGAACATTTATACGGAGAATATCGTTTATGTAAACTTCAGCTTTTATTGCATTTCTTTTCCATGTGGGTAACATAATACAAAATATACACATTTTTGAAAAAATAGCAATATATATTAATATTTTATTTGTATTGTATATGTAATCGCTAATTACAAGAACATAAATATACAATTTGTTTATGTTTGACTAATAATACAAATCATGTTTCTAATCATAAAAGTATAAAAATATTAATGATCTGATGTCAAATAATTAATAACTCAAATAACGTCACGAGTAAAATTCACTTGACTATTATTTTAATCGTTCATATTTAATTAGATTAACATTTCTGCGAATAATTTATTTGAAAATTTATTGATTTATATTGTTTTTTTCAATATAATTGGACAATATTTGTTTGAAAATATAATAAAAGTTTAATAAATACAAAAATTTAAAATGGAACTGATATCATTGCTATCATTTTAATTAAATAAGCATAAAATCTAATTAAAGCGTATAAATTTGCCGTTAAAAAGTTTTTCTTTAATTGAAAAATTAAAATCGCCAGGACAGCTGACATAACCGTGCGGTGTACTATATTAAATTCAATTAAATTGAGGAAATTGAAAAAAAAAAATAAAAATAAAAACTTTATTTTTTTTCATCAAACTCGATGGAAGGAAACGTACGGCTCTTCCGATTGACTCTTCGATGCTCTACTTCTGAACTTCTATCGATGATAATGAAGTAAATTTACGACAATCGATTGTTAACCGTTTTCATTTCAAATAACTCTAATGTACTTTGAGAACCCGAGCATCAGATTTTAAAACTTACAGAAAGTTCTGTAACGCGCGTCAAAAAGGGACGAAATTATACGATTTCTTACGAAAGAATTGATGGCAAAAATCTATGATGATAAAACTATTTTGATTGGTTTAAATAATATATGTGACGAATAAGTAACGTAATAACTTTAAATTAAAAATAACTGATTTATAAATATGTAATCAAATAATTTTTTTAAATTTTTTACTGTGCCGGTGTACAATCTAATATTGGAAAAAATATTATTACAATGAACGGTTAAAAAGTTCGCTGTATCAATAAAAATAAAATAAAACAAAAATGAAAAAAGCTTAAAATTGAATAATTATGCATCAGTTAATTATTTTTAAAATTATATATAAAATTTAATATTTAAAACTTATGCTCCCACGTAATTTTCTTTTTATTTAGTCTCATCCTTCTTATTATGTAAAACTCCTAGCGAGTCTTCATTTATCAGGTCTTCTGGGTATATGTAACACTTGCATATTTCTTAGTCTTCTCTTATACTCTAGAAAATAATAAAGCACCGCATCCGGTTTACTTGCTTAATTTTTCATGTTCAAGCGTAGCATTTTTTTTTATACGTAGTGCATATCTTCAAAAGGTCGGTATAGTATATTCATTATTAAAATTAGAAAAATTTATCCTCGCGTGCACGGGGCTATGATATCAAATATTCTTTTTGCGTGAGTGACTTTGAGCTTTTCGTTGTGCTACGGTTTGATAATAATTGTAGGCTATTTTTTTATGAATACTAATATGTTCACGAAAATGTGGGTGTTTAAGGTAAATATTTCAAGCATCTTTAATATTCGATTACGATGTGCTTTAGAATAGGATAATGTTTGTTGTATATTTTTTTATATCTGAATTATCAAAATCATTTTTTGTACATGAAAATGTTTTAAAAACTTTCACTAATAGTAATAATACAAGAATCAGTATCTTCTTTTGTTAATATTAATTTATGTTGAAAATACTACTCTTCACTTTTCTCTGTTATAAAAATTTCTATATTTCTATATGTTTATTCATCTAGTAAGCAACTTACTTCTTTTCTTTTTTTTTTGTGAAAATGCACATATTTACTTTAAAAGAAATGCATGTAAAGTATATTTTAAGCGTCTAAAGTTGCATTATTTTTGAAGATCATAATTGAAATTTTTATATGAATGAACATAATTCAATCAGTAAAAGTATTCTAAAAAGCTAAAAAAAATGTTAGTTCCTTAGTAGCTTGATTTTTGTTGCTCGCAATTTCTTTTTATAATGTAAACTTCAATGAAACGTCTAAAGTGTTCTCTTAAGTACTGCTGCACTTTGCTGCTTGCCCCTAAGGTTTGGGTACGTCAAGGTTGACTATCCCGTTTACGGAAGTACCAGTGCTTGTATTCAAGTATATTCTAAATGTCATTTAAAAAAAAAAATGTTAATAACTTTTTACAAAAAGTTTTTTGTGTAAAATATTCATTTTAATATTAATTTGGCAGAACATAAAAATATAATTTTCAATGTTTTGGAAATTAATTGAAACATATTCTCAGACTTAACGATTTTTAATTTTTTAACCTGTAAGTTTACGTAAAATGTCCCATTTACATATACGCAGTTACTGCAATGACTGAAAAGTAAAATCCCTTTAGGTTCTTAATTGCTTTTTAACGAGCCATTAAACCTTTCTGTCCGAATATTTAGCCAGCTGTATTAACCTTTTGATGTATTTTGGATAATCTTCCGGTTTATACATGCATGATCGCTTTTTACATTACTAAGATTTCGTTAGTTATATAATAAACAATTACGACGAAAAACATTGAATCTTAATAGAATCATGGGTGGCTTTAAATAGCTTTGTTAATGATAATTTTCAAGTGAAAATAAAACGCAAATTAAAGAGCTATTATTTAGCTTTTCAGAATCTTATAAAACTACATTTACTGCAACTACATTTTTATTTAATTAAAAAAATAATCTAAAATTTTAATGAAGATAAATTTTTCAATTTATAATTTGTTTCTCTTTAAAATTTTGATATTTTTAAGAAAATTTAAATTCACCATTATATGGATTTTACATTTGAAAAAAAAAAATTTAGTCAATTTCAATGATGAAAGATAAATATTTTAAAATGGGCATGGAAAGTTTTTTTTGTTTTATTTTATTTAGCGTCGCTGTATTTTTGCTATCACTTCGATATTAATTAGCGACGGAGATCGTCAGTGTGTTTGTGAACTTCAGCACATGTAACGTACAGTGGTGCTTGCCAATATAAATTAGCCGAGAGCGGGATTCGAACTCGAGACACCTCGAGTTTACGAATCTATCACTCTATCGAATGAGCCACTGACGACCTCTACACAGAAAGTTTATTTTTTGAACTATTTAATTTTGATGGAGATATTTAGTTTCGATAGGAAATCGTCTGAACGCAATAAATTAATAAACTTTTAGGATTGCGTCGTTGATATTAACTTATAATTTTATAAACATATTTGCCTTGCAAAATGTATATAGTGAAAGAAATTAAAAATCATTAACAATGCCATATATCGACAATTGTCCAAAAGAACAGATTCTTTTATTTACAGCCGAAAACAGTTTTTTTTTAACAGTGGGCTAAAAATACCACTTTTGCTCCCGGCACGAAAACGAAATTGCTAATTTTAGCCTCACTGTTAAAAAAAATCGTATATGCACCACGGAAGGTAAAATGGACAACCCATAGCACGAGTTTGCCACCCTCGGCTTCTTGCTTTATTTTACCTCCCTAGGTGCATAATATACTATTTTTTTAATTACAGAAAAGTATTGTAAATTAATCATTTATTTTAATGTAAGATCCTTTTTTTGGTCGAAAACCAAATAATATCTTTTAAGTAAGTTAATACATCTTCTTCGCAGTGACAGTCGATATTTAAAAATCGTTTGATAAAACAGTTAACATTTCGTTCCGCACCTATAAATCAATCAATTGATAAAAATTTCACTAAAACAAAGCTTTCAAAGTCAATTATCAAAATTAATATCACCCTACACATGTATACAAAGCCAAATTTTCAGCGGCTAAAAGCACATTACTTTATGCTTATACGCTAAGCATAAGTCAGCTTTAATATGCTTTAACTTAATTCGGATGCTACCCACGTTTAAATACATACATATGTATATACGCCGTACGCTTAAAATCAACGCTCCATGTCTAATTCTACTCTACGTAATTAATGTTTTCTGCTTCGGCCCGCCCCCCTTTTTTCTCATATATACCCTAAACACGAGCCAAACAAAATAAAGACGAACGTATATGTATATACGCGCTTGAGCTCTGTTAATCGTTTTCTTGTAAACGAATTATCCGGCTTGGAAATGGAATGAGAAAATGATGATGTGCAGAGATTAAAGCTGAGAAAGAATGAAAGAAAAACGTCGGAATAAAGGGGAATGAAATGAAGTAAAATGTGATAAAATAGGTGTCGTCAATGAATTCTTTTATTTATATTTAGATGATTTTTTTAAATAATCTTAACCCTTCGCTTGTGGCTCATTTTTTGCTCAAGCTAAATTTTCAAGTCAAATATTGCACGAACAATTTGTTATAAACAATTTTAAATATTATCAATCTCTATATAAAGTTTTGGGATGTAAAGTTAGATAGTGGACAAGTATCACGCAATTATTTGAGATTTTTTAAACAGCATTTAGTGGATCGAAACGATGACTGGCCAAATAACCCATATGTTGTTAATTATGTCACTCAATTTGATACTACGGGTGAAGGATTAAAATACTTCATGAGTGTAAAACTTAATTAGTAAGATTAAAAATGTTAAATTATTAGTTAGTCTTAAAAATTATTAATTGGTTTATTTTTTTTAAATTTACGATGAAGTTTAAACCATATAAGTTTTAATGAACAAATGAACTTTATTTAACGCTTTGATTAATAAAAATTTTAAAGTAAAATCACAGCACGTGGAATGATTTATTCCGGTGTATTCTGGATCGAAATATCAGTTTGAATTGAATTTTACATATTCATTAAATTATTCAATTTGTAGTTGTATAAAACTATATTCATAATGCAAATATTAATAAATTTGACGTCTTTGAATTCTTTAATAAATTTCGATCATAATATTTGCTTAATATCACACAGAACAGTAAGTCACAATTAAAATTCTAAACTATTAAAAATATAATATTTTGCAAATTAAGGAATGAAGCAATTTCATTAGAATTTTTAAATATTTTATTACTCATAGTTCATAATACATTATAATTGTAACATGAACTATATAATAAAAAAGTTCAAAAGTTTCCAAAATAAAAAAAAAACATTTCGTAAATTTTATCTCGACAAACACCTTAATTGGCTTAATGTACACCTACCGTGTCAAATAATACTGAATTTTTAGATAAAAA
This sequence comes from Anastatus disparis, assembly GCA_017163975.1. Classification (NCBI taxonomy): domain Eukaryota; kingdom Metazoa; phylum Arthropoda; class Insecta; order Hymenoptera; family Eupelmidae; genus Anastatus; species Anastatus disparis. The sequence continues at coordinate 3,406,776 of JAFFSR010000227.1, forward strand.
AAAGAAGAAGAAACGATTGTCTTTACAAGAGCATCAGACACAGAAGGTAAATATCTTTATAAAATGTGAGTGTGCTTATGTTTATCTTAGATATGCGGCAAAATTTCCAGAAAGCTCAACTCTTAACGTGCTGTTTTCAAAACATTTCATTATAATTTCAGGAAACTAGAGAATAAATGATTAAAACTTCTGTCTAAAAAACCAATTTTTTTCCATATTTATAAAAATAATTTACTTAAATATCATCGATACAAAAAAATCATTGTATGATTCCTTTCTCTCTCCCTTTTTTTAATTTTAATTAAATTAATGAAATTCCGGCATATGCGCGCGCCCGCCGGCAACCTGTGGCAAGTCGACGACGCGCATGCTCACTTAAACCTTTTTTTCGTATGCTCAGAGCCATGCGAAGAGTAGTTACTTTGCAGTTGGGCATCCGCCGATGGTCCAGGTATCATCAGCGGTACAAATTTCGTTTTTATCTTTATTTCTTTGAAGTTCGCGTCGCGAAGTTATTAAATTAAAAAATGAAGTATACGTTTGTTTATCGTTCGAGATTGTATAAGTTTAAAAATTTTTTAAAGTTCAATTTGTGATTATTAACGATAGTTCAAAAGGTACATCATTTTAGATAAATTTTAAATATTTTTTTATTATTTAGTTATTTGTTCGATTATTAACGATAGTTAAATTTTATTTATTTTTTGTTGATAAATTAAACAAAAGTTAAAAAATTAAAGATCGCTTTTTATATCGATTGTCAATGTGAAAATTAAAATGAAGACGTTTCGCTTAATTCTTTATAACTCAATTTTATAGAGATATTAAACTTTTTCATTTGCGAAACTTCCACTCGTTTAAGGCGTGTATTTAAAATGAAATTCTTTTATTATTCAATTAAACGCTTCAACTACTGTTATAAAGTACAAAGTTAACGTGCAATTTTTAATTTATCATTCGAACGAATTTAATTAACGAAAAATACCTTCGAGTTTTAATAATATCGCGCTATTGTTCGAGCGATGTTTGTAGAAAAATCTTTTTCTTTGTTTATCAAAATTCAATAGAGTTTATAATTTTATAATAATTTTACATATTGTTTTCGTTTACATTTTTTTCATCATACTGTAACGGTAAAAAAAGCGTTTAGAAAGCTCAATTAAATTTTTTTACATGGAAAGTATCGTTTAAACAAATTCAAATTTTAATCGTACAAATATGAAATATCAAATAATAAATAAATCATAAAATATCTGTCTTTCAATACAAACATAAAAAATTATAAAATATTAAAGTTCGATCATATTATTCGAGCAACATGAAAATTTTTCAATTCTTTAACGAGTAAAGTTATCTCATTAATTTAAACTACCATTTATTTTTGTTATAGAAGTCCGTATATAGATAAACGAAGGAAAAAAGCAAATCGAATAAGAAGAGGTACGATTTGGATCAATTAAAAGTTTTTCGCGAAAAATTTTTTTCTAAACTTTTCAAGAAATAGTGCGTGTAGAAAAATAAAAAACTTATGAAATACATCAAACTGGAGAAGGAAAGTTATAAAAATATGTACAAAATGTTAAATTTTAAGTTAAAAACTTTGAAGAAATTCAATGACGAGCAAGAGTACAGTACAACATAAAGAATATAGTTAAATTTACAAGTAAAAACGTACAAATTAATCGTAGTACGTGTTAAAGTTACTTTAAAGTGAGATAGAGTGAATAATTTTCAATTTTAAAATTATGATGCGTAAGATTTAAGAAGATGAAAAATTTGAACTATCTGAAGAAACAAGACTCGCAGTGTTTATTATAAAATCTTTATTTTTACGTTCTTCTGCATAAATTTCACTTCAAAATTATAGACATGACGCGCTGTAATATTACCTTTAAAAAGAAAAGTTTCGTCGTATAAAACTTCAGTATTAAACAGCGTGGCCATAAAAAAAAATATAAGTGTCATAAAAACAATGTTAACAACAAATTATAAATTCGCATAAAACTACCTCAAATCTCGTAAAGTACAAGCTTCAAATAGTACAAAAAATATAACAAATTCATAAATCATATCCTTTAAAAAAGTCAGTATTATCATCTTCTTTGGATCCAACGTGAAAAAATAAAAAGTAAAAGAACAAAAAAAAATAAAAGAGTTACTGGCTCAAACTCTTTTGTGCTCGCTGTGACAAAAGAACATTTTACGAATGCAGCAGCAGTCAAAAAATCTTTCAATAAGATGGCTAGGATAAACGGTACGAGTTTGTCGGCTGATTGTCAGTCATTAAACGATGAAGAAGAAGACGCTGTTATCGGAGCTTATTGTAATGCCACATCGGATAGCTTGCTTTGTTGGCCAAAAACTAAAGCTGGAACTTTGGCCATACAGGCTTGTTTCGATGATTTTAATGGCATCAAATACGATAGTAGCCGTAAGTTATTTATTTAAAATTATTTTATTTTTAAAAAGTCTTTTTTTAAACTCACACAACTATTCATTTAGATTATTGTAATTTAAAACTTGATGTTGAACTCTTTTCGATGAATAAATGATTAATTTGAAATTATTCTTTTAAACAGAAGCAACGAAGTGTTTAATGAGTCTTATCATTAAAATTATTTGATTGATTGTTAAACCTTTTTAAAAGTTTTGATCAACACCATTCATAATTTCATAATATTTCAATCAATTATTTAATCCACTTGCTAGTTATTACTAATAACGAGCAAACAAATAAATCAAACTAACAGATTTTCAGTTTATTTAATCGTATAAGAAAAAGAATAACGAAATGATGAATTTGTCTTATGCAAATAACTTTTTGTTTTTGAAATCATAAAATTGAAATATTAAAAGTTCTTGTACAACGACCTTAGTCATTACATTAATAGTCAAAATTTAACAAAAATATAAAACTTTTTGCGACAGTTCACATTTATAACGCATCAATAAAACTAAATTAATCAACATCTCGACAACATTTTCCACTAAAATATCATTTGCTCGTTAATAAGCTCTTTAGTTTGACGTGCAGTAAACTTTGTTTAAAAAAAAAAAATGAAGTACTTTTAATGACTTTCCTATAGTTCAAACTCGCACAAAATAATGATCAAGGCGGGTATTACGCACTTTCTATCGAACTACGCCATCGCAAACAGAAATTCCCTGCTTGCAGTTTACGGCTAACATCCTGCAAGTGAGTTTCTATCGAATCAATGAAATTGACAGTAATCGAACGTTTGTTCTAAATAGAAATTTCTTTTCTTCTTTTTATTTTTATGATGCCAACTCCGGTAAGGAAATAATTTACAATTCTGTTTAAACTATCCGCTTATTGTGGTGACGATTGGTTTAATGTGTTGGATGGAATTTGATTATTTTTTTTATCAGAGATACGTTTACGAAATTAATAAATTTGATAAATTAAATAATTTTGTGATTTTATTAATTATAATTTATCTGAGACATGAAAATTTGATGGATCATACTTAACGTGTAATTAGGAATTGAAATATGTTATATTGAGACTAATGCACAATGATTGATTCGAAGATTCATATCAATATATTTTATATAAAAAAAATTCATTTTACATGAAAAAAAATTTTTGTCAAGCTGAATCTCAAATTATTATGTATTAAAATAAATCGCAGGGGAAGTATACATCCGTTATTAAAATACATTTATTTTCATTTTGATTTTTACGATTGTATATGTATATTCTAAACATTTGACTACGCGAAACAATTTTTTTTTACCAAATCTTAATCTGTTATGAAATTAAAACAAAAATACAAAAACAGTATTCCGTGTATACTACCGTTCTTTGTGAAAATCTCTTATCGTACAATAAATTACAATCAATATACATAAGTATAGCTGAGTGTATTTTAATTGATTTTGAACTGTGATACAATTATAATGAATTATTTTAATTTAAATCACAAAGAGATAATTTAAATTTGCAAAATGGCTATTTAAATTGTTTGAGGTAAATTGCTTCTTTAATTTCCATTTTAACAATGAAATTAACTCAGAAAAAATAGGCCAAAAATAAATCTCTCAGTCTGAAAATTAGCGGGCAGTAATTTACCACATTATTACTTCTTAAAGTAAATTATAATTTTAAAAAAATTTTATTCTGGTTCGGCTTTTATTTCAAGTTAATAAAATAGTTATAATTGAAACGAGAATAAAACGTTATGTGCAACACGGAAGCAAAGTCAATATTTCCTTCAGATGGTCACAGTTTCCAGCAGAAATTTACGATTTTACTACCAAGCTGTATAACGTACTATTTCTGTGAATGTATAGTTCTGTTATGTAATTACTTGCACTCATGTGATTTTATCAATATGCATTAATTAAATTATCATGATAACTACTTTTGTAAATTGAATATTAACAGAGGCTTAATTAATTTTCAATAATAAAAGGCACAACGATCAATGCTTTCATTAATCGAATGTTATACTTTATGTAAAAAATATAATTTTGGATTTTTAAATGTCATTAAACATCATGTATGTTTCTCTATCATAATATTTCCTTGGATAATTGCTAAAAGTAAATTGTTAAGATTTTTTCAGGAAGAATTTAATCTAGCCATAGTTAAATATTTAAATTTCTTTGAAAAATTTTCATTTATTTATTACTTAAATACTCATCTGAGTACAACATACATGATTAATTAATGCGCATGCATTAAAAGTTGAATTAGGTCAGTGAATTAAGAAAAAAATTTTAATATCGACGTGAATAAAAATTACTAATTAAGTAACTAAATTAGTTTGCCAACAAATGTTTTTTTTTTACATTTTCATATAAAAAGTACATATTTACTTATTTCAATTAGACGAAGTCTTTTCGTGCTCTTCTCAAACATGGATATTAATTTTTAATTGTTCCTTTCTTAATTATTCAGTCGAGTGGAATTACGCTACAAAAGCGGACGTACATATCTTATATTGAGTTTATTAAAATGCTTTTAAATAATGCTATAGTATTTAGGCAACGAAAAAAATTAACTTTTGGAGCAAAGAGAATATTTGATCCGAGAATATTCTTTTCATTTAATGGCACAATAGAATTTAATAATAAAAATCTTTCTAATGCATGTGCACTTGATTAAAGAACATTTCTACTAAAATTTTTTATCGGAAGCAAAATTATAAAATTTTTGGACCAAGCAAACATTTGTTACATACAAAATTATTTCTGTTTAATTCATGAGATACAGCGCAAGTAGATCAACGCTCTTGGTCCAAAATTGTGTTATTGTCAAAATAGAAATAAATCAAACAAATCAAAGTTCTTATAAATTTTAACCTGCAAATAAATAGATATTATTATAGAGTAATTAATTAATTTAGGTATTATTAAATTTAAATTATAGGTATTCCTGGTAACTTTCTATTTAGTCTAAAATTAAAATCAAACGATCAAAAACTCCGTCAATTATCAGAAATGGCTTTTACAACTTTTTATTAAAATTAATACCATTTTACGTTTTTATAATATCCCATAAAATTAACAAACACACTCTAGCATAGAAAAATGATAAAATGTGATATATTTAATTGTCTCTCATCCGTGTATTCAAATAAATGAACAAAGTATGCTTGAAAGATGAAAATACGGGTCTTCGATGGTACACGATTTTATAATTTTGGAATATCAAAATTTTTAAAACCTCATGATTTATTTATTATTTATTTGAATACTATGTACGTGACATTTCTTGATTACTTCAGCATTAAATTTTACAATGCTATAGATAATTTATGGTTATTTCAAATAATTTATGATAAAACGCTTGAATATTATTCATAATTTAGTAACACAGTCTATTAATTAATCACTAAGCTAACACTTAAAAACTTTATCAATTTAATTGTTAAATAATTTAATTATCATTTGAATAAACATCGTGTAACTCTGCTTCTGTAGCATTGTGACCTATTTTACGTATGAAAAAGCACCGCAAGCCGACTATAGTATACTCAGCTTACAGTGAAAGTCCTGGCAAATAGTGCGACACGATTTTCAATTCGGATTGTTTAATTTGCCGGTGTCACTGGGAGGTCCAAAAGACCTCTTGCTGAAAAATCTCTGGGACAGATGATACATTATCAAAGTAAAATTAAGCAGTGCTGTTGTGCACCGGATAAAATTTGGGGAAAACGAGAACGAGTCTTAATAAGAAGCAGCCGTTGTCGTTTGCGATAAGAGCAGCATTGTATCTCAGCATAAGTGCGCGTAAGCTTTGAACATTCAGAGTTATTTTCATTCTGCTACACGTGCATGTATATATATTTGTTTTGAAGTTTAAGTAAACAACGTCTCTGTGTTCGTAGCTAAACGACCTCTTGCAATAAAGTTTGTAATAAAGTGACATACTTTTTATTAGCTTATTTTTATCAAGAATCTTATGTAATGCCTTTCTAGATGTATAACTTTATTTTATTAACATTGCGAATGTGAAATTGGGAACTAAGAGGGTAAAACTGTGAATTAAAAAATATGTTTGAAGGGATTATAGATGCGTGTTTGTTAGAATATGATTCAACATTATTTAAATATTTGATGATTATAATCATGTATTATTCAAATATTTATCATTATGTTTTTATTGCAATTTATAAATATACATGTAATATTTTAGGTTTATTCGCACGGTCAAATAGTAAAGATCGTTAAAAGTCTAGGAATATGTTCTATATTATATCAAAAATATACAAACAAATTTTTAGAGGTCAATATTAAAGCGATCAAAAGTTATTGAACATTCAATATAACTATTTTTTGCAAAAAAATTTTATTAATGAATGTTTTAAATGCAAACTATTAACTTTTGATAAAAAGTTTATAAAATACTTTTTGTTAAAAAATGACATCTTCAATTTATCTGACTTTTTAAGGATTTACTTTTTTAAGGGCTGCTCTTTTCGTTTTTTTTTTATAAAGGAATGGTCCACGGCTCAGATAGCGAAAATTATCATAACAATAGTCATTTTTAGTTGTATCATAAGATTTCTGATTTTTTTTTTCTTCAAAAAGTATAAATTTTTAGAAAAAATGTATGATATTTACGATTGAAAATTATACATAGAAAATAACTAAATCTGCGTAGGTTCAAATTCAAGTCAGAAAGCATATTCACTAAAATTCAACAAAAGTAAATATCTAAAATTTAAAAATCTCTATTTTCAGTTATGAGATCGAGGTCGTCAGTGGCTCAGTCGGTAGAGCGATGGATTCGTAATCTCAAGGCTCCGAGTTCGAATCCCGCTCTTGGCCAATTGATATAAGCACCACTGTACGTTTACATGTGCTTTGTTAATAAACATACTGAAAACCTCCGTCGATAATTATCATTGCAATCATAGCATAGATACAGCGACGTTAAATAAAATAATAAAAAAAATTAATTTTATATTGTTTTCTCATTGACAGCAGTTTACAAGATTTTCAGTAGAAAATATTTTCACATTTTTTTTCTAAAAATCAATACTTTTCGTGGAAAAAAATAAAAAATCTTATGTAGCCAATAATAACCGCATTTAAAAAAAATTTTTTTGCAGAATTAGGTAATTTCTAGTAATTTTTTCCCATTTCATCCGTGCCTTTTTGCTCAATGAAAAAAAGAAATAATAAGCCGTTTGAAAACATGGTTATTTTACTAATTAAATAGGACTTTTTATATTGGTTGATCCATTTTGTATTCAACAGATATTTCAAATTGAATTTTACATTTTATTAATAGAAATTAAATCCATCTTTCCAATGATAAGAAAATTGAAATAAGATAAATTATTTAATTTTTTTCCTTTGTCTTAAACATATTTCCTCGGCAATGATAAATTTACACCACGACAGCTCAATTTTACGGTATAATAAAACGTCTTTACCATCCTAATATAACACGAGCGAAATTCTTTTTTTTTTTTATCGATCATCATCTTACACAACTTTGCAAAGATATATATTCACTGGATCACCATAAAAATTCTTAGCACCTTATGCGTCATAACATATAATGAATTTTTTTTTTCGCACTAGGCGCGCAATAGATTTAACATAAAAATACAATTGAATTTTACGCCGAAAGTGTTTATACATGGATAAAATCGTTTAAGGAGGTTAGTGCGCACAGGACCGTATCTACTCAGGGCCCCGCAATAAGGAACAAAATATTATTTTTTTATTATAGAATTATTTTCATAAAAAGTGTAAATAATTTATTATTATAGTTGTAACTTCAATTATATTTAACTCAGTTTAACAAAAATTCTGTTTATATATGCACACCTTCCCCTCTCGTGTTTTACTCGATGAAAACTTCGGCGAGATAGTCCATTAAATTGCTGTATCTACGAAACTATGAAGCTAGGCCTTCTGAAATTTTAATATTATATTCTAATTATAATTGTTAAAAACATGTCAGTTTTTTGGTTTATTCTTAAGAAAATTTTCAGGGTTATCGATGAAAACGTTTGCTTTTTTCTGTCTCATACCAACCTTCCCATAAGACGCTGTGTTAAATTTTCGAACTTTCAGACTTCATATCTCGGCTTCGGTGAAGCTAAGCTATCTGAAATTTTAATATGATATGTAAAATAGTACTATTTTTATTGTCTTTTAATTTTAAGATATTCTTAAGAAAATCGGGATATCGCACTAACCCCCTTAATAAAAATAACCGTAGAAATCATGATAAAACTGACGCAAGAAAAAAAATTTGAATTATAGCCGTGAATTTTATTGAACTGTCAAAGATAAAATTATTTCGATCCCGCATAATATTTTATTCCATAATATTAGATCTTATAGCATCACCATGAGTGTCGCAATAATTTTTATATTGAAAAGTTTTTCGTGGTCCAAATATAGATTTGTATATTTATTACAGTATTGTATATTGATAATGATGAGAAATCGTCAGTGGCTCATTCGGTAGAACGATGGACTCATATTCTCGAGGTTCTGAGTTCGAATCCCGCTCTCAGCCGATTTCTACAAGCACCGCTGTACGTTACATGTGCTTTGTTCACAAACACACTGACAATCTCCGTCGCTAATTAGCATCGCAATGATAACATAAATACAGCGACGTTAAATAATGAAAAAAATAATGATGATCAGAAATTCTTCTGCTGAATTTAATATTTTTAGAAAATTTTTTTTATAATTTGCAAATTGGAGTTTCAAGATAAATAATAATAAGTTTATCATTAAACTTATGGAAAGAAAACCTAATATATTTTATACAAAAAATATTTTAATAAAAATTCAAATAAAATTTTAGAATCAAAATTTTAAAATAGTGATAATTTAATTATTTTCTAATTTTGAAACATAAAATTATACGCAAATTTAACAAAATAAATGGCTTTATTCAATAGGTTTATTTTCTGTACTAAAAAGTTTTAAAAAATCAATAAAGCGACAAAATACGGTCATATTATTATGCCAAGAATATTATGAACCTTATAAACTAGACAAAGAACAACAATAAAATTTTACCTTATGAAAAAAAAGTAATACTATAACTCGCGTTACTTGATAATAAATTACGCTTCAATAATAAAGTATAAAGTTTGATATTAATTTGCGTTCTTGAATCGACGAGTATTCGTTTACCAAGAGAGCGCCTATTGTGTATATTTATTTTTGTAGAAACCACAAATTACTTCTCTCATTTTATCTAATCTAATCGCAAGATCACATGTGCGTCTTTGCTTCTTCCTCCTCCTTCTCTTCTTCGCGCTTACTTACTTTTTTTTTCTCTTTGAATAACCATCGAACAAAAAAAAGATCAAAAGAAAAAAAAAAACTATTTCGTGCTATATATTATCTTCTTCGACGATCTTCCCAATTTCTCGTATCGGTTAAGATGACTGAATGACGAAAGCCATGGCAACGAACTCGCACGTATACGTACCTATGTTTTTCATCTCCTGATTTTTACATTTTCTCAATGTCTCTGAGATAAAAAGAATAGTGCGTGCGTCTTAGACACATAGATATGCTAGTCGCTTTATCTTGAAACATTGAGAAAATGTAAAAATGAAAAAAAAATAAAGTTCGAGATACATATATGCATAAAGATGTTCGCGCGAGATACATACATATAAATACATACATATATACATAAGCATACGTGGTTCAGGGTACACAAGATACGAGTACTTTATTTTCAATTCTACTTCTCGATGATCGTGAATTTAATGCCGAAATATATACGGCCTCGCCATGACTAGGTATTAAAGCAGACGTTGAATTATGTAACTCTTTTGTGCGCTTGGTTGCTAGAAAACGAATATTGATTATCGAAACTACGTAATTACGTAGTCTTAAATTGAAATTTGGTGCTGCAATAATTCATTGCTTTTAATAAGTCTCTCTCGTAGTAATACACTCCCTTTGTCGTAATTCATATGGTAAAATATATAGAAAATTCTTAAACTAATATTGCTTACGCGATTTTATTGTTTAACTTTATATTGTTTGATTTGGGGACGTGGCGTACTGTGTACGCGTGAAAAATGAGAAAATTATTGGTTGATTTAAGAGCGCGGAGAGGGAATATAACGGTGTAGATTGTATTCGTCAAGGGTAGCAGGGAGTTTTGTGTAAACTCACAAAAAATAATCTTACACGTTAAACTCAAATGTGTCAAGGATCATTACAAAAACATGTTAAATTTATAAACAATTTTTTTCGAAAGTTTATTTTGTAAATTTTATTGTTGAAATATTTATTTTTTGACAAAAACATTACATTAAAAAGTTAAACAATAGTGAGTAATGGATAAAATATATTTTTGGAAATGAAAAATAATTTTAGTGACATGTTATTTAAAAAGTCGAAAAATTATGAATTTCGTTTATAAAAATAAAAACTTTCAAACTATTAGATTTTATCAATTTACAATCAATTTCATATATATTGCGGTTAATTTTTTATGTTCGTTTTATAGTTGACAGTGACCTTAATTTGATTAGTAGCTTAGCCTACATTTGTTAATGAAATAGCAACTTGTTGATTACTTTATCAACATTCGAAAGTTTATATCTAGATTATCCTATGTAAAAATATTGTGTGCAAATTAAATGCAGAAACTAAATACAAATTGTATCAGAAAATAATTGTACAGAATTTTTTTAGTGTCACTTGCTTTTTTTTGTTGCTGTTTCTCATTCATATAATGTTACTTGTCCCTTTAATTAACTATTGAACGACTTTATTACACTTACAGTCTTATATTGTCAGATGGGTAGCTCACCTTACAAAGAATGTTTGTATTTATTGGGGTATTTGGTGGGGTGATCACTCATTCAAATACTTAAAAAGTCCAAACCTGATTAACTTCACTGAACGGCGGAGGTGTGCTCTATTCAGCTAATGTATCGATTTATTTAAAAATTATAATTAATTTATAAAATAGCGAGGACGCATCCACGTCGATGTTAAGACTATGTGCCTGTCATGTCGAAGACAGATACTTTATCAAATGAGCTATTTTTTCGTCCTATACACTATAATTTTCATTTTTACATTTTCTTTTAATTAGTGAAATAGCACATATAACAAAATTAGTTTGTCTAGCCCTATTACTATAGACATTTGATTCCACCCCTCATTTTAAACTTTTATATCATATACTTTCAGGAGCTTTTTTCGGAATATTTACTTTGTTTATTATAATTTCCGTTTTTTTTTCTAGATCAGAATGAAATATAGTTCTTTTATTCATTATTATTTCATAAAAGTATTTATACAATTTCCTGTCAGTATTTCTAATTAAATTAACATACTACTATTCATCATCAAAACATATAAACATTGTTCAAAGAACAAAAATAATGGATCTGCACTAAAAATATTATGCCAATGTATTGAAAAAATATTTTTCTAAACGAATTTACAAGTTCCATAATATAAATTTCAAAAGTACTTTGCATTTTTTTGAACTATGAAATTTTGATAGAAATTTTGTTTGCAAATGGAAGTAGATTATAACCGGATTAAGTCAGACGGGCGGATACACATTTAATAGAGTTATTTCGCCTGCTCTTTGGTATATATGTTTTACGCTCATTTATCATACAAGCTTATAAATTTTATACTGTATTAAATTTAATTTCACGAGAGAATTTATATACTTCACCATATTTATTACATTTTATAATCCAAGCTATTATAATTTAAACTCAGATTTGATATTCCATGTAAACAAAACTCTTTACAATATTAAACATTTATTTATTTATTTTAAATCTGGAATTGAAATGGTAAATACATTATTTTCAAGAATAATTTTCAATGCTCACCGAGTTGAAATATTTACTTATCTTTTCTTGTAGATCATCTTTTATAAGAAATAGCGAGATTTTATGAATATCAAATAAACGTATTTACTTTTTATATTTATTTATTCATTATATTTTACAAAATATTTTTAATTAACAAAAACGTCAGAATAAAATATTTGCAATCGCACGAAATGTACATTTTATATGATTTTTAATTCGACAGCTGCAGAATCGAGAAGCTTAATTTAAACATTAATATTTGAATGTAAAATTTTTAAGTGATCTTGCATTTATAATCGAGTGTAATGTAATTATAAAAATATAATTAAAATCTCAAATTAATAATACGGTATATTCGTAATTAATTAATACACGTAAAATGTTAAATGAATATCAAAATTTCAAGCATACAATATTCATGAAAAATCTTGAAAATCCATAACTTGCAATTAAATAAAAAATTAATTTAAACCAAAATAAATATAATATGTCGACCGAATTTCTCTTTTTCTTAAAATTAAAAAACACGAATGTGTCCAAAGAAATAAGTAAAAATAAAGACGAAAAATAAAGCTTTGATTATTTAACGAAAAGACGTTCAAGCGCGAGCATGCGAAAATGCAAATTGCACTCCTATCGTACCGTGAACGTACTCTTGCACGAGCCAGAAATTAACGCGCGTGTCCCATATATAGACCGTCTGAATAAAAGGAAATTATTTCCAAAGTCTCTCTCTCTCTCTGGCGTTTGCTAACAAAAATCGATCGGATGCAAAACACTACGTTTGAATTTCATTCAGAATATTTCCTTTCCCTTATTATTTTTTTTTTCTCTTCGTATATAGAACAATGATTTATGGCTTTACGAGAAGTGAGCATGAAATTTCCACTTGTCATCGTTCTTTTAATATGCGTAGTTGTTAAGACAAAGATTCATAGAAAAGAGTTCGTGCGAATGAGTTAGAGGTTTCGTGTGAATTAAAAATTCCTTTTAATGTTTTAGCATTACTTGATGTTGTATGAAAGGATTTCAATGCCACAATAATATACATTCGCTTATAAAAACACAAAATTTTATTCTTTACATGTACATAATTTTATTGATTAAAAATTTCAAGCGAAATATTTATTTTTACGAATACAAGTTGATGAATTCATAAAAAATTTATAAGCTTTTGCATCGATCACAAACTCATTTGAGCCAGCAAATTTCATTCTGCTCACAAGCATTATGATCCATAATCATGTAATTTTCGCGGAAATTGCTGTATCTATATTCAAAGTTGAATTGATCAATTTTGTTCGACATATAAAATATACTTATAAATATTGATATAATATTTACGACTGGGTATTGCGAAGGTTGTTTTCCGATTTTTCGAAATGAAATCGAAATAAAATTTCAGATATAAAACCGAGTAATCTTACTTTGGAATTTTAATAAGACATTGAAAAAAAATTTTTTACAAACATCGCTTATTTTTAAATCCAAAGTAAGATTACTTGTGAAAAAAAAATATTTAACTGATTAATAATTTATTGCAATCTGTACGTATAAATAAAATTATAAAGTATTTATTGTATGATTAATATTATTTGTAAATTTACAAATAAACGATAAAACAGAATCAAATACTTAGAATGTTTTTTTAAATATTGGTATTAATGAAATAATTTACATTTTCAACATGAATTTTTTTATAAATCAAAGATTTAAGATTCATTGGAGAAAATTTTGTTATTTTTATTTCGCATTTTGAAAAGTTATTTTGTAGACTATTTCATCAATGAATGTTCTACACATGCCATTAATATATAGACTTTATATAAGAGTAAATTCCAATATGCGTTAAGAATAATTCCAGGTAATGATCATTACGAATTTCAATAATCTTTTTCATAAAATAAATACGTTAATCCTTAGATTTAAATGATCTACCCTTTACAAATCTTTAATACGTTCTGGTATTTATAAATAAAATAATTGAATTTCGACAAATATTTTAATTAATAGATATTGAAAATTTTCGTTGACAATTTACACAAACTTTAACCATTATTCTTATAAAACAAATAGTTTAATTAAAAAAACAAAAAACCAACATAGCACTATAATTAAATAAATTTCTATTGTCGTTACTCGTAATTACAAAATACCTCAATCTAAATTTCTATACGAAAAACTGTACCGCGCGAAAGTCCATAAATCTTCTTCAATAAAGTTTTAAAGTATCTTGACATAATTAACACACGGAGCTTTTGTAAAAGTGCCCATGTACAGAGTGTAAGAAAACTCGTGGAAACTCTTGAGAGCCAATTCAAAGTATAATGATCGTCAGTTGCGCCGTAGCGGTGCCACTTGCTGTACAAAGTCTGCACACCTCAAGTACAAACAGTCATAAATTATTTTGTTAAACGTATATAACGCCGGGGCTTGACTGCAATACATTTTATACACATGTACGCGTAGTACAATGAAAAAAAAGAAAAAAAAACACAAAAGGAAAAGACTATAAATAAATGAAAAATTTCATTTGCAAGAGCCGGAGATTAATGAAAATTTTTCAAGTATAAAAAACGTTTTGTTAAGCAATGTTACATGCTTTTGTTTGAACAACGTTGTAGAAATTAAATGAATTGCGTAATAAAGCTGAAATAAATTCGCCCACGCTTGAACTTGTTAAATAGACATATTATTTTTCAGAGTTAATTTTCATTCAATTTGAAGTATTACGTTTAAACAAGAAATTTAATTTTATTGGAAAGTTAAATAAAACTTTTGATTCTTAACCGATGAAAATTCAGACTTGCTTTTTTCGACGACAGATTATAAATCAATATCTTTTATAATAATAATTTTTAATTTTTGTATAAATATAAATAATAGTGAAAAAATTTGATAAAAAATTTCACAATACTTTTTTTAAATAAATTTTTTTTTAAATAATATTTTTACAATTTTTATTTTTTAATTACAAACATGAGGTTCCCGTGAAATATCTACCCATATATGTACGCGAGTACGTATCGTACGGTTTTTGGTGTAAACTTTATACATTTATGTGCTGGACGAAATTTCGTACAAACTAGATTCATAGAGAATTTTTAATAAAATTATGTGCGCATGTTTCTCATGTTTTAAATTTAATTTTTTCAACTAACGGTTTATTTAATAGAAACAAATTTTTTTTATTACGTATGTAAACTATGCGTGTATGTAAAGTAAGGAAATTTCTCTCAGTAAATGCATCTGTCTATATACATACGCGAAAATTCTTTTTAAAAAAAAAGTTTTATTGGCATACAGATTAAAGATTGATGGAATTATTTTATGAGTTTAGTTTCATAAATTTCTATGACTTGATGTAAATAAGTTTGTCGAGGAGAAAATATACGAACAGATGTTATAAAATTCATAGCTAAAAATTCATCTTTTTTTTTTAAAAAATAAGAAAAAAAATTTTTCATATAAAATATTAATCATGTTATCGTCAATTTTGGTAACTAAATTTCCAAGAGAATATTCTAAAATGTCTGAGTTTTTATTGAATAACGCAAGCGAATAATATTAGAAAATTACTCTTGTTTATAATTTCGCGTATCATTAAAAGAGCACATGTCTCTATCAATAATATGGTTCAGCGACTTTATAACGAGCACGAAGTGCGAGCTGTGAGATAAAGTTTTTAAAATTTATTGCTTTATAACTTAAAGTTCGCGTAATTGGCTTGCATTTAATTTGATTGATTAAATTAATCAGTCGGTATGACATCATAAACATTCGTACGTATCAAGAGAAAATGCTACGATAAAAGTTCGTTGCGAAAAAAAAGCATAGATTTGATTAGGAATATATTTATACGTCTTAATTGAAAATTATGTAAACTACATCTTTTATAAATAACTTTGCTATCACTTTACATGAAAAAGTCCATTCTAATCATAAGAAAGAATAAGAAAAAGTGATCGATAAGTGTTTTTTATTTTTTTTTGTTTCAATTAAATGTTTATCGATAAAGAAACGACAGATTGAAATTATCGTGTTACGTAATGATTGTTTTTTACAGAATCTAAGTGGTATATCTATATGTTGAACAACAGTGATTAACTTGTAACTTTGTTGGTAAACATTCAACTGAAAGAAGAATAAACACGTTTTGATTACTTTTTTAGTTTATTTCTTAGAATATGATGAATCATTTGATGTAATAATTATTTAATATATAACTACTGTCAAGAAATTTATTATTTTATTAGTACAAGCGTAGATAATTAAAAAAAAATTCCAATTTAATGGTGAAATAATTTCCTGAATATAGTATAGGTTCATGACAATAAAGTTTGGTTTTTATTTAATTTTAATAATTTACAAAAGTAATTATTTACTACCATTAAAGAATTTATATTTATTATATCTATATGATATCTATTTATCTAAATACTTATAAAAAATTAATTTTAATTTTATTCTATGATTGCTTAGTCACTAAACCTAATGTGTAAAGTAATTCCTGTGTAGGATGATTCTTTTTTTTTTATTAATATCTTTTGACTTATTAAATATTAGTACTTTATTCCCTAACATTTATTAAATTTATTAATCCTTTATCATTTATTAAATCGACGAGGTTTCGTAAATTAGACTTGAAATTATAATCAGTACAAGTCTGGCTTTTTAAAAAAATTATTAGCTTGTGCATTAATTATTCTTGCAATTATAACGAGACATATTGTCGAGAAATATTGTCACCCTTTTGGTAGTAAAAATTTAATCAATAAAAAATTACAATAATACTATACATGTTTATGAAAATTTTTTTTTATTATTTACGTATAAATTTTATTTATAAAAAATTACCTTCTAATTAACCATTTAAATTTCGAACAACATTATTCCCACGAGCAACTCTTAAAAAATACATAAATTTTATTGTCGAACAACGACTGACGTAAACAGAATGCAACAATGAAATTCAGAGCACTTCTCATTTACAGTCTGCACTAGAATTAAATGCCTAAGCAATTACTTTGAGTTGTCATTACCTAGTCTTATTTTTACATGCAAATAAATGTTCAATAAACACCAATGTGATACTATCTATTTGAATGATCGTTTATATACTCTTACTACTTGAACACCGCTATTTTCTTCGTCTACGCAGTGGAGTAAAGGCAGAAAAGAAAACAATATAAACGCTCGATAAATATAAAAAAAAAGAGTATTGAAAAGAAAATTTAATAGAAACTGTCGTTTTGAGTCAAGGAATGCAATTTTCTCACGTTATACACTCGCTGGCTTAACGTACTGTCGATATACGGCTGTTGATGGTGCGGCGAGAATAAAAAGAAAAACGAAAAAGAGTAAAAAAAAAAACCAGTTGCGTGAATAGTTCAATTATCGATACTCCAGTGTGTTAGGAAGTAAACAATAAGTGTCAATTATTTGATTAGCAAACGGTTAAATGTTTTTCAATTCGATTATCAACACGAGGAATATTAATTGCTTACATATCTTTTATACTACTTTTAATGTTTAAATTCGAAAAAAAAAAGTTTTTAATTGAAGAAAAAATTTACTGTTGTCTGAGCAAACTTATCATAATTTCACCATGCTCCAATTTCCTAAATTACACAATATCACGCGTAAAAATAATTTTAAAAATTGCCAGAAAGAAAAGGATAAAAATTATCGCAAAGTACCATTAACGCATAATTTTAGACGGAATTGTTAAGAAAGTGTATAATTTAGTTTAATAAGTACTTTCTATATAATACACAAATGATGCACTCAAGTATAAATAGTTAAGTGACATGCTATATATAATACACAAGATAGTGCCTTCTCTGGTAATTGTGCAACCCCTTGTACAATACATATATATAAGCTCATATACGTATATGTAGTTTATATAGCACAGATGTGTCATGTACTAAGGCTTGGTACACTTTAATAGGATTACAATTGAGCGATCGGTTTAAGATCAAAGCGATACAAGATATTGGCGTACATGGATCTTATTGTTTTGGAGAATATTTTTTCAATAGGTGACAAATTTTTTCAAATTTTATTTATCGAAGGAATAAGTGATAATTTCTTATATCATAGCAGAAGTAAAAAATTTTAATGTCATCTTTAAGTCGGAAAATATATTGTAAAATGAAATTTTTATATATAAATAATGCCTTACTTTTATAATAATGAATTTTGTGTTACGTTCTATTTTTTAAATAAAACGAAATCTTCTACAAGCTCAATATTGAGATTTATCGTTATATTCTAAATGGCATAGTTTATGATCGGATCTTAGCCCAGTAGATATTACGTATATTAAGCCTTGTCCATTCTATAGATTGATCATAAATTACGATATTAATTACTGTCTAACAAGACAAGTGCTCAAGGTACGTATGGTCGATGCCAATTAAATTTTGATGTCGTGTAAAGGGTTGAAAAATAAATTATATTCATGTTTATTTTTACTTACTGATAATCGTTTGAAAAAAGTGGAAATAACATCCAAAGCGGATTTTAAAAACAGTGTTTTTTCCAATAATATAGACATTTTTTTTTAATGGACTATAAATTAATTATTAAAAATTAACAATATTATGCATAGTATGTTGGTATGCTGCGGTTATAAGCTTTTATAAAAAATGTTTTTTTTTATTGTGAAAATAATAAAAATTTAATCAAATCAATTTTATTTTAGAAAATATAATTAAAACTGAGTATTTGTGTGTTTAAAAAATTTATGAAATAAAAGATTAAACTATTCTTAAATTATAATCATAATTTTGGGTTATTTCAGCGAAAAGAAAATTATAAAAATTCTTTTAACTTCATAAAATATAGATGTTACAATTTCTGCAAATCAAAATATAAAAAGTTTCTGTAAAATCAGCGATGCAAATGTCAAGTGTTGTCCTTGTAAGTGATCAATAAATTTATTTCAATAACCTCTGGGAATACCTTTAGATATTGAATACGAAAAGTTCAAATTTAAAAAAAAAGAAAATTCCTTGCATTGTAATACAAATTCAATATTTACTCATTAAAGGAGTATTAATATTCCTGATCACGGATTTCGTTGAAATTGCATAGGATATTTTGTTACATTCATATGAATACGGAAATAGCTAGAGTATGGAATTGGCAAGCATGGAAGTAATAATTTTATAATTTTATACGTTATAAAAATCAGTTTTGTTTGAAATTATTATTATTTTACATACTTTTGCTTTGCATGGTAGAAATGAATTATGTAAAAATTAAAAGAAGTCTCGTATTAAAATATTATTATTTGAATTACTGCCTATTTTATTATATTTTCGACCTTTGATTATCGAATTGATATTGCTCAATTTAACAAAAATTAATTTTGAGCTTTCTTATTATTTTTCTTTTTATATGATTCAACTTTTAGTGTTATTGTACATTTTATAATTGAATAACATAAAAAATATTTACTAAATTGTAGAAATTTATAGGAATATTATTTTTTATTATATTGTGAAGTATTATACTATTATACGTTCTGGATCTAAAACTATTAAACCATCTGAGTTTATAACTTTGGCCATTTTCAGTTTTATACGCAACAAAACGTTTTTTATAGTTTCAACAAAATTTACTACCGTGTTTTCTTATGCTCGCCTAGCAAGTGAGTAAAAAACTAAAAATTAATAAACATAAAATTTAAAAAAATAATTGTTATAATATATTCATTTTTCTTTCCAAAAAGCCATTATCACTGTAATTCGAAAAATTTACAATACTCAATAACAAAACTGAAAAACAAGAAATTTTTGTTCGGGACTTTAGCATGCCGACACAGAATCAATCGGAGCGAAGCAAGCAGATGAACTTTAGTTTGGTTCACCCAACGAAGTAAGCAAGAGCTGCTTGGGCGCGAAAAGTCGTATAATGAAGTCAGGAAGGATTAAAATGAATTAAAGAATAATATATAGATATTAAAATTTATTTTTGATTTTTCAATGATTTTTGGTTAAAAAGTATTTTAATTTATGAAAAATAAATAAAGTATCAGAAACAGTTGTTATAATAATAACATTAACCCCTTACATTATTACAAGTCATTTACGTTACATTAAGACTTTATTGTTTCTTTAATTTTTGTTCAGAATTTTTAAAATTTATGAAAAACGAACGGTGAAAATTGTGAAAAATTTTTTTATGTAAGTCATTATCGGATGTCATTTTAAGTGTGACTTCATAAAAAAATTTATTTTATTGAATAATAAACAGGCCTGGAGTTTAACGGGTCCTAAAAATTTTATGTAATCACAAAAATGTCCGGATGTCGTATTTAATGGAATCATAACTTAAAGGTCAAAAGGTTGAAATTTCTAATCTACAAAAAAATGTTAATTATGTATGTATATAAGAAAATAAATTATTCATTGTTTGTAAAGGCATGGATCAAAGAAGATTCTTTCACGTAAAATATTTAAAAAATCTATAGAACTTTTCGTTGAATGTTTGGCATTTTTATTTTAAAATTTTTCGATAACATACAAACTTTAAAAAGAATATTCAAATAGTTTCAAATGGTTGATTTAACCCATTGAGGTACCACCTCAGAATGCCTACGTAAAGGTCATTCGGACGTCTTTTGGACGTCAGGCCAATCGTAACGAATAGACTAATCTTAGCCTCGCACGATTTTACTTTATAATGTTGTTTGTTATCATCGAAAAAAATTTTCATTTTTTTATGCTATTGTCTTGCTAATAAAGCGCTGCTATTGAAAAGTAGGGCTCATCGCGAGTCAAAATTTATCCTGAAGATCAAGAAAGCGTCATTCTTGTATTTTATAGTAAGTATTGTATTGTATGCGGTGTCTTGCGAAGCAAAGGTATTTTTCTCTTTATAAACTTGGAAGCTTTGATAAAAAATTTCATAAGATGTGTTTATAACTTCTTATTTTACAAATATATGCGTTCAATTATTATAAATGTATATAAATTGCACAACTGTTTGATTAATCAGAAACTTCTAAAATATTCTTTTATATTCTTATATTATATTCTGATTAGATGTTGGATATACAAAAGAGCGATAATAAAGCTAAAAATATCCAATAAAAATGTAATAGTCATTTCAAAAATTATTATCAGAAAACTTGATCTACAAAATGCTTAAAAATATGAGCACCGCACACGAATTTCTTTCGTAACGTATGATTTTCTCCTTTTGCTTAATTTTTTTTTCTCTAATTCCCTTGCTGTTGAAAACAAAGTTATATGCCAAGGGCACATGGAATATCGAACGTTAGGATAGCGTAGTTCCACAAGTTTATTGCGCTGCTGAGGCCTTTGATAGGCCATGGCATGGCCTGTTAAGTTTTACTCTCTCTTTCAGTCGTGAAGGTCAGTGTGCGCCAGAAGTTAAATACTTTAACACGCTCGTTAGGGCATACGGGGTTAAATATAATAAAACGTGTTACGATAGTTTCTGATTGAGTTCAACTTCTTGAAATATATTTTTTTAAGTTTTTTTGTAATAAAGCAAGTTAGTTGTACAAAACTAAAAATTTTAGAATGTTTAAACATAACACCAGCTATGTGGAATTCGAATTATG
The DNA here is from genome assembly GCA_017163975.1 of Anastatus disparis. Classification (NCBI taxonomy): domain Eukaryota; kingdom Metazoa; phylum Arthropoda; class Insecta; order Hymenoptera; family Eupelmidae; genus Anastatus; species Anastatus disparis. The sequence goes on from JAFFSR010000227.1 coordinate 3,428,694, forward strand.
ACTATTTTTTAGTATGAGAGACCGGAATAAAATTGTACATTTTTATTTCACGATTCTTTTACGTTGAGAATATAAAAGGAATGGCTCACAATTTCTATAGTTGAAAAACAAAATACAAAAATTTTTTTCACGCTGTATTTAATATTTATTGTTAAAAAAATTTTTTTTATTTAAACTATTTTAAACTAATTTTGTAATGAAAGATTCACTATTAAAAAGTTTAAATTTTATTTCAAATGTCTCATATCAATATTGCAGCTATAGATAAAGGAATTCATGAACTACCCAAGGAGCTAACTATAAACTTAATCGGTTAGTCGGTATTTAGTAATAGGCTTATGAATATGAATATGAATACATTATTTTCAAGTGTACAAAACAAAAGCAGCTTGTATATATGCAAAGTCAATCTCTGTTATACTTAAGAGCATTTAAACGACGAGTGTTTATTAAACAATATTATGAATTACTAATAGTAATAATTTAATTAATTTTTTTATTGCTTATTTAATCTTGAATTTTGATTTTTAAATGCAATTATATATCTTCCAAATATTTTATTAAATTTAAGCTTTTTATCAATTAAGACGGAAGACTGTGATATAGAAGTATTATTAAAACTTTTGGATTAATGATAAAAATATGGAAAAAAGCAATGTCGGTATTTTACATTCCCTTAAAAAATATAATAAAATATTAAAAAATCCTTAAAAATTTAATAAAGAAATAAATACATCTTCAATTAGAGTAAAACTTAATTTAAGAAAATAGAAAGTTTAAATTTTCCAGAACTATGACATATACTTTAATGACAAAACTTTGCATGATAAATTTTTACGTTAATAGCTGCGAAACCCTTGAAAGATTATTAGGAAAGTTACAAATGACGGCAAAGAATTTAATGCTTACATAAGAGTATTAATAGAACGTCCCTGTGGAAAGTACACGTGCATATATGTTGAACAATGTTTCTGGAATCACTAATTGAAATGTGATTATTTTCCTAACGTTAAGAACAATTGCAAATACTGCGTCGTCTGGATGAAAATAATTTCTAAAATTAAATTTTATTTAAAGTCATTGAAACTTTTCAACTGAAATTATACAAAAAAATTTTTTTATATAAATTAATTTGGTAATTTAATTTATTGATACTTTATATTAAAAAAATTTATTCAAAAAATTTCAATTATCTTAAAAATTCTTTGTAACTTTCGTATTTAATTTTAAGAGATAGAAATGTATTTCCCGCAAAAAATAATAATAATTCAATTGTAGAATAAATAATAAGTGTTCGATTTTTTATACCTTGATGCGTCGAAATGAAATTTAAATATTACTTATTCTTCATAATTAAAAAATGCTTTTAAAGTTTTATTCAGTAAGCGGAATACGTTAAACAAACTGTGAATTTATTGAAAATTAAATTAAAAATTTTTTAATTCTGTAAGTGAAGTTTGATCTGTGTGTACTATTTACACAATTTTAACAAACGTTAAACAAAATTATAAAATTAAAAACTGAGTAATAAAGTTATCGAGTATATCCCTTCAAAATTCACGTTTCCCATCAAAATTAAAATTGTATCATAGTTATTACAAAAACTTGGATCAAATAAATATATCACAAAAAAAATTATGAACAATACAAAATGTAAAACAATTATAAAAAGTATAAATTAAATGAGAAAACGAAAATAAGAAATTAAACTTCAGACAATACAGTACAGCATGTTAAAGTTATAAAGACCAACATTAACCACAGCTCAACGAGCATTAAAGAAAATCTTTTTAAATGCCAATAAATGAAAGTTGTACTTTCCTTAAAGTCCAACAGGCAAGCTAAATGAATATTGTCCCCGGTGAATTCCGACGTACTTTGATAAAGTACCCTATGTTTTCTCTCTTTATTACGTTAAGAAAGAGCAAGAAGTAGCAAAAAGTAAAAAGAAATAAAGAGATTCTATTAGTGCAATGTTTCAATGTTTGCAAGTGATGGCTCGTTTAGTTTAACAATTGTGTTCTGTAGTTTATAAGCTTTTACCCTTTTTGGCTAGCCGTAGGCTCTTATATAAACTTTATGGGTCAAGAGTACAAGTAAGAACTAGCAAGAGGAATAATAATAATAACAATAACAACCAGAATTTATGTCAAAACGCGTGATTAAAGTTTAATGATTTTACCTTTTTATTACTTTGTATAGGTTAAGTTATAGTTTAAATTGCTTTTAAAATTGTTTTCCAAATAGAAAAATAAAAAATTTTATCATAATCTTCGTGTCACCATTTTTTCTTATACTTTAATTTTTATCGTCTTGCTTCAAAAAGATTCTTTACTACAACCTAGCAGAAATATTATTGAAGCAACTAAGCTTTAAAATGTTGAATCTTCATTCTTTTCGAGTTCATTAAGTATAACTAAATTTCGAGATCGTCAGTGGCTCATTCGGTAGAGCGATGGATTCATAATCTCGAGGTCCCGAGTTCGAATCCCGCTCTCGGCTAATTTATACAAGCAAGCACCACTGTACGTTACATGTGCTTTGTTCGCAAACACACTGACGATCTTCGTCGCTAATTAGCATTGCTATGATAGCATGAATACAACGACGTTAAATAATAATGAAACAAATAAAAGCATTAAGTCGCAAAACTCTATTCGTTCGTTTCTTGCTGATACTCAAGAACTAAGAATCTAATAGATTCTTATTTTTTATTATTACTTCTAGATTTTATTTTTTTGAGTGTGCTTAAAAATGTCCACTCGGGGTGGTTCGCACCACTGAAAAAAAGGTTTGAAAAGTGAGGTATGGACAAAGGTATAATGCACTTACTTAAGCCAAGAGACTGTAGGTGGTTAAACCCACGTACATATGCATATGCTAAATTTAGAACCGGAAGTTTGAGTACACATTTACTTATGTAAAATATATAAACTTTGTTTGATTTTACACAAAATTTTGCATTTAAATTTGTTCCTTACACAAACTAAACTATACGAATATGATATGTTTACATACAATAGAAATTTTTGATTTACACATTTACATAATTTATAATTACAGAATCCAAACTAATAAATGACTAAAACTAAATGATCTTTCTTTAAAAAAAAAATATTGATGTCTTTATTATCATTTCTTCATCTTTTACTGAAGTACTTATTTTATTCCTTAGGATAAGCCTATCTGTCCCTTTTGTTCTATCATCTTATAGAAAGTAAGTCTCAAAGTCCCAAGAGAGGATTCTAGAGATGACTGCGTCGTAAAGCGGAACAAAGAGGAGAGAAAAAAAAAAGTAAAGTGAGACTTATAAGAGCAAGAATGCTTATGTCATATTTTCTTGCATTCTCGTGTATGAAAGAAAAAAAAGGGAGTAAAGAGGATTAGATGGAATATTTTGAAATGTTGAAATTGTAAATGTTCATGTTAAGTTTCTACTTTTGAAAATGTTAAGATGGTTTGTAATTTATAAAATGATATATGTTTTCATTTTTTATTACTATTTTTAGGTTTTTTTATAATAATAAAAAATTATTGTTTTAGTCATTTTCATAATATTGGAGCATTATTCATTGTGAATAGAAAGTTAACAAAAATGATTTGCTTTTTCAATTTAATATTTTTTTGCATTGTGTATTTTTGTTAACATAATATTTTAAAAAGTAGTCAAATTAAATACGACTGTTTTAAGTTGAACCGGAAGCTCTTCATTCATTAAATAGTACTTTAAAAATAATAAAAAGATATATATATATTTTATAATTTCAAGCACAAAGTACATATAAAATTAAGAATTTTTAAAATTTTTATAAATTTACAAAGAATCTATTTTTTAAATATGAATACTTATATTATATTTTCTCACCAATAAATTATTTTTTCATAAGAAAATGCAATTTTTCAAGTTAATAAGCGAAATTCGATTTTCCATTCTTGTTCTATGTAAAAAGTACCTTATCCTTTCACTTGTGAGTGAATAAAGTACTTTCTTTACATAAAATAGGCACGGAATATCGAGTTTTGGTCATACTGTTGGAAAAATAATGCACAGTACATGTGAACATCAGTGCTTTCAACATTCGTCTTTTCTGTTACCCTTTCTGCGCTCGGACGATAAAAGCAACTCTTTTGATGAAATAACCTATTTTATTTTCTAGCATTGAAATATATTATTTTCTGACATGAATAGCTTTTAAATATAATAATTCAAAATTTTTGTTTAAATATATACAATTATGTACATATATTTAAAATTATAAATAATTCTAAAGTAAATCTTCTGTTTTTAAAAATGTATATTAATATTTTATGTTTATTATATTTGATAAAATAAATTATTTTACATACTAAATTAAAAAAAAAATTATTAAATTATTCATTATTATTAACATAGAGATTAACCGCATAAACAATTTTAAGGTCCAATTGATAAATATTCCAACAAAAAAGTTTAAATTTAGAATATGAGGGTCGAAAGCTTTGATTTAAAAAAAAAATTAGCTTTTAGAACGCTCGTGATCGTTATCAAATTTTCTAAAACTAAGCGTTTTTTTGAGGGTGTCCCACTCGTTTGATACATATGCGCATACATACAGAGACACATACACACACACATATATATAGATGTATATAGAAGTAAAAATACATAGATACATGCACGCACGTGTACCAGTATGTAAGTTGAAATTTTTAGGAAATTTCATTAAAATGTTTCCTCTTTGAAGACAGAAAAAAAATTGCTTAGCTTGATACTAACGTATATTTAATTTAAATATTTTAAAGTTACCTACTACGTAAATAATTTAGAGTGCTTTGAACTTTGAAAATACTCTACCTAATAATCTTAACTTTTTACACTTTTTTAACGAAATACATTTTTTAAACACTAACGAAAGGTTTTCCATGATTTTGATTAATATTTCCTATAATTATTTGTTCATTATGTGCATTTTCATCAAAAGCAATTTAAAAACAAATCCTGAAATTCAAAGAAATCGATTCATACAGTTAGAGAATTAAAAATATATCGAATGAGCAAAGCTCTTCATACAATTTTTCATAACGAAAATAATCTTAAAATTATAAAAAAATCCAAGACTTAACTGCTCCCCTAGTTAGTTAAATCTTTTTTTAAAAATCCATCAATCAATTTTATATCCTCTTATAGACTAGTTAAGTCGAATTAGACTTCCGACTGGACTCGGTTCCCTTATTGAAAAATTGAACTAAATGAACCAAATTAGTATTTCGAGAAAATTTACAATCATCTTTATACGAATTTGATTGGAGAATTCTAGAGATTTATATCATGAAAAACTGGAGAATTTAACAAATAAAAATAAAATTTTAATCTAGATTTAATTGCTCCTCTTTAGTATTAACATTCAACATAAAATATGTTATAAAATCTTAATACATTTTTTATATATTTGTTCTTATGAAACATATCTTTAAGATTTGAATTCCGTCTATCTTTTGAAACTAATTAAATTAGTAAGATCATTTATATAAAAGTTTTAAATATTCTAAAAGTAAAAAGGCTTTTATTTTCAACTTTCTTAAAATACGATTTTATAAAGTTTCAAAAGATTAATCTTAAGTATCTTATCAATCCGATAAAGGTTAAGTATAAGTAGAAAAATCTGAATTAAAATTCTCTAAAATTTGAAATTCCGTGAAAAGTACGTATTGCCGCTTGCATGGAAGTATAAATTTCGGTAATACTATGAAAATGTTAAAGTTTATCTTATAAATAAAACAGTATAATTTTGATAATCGTAAATTAAGCATCATTGACACGTGTGCAATGCTATTCTACTCGAACAAAATTTATAATATTTTGTGAAATTATTTGTTTTACATATTAATTACAAAATTGATTACTAATTCATCATCCATTTAAAACGTGCAAACATAATTTGATCTTAAACAAAACCAAATGCGACGAGCCACAATTGATCTTGTAACCCAACCTTCATTCTAAATAACTGAACGCGTCACCGGAAATTATTTTTTATTGTCACAGACCCAATGTAAATTGGGACAAATCGATATTTACGTTTCATTTCTAAAAATCACTTAGCACGATGAAAAGTACACAATTATTTTCATTTTTTAAATATTTAGACTGACCTCCGCTCGATTTTTCGTACTCGCTACATATGCGATCCTAAAATTATCTGTGGGCAAATAAAAATTTCAGCTCGTCTACCACATCAATCAAATCCAGACACATTTATGGATTAATAAATTAACCATCAAAGCTACGAGTCTACACCTCGCGAGTTATTTTAAAATCAACACCATTTTCACTTCAACATTTAATAATCACGTTATGGATTTTCGAAATCATTCGAGATCAATATCAACGGAATGCGAAAAAGTTAAAAATATAAAGAGGTACTCGTGATGCATGTTTGAAATGCGTAGTAATAATAAAAATTCAATTGTTAAAAGTTATTCGTGAAACAGATTTTCAAGGGTACTTCTCGCACATTATTTGATATTTAATCGAAATACATTATTTGTATCTTTTATAATCGTTTTATTGTTGGTATTAATTAAAACATATAATTCTACAAATGAAGAAAATGAAAATAACAAAATAAAATTTTCGTTTTATTTCATCACAACATAGTGAAAATCTTTTGAAAGCCAAAATAGTTTAGTTATTTTATATACAGAAATATGAAACCAATACGTTTTTCACGCTATGTTTTTTTGAAGCATATGAAACAGAGTAAGTTTGTTTTTGAGACTGTTTTGTTGAGATTTGTTAAATTTTGTTAAACTTGAAAACTACACAAAATATTTTATTTTATATAAAAGAAAAATCAAAACAAAGTATCTTGTTACATTTTTTGTCAAAATGCTGTGAAACATTTTTTTAAATTTAATTTTCAAAATGCAATAACATAGTTTTTTTTATCTAATAACAAAGTTTCTTCTGTTTATACAGAACAAACAAAATTTTCCATTTTTATATAGTTTTAAGTATAATTGTCAATCGTATACGTAAAAAAAATTGTTTACGATAATTCTTTCGAATTCAGTTAAGCAAGTAATAAATGATACTAATTTTTTTATTTTATTAAACGTCGCTTTGTTTATGCTATAATTATAATGCTAATTAGCGACGGAGGTCATCAGTGTGTTTGTGAACAAAGCACATGTAACGTACAGTGGTACTTATATAAATCGGCCGAGAGCGGGATTCGAACTTGGTATCTCGAGATTACAAACCCATCGCTCTACCGACTGAGCCACTGTCGACCTCAATTCTAAAATTTTAATTACTTATCTTTAATATTACAAACTGAGAAAAAAGATCTCTAGAAATAAGAACAATACTCTATTTGAACTCACTTTTTGTAAATCAATACAAAATCAAATTCTTAAAAGCGAAAAGATATGATCTTAAAAAAAAAAGAAAAAAAAAATGGGTGGTGAAGGTCAAATCATGCGGAATATCTGCATGACTTGAAATAAAATCCATTTTTATTTAATAGATGTGTATTTGCATACAATTGAAGTCTTAGTAAATGTGAAGGAAATGATCTTGAGCATGATATTCATCTTATTTATTTATTCCAAACAAATACTCATACAAACAATACTCATCTTGTTGCGATCTAAATCTGTTTTCTCTTAGTTTATTGAGATTGTAAATCAAATTTGAAAATATTTTATGATTAGTAGAATCGATATTAACTTTGAAACAAATGTAAAACGTATACATCAGGTTTCTTTAAAATATCATAACAAATTTTTTTTTCTTAATTTCTTGTCTCTTCTGGAATAAAATGTAATGTAACCTTAATATCTATATTTCTTTTTTTATAGAGATTTTCATTAATTTTTTTCTTGTGAAACGATAACTAAAAGGGTTTTTTTATATATAATTGTACATAATTTCTCATAAGTGATGATTTTTAATTATATCAGATAACCTTCTATTTTCTAGAGTATAAATGAATAACAAATATTTTGAGTAATGTGCAAGAGAAAGAGAAGGAAAATAAGAAATTGAGCGATTTAAATAATCAAAATCGAATAATATTTATTCAATTAGAAAATATATTAAGTTTAGTACAGTGGTAAAGAAAATAATCGACGAAACTGTAAAGATTAAAATTTTATTACATACTTTCAGTATAATAAAAAATCATATAGAAAGAAGCCTGATGATTTGACGGAAGGAAATCGAGGGTGGAGATAGCGTGCGTGAAAGGGCTTCGAGCAGCTTCGAAAGCCCAGGTAAAACAGGGACTTTACTTTACGAGCTAAGACTCGTTGGCCGTTGGTCTTTGATAGAGACGAATCTCGATAAGGTTGAGGAGCCTCGAGCAGGATCTCGATGACTCGGGTAAAGTACCATCTTAACCCTAGTGGAATTAAGCAGGGCCTTGACTTGATGGCCAACAACCTTAAAAAGAAGCTCTTGATAAGACGGTGATATCGTAAAGTTTAGGATGATTGTACAGATGAACCTTCGTTACGAGTGCAAAGAATGGGAGTTCGAGCCTTAAAGCTAGTTTAACGGTACTAGTAGTGTATAAGCGGACGACAGGTAAAAAGATGAAAAGAATAATTTTTGTAAAGCTTCTACAAAAGACAAGTCTTCAGTACAAGGAGAGAATTTCTTTATAAAATTTGCAATTAAATTCTATATAAAAATTATAACGCAGTTCCTTTATATCACAGTTAATTATTATCATGAAATCTCACAAAATCTACGAAAAAGTACTGTAAAAATTACGATCATTATAGTTAAAATTAATGGACAAATTTTAAATTTAGTCTATGCGTTAAATAATTTTAAAAAAATGTGACTATAAAAAAAACCTGAAAATATAAGATGCCCAGGCATTGTAGTAACAGTCGCCGTAATTTTTATAGAAAAATTCTCTTCCTGTAGAAAAGGGATCAATGGTGATTCGATGGTGCTGTATAAGCACAAAATCTGACCTATATATACACTGCCACGTTAACATAACTACGATATTTGTTAGGCTACAAAACTAGTTTATGTATTTACTAATTTAAGTATTTACAATTATATATATATATATATATATATATATATATATATATATATATATATATATATATTTATGTCGTCGTAGGCCGTATTCGGTGGAATACCTATAGACCACGCTAAATTTGTATAGGCATTGCATACATTCATGCTAATATCTCGACGATATTCTCTCTATCAATACTCCCTTAGGGAGTATTGACAGCTCTATACTCCTAAGGGAGTATTGACAGATCGAGATATCACATAGCATGGCCGTATATGACGCGAGTGACATCGATTCGTAGGTTAGTGAAAACAAAAGAATGTCGTTAGATATGTCAATGTTCTTACAAATTCATATAAAATCTTAACTTTACAGAATGTTTTGTTTGAACAAATTTTCAAAGTGAAACAGTTAATAAGTAAAATAAATAAGTAAATAATGACATTATTTACTTTTTTTTTAATAAAACATATATCATTAATTTTAAAAAATCATTTTTATAGTTCCTCATACGGCCTACCAACGACATAAACTTATCTACGTAACTTGGGAGTACGAAGGATTCTGAATCCAGGCTTGACTAAAGTGCTTGTCGCTTGAGCAGCAGTCAGTCTCGGGCGCGCTTCGCGCGCCCTCGACCAACTGCTACTCAAGCGACAAACACTTTAGTCTCGCCTGTATTCATCCTTCGTACTCCCAAGTTACGTATATAACTAATATAGTGTTAATATGTTGGATTATATATTGCCATATACACCTATTGATAATTAAATACAATCTCTATTAAATGTTATCATTAAGAGTAAGGCTAAAAAGCGCTAGTTTTCGCCGAAAAATCAAAACGTACTATTATTACGATCGACAATTGATTATTGTAGCTCTTAAAGAAGAGTAACACATTTCAATTAATTCAGATTAGCGTGATTCTCATTTTTATCTGAATTAATTGCGTAAAAGTATGCGGTGAAGTTTTAATCCCGATAAAGATATATATTTCTTATTTGTACCATTTATAATTTGTTATTATTATATACTGTTTTACAAACAAAACAATATCAAGATTAAAAAGCCGCGCAGCAAGTAAAACACTTAATAAATTTACTATTTTTAGTTTCAATTGAGAGACAAGCTTGATTTTTTATAAAAATGTACATTGTAAATCGTGTAAAAATGTGCTATGCATAAAGTCAAAATTTCATACATACAAGATAAGTTTAATTAAAGACGTTTGTTTATTTTTACTTTAACTATGTTAATTTAATTACATCTATAGTAATCTCTATATCAAATGGAACATATGTCTCACAGTTCAAATGAGTTAATTAAACTTACCGATGGAATTTCCCGCGTACAAAAATCTTTTCTTTTCGTTGAAAAATTTCAATAAATTTAATAAGAAGGTCCATCCAAAACGAATACTTTGTTTAAAATTTTTCCGCATCCAGTTAAAGTTAGATCCATTAAATCTATAATAGAGCAAGATTAGTCAAGTTAAACAGCGTCTATCCATTCGGTAAATTAAGAAAAGGTCAAGAATACATTGATAATAGCGACGACCCGGAAAGGATTGTTTAGTCATAATAGAATAATAGTATAGGGCTTGTCTATTTAACAAAATTTATTGTTTTCTTTTAAAATCTTTATCGCGTTGTTTGTATCTATGTCTACGACAAATATTTAAAAACTTCTTCTGATGATAATGGAACTGATGTTGAATATTAACAAAAAGCAATAAAATATAATAGGAATCAACATAAGCATTTTTAATTAATAAAATTAGTAGTATTAAGAGTTTACAAAAATTTAAAAAACATAAAAATGTTTCTAACATATATAATTATAGAAATATATAGAGAAAAATTTTATAGAAAATATTACTCTGTTGTAACCATGAAAGATACTTGATTTTGTAAAAAAATGGCTATTTATGTGATGAAAATCAGTCTATACATAGAAAAATTTACTTGGTGTAAATGGAATGTTTACTATGTATATAGAATTTTTTACTGTACAAATACTAATTTCCATACCTAATCAAGTATACCCCACGGTTACAATAAAATACAGTAATTGGTCCTATGGAATTTTTCTCTCTGTAATGATATTATTAACAAAAAATTTAGTATTAATTTATTTAAATATTTTCATAAGCTTTTTATTTTCTACTACACATTCATTTTTATTTATGAAAAAGTTCATTCTCCTTTGGACAGAAAAAAAATGAGCATATAAATATTAATAAAAACATGTGTTTATTTTTGTCATACAAAAACAAAATAAGCATTCCAAAGCTTACTTAAGTCTTCTATCTCCTCAATTAAAATAATGTGAATTTAATTATACAATTTGCTTCTTCATAAGACATCCAATACATATAGAAAGACCCCAACGTATTATTAAAAAAATAAGATTCTGAATTAAATAATAGATACTATAATCGTTTACAAAATCAAAATATAAATCAATTTTGGTCTAGAAAATCATAAAATATTGACTTTGCTATCTACTTTAGAAGTTGTTATCTTGGCAGAAAAGAAAAAAAATACTATTCAACTAAATCCCTTTTAGTATTAATTTTTATTCTTATACCACTGGAGTTGCAATAATTGAACTCAGAGTAAATTTTATTATAGAACAGCATTACATTTCTATCCTTTATCGATATAATACCTTCCATAAAATGCCGCCGAGATAACAGCTTCTCCCACCCAATCATCTATAAATACACCAGTAGTTAATGATAACACAAAAGCAATCAAATAAACAATTAACCGGATTCTTAAAGCCACCGGTATTCATATCATTTTATGCGTTGAATTTATTCTTTTCTTATTTAATATCTAAACTTGCAATAAATAATGCACATATAAAAAGATTTTATTTATATATTAGTACTACTTCTTCATTTAAATTAATTAAAAGCGTAATATTTTATTTGTGTACAGAAAACGCAAGTAGGTGGTGTTTGTCAAATGGAACTTGGCAGGGATATTCAAATTACTCGCAGTGCAAAGAGCTGAGGTGGGCATTGCCCGAAGCTCACGAGGGCGTTGAAATAACAACTGAGATTTATTTCTTTGGTTATGGACTTTCACTTGTTACCCTTGTCATCGCTGTTATTATATATTTGTATTACAGGTATGACATGTATGCATGATCTATTAAAATTTTTTTATTTATTTACTTTTTCATTATTTTTATATAAATTGGTTTTAAAAATCATAAAAGAAAAGTTAAAATTTCTTTATATTAATTGTATTTCAAATCCTTTTATTTATAAATTTTAATTACATCTTTCATTAATAATCCGCTTTAATGAATTTCAGTTTCGGAATATTTAAAAGACACTTCAGTCTTCTGGGTGTACTTATCTTTAAAAATATGCGCTATATTTCTTGTACATAATAAGATAGCTACATTCATTCTGTTTCATTATTCAAATATTAATCAATACAATATTTCCATTATTAAACGAAATACAAATGCAACAATTTGAATAAAAAATAATTTTTTTAATTTTGTTTATTTTAGAGAGCTAAGATGTCTACGGAATATCATACACACGAATTTAATGTTCACGTATATTCTAGCCGATTTCTTGTGGATATTGACAACCATATCGCAGGTTTCACTTGAAACGAATATACCGATGTGCATTGTCTTCTATATCTTGTATCATTATTTTCAATTGACTAATTTTTTCTGGATGTTTGTTGAAGGTACATGAATAATTATTTTTTTTTTTAATTAAATATTAATAATTGTCGATGATAAGATTTAATTTATTAGAGTTGTATCACTTGTTACGCAAAAGGTTTATTGTCTATTTTGAATTATACAAGTTATATAATAAAAAAAATTATTTAATTTTTAATTCCAAGGTCTTGCGATTTTGCTTGAACATTGAAATAAAGAGAAAGTTTTGTTAAATAAAGTTAATTAAGCTCACAATGAATAAAATATTATTACGAGCTTTTTCTATGTTGAAGCAAAAAGAAATATTAAGAAACTTTATGTAACCACGCTTAACGAGTAATAGATTATGAATAAATTAATACTGAACAGTCTACAGGAAAATTTGTTTTGTATACGGGAAGTTAAATATTACAATCATGCATGATAAAAATTTATAAATTCTTAATGATTCAGTTTTCATTTTGATAAATTTTTAAATTAAAAAGTACGTTAGATATAATCATCAAAAAATTTTTAAATGAGATATGATTAAAATATCTTAAAGAATCTTAAAATATTATCCTCCAAATTCTCATTCTTGAGACTCCTAGTCTTAAGAATGAGAATTAAAAATTAAATATTTAATTTAAAAATAGTACATCACAATTTCTATTTAATTGTAGGATTGTATTTATATATGCTGGTTGTTAAAACTTTTTCGGGTGACAACATCAAGTACAAGATGTGCCTTTTCATCGGTTGGGGTACGTCATATAATCGAGTATTTTTAAAAGTATCGTTATAATGAAACTTAAAATAAAATATAAAATAAAAATTATAATCATCTTACAGGTTTACCTTTTCTAGTAGTTGCTATTTGGGGTACGGCTAAAGCATTGAATGACGATCTCGCTGCTGAAGGATCTAAGGTTAGAGATTTCTATTAGTTACATTGTTTTAGCAAGAGTATAAAAAGTTTTACTACTTCGGTAGAAATCAAACATAAATACGATGTAAATCAAATACCTTTTACGATCAAATTGACCAGTTTACTTGGAAAAGTGAATTTAATTCTATAATAAAAACTAATTGTTTATTAAAAACTATTGATTTCACTGAAATTCTGTTTAAACTGATTTTAATTTTAGACTCTAAATTAAATGTCAATATCATGGAATATTAACAACTTTAATTTCCTGTCCGATAAGAATACTCAGCTTGTGCAATCGCGGTGATATTAGCTTTCAAATTTTTATAAACTACGCTATAAAAGTAAGTTATTTTGAATAATGACGCAGGACTTTTAATTAAAAAATATATAATGAAATGTTCATGTTCCACGTGTATAACCAAAGCGTCAGACAACGACGTATGTTAATCTACATATGTTTAGTAATAATCGATAATACGAAACGATTTCTGATTCGCAGGAAGAAGCTTTATCGCACCACTGTCCCTGGATGATTCCACATCCAGTTGATTGGCTCTATCAAGTCCCGGCAATCGTTGTACTCTGTATTAACGTTGTTTTCCTTTTCATGATAATGTGGGTAAGTTCATATGCAAGTTAACGCTGATATATCAATCAATTATTCATTGATTTCTTCGCAAATAAATAATATTCAAAGGAATTATTGCTGTGTCTAGGGATATTTTTTTGATATTTTGTTTATTATGATTATAAACTTCAATCAATTTTTCATTTTTTGTAATAATAAAGTAATATCCTAAATAATTAAAAATTTTAATAGTCCATAGAAAATTACTTATGTTCATCTTAACAAAAACATTCATAAACTAAAAAACTGTAAAAAGTAAATTGAGCTTTGAAATCATCATTTAATGCTACAAAGATAACTTTTTGTCTACATTTTATTTTACGATTTAATTTGCGCCTCGAAGATTATCTATGTTTTGCCTCTTATCGTTAATTTACCTCTCCGCGTTAAAAGATCAAATAAAGTATTCATCCGAGACAAATTAATCGTTATTATTCGTTTAAATAAACTCTTAACGCGAATGAAAATTCTTAAATCCTTTGATTCTAATTCTTTAATCCGTTTTTATATATTTTTATTCTATTAATAACCTGTTAAAACGATTTCAAACATTCAAGCTACCTAAATCCGTTTAAATAATTTTCTCCAAGAAAGTCTTCTCAAACAGAGAACAAGTTCTAGAAAAAAAATTAAATTTCATTAGGCATCTTCTTATCTGCTCTATGTTTTTTATCTCTTCTTTGCAGAACGATATGCATATAATTTTTTCTTAAACGACGTACAGGTACTGATAACGAAGTTACGCTCAGCCAACAACGCCGAAACTCAGCAGTACCGAAAAGCGGCCAAGGCGCTTTTGGTACTGATACCTTTGCTCGGAGTCACTTATATTTTGGTATTAGCTGGTCCCACCGAAGGTCAAGCAGCCAACTGGTTCAATTACATCAGAGCTGTACTGTTATCTTGCCAGGTATATCATGTTTATTACATTGATAATTACACCTTACAAAAATATACAGTATTTTAGTTTTATTAAAAAAATTTTAAATACAATTTTTAATATTTTTTTAGATTTTATTGTTTAATAATGTATTTCATCAGTGTTATGATTTCTCATTTTTCTTTTCGGTGTATTTCAATATTTATTATATAAAATTACGAAATGTAAATTTCATTTGTTCACTTCAAGAATAATGATTTTTATAGTAATTATAAAAAAAATAATAATTTTCTATTTATAAATTGATATTTATTATTATTTTTGCATACCATATTATATTTGTAAATAAAATTTTGAATTTCCAAGTTACAATAAACTTTTAATAAGATTTAAATTTGATACTGTATAAAGACCTTAAAAATAAGCAATTAGCTAAAACTCAAACTACTTGCTCATAGGGCGTATCGGTGGCACTGTTCTATTGTTTCCTAAATAACGAGGTGCGAAATTCAATACGACATCACTACGATCGTTGGTCGACGAAACGCAGTCTCGGAGCAGCTGGTCAACGTTATTGCGCGCACTGGCCTGGCTCGCGCACCGAGAGCGTTAGGTAAGTCGATGCGTTACCAAAGAGTCTTCAATGGGGCCGGGGGGGATTTAACCATTTGGCGGATACCTCATCAATAAAAAAATAATTTATTGAAGTCTGTCTTACCTTTCAGATTGTGCAGCAGACCAGCACCAGTATCAGTTGCCTTCAATAATCATTCAAAAGAGACAACGGTAAGCGAGGCCACTACCACCACGATATTTAGCGCCAATTCCACAACTACCAATTCATTTTTCGGCAGACTCAAGAAAAATCAGATTTGAAATATTATCACATTATCAAAGAATCGAAAATGAGTTTGGCTAATTTTTTTTTTTTACTCTAAAATAAGTTTGAAAAAATTTTAATATTATCGATTATTCATAAATACGTTCCTTTATTTGTTGGGGTAAAAAAGTTAATATTTTTTTAACAAAATTTTTAATTTTTCGAAAAATTGGAATTCTTTAACTCTATTGTTACCATAAATGCATCAGAAGATTTCACATGAATTCATAAAAAAATTTTCACTATTTTCAATAAATTTCTTAATAGTTAGTTTTGTATATATCGAATTTTACGCAATATACGTACAAAGGATAAACAAATCTATAAATTGTAGTTCAAAGTGTACATAATAGATTAAAGAAAACCTTAAATTGTTTAAGTAGTTGTTAAAAAAATATTAAAAATATTTAAGATTAAAAAGACGTCTGCATATATGATATTATAAAAGACGTTCTCGTTCAAATGATCATTTCCTGAACATAGTTGTATACACGTGTGTTTGTATGTATTGTTAAGAAAAATATTATTAATTTCTTACGTTTACGTTGGCTTGTGACTCGCGACAAATTGCATTTAAACTATTTGTACTATGTGTTTTTATCATTAAATAAAAATATTTTTAAATAATACATTTCTATATTTTCATTGTGTTAAATATTCATACATGTGGATTTTATTTTTTACAATCGCATCAGCAAAATTTTTAAGTTTTCATTTCAAAATTTTTTTAAAGATTTATTTTATTTTATTTTAAATTATATTTAAAAAAGTAAGAAATTTACTATTATTCATTGCCCTACTAAATATTATTTAATTTTAGAGATTTTATAAAAAATTTTATTATAAAAAATAAAGTGATTTGCCTACAAATTTTTTTGTCCCTCGCATTGCATGTTTTTACATGTATAATTAGGAAAATTTAATAATTTTCTTACTTTAGCAGTTAATAAATAAAACTATTTTCGTCAACCAAATTTCCACAAAAATTTTACTCAATATCAACAGGTATCATCTCATACCTTCAAACATTCCAGTGATTCCATACCTTTACACATATCCACACAACTCCACCTTTATCCTTATGAAAACGATCAAGCTTTTTTGTCAGTTCTGTATCGTTAGCTGGCAGTAGATTTTTATGCTTCTTGAAAGATGACAGGCGATTTAATTAAATTTTCAACGAAAAACCTATGTCATCATCTGTGACACTTAGATATCACTAAGAGAAATATCATCGTATGTTCAGCTTTATTAAATTTAATTAAAAATGTTAAAATATGACCATTTTAGCTGATTTTAACAAAAAAAAAAGCAAAGAGTCAATTTACCTTCAGTGAAAGTAAAGTAATTACGAAACGCCCTCAATGAAAGTAATTACGAAGGTCATCGATATCCTGACATTATCGACCACATGTTGCATCACTATACGTAAACATTACATGCCAATAACGTGTTCAAGTTCGTAATTTAGCAAAAAAAAAAAAACAAAATATTTAAAATGAGAGTATCCTTTTACTCAAAAAATCAAAAACTATACTTGAAATTTATCCAGGAAATTAAACTATCAAAAAATATTGACACTCCTTAGAACTTACAAATAATCAAAGAAAATTATTATGCTCAATTTGAAATTGATTTTCACAATTTGTTGAGTTTTTCACTCCTTATTATCTAATAAAAACTTTTAATATATAAATATACGCTTTATTCTCTGTTCATTTTATAAATGTCCATAAATATTTAAAATTATTGTCCAGGTAGAATGATGGTGCTGATATCTTTAGAAGCCAGGAACACTTATCATTACAATTATTAATACTTCACCAAATATTTGAAAAGATATTAATATTACATAAATTTTATAATGTTCAAATTTAATTCCATTTTATAATACGAATTTATTGCAGCGTCAATACAAAACGATTGATATTATTCAGAAATCCCTTGCAAATATTGAATTACGTGTTCTTGTTTATGGCTACAGTTACTTGGATACCACAATACAAATTTCCTGCTCTCAAAGGGCATACAAATAAGAATTATAAAAATAAAAATAAATCTTTATTTCTCAAAGCATAATTTCCTTCTAAAACTTCAAAATGCATTTAAATAAAAGTACTTTTTATATAATTTATTAAAAGAATTTTATTAAGGATTTTTTTTTTACTCAATTGTTATATTTTTCATACTTATAAAAATAATTTCTACGAAACACTATAAACTTCATTAAGCCAAATATGAGCCTCTACTACAACCAAACTCGATAATCTCATTATATTTATGATGTTTGCAATTGCAGAAACTTAATTGAGAGCTGTCTATCGGTGCTTTAAAACATCGGCCGACATTGCAGACTCGTAA
This sequence comes from Anastatus disparis, assembly GCA_017163975.1. Taxonomy (NCBI): domain Eukaryota; kingdom Metazoa; phylum Arthropoda; class Insecta; order Hymenoptera; family Eupelmidae; genus Anastatus; species Anastatus disparis. The sequence goes on from JAFFSR010000227.1 coordinate 3,447,072, forward strand.
AATAAAGACCATTGACAGGTGTGCATTGATTCAACTTTATAAATTTTACTAAAATTGTTTTAATTTATTTTCGAGAATTATAATGTACTTTATAGACTTTAATATACACGGAAATTATCTATGAAATTCGCTATGTAATTCAAAATGAGATTAACTAAAGATAAAAAAGATAGCTTTTGTAAAAGAGTCAGTGCGAGTTTGATAGCGTTCTTATTTTCTCTTTTGTAGTTAAATTGACAATAGAATGGTTTTACTTCGGAGGCAGAGCTTTGAGCCAAAGTTGTAATAAGAAAATACTTGGAGGCACTTGTTTGCACATTAATCGTGTTTCGCTCGGCTCGAAGTTGATAATGGAAAGCTTTTTGTTTAATGCTAAATAGAAAGTAATGCATTCTTCATTTGAAAAAGAGTCACTTTTAATTTTACTGTGTTAGCGATACGGAATCGTAAAGGGTGACTGATGGGCATACATTTAATTTGAATGGCAATTGGATTTAGCTCATTAATCATCGTTATTAAAGTAATAAGGAAATGTAAATTCTGATATTGAATTCCCTGATTAGTATTTGCATCAATTACAATCAATTTTCGTACAAATCTATTATTGAATATATATTATATTTTGAAAAAATAATTATTATTATACATTGTTTATAATCATTTTAATTAAAATTCAACCATGAAAAATCTTATAAAATATGTATATTCAATTACTAGAAGAGTATCGGAATTTCGAATCCTTGACTTTGTTGAAAAATTCGATGGAAAATCTTTTAATTTAAACTTTATTGCGAAGAATATCATGATTATTCTTTTGCATATTCTGCATGCCAAATAGAATTGCGGTATTTTTCCTGATTTTTTTCACTTTTATCGGGCAAATTTTAATTTAATATTCTCCTTTTATGTTCCTGCAAAGATATTATATCGATACATGATCAGATTCTTAAATAAATATATATATATATATATATATATATATATATATATATATATATATATATATAATAAGAGTAAATTATTTATATCTAATTATGTCAAATGATGAACTTTTGTTATATTTCATGCATTAAAAATATTTAAAAAATTACCTTCTGTTTATGGAATTAAAAAATTTTAGAAAATAAAATAGATGAGCTAGATATTATAATTATGAAGGATTAAAACTCGAGAAAAACGAATAAACAGGTAGAAAAAGCGGAGGATGAACTAGAAAAGAACCCTAGTAATAAGGTTTAATAAAACTAATGATTTTTCGATAATTTCATAAGAATTTATGAGATTTTTTTTCCAAGTCCTTTTTAATAGGAGAGTGTAATTTGGAGAGAATCTAAAGATAAGCTAGTTAATAGAAAAGGTAAGAAACTCTTATGATTTCGAGAAAAAATTAATTTTATTATAATCAATGGTACCATTGAAAGGGTCTGGCACGGTAACGTAAGTTATATCAGTACTTGATGTAGTAATAGAAGGAAAAATAAAGATATATTGGAAAATTGGAAATATCACTTAGATTACAATCAGATCACTTACCGGTAAGTTTTATCATGAAAGCAGATAATGTAAAAAGTAATGAAAAATCTGAAATAAACGAAACAGTAAAATTATGAAGTAAGACCAAAATGAAAAAATGGGATGAAAAAAAATAAGAGGTAAGAATATTAATAAAAGTTGTAAAATAATGCAAAAAAATGAGGAAATTTAATAAAAAATATTATTTTTGTAATTAAAGCGTCAGGACTAAAGAAAAGAATTTATAAAAAACAAAATTTAGGCTAAGCAAAGTAAATGAAGTAAAAAAGAGGGGTTAAATATTTAAAGAAACTACTTGAAGCAGAAAACGGAAAGGAGAAGGAAAAAGAAATGTAGAGTGTTGAAGAGAGCAGTACATAATAAAAAAAGTAAACATGAGAAGTAAATATGGTACTAAAGAGTATGAAAAACAACAAAGCATCAGGAGAGGACAACTTAAGAGCAGAAATTCTTAAAAACTTGCCAGGGTGGATAGAGAAAGTAACCAAAGAGGTAGCTTTGCTAAATTTTAGCTTCAAACTATAAGTTAACTTAATTGCAAGTAGGCTAAGGACATTTTTTCTCTTTCTCCCTCCCTACTATTTTACCCATAATAGTTGAATCCTCTGGTATAGTTTAACACATCATATCACAAAGGTGCCACTCCTATCCTATTGAAAAACCCTTTTCACGCCACGGATTCCGTATTCGCCCAGGATGTTTCTGTCAGGGAACAAAAACGTTTTGCAGACAAACACAGAGGGATGAATCCTTCGGGAAACCTTTTCCGGAATAGCTGGTGTATACGGCAAATTCGGTATTAGGTGCTCTTTCTGACAAATAACACCTAAACGTGTTTGCCACACCTCCCGTTCACATTGTCGAGTGATTAATTATTTATCAGGAAATAAAATAAAAAGCAAAGAAGGCAAATCATATGCAGTTTTAATAGATTTAAAATCAGCATTTTATGTAATTAATATAAAAAGATTATTTTAAAAATTCAAAAGAATATCAGGAAAAAACTTGAGTTAATAAAATGAAATACATTTACAAATGCGCAGAAAATGAAACAATTACAGCAAAGGAAATTTTAAGAAAGTTCCATAGTATACGGAAAGATGTTAGGCAAGACTGTTCATTAAGTCCTTTAATGTTTTATTAAGCATATACATTTATATAGAAGATTTAGAATAAGCCTGGGCAAAGAGAAATGAAGGGAAAACGGTAATAACAGGAGTAAATATTTTCTGTCTTAAATTAGTAGATGATGTGACTGCATTATCAGATGTATAAAAGAGGGAATCCAAGATTTACTAGGGGATTAGAAAAATACTATAAAAAAATTAAAAATAAGAAAATAATAAAAAATATCATGATATTCATGAACGGAGGATGGAAGAGAAAGAAGGGAAAAATTAGACAACAAGGGAAAATACTAAGGGGTAGTTGATGAAGCAAAATATTAAATAGTAAATTAATAATAAAGTATATGGTTTCCACTAAACAACAAACATAAGGCACATATAAATCAAGTGGTAGGAAAGTCAAATATTTTGTGCGATGCAATTTAGGATATTTGGAAAAGAGGGAATATAGTCAATCTCAAAAAAAGATTGTATACTCTAAAAACAACAATTAAAACAGACTGCATCCACATCGTAGAAGTATGGGAATGGAAGAAATGAGAGGCAATCGAAAAAATACAAAGCGATTGTGTAAAGAAGGCTTTAGGCATTAATAACAACACAGAGAGTAACATGTAGAAAAAGAAAAGTGAAAGGAGAAGCCTAGAAATAACAACAAGAAAAAGAATTATGAAGTATTTGCTAAACGTGCTAAAAATAGGTGAAGAAATATGGCCACATATCTATCTAGCAGAAAAAATAAGGGGGATAAAAAATAATAAGGCTTCTAAATAGGGGAAAAACTTTAAAAAAAGCTTGCGAACAAGTAGGGGAGGTTATAAATTGGATATGATATAACAGAGAGATTAAGGAAATAGAGGCTAAATTAGAAGGGAATATTAAAGCGAAAGTCAACAAGAATTTCAAATAGAACAGAAGAAAATCGAAAAGTCAAGTGTAATAAAAAGTATAAATATTGGAAATAAGGTGCAGGAGAAATAAGTTACTGGGAAGCGAAGGGAATAAATAGGTTTAAAAAGGAACAAAGGGCAAATTTAAGGCGCGGTAATGTAGGAAGAGAAGGAAGTAAAGATTACAAAGATACGTTGTCTAGACTCTGTAAAAAAGAACAAGAAAGTATACTAAATGTGTGGGAGTACAAAAAACTGAAAAAGGAAACTAAAGAAGAACAACTTGAAGAAACTAAAAATTGTAAACTGATGAGTAACAGAATATTAAGAAACATAATTATAAGATTTAAGAAACCAATAGAAAGGCTGTGTATTTATAACAAGAATTTTGAGAAAAAGATTAAAATGACTTAAGAATTAAATGAACGTAGGATATACAACGTTAAAAAAAATGTAAATTTTTCAAATAAAAAAAAAATGAAAAAACTTGTAAAAACCAAGCAAACAATTTTTGAATGTAAATACAACTTCACTAATAAAATGTACTATGCGAGCGAAGAAACAGGGCATGTCGTGTTGGGGTAAAAATGTAAAGAAATGTTTTAATCTGTCCATGAAATAATTACGTAATAAAAAAATACTTTATTTTCCTCTCTTGTATTTTACAAAAACAATTTTTCTAAAATCATAGATTTTTTTCATCTAATATATTAAGTTTATTTTTATTTTAAAAAAAACTATTAAGAAAAAATTGTTTGATGAATATTTTCATCTGAAATTTAATTAATCCAGAATATTAAAAAATCATATTTTAATTAATAGCTTAAAAGAATGGCGGTACACAATAAGAGTTATAAAGCCATGTTTTGAAATTGAACATTTTCGTTATTAGACACTGTAATCCGTAGTTGTTATTGAGTAATAAAAGCAATATAATAATTTTATGTATCAAACCGGCAAATTTTGTGTTTGCTCCAACAAAAGCATAGTTTCAAAATCATGAATCCTTTGTTAAGTCTAATGCATTAGTATTGTTAAGATAATAAAGTAGATTTTAATAATTGATCGTTATGAAATTTACGACATAACAATGACCCTTACACACGACACGTTGAAGCCGTATCTTTCCTTGTATGGTTTATTTTATTTTAAGTGACATTTCATAAGCAATATCATTCTGGGTGTGATACTTTATGTTTTCTTTTTTCAAAGTATCTTTTCTTTTGCATTAAGTAGACGGTTCTTAAGATAAAAGCTCGAGATTTAATAGTTACTTTTGTTTCTGTTTTCAAAATATTCCCTGACATTTCTCCCATGAGAGGAGAAATGCTTTTAAAAACATTGTTGAGAGAGATGTGCATTATTTTGATGTTAGATTTGATGTCCATTAGAGGAAAAGTTACGCTCTTTTTTTTTTTTATTGTTATGAATTAATAATGGTAAAATGACGAGCTGAACGCAGAGTTCTTCAACGGATATCTGTTTTATAAGATTCGTAAAACGAAATAAGTCGATAAAATAAGATCGTCAGTGGCTCACTCGGTAGAGCGTTGGATTCGTAATCTCGAGGACTCGAGTTCGAATCCCGCTCTCGGCGGCCGATTGATACAAGCATCACTGTATATACGGTACATATGCTTTGTTCATAAACACATTGACGATCTCCGTCGCTAATTAGCATCGTAATGATAGCATAAATACAGCGACGTTAAATAAATAAAAAAAAAAATAAAAAAAAGTCGATAAAATATTATCAATAATTTAGAGTGAAGAAAAATTTTGTCATTTTTGTATTTTATACATTTATTTTCACTCAACTTCTCAAAAAGAAATTATTTTGCAAAAATATAAAAATACTATAGAAATACTTTTTTGTCCAGTATTATTATTTAAACTTTAATTAAAAATTTTAATACGTCATTAGAACCAATTCCACTTTAATATTCATTCAAAATATTTAAAAATAAAAAAGTTTCATAAAAATTTGTATTATTGTTTAACAGATCATACATTTTATTCATGTAAATCAACTGGAATACAACCAATCAAACTTATACTTCTTTATCTTACCTTCCTAAATCAAGCTTTAGCAATAAAGGTCAAGGAAAGGCCATTCACGAGAAATATCTTTATTCTATTTTAAGAAAACAAACGGACTGCGAATAATAAAGAAATAAAAAAACATTTATTTACTCTTTCGCTAGATATGGCTTACAACAAAGGAGCGATAGATATTTGGAAAAAAAAAGAAAGGTGACTACTAGGACAGTTTGTATTGGATAAAAGCCGGAAAAGTTGCGTGAAATGAAACGAAAACTGTAACTCACGCGAACTTTCTTGAGAAAACAAAAAAAAAATTGAGAAACGTTATTTATGAAAGAGAAATAAAAAAGTGTGAATCTATTCTTTGTTAATGTAAAGTACAATTTTTAAGACTTCGCAAAATTTAATTTTGAATAATAAATCGTAAAAACAATATTTTTTAAAAATGTTTAGTTTTACGGTTATCAAAGTATGCATTTTGTATATGTTTACTACTATGTAAATGATAACTAATTATCGTGTTTACCTTCCCACTCTTCAATTAATTTAATTGTATGTGAAACTTCAACTAATTGCTTAATTAAGTGAGGCAACTATTTTAAAAGTTAAATTTGTTTAAGTGGTTTTCATCAAAGTTTCCAAACGTTCTTAATTGAAAATATAAATTCAACTATGCAAACGCTTAATCGAATTAGAATTGCTTACATATTTGAAAAAAAAAGAAATATCAACTACAAAGGATTTCGGTTTTATTATAAATATTTTCACGCAAATTCGAATAGTTAATTTCTACATGAATAAACCGCAATCCGATATTGCTTGGTTGTTATTGTCATGCATATCCATATGTATTCCTAAGTATAAAATGTTATTACGAAAATACCATAACTACTATGCATATAAAATTGTATTTTGAAATTTATTTCTAAAGCTGGCTATCTTTTGGAAAACAGTACTCGTAAAATCAATACATAAATAAGCCAAGTAAAGCATAATGCATTGCTTTAAATAACAAAAAAAAAATGTTTCAATTTGGAATACATTATTTTTCTTGGATTATTTATCTTTTTTTGCGAATAATTTAATGTAACTTTTTTCATCGTTAAATTAAAATGAAAGCATTAATACCGAATAAGCAAATCTGAGTTTTGAAAGCTTTACACGCATTTCTATAACATTGATAGTATAGAAACCGCAGCAATGTGTAGAAAGCTATATTGATCTAAAAGCATTGCATTAACGCTCTTTCTGATGCACACGCGGTGACGTACAGGAATACAAAGATCCAACATTGGTATGAATATTTTAATTATTAAAGTAAGTTACATATGCAAATCAATGAAAAATGGTTCTTTTGTAAAAATATTTTGATGGTTAATTAATGATTTTAATAAAGAATAATATTAATCAAGGTTGTTAAAACGAAAACTTACGTCAATTCTTTATTTGATTGGAAGTCGTCAGTGGCTCAGTCAGGAGAGCGATGGATTCTTAATCTCGAGGTTCCGAGTTCGAATCCCGCTCTCGGCCGATTGATACAAGCACCACTGTACGTTACATGTGCTTTGTTCACAAACACACTTACGAGCTCCGTCGCTGATTAGCATAGCAATAATAGCATAGCATAAATATAGCGACGTTAAAAAAAAAAAAAAAAAATTCATATGATGAAAACTTATCGGATAACGGTTATAGATTTCACTCTATGCCCGGCGGAATATCTTTCTTTTTTTATTCAATATATTCTGTGTCAGCATCTTAAATTAAAATTTATATAGGGTCAAATATTTTGATTTTATTTTTGAAAGTCTTTTCATGTAGGATTGTAAAGGTATAAAAAGTATAACTTTTTATGATTCAATAAATATTTTTATAGGAACTTTTTTATTTTTCGAAACCAAGTAGTTTTCTGACAAATTCGAAAAAATAAAATTATTAAGCTGAATTAATTGCTGTTTTTTTATAAATTTTAAAAATGATATAACAATGAATTTGAAAATTTATCGCATTTAATTATGTTAGTTTAGAATTTTTTTTTTTTTTTTTTTTTTTTTTTTAATAATAAACGGGCATTTTCTGCCCAATAGCAATTTACGTAAACAATTAAAGACAATACAGTTGACGTATTATTTAACGTGGTGTCAGCCCACGGCAGAGACAGCGAAAAAGCGACCAGACGGGGAATCGATCCCGCGCCAACGGGAATACGAGTCACGCGCCTTAGCCACTACTCCACTGAACTCTACAATTTACTCTAATTTGTAAATTATACATTATATTACTTTATTATTTCAATTTATATTAAAATTTTTTAATTTGAGAAATCAGAAGAATCATTACTTTTGAACATATGCAATAAAGTTTGTAATGTTATTCCTAATATTAAAATTATGTTAAAGGGAAAATCCTTTATACGATCAAAGCAATAGCTCAGCATTTTCCATATTGATATGAATATGTTAAAGCAACAACGTGACAAGCTACATAAGAATCGTAGACGTTTGATGTTTTTTTGTTCGAGACATTAGGACTCATCCTTTTTTTTTATATGTATACATATACGCGCATAAAAAAATCACCTACACACGACTAAGATACAAGATGAAGGCGTTAAATTTGATGGAGATTCATCCTAAAGTACAATGGACTTTTTTGTTATACAAAGGCACTCGAGCGTTATCGAGGACAAAATTTTTATAGGGTACTTCTCTTTAGTAGGTCAGATTCTTTTTTGCATTTGCTACCAACGTTTAACTATTTTCTATTTCGATTTTTTTCCTCTTGTATAAAATAAAAAAAGGAATAAAAATAATAAAACATTGCTATGGATTTGAATTAAAATAAATTTTCAATTTATAATTCAAAGAAAATTGAAATGAATACTTTTAGATTTATTATTAAAATAATTTTATTCTCTAACTATTAACCGTTAGAATATCTATATTGTTTTCATTTTGATTTCTCACCACGTCAAATGTTATCGATGAAAAAAAAGACAGAGATAGAAGAAAATAAAAAAAACATCTTTTGAAATAGTAAAAATCAAAATGCACTAGTTTTAGAGTGCACTTGTTTGTTAGTGAGGTATGTGCGTTTACATGTTTGTACGTGTGTATGAGTATGTAAATATTCATGTGTCGAAAACCGGTTAACTGATTTTGATACATCAAGTTTCGTAACTGTTATTGATTCAGAGTCGGTCTGGGGCTCATTCGGTAGAGCGTTGGATTCGTAATCTCGAGGTTCCGAGTTCGAATCCCGCTCTCGGCCGATTGATACAAGCACCACTGTACGTTACATGTGCTTTGTTCACAAACACACTTACGAGCTCCGTCGCTGATTAGCATAGCAATAATAGCATAGCATAAATATAGCGACGTTAAAAAAAAAAAAAAAAAAAAACTGTTATTGATTGACATCAATTTCAAAGAGTTGAAAAAAACATTTTTTTTTTTAATTTCACACTCCGTGAACAAAATTTTGACGATAGTTTTCGTTAGTTTGTTGTACAGGAAAAGGTACCTTCATATGCAAGTTTACACCTCTTCAAATCTGCAATATTTAAAAAAAAATATTGAAAAAATCATTTTTTTTTGTTATTACTATAGTTTGAGTGAAAAAATTAGTTGTAACTGAAATTTCTTGGATATGTTATTAGGCTATAAGTAATATTTAGAATTATATTAACGTTTCTATAACGTACAATTTTTTATATTAACTTTTAATTTTTTCATTTCATGCATAGAAATGCCATTTTTCTTTAATTGATATTAAGATATAAAAGTTATCGTACTTCATGAAATATACATTTGTTTTAATTAAGTGAAATGTAATGTTCACGAAACGTCGATAATCCGTTACAATTTTACACAATGTAAGACCGTAAAATCACAATATAAACAATCAATCATAGAAGTCTTAAAATTTGCAATACTTTTATTTCAATTTATTTTATACTATTAATAATGAAAAGAAAAATTAACTTAAGACAAATTGTTATTTTTACTACTGCAATTATTTGTAATTTATTAAAAAAGATTATAAAGTAATTCCAGTCCAAGGATTTTATTATTCTTTCAAAAATTTATCGGTTTTGACGTGACAAAATTGTAATAAACTGGAAATAAGTTAAATTTGAACCGAAAGTGAAGCAGAAGTGAAGTGATGGTAAATACCATGTGAAGTAGAAGTGAGTGAAAAGTGATCGGACAGTAAAAGTTCGATTGTCTTTCAACGTTAGAAATCTAATATATTTAAATCAGAAACATTACCAAAAATGTATGCATAAATGAATACACGATTAATGTGTTAATTAAAGGAAAAACAAATAAAAAATTTCGAAAACAACAACACGATTATTGATTAATAATGAAAAAAGAGAAAGAGTGAGAAATAAAGCAAAAAAGGTAAGGATGTAACATGAAAAATGAAAATAATAACATTAACAATTTAAATAAGTAGATCTTAAGTTTTTTAACTTAATATCAAATATTTGAATAGTATTTATTATATTATTAACAAATAAATTTAAACTTCAATTATAACATTCATAAATACTTAGTATCTGGAATAATTATTATCGTATTGTAAAATGAAGTTTAAGAATAATTAATATATACTGAAAAAATTTTCTTCTAATTTAGCGTGCCTTTGCGTATATGTCAAATGGAAAACATACAAAATTTGTCTTAAGGTAACGAACATACCATATGTAAATTTTTAAATTAAAATTTTAACATAAAAATGTATAAATTCAAATAATCACAAAAATTTTATGTTAATTTTGAAAATGCAAGTGTAAACTTTTACACGAGAATTTTAAAAGTAAAAAATAATTAACGTACGCAAAAAATTTTACCGTGTAGTTACAGCAAAATATAAAATAGAATAAACAAAAGTTACAAATAAATACAAATGATATTTATGTGCTTAAATTGTTAACATGATTAATTATAGTTTAATAATTAATCATAGTTTAATTATTTATAGTTTAATAACGTCCCTGAGGTAACAAAATAATCACTAATCTAAGAACGAAATAATTTATTTGAAAAAGACAGTGAGTAAGTGAAATATTTTTATTGCATATTTATTTAAGAATATTATTTTTTTATTTAGATATTAAAACTAAGCAGTTAATTTTGGAAATATTAAAGTGGAAGTGCTCATTGAAGATATTTACTTATATTAAAGGATCACAAAGAATTTGCAACAATTGCAGAATTTTCATAAAATATTTTATCTTTACGATGAGTAAAAAGTTTAGATTTTGTTTTAATGATTTATGAAAAGTAAGTAATCAATAAAAATCCATTTTTTTAAATATTCTAAAATTCAAAAATTTCAAAAAGCATTTTTTAACTAAAATTTAAATATTTTATAGGAAATAACATGAATAAATCTCTAGTTATTAAGAAAATGTAAAAGAATTATTAATGTGCGCGTTTTCAGGCTTTATATATAAATAACAGTATATCAAAGTTCAAAATACATTGAAAATGTATGTTTATATTAAAGATATTATTTTTTAGTCAGTTTAACTTTTACAATGAATTTCTCCTTTTGGCTTATCATTTTGACATTAGTAACTTCCTTTCTGACACGTAATTTCCGATATAATTCTATTAAAAAAATATTTATTAAATGTGCTGTTCTTTTCAAACTTTCAACTGAGACAAATAAAAAAGAAAACGTAAGAAAGACGATCTTTAAATATCTATTATAATTCAATAAAATTTTATATGCATATATTTCCTCGATATACCGAATATCGGTTTACTGAAAGGATCGACTTAGCTTGAGAAACTTGATATTTCGCGCGTGAAGTTAGCGATAGGAAAAATGGGTTTATAAGCTAACTTGGATTGTGCGACTACTTTTTTATACGAGTGGATTTACAAAATTCTTGACTTCTTTGATATTTTAATAATAATGGAACAATTCTTTATATGTAAATATTAAAAATATTCGTTGACAATTATTTTAAAATAAAAAATTTTTTTCAAAAGTCAAGTTTTATATTTATTGCAACTAATATTGTTAATATTGAGTCAAAAAAAAGAAATGTCAGCGATTATTTAAATATTAAAAAAAAATGATTACGCTATTAACGTCATTAAAACATATACTATTGGAGGGAGTAAGTTCAATAAGAAGAGCTTGGTTAGTTTTTGTAGAATGTGACAGAGAGAGAGAGAGAGAGAAAAGAAAGGAATACCATTCTTGACTCTCCAGCACTAACTTTATTTTATTTAAGATCTCCATTTTTTCATCGATAATCTCTATACAATATCTTTTCACAAATAAAGTAAATAATATTGCTTGACCCGTTGAGTTTACTGGCGATTCTTTTGTGATTGATATCAAACTTTTTAAAGTTAAAATATTTTTATATATGTTGTATATCGAGGTCGTCGGTGGCTCACTCGGTAGAGCAATAGATTCATAATCTCGAGGACTCGAGTTCGAATCCGGCTCTCGGCCGAAGAATACAAGTACCTCTGTATATTGCATGTGCCTTGTTCACAAACACACTGAAATTACCTCCGTCACTTATTTGCATCGTAATGATAGCGTAAATAAAGCGATGTTAAATAAAATGAGAAAAAAATATATCCATTTTATATCCATCTTTCTGCGAGAGTAGCTCGAATAATAAAAACCATTTTTTTTTAATTTACGAATTAATTTTTTATTTTAAACAGTAATCATAATTTTTTTTTCATTATTTTAATTATTTTATTTTATTTTTTAGTTTTTGTAATTTAACATCAGCAAATAAAGTATTATGTATTTTTGTACATAAATGATTTTTTTTCATACCTTAATGCATTAAATTTTCATGTCTTGATCTTCAACAATATCAAAGAAAATGTCCTTTTACTGAAAAAAAATATCGATTTTCTTAGAAGTCATTTGAATAAATTAAAGGTATCGATATGGAAATACTCAGAAATACAAGCTTTTTATGTTAGAAATGGAGTTCTTTAGACAGTAAGCTCTATTACCATGTTTCACGTATTATTATTTTTTTTTAATACTTACATTTTATTAGTAACTTTGACAGACAATATTTGAAATTTCTTGTTTTATAAATAAATCTTGAATGAATTTTTTTATTTATTCACTTTGATTAATACATTATTTTAAAATTTTAATTATTTATTGATCAACTATTTAAATTTTTTATGTTAGCTCTCATTAATATTTTTTATTTATTAAAATATAATTTTTTTCAATAAAAATTTAAATACAAAACAATTGTCAAAAATTTTCTTTAAACTAAATAAAAAATTAATTAATTAAATCTGATCATATTCTTAATTGATTTTTATTTCATAATGAAAATAATCATCTCAAAAAAGTAGATAACAAAAAAAGTTTTTATAAAAAAGGTATCTTTTTGAATGACCAGTAAATACTTTTAAAGTACAGGTAGAGTAGATTATCAAGTTTTAATGAACTTTAATAATAATTTTGTTCTTCGATATTTAAACCTAAAAATTTGTAAAGAATAGTAGTGAAACAATGAAGAGATAATTAGTTTATTTTGAACATTTATGAATTTATTGCGTAAAAGCAAAAAATTAAATATAAGTATACGTTATCCAAAATATTTAGAATTTGAATAACTTATAATTTAAATTTGAGAAATTTGATTGCTCATGTATTGGTATAGGAGTTTCTTTAATACGAAAAAAAATATCAAAGTAAAAGTATTGCCAATATAAAAAAAGGTTACATAATTTTATTCAAAAAGATTTCTAGATTTATTTATTTACGGAACTTTATAATTTTCTTGATATTTTTCTCTTTGAAAAGAATAACCACGTTCTCGTTCGTATTTTGAACTTTCATATTAAACACAAAAATAAAAACCTTAACGTGAACATTATAAATGAACTAATAACACTCAATGTTTTTTTTTGTCTTTTAAATCTCTGTACATAACGAATTTAGATCGTTTGGCACCTTATCATGCGCACAATACTGCGACCTCATTACCGCATACACCGCAAAATATGAAGAGCAGGGAATAACAGGCTATACCGTTTCCACGGTTATGAAATTTTTATGCTCTTATGTGAAGTGATGCCACTCAAAATTCTATAACATCTATAGCTCTATGTATATGGAAATTCAATGCGTTTAGAGCGGTAACGAAGGCTTAGCTGCTCTCGAGAAATAAATTTAACATTTTATTGGTTGATGCACACGACTTTCGACAACGCAATGTTAGAGTGATTTTAATATTTCAATAGAAAATTTTTTTTTAGTTTTGTAAAAACTTTTTTAGATTTCTATTTTTCAAAGTTATTGTCATAAATCTATTTTTTAAAGATTTTTACAATAAAATTATGGTCTTTTAAATATGTAATTGTCTTTGTTATTATGTGATTGCAAAAGAAAATATTGTTTGTTACATTAATACTATTATCATTTGTTACTTTTAGCAGCTATTGTTTTTTATATAAAAAATTTGATCTGTTATGTTTTGGCTTTCCATCAAAATTAAAATTAATAAATTAATAGAAAGCGATTATTCCCGCAATTAAATATACTTGAGTATCTTTTAACAAAGTTTATATGAAGTTGTGCTTTATTGTATTCTTACTTTTTCTTGAGGTAGTAGTAATAGTTGAATATAGGCAGACGTAGAAGTATAAAACAAGAATAAAACAGATGCTACTACCATTTTAATCCTTATACGTTAATAAATGTTCCCATAACATCACTATGATTTCGATGATTATTCCTTTACCAACACAAAGCTCATCTCCATGAAAAGACAAAAATAAGCTTATAACAGAAGGCAACAAAATCAAATTCCATAGTCGAATACACTCTTCATATTAGATACGTCAATCTTCAGGATTGATCTTTAGGATGAACCAGAACCTAAATTTATCGCATCATAAACATGAACAATGGTAATCACGGTTAACTCGTATACATTAGACAAAGGCTATTAGACATTTTATCACTCTACTTAAACAATGGGACGCTGTATGCTTGAGCGATTGCTCGATGATTTTAATTATGATAAGATGGATGGATTCTATCGTCTTTTGATTATTACATTATAAGGAAATATTTTTTTTTTGAACTGAGATTATTATGTTTTATTAGTTATGATTTGTAAAAATACTTTAATTTATACATTGATAAAAATAAATCATAACAGTTAAGTCGTCTCTGGATTAAGATCCAAATTTTTTCATGAAAATTCATGAAATATTTATTAATAGTTAACACATGATCACATTGTATGTTAAGCATTTTGAATTTTTATTTTTGTCAAATTTTTTTAATCACTTGTGAATCAAATTTGCCCTATTCAAATCAATTGTTGATTAACAGTTACCTTGCCGAGTTGATTGTTATGATTTCTTTCTATCTGGGTATCGTTGCAATAATTCGACTTACAGCAATTGATTCGGTATTTGATAAAAATTAACAATTTAATATAAAGTACTTATTTAATCGCATTAAAACATATTTTCAGTATATAATTTTCGTTGCGTAACTATAAAATGTTAATACAAGCGAGTTCATTTATATTTATAAACATTTATTTAACGTTTGATGTGTAAAATATAATGGGCATGCTATATAAACTTTATACCATGTATTAAAGTCAAAAACTTAACATGATTTCACAGCTTTTGTTACACTACATACTAAGGTCGTTTATAGCATGATACCTTAATAAAATAAATTGTATATTTTGTAATTGTATATTTTATATAATAACTACCAGTTTTAATAATTTTATAAGCAAATAATTTTTTTTTACAAATTATTTCATACATTTTGAATATTCTCATAAATTCTTTGAAAAGCATAAGAATATTGGTTAAATTATTTATAATTATTTTTTAAAATTATTTACCGTATTATTAAATTTATCAAAACTCAATTTTTAAAGTAATTTCTTTATACTAGTTTACGTAAAAACTTAAACTTTTTCAACTTTTAAAATAGCATATTACTTCTTCTTTCCACAATTGCATCATTTAAAATAAACTTGAAAGTTTTCCCATTATTGTAACTCTAATAAACTAATATTGCATATTATAAATAAATAGATTATTAAAAAATTTAATTATTTATTATAATCAATTTCATTTTATTAATTGTGACAACAAATAAGAAATACGTAAAAATATAATTTATAAGTTAGAGGTAGTCAGTGGCTCAGTCGGTAGAACGATGGATTCGTAATCTCGAGGTCCCGAGTTCGAATCCCGCTCTGGGCAGCCGATTGATACAAGCACCACTGTATATTAAATGTGCTTTGTTCACTAACACTCTGACGACCTCAGTCGCTAATTAGCATCACAATGATAACAGAAATACAGCGACGTTAAATAAAATAAAAATAAAAAGATGAAAATGTAACTCTGCATTCCAACTATTTCGGTTTGATTTTTTTTTTACATAAATGTATTAAAACTGACGATAAAAAGAAGTAATTTTTAAGATTTTAAACTTCATAACAACTTACAAAAAACTAAAAATAAATTTTATAATTTATTGAATGCTTTAAATCCTTGCATTTAATCTTATCATGGAAAAATTAAAAAATGTTGACTTAAGGTGTCTAATATCATCCAAAATAATGTTGAAAAATCAGCCCTTGTTAATACCCATTCTTATCCTAATATTTCAAACTTACAGCTGCATCCCTCCATAAAGTTTCGTAAATGAAAAGCGACGCCGAGGGGAAAAAAATTGTTATCACGTACGTTATGTAAATCTCGCATAATACCTTTTCATCATAATTTCAACAGCGCACGCTAAATTGGTCAAATCATCAAAAAGCTATAGAATATATAAAAGCAAAATTTTTCTTTTGATATCTCTTGGGTTGGGGATGACGACGCTCGGGCAAAGAAAGACATGCGCGCAATCAAAAGAAGAAAAAGGACTCACGTGTGACATTACGATCGGATTTTATGGAACAAGAGTATCGGAGAGTAGTACATAAAATAAACAAGATCACAGAAATTGTTTATTTTATTTATTCATCAATCTTCGAAGCATTATTTGCAGCAACTATTCTTTTTTTTTTAATTTTTAACATTTTTTATAGTGTCAGCCATTATTAGTTTTTATGGAGCCTGTATTTTGAATGATGCCACCCCACAATGTGACACGGTATCACTCAACATTATTGATTATTTTGCGTTGAACTAACCACGGGAGAGACAGTAGGCGAAAAAAAGAACGACAGAGAAGATTCATTATATATTACAGAAGCGAAATCTTATTTTTTTTTTCAAAGTGATTGATTTTGTTTTATATTACATTTTTTTAAGAATTGTAAATAATTTATGACTTAATAATAGCGTTTAGAAGTGGAATTTTGACACGATGATTTTGGGAGTGTGATTTTCGTCAAAGATAAAAACTAATTGGTTTAATCTTTAACTTAATATTTTACACATTTTTTAGTGTATAAATTTATTGATAAATACTAAGAAACTTTAATTTAACATGACGTTTAATGACCTGTTCAATTATCCAACTATTCGAGCAGTCTCAACATATTCTCACCCTTTAAACTTTTATTTTTCATTTTTGTTTGTTTCGCGTGGATTTTGATTATCTCTCAGATCGATCGCTTTTTTTTCAAAAGAAATCAAAGTAAGCATTGTACACTTTGTTTGATGGAGAGGAATAAAAAAGGGCTGAAAGAAAATTTTTTTTTCAAGCCCGCAGCAATAAATTTCTCGACACGATGATTGAACATTTTGCGTTGAGATTTCTTCAAAGAGAAAAAACATGCTACCTCATTTATTCTTTCTCTTTTGTTTCTTCCTTTTTTTTTACAACTGTACTAGTCTTTTTAGCTTTATTTTTTGTACTAGGTCGTGGAGCTTTTTCTCAGTAACGTTTCTTCGGATAATCAAAAAATATCCTTATTGTTCTTCGGATAATCAAAAAGTTGATTACCAGACATTTAATTTTAATTTATAATAATAATTTTGGAATTATATGAAATTGATTAGTGCGTTTATTTATTTTGTATTAGTAATGAATAAATTAGTCTTTATGTTTAAAAATGTAAATTTTTCAAATCGTATTTGCAAGTTAAAAAGGAATGAATATACATTTTATAAATATGAAGGCTGGAAATTAACTGTCTCCACTCCAAAATTTTTAGCGAACTTTGATAATCTTTTTATCAAATATTGAACTGCAGGCTTTGTAAAATTTCGAAAACTTAACTTTGACATAGTATTCTCGATGTCGATATTCGATAGTTCAATATCAGGTTATTAATGAAATTATAGAATTGTATTTTCCCTGGTAGAAATGTGAGCATTAAAAATGGTGTATATAAAAATTTGAGGTTATTAGTAATAATAATGCCAAAGAAATGGCCATTAAATGTTAAAAAAAGCGTTTCCATTTCTACTGGTCATAAACTAGTAAAAAAAAAGTTTCAATTTCCACCAGGGTTTCGTAAAATGCATTTCAATCTAACGAATAACAGAATACAAAAACCTATATAATTTTAACTTACTATATTAATGTTAAATAATTAAATAATATTTGATAAGATTTAATATATGTAATATAATAAAAAGATATCATATTTAATAATATTTAAGAGAGCATGATTTTCTGTAGAAATTGTAAATTAATGTTTAAGTTCGAAATAATGAACTAAAGGTAAACAACAATTATTTGAAAAAGAATAAGTTATAGAATTTTCAATGGGTGAATATATGAATATATGGGCATAATAAATAGAATAACATAAAATTTTAATTAAGTTTTTCATAATTCGTTTTCTCGTAACAATGCACATATAAATTAACATCATTAAGACACTTGATCGCTCTCTCAACGTATTAAACTACAGCAAAAAATAGGACAGTCGAGAGAAGAAAAAAAATGAAAAAAAAAGGGTCTGACTTTTATTTGTTTCCTGCGGCTAATACATTTCACATTTTACGGTAACTTTCTTCGTCTAATAGAGGATTCCAAAAATCAACTTGGTAAACGAAAATAACTTGGAGATAAAAAAGTTTATTTTGTTGCAGTATCATTATTCCGTGAAAAAAAGAAACAGAAGTATAAGTTTGAAAAATTTATAAGTGAATAAAGTGGTTAAAGTGTAGAGCATTGTTGACTGGCAATTATTTGTATTCCTTTTGAACGCTGTATGTATTTTGGTGAAAAAAGTAATATTTTTATGTTTTTCAAATCAATATTTGAAAACCACTAAAAAAATGTATTTTCTTAACATAACCACATTGTATTATTTGCGCATTTAGATTTCATTACTATTTTAAAGTACCTTAGATTTTCCGAGTACTAAAAAGTACAGTTGAGCAGGGTTACACGATTTTTAATGGATTTTAACTTTTAATGGATGTAGCTAAACTAAAACGAATTTTCTGTATTTCGTCAAAAAGAAGTAAGTGCTCATTTTTAAAGTTGCGAAAAAGGTGACCTTTTTTTTAAATAAAGATACACCAATAATTTCCTATTTATTTTAATCAAATAAGCTTTATATTTGAATTAAAAAAACTTTAATTTTCAATGTATGGGTTCATGTAATTAAGTTATAAAAGTATTCGTTTTCAAGTTACCAGGATAGTAATATCCAATAACCAGAGCAATTTTCCGAAACTAGCGCATTAATTACCTTGGTCCATTTGACATAAAGTCTAAAATTACGCCGGAGAGTCGGAAAATTGAGCTCATCGGGAATAAAAGGTAAAAAATAAAAGCGGACGGTTGTTTCGAGAAAAGATACGATCTCAATTTTTTGAAATGTCTACCTTGGAGAAAAAAAAAGTAACACTCAAACCCAATGAATTTCAAACCTTCTTTTTTCTTATTTTGCTTTTTTTCGGAGGGAAAAGCGCTATAATATTAATAGATTTTTTTATTCTTTTGAATATTTACCAACTAAATATAAGGAAAAATATACTTTTTCGAAAAGAAATCGAATCAAACTTTTTTACTAGCCTCGTGTATTTACAAATTTTTTTAACTACAAATATTTTCAAAAATATGAAATTCAAGAATTTTTTTTCACGTAGGAAATAAAGTTAGGCCAATTTAAAGGTGTAAAAAGTTTCAGAGGTGATCTAATATTGACGTGATTTTGCAATATTCATCCCAATTTTATATTTTTTGTACACGTCAAATCACAAAAAAACCATCAGCAGCGTATATTCTTGTTTCAAACAAAATCGTAGAAGAAAGAAAACTTACAAGTTTTTTTCCTTTGACTTTCCTTATACGATTGACGACAAACACTTTGGTTAAACCTTCTCTCGGGATTTCTAGACGATTTTTTTTCCTTTCCTTTCTCTAAGATAATAGAACAAATGATAGGAGAAAGAAAAAAAAATTCATCCCACGGGATGAAGCAAGTAAGGCGCTGTACTTACGCGTCTGCTTGAAAATGAAAAAAAAAAAAGGAGCTGAAAAAAACTTACATCGCTGTCGTGCGCAGATACTTTTATCATTTATTTTACAAAAGCATTGACAGTCATATATCTGACTATGATCGAAGATTTTACCAGGGCTCTCTGGTCTCGAGTGAATTTTTTTCGACATCAAAATATTTGAAAATTTTTTCACTCGCCCTTTGATAAATTATGTCGGCGCTTCTTTTGTCCGACGTTATAAATCGACCGGCTATTATGTAACATATATCAATAGTTACACGATATTTCTTTTGTTAGAAATGATGTAACGATTACTTTACAAGTGATGAAATTTCAAATTTCGTACAAATAGCTAAAATGTACGTCAATATTGAACGAGTCAGTGATAAACAATGTTATGTACGTGTAAAACAAATTTAAGTGAGAAACATAAACGCACGATATTTAAACCTACACGTATATGTCACGATTATGGCTATATTACAGATCTAAAAAATAAAGTTGGATTAACAGAACTGCAAAAGGAAATATTTTAATACGAATTTCGTAAAATTAAAAAATTGTGTATGAGAAGGGGGACTTGTGTGTATAATTTAATACAGAATGATTAAATTCTTTAATCCAAAATATAATCTAATACCAAACGATTATACATATGAAAAATTTTCAGGAATGTTGACTACAGTTTTTTGATAAGTTCACATAATATTGATCTTAACAGTATGCAAAGATTTAAAGAACCTAATTGAGAGAGATAAGCGAATAATCATATTATTTAAAATCTTTTCTCTCGTCTAACCTTTATAAATTTATAATTTTTATAAAAATAAAATTTATCGTCATGCTCATTGTAGTAAAATAACAATATTTTACGGGTCAAAACCATGGAGTACGATTTTACGAGCCAAATGAGGACCGCTCGTTTGAGAGACACGTGAACCCCACGAGATCGGAAAATTATACTTTACGACTAGAGTTGAGATGTACGTTTGCAGGATTGTGATGTGAAAAATATTTTTTCATCGAGTATTCCTGAAGGATATCGTTACAGTAATGTTGCAAATGTAAAGTACCATTTTGCGAGCATGAATACGTAAAATTAAAATTGTAAATACGTGCTCGTGAAATCTTATTTGACGATTGCAAATCGTGACTAAAATTTCTCACTTTATTGAATTAAAAAATATAAATTTTTATATAATTATTATAAAAGGTAAGGATTAAACGATAATAAAAATTTTTAAGAAAATTGATTACTTTTTTTGCAGAAATAATTGTACAATCATCCCAATAGCACTTCCGTTAAATATAAAAAATAGTTACAAGGTAAAAGATATAAAAAGATATAATTCCTATACCTCTTTTTTTAAATCTCGTACGAGCGATAACGAACAAAGTTTTTTAATCTGGACATCTGGCTTGGAATCTCGGCCAAGTACCTTTAACCTTTCTTTTGAAAAGAAAAAGATAAAAACAATAGTTCAAGAGCCATGTATAACGCGACGCTCGTCCTGCTCTTATGGGACAAAAACAGGCGGACTCCTTGTGTATAGGGATGAGACGTTATTGTCAAGAGTATCACGTATAGTGTGATATCTCGAGTACTTTCCCGAGAGTCACGAGAAATTATCCAGTTGATCCACCTTTAGCGGCTCAAGTCGCCTTGCATAGTAATGGTAATGATAACCATGACGATAAAAAATCTTGGGAAATAGTAAAGATTGTTTTTAAAAAGGAATTAAAAATAAAAAATATACGAGCGATTTTAAATTAAGCTAATTTGAAACGTATCTAAAATAAATATAATTAGGCTAATTCAAAGCATTGTATACGTGTAGTAAAAATAATTAGGCTAATTTAAAAACGTGTATAATTGATATCTACGTTTAAAAAAGAATCCATTAACGTAATTATAAATTTTGAATGTAATAATACGTCTTTTATGAAAGCGTTACTGAATAAGATTTTTCAAAAGATAAATGTATATGCAATCTTGTATTATCAACATGATAAAAGTACTTTTTCTCCGTTAAAATAAAAACTGTAAAAAGCGCATATTTTATTTATCGCTGCTGTTTAAACTTTTATCAAAGTCACGTAGAGGAATTCAAGACATAGGAAGCATCGAGACGCATGAGAACTAGTTTCCGTAACAATTTTCCCTAAGGATCAATGATACAAGAAGCACGTGAGGTGGGATAGCATAGTCTAAACATTTTACCATGTTAATTGAATTGATTAATTATTTGCTTATTGCGTTTAATTTATTCTGAGAAATTAAACGTAATCAAGATAATGTGAACAAATTATAAATTTATGTATTTATAATTTTATAAAATAAATCACTAAGAATGTAGCAAAGAATAAAGATATTAACCTTCCTCTAACTTTCAGATGATTTCTGATACTTTTGTTTTTTGTTATAAAAAATTATAAAAAAAAAACCACGTGTTTTTGGTTTAACATAAAATGCTTTTAATTTATGCTTTCAATCAAAGTTTCCCAAAGAAAAATGAATTTCCAAAATTTACTGTTTTTAAATAAACAATTCTACAAGATTTTAAGAAAAAATAGCAGGATTTGAATCAAACAAAATCTTTTTAACAGAATTCGAAAACTGAAATGTGACATAATAGATAGCATTAATGTCGAATTAATTTTTTGATTCAACATTAATTTTACGTTACGTTACGAAGTTATTTCTATTTATTTTAACAGTTATAATTTCAGAAAATTTGAGCTTTTGATTTAAAATTCTATTTTTGTAAGTGTAGAATTGCAATTAAACAAAGTACGCGATAAACAAATTTTTGATACTGTTTAAATTCCTATATTTAAAAAAATTAATAAAAAAATTGATAATTAGAAAATAAAAATTTCATATTTTTAACTAATTTTGTTAAATTACATATTCATCTTATAATTTACCTAAACTAGTATTAAGCTACTATTCATTGCTAACTTAAAGTTACAGAAACAAATAAGACAAATTGTGGTGATCTCTGTAATCCTATCTTGAATAATTATTTTTAATAAGTATAAATAAATTATTTTTGAATTAAATATTGATTAGCCCTAACCAAATATAACAAAAATACTATTTCAATGAAACTAACCATGTTAAAAATGTATTTGCGGTTTTACATTTACTATCTAGCTAGATGAGTTGCCATTGCAATTCATTTACACGATAGAAGGATATTTTACCTTCGCTGTCAATTTATTTAGCAGAGTTTCAGTGGTTAGTTTACTACCACTACTTCAAGCTCAAACTACAAACATGATGTGGACAACATAAAGAGGAAGATAAACTAACTATCCGAAACGTCATAAATAAGTTGATAACTATTAAATTATTAACTACAAAGTTTACTTGAAACTACAGTTTCAATTTATTTTACAACATGTACTTTTGTCAGTTGAATTAAAAGATGTTACAAACAAAAGTTTATATTTATTTTCATTATTTTTCTAATTTGATTTATTTGTAACAAGAGTATTCTCAATTTCTTTTTTTTTTAAAGAAAGAAATTTTTATTTTTTTACTATTTTTTTATAATATATCTTAAAAAGGGTAAGGTAAAACAGGTAGTGCGTGAGAAAGTAATTACAAACTTATTTTAAGTAAATGTATATACTTGATTTTCAAAAATATTTACTTTAAAAGATATAAATACTTTTGTACCGATCAACAAATTATTATCAATTTTTTACATCCATAATTAACAGATTTTTTAAAATTGTATGCATAAAAATTATATTTCTAACATTTTAATAATTTTATTATTAAAAATAAATATAATAGATATTTCGAAAAATTTTGAATAAAAATTAAAAGTTCGGGAAACTGCAATGTCGGTAACTAACTAGGAGAGTGTCACACCTCCGGATCACGGATTTTGCTCAAACTTCGGGATAAGTTTTCAGATGATAAAATATGCAAAAAGCTAAAGTGATAGTCATAAATACTCAATATTTCCCTAGTTACAGGCAATTAAAGAAAATCACTAAAAAAGTTACTAGATTTTTAAACGCATATAGTTCTTTAGCATTGATAGCTACAAGCTTGAAACTTTTTTTAAATGAAAGCTGAGCTCAAATCCTTTCGAAACAGTAGTTACAGCATATCAAAATATTATTTTTTCCCAAAGTTAGAGCATGATGAACATTGGACCTGATTTTTCTTTTAAAAACATTAATTAATAATAAAAGCTGAAATTAGGTCCAATCCTTATTACGCTCTAACTTTGGGGAAAAATAATATTTTGATATGCTGTAACTACTGTTTCGAAAGGATTTGAGCTCAGCTTTAATTAAAAAACAAGTTTAAAGCTTGTAGCTATCAATGCTAAAGAACTATATGCGTTTATAAATCTAGTAACTTTTTTAGTGATTTTCTTTAATTGCCTGTAACCAGGGAAATATTAAGTATTTATGACTATAACTTTAGCTTTTTGCATATTTTATCATCTAAAAACTTATCCCGAAGTTTAAGCAAAATCCGTGATCCGGAGGTGTGACACTCTCCTAGTAAGTATGATTCATATACCCCATTACATAACTTTAAAACAAATGTATGCAAGAGGTCGTCAATGGCTCAGTCGGTAGAGAGATGGATTCATAATCTCGAGGTCCCGAGTTCAAATCCCAGTCTCAGCAGATTGATGCAAGCACCACTGTACGTTTCATGTGCTTTGTTCACAAACGCATTGAAGACCTCCGTCGCTAATTAGAATCGCAATGATACAATAAATACAGCGACGTTAAATAAAAGGAAAAAATCAAATCAATTATTATAACTATAATTACATTAGGATTTTATTTTTATAAGTTACAAAGTACAAATATTGATTGAGTTTAAGTGCTTACATCTATTAAAATTTTTTTTTTAAATAAATCCAATGGTTTTCGATGTTTTTTTATTCATTAAAAATAGTATTGTTTTACTATGTCAATTAATTGAACTTTCTTATTCAATTTTAAATGATTAACGAACTTGTAATAAACGAATTTTTAACAAATATAAAATAATTATAAAAATCAAAGTCCGTACGTAAACATAAATATGAACACTTGATTATAGGTATTGAAAAATGGAAAAGAAATTTATTTTGACAAGCTTGCAAATTATTCATGATACGTTTTGGCTTTAATACAGATAAATTTTGTTGTATAAAAATATTATTTCTTTGTTGGTTGAATGTTTTCTTCTAAAAAATAATATTTTTGAGTTTTTTTGAATTTTAGATTACATTAATTTCTTTTTTTATTGTCACGTAAATAAAAACAAATTAATTTATGTTATTTAGGCATGTAAGCTCTCAATCACATTTTTAATTTTCGTTCATATTTATTTAATCATTGTTTGTAATTAAGTGTAATAAAATTAATTACAGTCATACATTACTTTGTACATTTGATTACAAGTTAATATTGATAAATATTTTTAAAAAATGATATGTAAAGTATATGTTATGCATTTATAACATTTTTTATGATTATTTTTTTATCAGATTGCATGTTAGAAGTTGTTTTCTGTTTATTTACTAAAAAAAGTATTAGAACTTCGGATCATCGCTTCTGTTAAAATTGCGGGAGATCTTTTTTTCTAAAAATGTGAAAGAAGCTAGAATTATGGACATAAATACTTAATAGGTTCGAAGCTAGAAACTATAATAGCAGTAATTTCGGGAAATGTATCAAAATGTAGCCTTGTCTGTGAAAAGTCAAAATACATTTTTAAAATAATTATATCATCATTAAACGTAGCTCGTACTTAAAAATAAGTAAGCGTAAAAATTTCTTGGAAAATCCTATGTTTGATATAAATTGGGGCAAAATTTTATTGATGATAAAAGTATATATTATTTGTGTGTGTAGGAGTAATCTCATTAGTTATATTTTATACAGACATTTCTTAAACTGCTTATATTTCTTTATGCGGTGTACAGTGTCTTTCAGTCAATTCTAAGACTTTATAAAAAAGGCAGCTCGTAAAATAAATCGCTATCGCTACATTTACAAAAAAATATATTCCAAGATATGTTAGAGACGAAATGCTGAATGTAAAAAGATGTTTGCACAAATTCAAAGCGTTTCAAGCTTCATATACCGATTTTATGATAATTATGTTAAAAATAATAGTAAAAAATAGTTAAAATTATAAATCAGTTATTGAATGGTGGTATTAAACCATCAAGATCGTGGCTAAAAAAGTGATTTTATAATCGTTTACGACACTTCACGCATAATAAAGAATCTAAATTTTAAAACAATTGGTTAAGCAGTTTTTGAAATATTTGAGAACATATGCATTTTACCATTTATAAATATAAGAAAATATTAGATCTTAATTTATTTTCTCTCTATAATGTTTTTTTTATTTATTTCTCTTTTTTTTTTCTTTCTGAAAATAAAGAATATAAAGAATCGTAAGTCAAGAACATAGAGTAGGAGGGAACTTTAAAACTTTAGATGCATATTCTACCATAAATCCTTCACTGTTTTGAAACGATTTGTATTGTATTTATCATTATAGCCACGTACCGTTGTCATTTAAAAATTTATTGAATGTCGAATTAATGTTTTCAAATACTTTTAAAAATTACATGGAATGGAACATAATAATTTATGAAATCATGATTTTTTTCAAATTTGCATTTTTATAGAATAGAAATAGAAATAGTCATTGCGCGCAACTATAAAGAACACATGATTTTTTATATAAGACTACATTCTTGATTCTATTAAATAACAAATTTTTAAGTTGAAAATCAACTTTGTGTAATTTTTATCTACGCTATTTTGTTTAAACAAGCGTAAAAAGTTCGATTCTGTTCAGCCAGTGTAAAAATAGTAAATTACATGATTACTGAACAAAATAGGTCAGTTTTCTTGCAATTGCATCGACGTTAAGAATAAATACGAGTTAAAAAAGCATCGATGACAATTTATAACATACTCTATTTTTTTCTGATGGAATAAATGAAATTCGATTTTCCATGACCATTTTGCGTAAAGAAAATAGTCCATTGGCTATCGAGGGAGTGAAGTAACTGTGTCAGTGTCCACTATAAAATTTCATATCTGATCGTGATATGATTACTTGTTTCCCCCAAAAGTTTATTGATCACAATCACGAATCGTAAAATGATAAGAGAAATTCATTAAGTTTAGAATAAAAGCCGTGTAATTAATTTTTGTGCATGTTTTCTTTTATGATTCAGTACCAGCTGGGGTAGTAAAGGTAAACTAAAAATTCTTGTAAACGTCATTTCTAAAACAATGGTAAGTAATACTGAATTCCAATATAAAAATGATGAAAGTTAAACTAATTAAAATATTATTTTTAATTATTTTTAGCCTTTATTAGTATTAAATACAGTTAATTTACAAATAATATTGGCTTAACGTCGCAATAACCATTAACAAATAATGAATTATATTTGCGAACAATTTGTTCCATTTCGGCGATGATTGTAAAAATAATTAAATCATTCAGAGCCAGTGAGTGGCTCAGTCGGTAGAGCGATGGATTCGTAATCTCGAGATCCCGAGTTCGAATCCCGCTTTCAGCGACTGATCGATGCAAGCACCACTGTACGTTACATGTGCTTTGTTCACAAACACACTTACGAGCTCCGTCGCTGATTAGCATTGCAAAATAGCATAAATATAACGACGTTAAAGAAGAATAAAAAAAATTAAATCATTCAATATAAATAATTGAATAATTACACAGAATATATATACTATACATATAATAAGTATTACTGTATAAGAGCAGCTTAAATATTACAAATGCCTTTGAATGAATTCATTATTTTTTATTTATTTGTATCAATTTAATATCCACTCGATACATTAAAAAATGTAAAGTTGCAAAAAAATGGCAAACAAATTGTAAATTATTGTAAAAAAATAAAATATTGGATATCATGATAAAGTTTCGATACAAGTTAAATCAAATTTTGTAATAAATTTATTTTACAATTTTGTTGAAAACATTTACGTAATTCCATTAACAATCATTTTATTTTTTATGCTGTAAATGTCATGGTATCTATCATCAAAAAAGCTTTAACAATTTAAAAATAATCCTCTTGTAAAAAAAAGTAAATAAATCAAGCTGTAAAGCTTTTTATTTTTTTTCGTTTTTTTTAATTCGAAATCCAAACGAAGTACAATATATTGGGATGAATTCGTTAAAAGAGCACATTTATAAACAGAAAATTTACGAACCAGAAATTTTTTTCTTTTAAATAAATGATTATATTAAACGAAATATTTTCTTTGCAAAAATTTGTAAAGAGAATTGCATAATTTCAATATAATATCTATATTATTATATATTACATTTTTTATTAAAAAGTTTGTCTACCATTCATCTTAAAATTACATTTCTAAACTAACGCCGTACTGTTACATTTTTAAGACATTTTTCTACTAATGTTTTGCATTTTTTCGGTTAAAAATGATTTAATCAATTTAAAACAGAAAAGAAAATTGATATATTTACTTATTGTATTAGTCGAAGGAGCATTAATAACTAAGCTACTTACATTTTAATACTTTTTTACGGCCATGACACATAAGTTTATATTTAATACAAATATTTATTCTATCAACAGCCCTTCATTTTCAAAGAAAATTATACACAGTAAAGTTCCAAAACGCTGTCGAAATGAAGAGCAATCTTGAAATAAAATTATAATTACATTAAAAAAAACAGCTTATATACTATGAAAATCTGATGTAATAACTTTAACGAAGTAAGCAATACCTTTCAAGTTGAATTTGCTTTTGACAATCAAGCTAAACTTGGATTCAGTCGTTCAATTGGTAAGATTTAAAAAAATTAAGATATGTTTGCCAAAGCCCAAAAAAATTTTTTTGGCAATACGTTGAAAGGACTTGATGCCTGACGAGCAGTTATTACTTGAAATTTTCAAAAGAATATGACCTGTTTTCGTTTAAACGGACGAAAGAAAAAATAACATTAAAACATGATTTGATAATATAATTTTAAAATATAGAATATTGATGTTATTTAACAGGAAAAATATCAAAATAATTTAATGATAATGTGACGATATTCTTTGCAATATAAAAATAATCATAAAAAAATTATTTTAGAATATTTATATTAAACTTATAATATTTCGGATTCGATGATAAATTTATTATGTTTCACAATTTTTTTCCAACAATACTACCATGATTAGCAAAAAAATTTATGGTAACATTTCGTGATTTACTCTTTTCTTAATCTTATCGCTTTGATATTGATTTAATCTGCTTTTAACAGTATACAACTTCCGACAACGTTCATTAAAAAAAAGGATGAAATCAATACTAAATTTGAAAAAAAAATGTTAACAACTATGTTAACTTAAATAACAAGTAAATTTCTGAAATTTCGCACACGGAATTCACTGAATGCATCGAAACATTAATTTTACAAAATTCGAACGATTTACTTACGAAATTGCTATTACATCTAAAGGATAATCGAATGGTGCGCATCTAAGCTATTATATCTATGGATCGATTACGCTCGTGAATCTCTTACGCAACTTTAAATCGAATTCTCAATGCATTAAGAAAACCCGAACAAATAATGGGAGATGTAATAGGAATTTTCATTTATACAACACGCACAAACAAAAGATGTAATCAAATAATTTTAAATTTAATACAAGATGTAATTTTTTATTTATAAATTTTGTATTTACACAAATTAAAGAAGAAATCCATATTACACTTTGTCAATGATGCATATCAAATCAACTGGAGTAAAAAAATACACGATCACTTTATTTTATGCTTATATTTACTGTTCTTTCGGTATTCGATTACTATCTAGCAATTCATAAGACAGTAAATGTATATTTTTACAATATTTTACGAATCTATTTGAGCGCGCGTTATTGACAATTCGCAAGAGTGTTTATGTGGATACATGGAAACAAATGTGTATACACGAAACGTTTCACGTAAATTTTCTGGATGAAAACCAAAAAAAAATTATAAATTTTATATACATTGCATTTGACACGTTAAATTATACACTAGGATTCACAAATTTATATTTTTATTAATTTCATAAAGATTACAAATTGAATATGAAGTTAGAAAATTCGATAAATATAAGAACTTGGCAGTAACTGTGAGATATCTTTTCTACTAACGCAAAATGAAGTAAATTATGGAAAATAAATAATCATTCTTATACCACAATGCTTTATTTATGCTATGAATGACTAGTCTTTTTTTGTACTTTTATTTCATTCAAGTCTATTAATTACTTTGTATAAAATATGCATTCAATAAAATTGAAATTAAAACATTATTATCTATTATATTTAGCATATTACTTATTTAAACTCAACCACTTATCTTAATAAGACAAGACACTATAGAGTAGAGTAAGAAAAAAAAAAGAATTTGCCTGTGACAGAAAGCGAAAGAAGAAGCATATGGATGAGAGATTCAAGAAGAATATACTAGTTTTATAAGTCGTAATGCTATTTTTATACTTCGCTGCTTATCTAGAGAGTCATACGTCAAATTATTTTCAAATTATTTATTGCGATCTTATTTATTTTTGATTTACTGTAAATCTTACACGAAATATATATTGATGCCTATCTCAGGTGATATATTTTCTGGAAGGAAAGAAAGTTTTTTCATTAATAATATGATTCATTTTATACGAAATATCAAAACTTAATCTGAAGTTCAATATGATTTAGTGTTACAATTAGAATGTAACTCTTTTTTATCACAAAAAAAATCGAATGATTTGTATTGCTAGATTCTGTCCATGATATTAGTTTATTATTTTTATCTATTAGTTAGTTTTCATTATAAAATTATACGATTCTCAATTTGATGAAATAAAAAATTTTTATGGATTAATAAGAATAAAAAAACTGTTTACACGATTGACAATAACACAAGTTGTAGTATTGATTTTCCTCTGCTTTCCGCTTCTACTTAGATCGTCCAATATTTGCGTAAAGTTTATGTGGTTTTAACTTAAACAGAGGGTTATACATATTATTGAGAAAAAATGAAATATAACGTTATTGCAAACAGAAATTTTGCTCACCAGTAGCCGGAAATAATTTTGGTGGTATAATTTCAAATTGAGTAAGCAAATTCATCTATTCGACAGTTATAACGAGGCGGTCGCGTGGTAATAATCGTATTGTCATGCTTACTCTCATAAAATTAAATTAATTCACACCGATATTTTAAAAAGAAAAGTATTGCAAAATCTCTAAAAATATCTAAAAAAATTTGGTGGATAAATTTTGATGTTTAAAATTATGACGATAAAAATTACAGCTGTCTTTTTGCGTTTGTTTTTTCAATTTTCTAAATTTTCTAATAAAAATTAATGAATGTTTCAAAAATATTCAAGAAAATAATATTTAAATAGCAAGAATAATGAGAGCCATTAAAAGTCGATTATTGCGTGCATAAAAATTTTCATTTCATCTAATAGAAATTTTAATATGATAAAATACTTCACATTTTGATCTATTCATTTATAACTAAAAGTGCAAAAATTTCATTTTATAATATGTATGAAAACATATGAAGACGCATACAAAAAAATTCCTATTTTATTTTTTAGTTAAGATAACACGTTTTATAGTAATAAAAATCTCAAACATAATTCTAAATATTTCCTAAATACAAATGTATAAAAAATAAATTACTCTCGTTTAATAAGAGACTGAGTACAAAATTAACTTTCGAAAGATTTTCTTTTGCAATTTATACACACAATTGTTTAAAATTAGTCTCGAGTCTGCATAATATCCCGATAGCGAAACCTTGAAAACTCGATATTTATAGAATCCCAAAGTAATCCTAAAATCGTAAACCAATTATTCTTTCCTACACTCTAACTCAATAAAGTTTACGCGCATCCCGCAAAGAAATTTAAGCTCAGTATAGATAGAAACCGCGTGTGTATGTACTCTACTCTGGATACCCTACACAAAATTTTTTTCACCTAATTTCAAAACCAAACTAGAACATACGTATAAAACAAAATTTTCTATCAAATACCCTTTGAAATTTGATTATCTTTTAAAAATTCTAGTTTTGTAAACAAAAGAGAATATAACTTGTATTGTGTCGGAAAAACTTTGGAAAAACAAACTTTTACATAGAAAACTTCTAACGTTTGTTTTATGCTTAACTTTCCAATGTCTTTATTAACGCTTCATTGATCGTTTCCTTATTCTTTTGCTCAAAGTATAATTTTTATTTTCTTACCGCTCTTTTTTTCTTTCTTCTTTCTTTATTTTTAACGGGGTTATATTTTGCTTTGTTTTCAAGTTAAAGTTTATATACAGCTGCAAAATAAATACTTTCGAAGGATTTCTTTAAAGCGTTTAATGAAGCTTAAACAATTGGGCTTGGAATATCTTTTGTTCCATATTGAAAAGGAAGTAATGTTCTCTTCGTCTTAATGAGCACCACTGCTCTTTCAAACTTAATTTATAAAAACGTTATAATTCAAGGAACTATTGTTGTCATGATTTTTTAATTCAAGTTTAAAAAGAAATATTAAAAATTTGTTTTTATTCTTCGTCAATAGAATTAATAAAATTGTAAAATCTATAAATTTATAAAAACGTTATAATTCAAAGAACCATTGTTTTCATAATTTTTTAATTTAAATTTTAAAAAATATAGAAAATTTGTTTTTATTCTTTATCAATAGAATTAATAAAATTGTAAAGGTTGAACTTTTTATTATTTATATTATATTTAATTAAAAATTTCTGTATTGAATTTAATGTTTAAAATATACATGCTCGACCTAAAAGGCTGGCAATATTGAAAATCAGTGTCATTTTATTTATTTATTCATCAATCTTAACGAGGCAGCGATATATTTATTCAATCATAATAAATTTTACCAACACTAATATTTGAAATGTACATTTTTCAATTAGAGTATTATTTATTTTTAAGGATTATTTTACGAGTTTCGTTAAAATAAAGTGAAAAAACATAAAAATTTAAAGCTTCGAACATTAATTAAAATTGCATGTAAATCGAAATTACTTTTAACTTATGAATGTCAAAAAGAAATATTGCAAAATTAATTTAAAGCGTACCTTTTATTTAACTTTTATCAATAAAAGATCAATTATTATTATATTTTATTTTATTATTATTAGATGAGTTATAATTTTATTATTTTATTGCATGAAATATTTGCCTTGTTTTAGAAAAAACTTTTCAAATTAATTTATAAATTGTTTTATTTTTTATAATATTTGCATGACTCAGTCTTCGATATAAAAATATTGTAGTTTGGTAAATTTATAAAATATAAATACTTATTCAAAATAAACTTTGTTGAAATATTTTAAATGAAAGTAATAACAATTTTGAAAATTTTATTTATTGATTCAATAATATATTTTATTTGTTGAATTTCGATTGGTCGAAAAAAGAGGATGCCCACGAATAGGGAAATAAAGGAAAATGATAGAAAATATTTTATTAAAATTACAAAAGTAAGTGAAAAAATCAAGATTTCGACCGACATTTAGAACAAATAATTGAATAATTAAATGTTTTTTAATTTGTTTTTTTTTTAAATCGGAGTATAGTATATAACCCAAAAAATCTTCATCTTTTTTATTACTGACTTATAGCAAATCTCTATTTTGTATATTGTTCAATCAAATTTTCTCTACAATTACCTTTCGGCTCTATAAAGCAGAGGTGAAAATTGTAACCATATAGATAGCCAAATAATACCCAGTTAATTTACTAGATATACCCTCATTAAAAATTTTGCTTTCTTTTTTTAACACCTATACTTTAATACCTATACTTAATATCAAATTCAATTCTGTCCCTTTTCAACACTTTCACTATATACTTTTCTTTGTGCATGTTACTTACAACCATATATTTATTAGCAATTAAATGAAATCACTACTTTAATAATTTTTTTATGCAAGCACACACAAAGCCTTTAATTACTTTGATCAATTTCATCAACAATACACACATAATTGAAACGAAAATCATTATACCAGGATATTGAAGTACCCAAAGCACTTGTTTTTTAACAATTGGCAAATTAAACATAAAATTATAAAACGGAAAGCCGAAATTATAGGGTGTAAGCGTACTTACATTTTGTGCGCATTATGTTTGTTTAATGTATTGTTTATGAACAGTGTTAATGTGTTTGTTCGTTATGAAAATACAACGAGATAAACCGAAATTGCAAAACGATTAAGTTTATATTGTTGTTGAATGTCAATAATAATTATTATACGAATTTTCGTATTACAATGTAGATTACACGTATTACACTCGCCTGTTAAATTTACATACAATAATGTCTGTAAACTAATATAGGCACACGTTTATGTAAATTTTCGAATTATCGCTTTTAGGCCTTTTGTTTATCCAATAAGCTTTTGATGAGTACGTTAGGGAAAGCTCTTATTTTTAATTATTTAATTTTTAATTACAGCTTAGATTAGTATATAAATAGTAACGTTTTTACAGATACTTTTTTACATTGCATCAATTCATAAAGATTATTTGAGAAAAATTAATGTAAAATACTTTTTATTATTCGATATTGTGGATTTTAATTAAAAATTGTAACATGGTTAAATATAAATAAAAATTTTATTCATATTATAAATTATTTTGATTGTACGCATAAAAAATAATTTTTCCAAAAATTTTTTCACACTTTTTGTATAATACAATAATAGTACTTTTCGATACCATTGCGTTAAATTGTAAATATTCGTGCGATTGATATGCACGAGGGTCGACGAAACCGTCCTGAATGTAATACGTGAAGTTGAAAAACTCGTTCTTTGCTGTAAAATGGGCGATTGTTGCAGCTGTTAATTGAATCTGTTTCGCACCAGGCGACAAGGAAGGCTCGCTTTAGAAACCAACGTGAGTTTAGTTTTATTTATCGTATGCGTGATATATTTTTACGATTGTTGGCTTCCGTATCATTTTACGTAAGTAAGATAAGTGCATGTGTTCAAAGCAGAAGAGCATGTCAAACCCACGGATATATTTAAATAATAAATATAAATATATTCACCGTTACAAAATATTAATATTTTTTAGCTTTTTATATCTAATATTCACATGCATACAATATAGCGTATGAAAAATTAATGCAAACAGAAGAATAACTTAAAAAAGAAGCAAAATGTAGGAAAGATTCTTTTGATCATAAAATAGAAATTGCTTAGCTTAGTTAAGATATCATTTTCATTAATGTTCACGATGATCTTCTCATAATAGACGCTCTTGTCATTGTTAGCCTTTTAAAGTTACATACAAAAGATTGCATAATTTAAATTCGCAATTTTATCTAAAATTAATTTTAAACGTCAATAAAAGACGTCGCTCAAATACTAAGGTAAAGATATCGATATAAGTCAAGCGCATTTTCTCTTATCCAATATCTCAACTAATATTTCAAAGACCGTCGTGGTATTGAAACATTTAACAGGTCATTTGCGGTAACGTACATTTTTTTATAAAATATTAATTAACAAAAGTTTAATTATAGCATGATAGCATTTTTTTATACTCGTCGATTTTTATCAATTTTTCAAAATTCATAGAATTCCGATATTATTTGCGTACCGATAATTAAAAATAATAATTAAAAATTTTTTTTTAATTTCTGTTAAAATAAAATATTAATACATCCGTTTATTAAATTTGAGCAGAATAGAAAATCACTAAACAAAAATACTAAAAATCTTTACTTTTTAAAAATTAGTATGCATGTTTTCTTTTCTTTAATTACGAACGCTGCTAGATATTTAATGTTCCTCGGAAAGCAGAAAAATTTAACATTTTACAAAATGGAGCAAAATAAATTTTTTTTTAAAGCAACTTTCAGTTTTTACGCACAATAAAAAAAAAAAGAAAAGAAAAAGAACATCGAGGAAAAACAACGAGATAGTCGTCATTATGCAAAGCATTCTACCCTACATTCAGCTTCATTAAATTGAACTTCCTTTTATACTTCTGGTATAACGGAGCTGAACAATATGGTTAAAATGTATTTTGAAAATTTACGTTAACGCGATATGACTTCATCAAAAATTAAAGGACGTGATAAAATACAAGGTCAGAATAAAAATCGTCCATTTTCAAGCCTCAAAAAATTTTTATGATTATTCAGGCTTATACGATCTGAAAACTTGTTTACGATTTATTTCAATTTTAATCTTATATAACTTTGATTATATTTAAATATTATAAAATGACAAATATAATAAGAAGCATTCATGTGTGTACAATAATAACTTTCTTATTGGTATGTACATATGCTTCACAGAAAATATCTTTTTCTATAGTATGCCATTATGAATTCCCTATGAAAAAATTTAATATACATAAATTTATATATGAATTTTAACAATCAGAAAAAATTTAAATACATTTATGCAATGCTGTTTCAATACAACAGTCACAATCCTTCATGCCTATGCTTAATAGTAAAGCCACTTGTTGATTTTTATGGATCGGACTTACGGACATGCGCAATTTCAACGTGCAAGTTACTTGTTACAGCAACAATTTACACGATACAATATTCATAAATGCAAAACGTATTGGAGCATTCTTAAATTTACGGATAAAATTTTTTTATCTCAACAGTGAATAATAACTAATCAAAATTAGATTAAATTTTCAAAGTTTTAATTAGTAAATTTTAATTAAACTGCACCGAGGAAGCAAGATCTCTCAAAGCAAAAAGAGCATTCTACTTCCGTGCGCTCTTTTGCAATCAATAAAAAATCCATTTCCTAAAAGTGGAAAGATAGTATTTTGGCAAGTGAGCAGGTTTGTCTTGCTTGGTAAATTGATCTTTCGAATTTTACCTATCTAATTTATTAAGACATTAAACAAAAAGATTTTCCGTACCGAGTGGATTCTGTTTGTTTTTAAATCAGTCTTATGTCAATGTTGACATTGCAAAGTTCTTTTTTTAATCTGGATTATGAAATTTAATATTCTATAAGGCATAGATTTAAAAATTCCTCGGCGCAAGGTCGTTACGATTCTCCGATTATTCTTCATTTTTTATCATCTCTCTTGTTTTTACGTTCAAGCTCAAGGGAAGCCTTCATTTTTCAAGGACCTACTTAAGGTACGCGAAAAAAAGGGAAGAAAATGGAAAGCCTTGGTAGTGCCCAGTTTTCTTCTTTAATTTTTCATTTTCATAGATGATATTTAGCTCGTTGTTTTGTGCAATGTACTAGCATTAGCGCTAAGCTCGATACATGCATTATTAAAAATAAGAAATTATCATCGTGCGTGCACGCGTTGGTTATTAATTATTCTTAACATGACGAAAATTTATCTTGCCATTTGTAGTACACCCGGTAGCTACGATAATTATCAAGGTTTTTTTTTCAGAGGAATATTTTCATCAATTTGAGTGCACAGAGTAGGTCATCGCACTTTTTGCTTAAATTAATACACTTTAATATTGATCAACCGTTTAAAAACTTTTTAATGTACAATTTATAGAACTTTATTTTTTTTTTAATTTCATTCGATAATATAAAATTGCCTTTTAATTTTCGTTTCTATAATAATTCTTTTAAATAATATAAACGACACGCGTAATTTTTATCAAATAATATTGCCCATTTAATACCGTAAGCAAAATAAAGATGAACATTCCACTGTCTTAATTTTAATTCAACGTAAATGAATCCTCATAAAAGTAAAGAAGGCGACACAAGGAAACTATATAAAAGCTGAAATTAAAAAAAAATAATAAGGTAAAAGAGAAAATGAAAAGCATCGAAAATACAATGACACTCTTGTTGACATCGTAAATATAAATAATTTTTCGAATAACTTAAAAGTTTAAGAAAAAAGATATTTTAGTAAAACAAATATTAAAATACAACATTTACATAAATTTTATTTAATTTACATGCGCAGTACATTTTTATAAAAAAAAATACATAAAGTTTTTTAATTTGTTTTATAATTAAAGTTGGAATTATTTGCGCTATCGTGACTTTGAAAGACTTTCCATGCCGTACACTTTTCAAAAGATGATCCAGTTTTTCTCTTTTATGAAAAGGGAAAAAAATAATAATTATTAATACGAGCTTTGCAGTACCTGGAATTACGTCTCGTAAATCTAGATATGCATAGTAAATGGAATAAAGCTGTACCTGTTGGCTATTCACAATCAGCATATAATAAAAAGTGAAAATCTTTATTTTAAAACATTCTTCAACAATTTGCGTGTAAACGAAAAAAAATTGAATGAAAAGAAAACTTTTTACACATTTAAATTAATAAATATCTACTGCGATGACAGAAATTTTTTAAACAATGAATGTTTGTCATTGAAATTTATAATTTGATAAATGCATTGATCATATTATTATTTTTCGAGTAATTTATTCTGGAAAAATTCAGTATAATTTTCTAGTGTCGTCGAAAAAGTTTCTCTAATATAGCGGATTTTCACACTACTAAAATCCAAATTTTCACTATCAATATGTTACTAGAATAAATTTTTAAATTCCAATTAATCCAATGTATTCATAACTAAGGTTCATACAAATTAAATCGCTAGAACAATAGATTATTAACCGATTTGATCAGATTCGAATTTTATGTCTATAACGATCGATGCAAACACCAACTGTACATTACACGTGCCTTATTCATAAATATACTATAAAATCTCGATCGTTGATTCACGCCGCAATTTTAGCACAAACATCGTAAAATTTATTTTATGTGCTTCAAAAATATCTCAATGGATAAAAATAGCCTCTTGAATTATTTTACTTAATTCCCGAAGATAAGGCTAAATGTTTAAACATTTCATTTGTCATTTTTGACGATCTCTGCTATTACAATGGTAATTTGTTTATTGTAGAAAATAAGCCCTTTGTTTAACTTACTTATACTTTATAAAAAATGTATTTTTTATATAATATACATGTATTTAATTTTTTTAAATTTGCATGAATCAAATAAATTTCATATTCATTCAAAGAAAAGGTTTCTTTATATGACGAATTTCTAGCACTTATTTCTTTGATTAAGATCAATATTTTATGTAAGGTCGTAATATAATGAAAAGCAAAAATTTTTCTTAGAATTGTATATTCACGAACATAACTTTCATGACGCCGTTATTACTTTCTGAAAAATTCTTCGAAAGTTAATATAAAACAAACTTTAATATTATAAAAAAAAAATGTTATTAATAATTTTCATAAACTAATCATAACTAAATGAATCATCCCGCTGTTCCTGTTATGAATATTATTAATTTACGATTAATTTTTTGAAAATCATTAATCATACTATTGATCATTCAATTTGAAGTATTGACAGACTACTTTTTGATTCACACTCCTGAATTAAATAATACAGAAATCCATCAAACTTACATGATAAACGACTTAAACTTTTTCCCTTCTTTCATCATTTATCTTCCAATTAAAAAAAAAAAAAAAAATATTCGAGCATCAACAGTGTCTTATTATATAGTTTCCCCTTCATTAAAAATTTAACCCAAATAAGTTTCACACGCATCATGCAACATTTAGTACCGGCAACGCTCTATAAAAATGCGCATGCTCGAGTTAAAAGTCTCGTTGAAAACAAAATCGTTTGCGAAAAAAAAAGGAATGTATCGAGCGTTTAGAAAGCCACTAATAATTCAAGTTTAAAGAGCGCTTAACTATTTCGTGGCGTGAATAAATTATGAGGATAAGAATAAGTTAATGAACGTGTCCTTATCCTTATAATTTATTGTGTAATAACATAGTTTTGTACGTGTTACTTTTTCAGTGACTAAATGAATAGTGAATGTATATTTTGAAGTTCTTTTGGAGAATTTTACAAAAACATTATTCCAATCTCTGTTTTATTTATTTTTTATTTTGTTAAATCAGTTATTGAACTTATGAATTTCTTTTTTCAAAATTTAATATATTCTAGAATAATACATTTAAAATCGATCATGTTAAAATATTTTCATTTTTATAAACCTTTTTGTTATAATAATATTTCTATAGAATTAATACAATTTTCTAATTGCAAAATCATTACAAGTAAAAAAGATTTTTTTTTTCAAGCTATGAAAATTTAATGTTTTAATTTTCTTTGCAAACATATTTTGTATTCATTCATAAATTTATGCAAATTAAGTTTAAAATTTTTCAATAAATTTTAGAATTTCAAATACCCCTTTAATCGATATAATTGTTATATAAACTTTCATCACACAACGCGTTGAAAATTTTTATTTAACTTGAAAAATAAAAGTGCCACTTTGAATAAAATTATCATTTATTTTTGTTACAGAATATTAAAATCTGCAAATGCTGCTAATAAGGGAAATAGAGAACGAGAAGAACAGATAATGAAAGTCGTGTAATTAGTATGGAAATCGGCGGAAACGTTACTAAAAATTTATAAGGAAAAAAAAGTCTGAAATTAGTGTAATCTTGGATTCAGGTAGAAAAATTCATCAGGCGTACGAAATCAGTGAATGGAAAAATACAAATAAAGAAATAAATTTCAGTAATATAAGCACCATTGTAAACTAGATAAAAAAGAAGAATATTGTTTTAAAAAAATTAAATTAAAAATTAATAATTAAGCTACCTCATACTTATTATAATTAAATAATTTGAAGTAAAAAAAATTAAATTGTAAAAAAATGAAAACAGAAACATTTTTAGATACCAACTTTTACCTACATATTTGAATACTTGAACTAATAATTTGAAATAATAAATACATACGCATTTGACGAATTTTTCGAAGTTAAATATGATATTAAATATTGTCATGTAAGTTCTTCAGTGGCTCACTCGGTAGAGCGATGGATTCGTAACTTGAGAGTTCGTGTTCGAATCTCGTCCTCGGACACAACTTGACTAAATGATACAAGCACCACTGTAAATTACGTGTCCTTTGTTTACTACAAACGTGCTGAAAACCTCTGTCGTTAATTGGCATCGCAATGATAGCATAAATACAGCGACGTTAAATAAGAAAACAAGACTAAACAATATTTTATGAAATTGTTGCAAAATTAAAGATGACGTGAGTACAAACAAATTTTTACTTTGAAATAAATTAATTTAATTTTTTTTATACATGGATACTATTTAATGCAAAATTTATTGACATGTTATAGAAAATTCTTTGATATAGTTATGAATTAAAAAAAATATTTTACATGTATTTTATTTTCGATACCAATTGCATTGATTACGAAGAAAAAATTTTCGTATAAAAATTACAATATTAGTCATCGTATTCCAGTAAATGTACTTTATTTTTTTTTTTTTTTTTCGTCGCCATATTTATGCTATGCTATTTTTGCGATGCTAATCAGCGACGGAGCTCGTAAGTGTATCCGTAAACAA
This sequence comes from Anastatus disparis, assembly GCA_017163975.1. Classification (NCBI taxonomy): domain Eukaryota; kingdom Metazoa; phylum Arthropoda; class Insecta; order Hymenoptera; family Eupelmidae; genus Anastatus; species Anastatus disparis. Next base: position 3,488,555 of record JAFFSR010000227.1, read on the forward strand.
AGCACGTGTAACGTACAGTGGTGCTTGCATGATTCAGCCGAGAGCGGGATTCGAACTCGGAACCTCGAGAATACGAATCAAACGCTCTACCAACTGAGCCACAGACCGGCTCTTTTACATTATTTTATAAATCCATGCTTTTAATGATTATTCGATAAGTGGATCAAATTTTAAATATATATGCAATATTGTTATAATTTTTAAATTTTACAAAAGTTTTTGTGAAAAGAACTATAATTTTCACGACGTGGTATTATAATTTTTCTGGCACTTGATCACAAATACTAAATAATACTTATATGTCTAATAGTGCATTTTTATTTATACGCACCCGTGGTACTTATTTTCCTGATCAAACAAAATAAGAGTATTTTCTTAAATACTGACTCGCTCTGTCATTATATTTAAATAAAAGTTGTCACACCCTTCGATTGAAACGCATTGCTTTAATTTTTTTATTGTAAATTTTATTTTTTAAAATTGGTATTGTAAATTATACTCTTAACTTTATGATACGCACATAATGATAAAATTAAATACAGATTATCCATTCATTGCGTATAATTCATGACGATTTTGTTTTCGTCAAATGAAAGAATAGTGACAATGATGCTGTTGGAAATAAAAATTTTCATCTAATCTTAATTTCACCTTTCCAAAATCTCAAAATAAAAACATTTTAAAGAAAAAAATTTCAAACGCAAGTTATAAGGTTCTGTAATGGACATTTTAAATGTGTCCCCTTATTTTTGACATTATAGAAATGGAAAGAATGGAAAATTTTACATTCGAATATGACATTGACCTTAATTTTTATCATAAAAGTCAAAGTCATATTGGGGCGTGAAATCTTCCGCTCTTTCCATATCTGGTGTCAAAAATAAGGAGTTTCATTTATATTAAGAAAATCAACTTGATCTTAAAATAACCTTGAAAGTCATAGTCAAGGTCACTATCACTACTGAATGTCCTCCTTGGCACCCTACAACTTTTGTTCGAAAAAATGTTCTCTAAAGTACTTAAATTTTGATTTTTTTTTTTTAATTTAAATTAAGATCAGATCGAAATTTCTATATTTAAATGCATTTTCAAATGATAAATTTAAAATGGAACACTTTGTTTAATGCATATGTATGCGTGTGACCATGTGTAAATTTGCGTGTCTAGATGTGTATGTGTTCCTAAAGCAAAATTTTATACTTACAATTAAATTTTTTCATTTATTTACAAAAAACTAATAAAAATTCATACATAATCCTCCTATATAATTAATTGAAATTTGTAAAAAATAATCTGTATTATAAATTAGTTAAAATAATAATATCTTAACGTTTTCAATAATTATTAAATTTACATTTATATTAAGGTAAATATAATTCATTATAACTATTCATTTTATTGTAACAAGGAATCATTTGATCAATAGCAATTTGAGATCCTCACTATATTTATAAATCTCATTATATTAGTAGATATATCTCATTATATTAGTAGTATGTAATTTTTTAATTTTAACAAATATCTGTTTTTATGAATTAGTAATAATCGATTGAACAATATTTAATTTCTAACAATTTTTAACAAATGCAAAATTTAATAACAAACCATTCAATTAATCATTCGCCGATTTATATCGCTTGCTGTACATTGAAAAGAAAAAAAAAAGAAGAAGAAATTAATGAAAATTCTTAAAACTTACTTCACTCGCTAATTTTCTCTTGTTTACAAAGCATCTACGCGCGATAAACGTTGTATACGAAGATCGCTTTGAAAGCGCTTCTATCGCTAAACTTTTCTAGTTACGCGACAAAATAATGATCGAGATGCTTTGCAAAATAACTTGAGTTTGTTTCAAAGTAGTAAACATAAGTTTTCACGCGATTTAGTTAAAAAAAAATTAAATTAAGAATATTGTGAAAAAATTGGGTTTTACAACTTAATGATGTTCTTGAAAGTTAAATATAATAACGAACGTAATAATAATAATGGTAATGCCAAAGGATTTTCCTATCATTCGACGTTATTGATTTTTAAACGCAGAACCTTTGGGGACTTTTGGTCAAGAAGCGAAATAATATAACATATTGAATTTTTAAATGATTTGGCCGGAAACCAAAATCCATATAGTTAATAAATAGTAGTTTATTTAAATAGGTACACTATATAAGGATTTGTATCAAATTTCATTTACACTATTTAAAGAAAAATAATTAAAATTTGAAATAACTATCATTTATTAAACGTTAAATCGATTTGACAAATTAGTCTCTTAACTCAAAACCATCCCTAAAATGTCTCACATAGTCAGCATACACGTATTATAAGAGTTTTTCGCTTTTGATGAATCTGACTTAATGAATGAGAGCAGGAAGCTTGTATGACTTATTACTTCGTTAGGCTATAATTGGACAATTTGTGCGCCTTTTTTTTCCTGTTCGCGTTCCATAAATAAAGTAAAAAGGCAAATCTATTAAATGGGATCGTTTTATTGACTCTTCGTATTCATTAAGCTAATGTCAAAGAATTATTACAATTTTCTAATTATAATTACATTTAAATACTTAATTCTTAATATATTAAAAAACCCATCAAATTTCTAAATTTATAAATTTTCAAAATAAAGAATATAGTATATTATTTAACTAGGGAGAAAAGTTTACTATTAAATGGTCGAGTATACATTGCCTATAGATATAGATTGAATATGCGAGCAATTGATATTCCACTTTTGACCTGGGGTAAATATACGATTTTTTCTTATTCCAGGCGAAAAGTATGCCCAACTTATTAATATTCGAAATTATACCATAATTTCGAATATTATGGTAAAAATTTTATGCAGCCCTTAAGGTATTCCGCAAAAGTAAGGAAAAGTATAATAATAATCCATCTTAAGTATGATTATTTTTTTTTATTTTCAGCAGTAATAACTTTCTATTACACACAAATGAATTTAAATACAATAATTTTATTAAAGCAGTATATATCTTTACAATTGACTTAAAAGAAAATTGTTAGATTAATAATTTTTATGATTGTCGGTATGAATATAAATAAATTCTATTAATTTTTTTAAACCATCCATATTTATTTAATATTGTAACGTTTCGACCGACTCTAGAAAAGTTTCGTGGTTCTTTTCATAGCTTAAAAAAATAAAAGGTCTTACGAAGTAGTAAAAGTCAGTTTAATAATACTTTCAAGACATCTCACCAAGACCACTCGTCAAGTTGTCTCGAAAGTATTATTAAACTGAATGTTACTACTTCGTCATATCTTAAATTTTTTGTTTTTTATTTTAAAACATGAAGAAGATTGTGAAGCTTGTCTGAGGAACAGTCAAAATTTTGCGATATTAAACAAAGATTAATTCTTTAAAAAAATCATTAAAATTTACTTTTTTTATATTTACTACATGATTGAAGCATAGATACCAGCATTATGAATTTCTAAGTTTTTTCTTACTCTAATGGACAGAAAATAGAAATGATATAAAGCATAAAATACAAACATGTATTAAAAACAAAGCTGATAAATTTTATCTTTGTTCATGTAGCAATATTTCATTATTCCATTATCAGTTTTAGCGTATATACTGCCTAATATACGAAGCATTAGATCAAAATAAAAAATTAATATTCTCCATATCACGAAATAAAAAAAAGAACAGAAAAAATCTTTACCTTGACAAAAAGATTATTTTCAAATACAAGCCCAAAGCTTGATAAAATTAAATTGATGAGATCAAATCTAAAGATTATCCACGACCCGTATATCCGTTATGGTATAGAGTAAAAAAAAAAGTATTCCCCTTGCTTTGCTTTAATTAAACAAACGACTTTCTTCGGTGTATCCTTCGAAAAAGGAAAAAAAAAGGAAGGTAACAAAAAAGAGCAATGGCGCCATATTTTATCAATGGTAAACAAATGGCTTAGCAGAATATACATCATTGACTTTATTTATGTGACAGAAAAGAAATTTTTTTCTTTTTTACTGTTTCCTTAATGATTAGCAAAAGTAAAAGAACGACGATGTGTTTTGGTGTGGCACGGAAAAAAAAATGTATACTCATACTTATTAGTGAAAATCACCACATTAAATGTAACATCCCATTTTTTTTTAACTCGAAATAGGTCATTAATCGAAAAAATGTTCAATGATTGATTAGATATTAGTAGATAAGTAATTTCATTGTCCCTAAGATTTCGATAAAATGTATGAATATATCCCATTAATTAAGCATTTGAATGCAATATCTTTTTTATTTTTTGTTACAAGTCGTAAATACTACATTTAACAATCAAAACAATACGTTAAATTTAATTAAATAATCATTTATTTGTAAATTTGATATCGTATTAAACTTTATATGCGTGACGTGATTTCCTTCTATGACCTATATTGTGTATTTGAAGTTTGCAGCGTGTCATTGAATTAAACGTAGCATAAAGGATTGGTGAAAAAAAGATTTAATTTAAGATAATGTTTGTAAAGAAACTGTTCAATTATATTTCGTGTCATTCAAATTTTTAATCGCATTTTTATAAAATATCTTAATTAAAATTAACAAGAAAACATTATTATTCATAAGTTAAAAGATTTTGTTTGGGCTTTACATGAATTACGTATAATCGATCATATGTAATGTATATATAGTTCAAATTAAGCAAAGTAGACAGGTTTGATATAACTCCTTTTTCACGTAAACGCATACATTTTATATCATAGTTTAACACGTTGATAAGTAATTATATTTATTTATTTACTTTGAGGAAAGTGTGAAAATTGTTAGATGGTTTTTACGTCGTCATCGTAATTCTACGGATTCGAAAAATAATTAATTAAACAATTAAAATATTTATTTGAAAATTATTGCTTTTCAGAACAATACTATTTTCAATACAGTGCGCTCTTTTGTTATTTCCATTCTCAACAGATCCACTTTCTCTTAACCGCGCTCAAACGCTCCTCCCATCCAAACACCGATACTTGACCCGTTGGGATTATTTGCCGGCATTCTCTATAGTTCCAAAATCGTTATCAATAAAATATAATCTCAAAGAGGCGAAATTTATAAAATAATTACTAATAATATTTATCGAAAACTAAAACACCTTAATAAATATTCTTTTCTTATGACAAAAAACAATATCAATATTGATTTAGTGTACATTTATATTCTACTACTTATGCTTTAACTAAATATGAAAAATGACCATTTTTTCAAAGTCTTTTGCTGTTGGAATTATCGAGAGAATGTGAGCACAATCTTACTGCGAGTGCTAGAGGGCTTTGGAGGGTAAACAATAATTCCAGGAAAATTCTTCTCTCGAGTAGCAAACTCTATCCTCGGGAGAAATATGCGACTTTACTTCCTAATTGCATGATTTACTATTGATTAATACTAGTTATTTCATCTTCATTCGATTAGTTAAAAATATTTATAAACCATAAAAGTAAATTAATAATATAAGCAATGGTTCTTTAATCGAAAAATAATTTTAGACAATATTTAGAGTGACTTTTAATTAGAACTTGAAATAATTTTAATTACGCATGGTAATCTTTGAGATAAACTTAATGATGCATGATAACTTATGTTGAAGTATATCCATTATTTATTTGTTGGCGCGATTAAAAGAAAACTCGACTTTTAAACAAGATAAATTAGTATATTTAAAAACAATAAGAAATTTGGGAAAGATATTTGATATAATAAGATGAGAATAATAACTTGAGTTCCCGAGTCGATCTGTGGCTTATTCGGTAGAGCTTTGGATTCGTAATCTCGGGGCTCCGAGTTCCAATCCCGCTCTCGGCTATTTTATACAAGCACCACTGTACGTTACATGTGCTGAAGTTCACAAACGCAGTTACGAGCTCCGTCGCTGATTAGCATAGCAAAAATAGCATAGCATAAATATAGCGACGTTAAAAAAAAATTGGGTTCCTTTGTTTTCTAAATCCTCATATCGAATTTGTGAGATATTTCCTTTATTTTACTCTTATAAAATACTTTTATAAAAAATAAATAATAACAATTAATATATAATTAATGAGTAATTAATAGTAATATTAATCATTAATTCATTCATTATTTTTAATCTATTGGATGAAAAAACAACACGCATATTATTAACATCAAATGGTTCATTCCACTAACACTTTAACACAAATAATTGCTTGTGAAATTGAGCAAGCATGTAAATAGAGGCAGTCTTCAAAGCACTTCTTTTGAAATTTTGTTTTTATCTGTATGTTATAACAGGTTCTTTTTTATGTTAAAATTTGTTATGAATTGAAATTTGTTTTTTTTCATTTTAATAAAAATTAAGTTAATTAATCAAAGTAATGCAAATTGTTTTAAACAATACTTGTAAAAATGCATTCCTTTTTGTTAATGAATGAAATATATTGTAATGAGAAAAATAATTCAAGTATTAAAATATTTAATAAGTGAATTGGATCTTTTTAAATTTTATATTTTCTGGGATGGAAGAGTAAAACGTTACAAATACTAATGTTACACGAAATTTTCTAAAAACTAAATGAATGTTATAGTTTTGATGAAACTTTTCTCTCTAGAACTTTAACTTTTATAAAATTCTATATTTTTATATAAATATAATCTCAAGTTGATGTCATCAAAATTACACTTTCTGTACCTAAAATAAAAAGTAAATTGTTGAGAAAATTTTTTAAGGTACCTCCATAATAACAATTAAATCTTAATCATAACAAATTTGTTTAAGTTAGAAAAAAAAACAAATTATTTTTTTCTAATAACAAAGAATATAAAAGAATGAAGAAAAAGCTTCTCAAACAAAAAACTTATGCTTCGGAAATTTATCTTTAATGTTTTAAAAAGAAAAAGAAAAAATATACATGGACGTTGTTATACGATTGAAAAAAATAGTACAGTCTATACGTACTAATATCATAAAAATGTACATTTTTATGTTGGAACAAGCAGCTTCAATTACTCAAAAACACAATAAATGATCCCAGAATTTCCATAACATAAATTCGCATTATCTTTACGTATTTATCTCTATTGTTGTTTTTTCATCTGAATATCTAAATTCCTCGTGAAAACACTTAACTCGAACGAGTATTAAAAAATAAATCAATGCTTGTGCCGCAACTAAGAGCTTCTATATCCTGACATATTTGTGGAAATTCTATATAAGGAATAACAATGCTTAAGATTCTCTTCGAGCCTTGTGTGTGTGTGTGCTTTATCGGGGATGAAATTCGCAGTACCACTTAACATAAATCGAGTGACATTTTCGAAGGCAATGTAGAATATGTATCATGACACATACATTAATGTTGCTCAAGACGATAGATGCGATTACTGTGAAAACTTAAAAGCACATCCTATATACGTATAATGTCGGAAGTACATCAAAAGTGTATTTACATATATTAGGTTTATTAAAGTGTATTATGTCTTTTAATGTTTTGATGCAATTTTTTGTTTTATAGAGATTTTTTATACTGAATATTTTTATTACTTCTGAAGACAGAAATTTGTAAATTCTCTTCTGCGGGCGAGTTATGATGAAAAACAAAAAATATTTTTAATGTTATATCATAATATGGAATGAAATCATCTCTTTATGAAAAGTTCATGGCTTTTTTATTGCTGTCAATTTATTGATGGTTGATTTATCAAATTAAAAAATATCATATATTTTACTTCCGCCGTTTGACAAGTTTGATATTTAACCAACTTTAGCTTCGGGCGCCGAGCAACCGTGCGATCTAGACTTTTTATAAAAATTTTATGGTGTCTTTTTAATGTTGCCAATTTATCCGGCTCATAATTGGTTTATAAATTTAAAAAGTATCATTCGTTTTATTTTTCTTTTTGATTTAAACTTTAAAAGTTTGTTAACTAGTCCCAATCAATATACTAGCCGGACGAGAAGCTCTCGTAAAATCTAGTTTCATATAAATTGTACTGGATAATTATTTAAAACTTATATAATTAATCTTTAATAGTCTATGTGATTTTTTAATGTTCTAGAATGATACATTTTTTCGTTAATTTATAAAAAAAGTATGAAGAAAAATGATAAGCTTTATTTTTATATTCATTAATAATGTCAGTGAATTAGAGTACTTTACACGGCTCTTTGTTCTTTATTTTTTTCCTCGCGTCTTTTCCAATTATATCCTTGTTAGGTAGAACTCGTACAAACACGGCAAAAGATAATTACATTCCTCAGTTCTTAATTACATTTTTTTATAAAATTTTCTTCCTTCGATACACCGTGTATACTTTTTCTCGACTTTTTTATTTTTTTTTTTTTATTATTAATGAAACTCGTTTTTCACAGTTTCATTTTATATATATTTTTTTTTGTTCCTCAACGGATATATGGCCATGTGCAATGAAAACAATTTAGCTCTCGTGTACAAGTAGTACGAGTAAATGAATGAGCATCCGATACACTAAAGATTTATCGCTGACCATTTAAAATTGTTTCTCATCGAGCGAACGTTTTGTAAATTGTAAACTGATAATTAAATGCACTTACTCGATCATTTAGCTGTAATGTCAAACGATTTGTTTTCTTCGAAATCGCTGGGATTTTAATGCCAGCTTTAATAAAGTATTTCACTTGGAGTTTATGATTGATCGAGTATAACTTTGCGATTCGTTTAAATTTGTATTTATCTTTCGGGATATTCAATTTCAAGGTTGAAACTTGTTTAATTTGTCATGATTTACTCGTTTAATCGTGTTATATCATTCGATGATAAATAAAACTACGAAAAACGTATGTTTCGAAAATTTTGTGTATTAAATTTTAACTTTATCAACAATATGTTGTGAACATTTGGCCTAAATTGATATTCTTTTGAAATATAGATTAGAAAGATGAAATGTAACGTGGGGTGAAATTAATTTAACGAAAACATTCTTATTTTTTTTTCATATAGGGAACACGAACAATTTATACTGCAACCGATGTTAGTAACAATAATTTTTTCGAATAAACCACATGTGCACAACCTCATATAGGTTTTCTACAATTCAAAAATCAAATTAAACGCAACTAATTGAAAAAAAGACTATGATATGCTGCAATGAAATTTGAAAAATTCTGTATCACAAATCATTGAAAAATACGTATTTCCAATATCGCTAGCAATGGGTTTTTTAAAATAAATCTTTCATATTCATAATTAAATTTGCTATAACATGCATTAAAAAGGTGCATTTTTTATTTTTCTTAAAAACTCATCAACCAGCTTGAGAATCAAAATGAAATAATTTTGAGTATTTTTGTTCTTTTTCAAATGTTTTGAAATTAATAGCTTTTGTATTGATGTATGTTAAATATATTGTTAATTTAAATTAGTTCGTTAAGTTATTGAATACATAAGTTATTCTCATGATATTTATTGTGTTTGGTACATAATAATTGTCAATCAAACAAAGACCATTGAGCACGCGTGTCTAAACAAACTCGTCCTATATCTACTTATCCGTTCTAATTTTAACTTCTTTTAAAGTGACTTTTAAAGCATTTGGTTCCGTATCAAGCAAGGGCCTCGCAAAAAATCAAAAGATTATGGTTTGTCTTAAATAATTTGTAAAAAAAAAAACAGAAAATATCTACAATTTACGCTAGCTAGCATTCTAATCGTATTAATTTTAATCAATATTTTAAATATCTTTTTTTATTTTATCGATGACCTAAGGTATTTTTAATTGAATTAAATTTGTTATATAAAATCTATAATTTCAAAATTGGTTCTTGAAAAATATTATTTTATTACGAAGTTATAAGTATGAATGCTATCTTTATCGTAAAAGCCCGTGTTAGATTATTAAATTTCCATAATTTATTTCTCTTTAATTTGGTCTTTATTTTTTTAATAAAAAGCTTGTAATTCATATTTTTCTTGATATATTTTTTCCTAAATATCCTATTATTTACTTAAAATTGCTTAAACCACCTTAAAGAAAACGCTTTTCATTCAACTTTTTTTAGATCTATATACAAAAAGAACTAAAAAATGTTTATATTGCAGTGTACATAAAATATATGTATGATCGTAATCTAATATAAGCATAAGCGAATTACCGATGCAACATTTATATTCCCAGTACACCAAGAATCAACTTTACTTTAACTAGTTTGTAGAAGCAAACAAGTAATTTCTACAATAATTTCGTTAATGAAGTTAAAGTTTGATTGTGGATATTTATAAAATATAAATAAATTATATCGATTTCACTATCATAAAAAATAAATAAAAAATATTATTTACTTAAAAATTAGGAGTAAACACTTATTTCTTTTAATACCATTTTTTTTTAATCTTTAAATATAAATATTTTTTTTTTATAATTCATACAAAATTTACAATATACTTTTATAAACAAAGATTAAATATTGGTATAAATTATAATAATGATAACACTCCTTTTTTTTATCTCAAGTTAATCCTTTAAAATTAATCCAAAATTCTCAAAACAAAATGTCAAAATACCTTTAACCATGCAATAAAATTAAATTTTATGTACTCGTTAATCTAGTACACTGAACTTTAACAAAACCGCTAGCAAACAACACTTTAATTCCTCCGTAAAAAGAGTAAAAAATAACCAAACAAAAAAGACCTTGATTTAAGTAAACAGGAAATTCCACGTGTGTTATGAGTTACGTAAAAAAAGCTTGTTCTAAACTCTGAAACTTTATTACGCTCACACCTTGGCGTCATTGTGTAAACAGTCGTAAATACGCGCTATTATTTTCTATTCTTGTTACATTCACGGAATTTCTGAGGATTTGACCATTTTATACCAACAACGGTCTACTTCTTACGTTGATTTCATTAAATTTCTTTGTAATGCAAAGTAATGTACAGAATGCTAATCTTACACTTTGCACAGTAATTTTCTAAAAAATGACTTTTATGAAAATTTTACGATGATCTCATTGTATAATTAATAATAAATAATTATTAATAAACAATCATTTTTCATTATTTTTATTCATCTTAATAATATCCATAATACATACTATAATTGCTAATCTTGGGATCATAAATTTCCAGTATGCTCATAAAAATTTATCATCGAGCGCCTTAATAACTTCCTTATTAATCAAAATTACCTAATTCATGAACAATTAATATGTGTATACACATTTTCTATGAAAATTACTTAATTACTCATGTAATTCAGTTCAATTAGTCGTAACAACTAGCATAATCCCTTAAGTATATAAATAGATAATTTCCTAAATTTGCGTTTGGAGAAGTAAAATTGTGATTGATAACGTTTTTTAAAAAAGAAGTGAAAATAAGAAAATATCCGCGTGGAAAATAAAACGTTCATAAACGTCACGTCTAATTTTCTAGTCTACATAAACACAACTTATATTCTATTCTGCATATACATTGACTTTAATACATAACGCATATCCACGCAATATGCATACTCATCTTGTCACACATTCAATGGACAATGAAAAAAAATGCAAATTTATTGCTTATTCATTGCCTCGTTATAAATCATCATATCTTTCGTTATAAAAAAGAAAAACAAAGGAAAAAGAAAATGAAAGAAAAAAAAAAGAAGTGAATGAAGCCACCTAGAGAGAAATCATTTATACGAATAGTCCAGGAGACTAGGAGGATTTTCATTGTCGGGATAAGCTTTAAAAATAATTTGCTTTTTGTCCAAAGCCATCCAATAGTAATACACGCGTGCGTTAATTCGAATGACACGAGCGTTTAACAGTGGGATATAATGAACGATTTGCATTTTCATTTAGCTGCTATATGAGTTTTTCATTAGAGCAGAATGGAGAACTTCATTTTTCTTTCGCTCTTTTTTTCGTCGATTTCAACATTTTTCTATTTTTAAATCAAAACAAAAGGTAAAAATACTGCCTTAAGGGATATTGAATTTTTATGACTTTCTATGCATTATAAAATTATTTATTGTGTCATCGAATACATTTCTACGTGCATTATTGAAATTTAACGCATAAGATTAGTTTTATGTAATTAAAAAGAAAAAAAGAATGATTTATGACTGTTTTGTCAACTCTAAAAACAAAATTCCAAAAATTTTATTTATTTTATTTTTATTTATTTAGCCAGCGTTAGTCGTAAACAAAATTCTATAAGGTCTTTTTTTAAAATTTAACGTCCTGTAATTATGCCATCATTGCGATGCTAATTAGCGACGGAGGTTCCTTAGTTTGTGAACAAAGCACATTGTAACGTACAGTGGTGCTTGTATAAAATCAGCCGAAAGCGGGATTCGAACTCGGATCCTCGAAGTTACGAATCCATCGCTTTACCGACGAACCACTAAGACCTCTTCTACGTAAAAGTATGTTTGCCTCAACCGCACTTAATTATTTGTCTGCTACGACTAAAATATCTGTATGTTTTCAAGTATACATAATTTTATATACTTTCTAAGAGTTCTCCTGCTTGCGACATTTATTATTTTAGATTTAAAATATTGATTAAAATATTGGCTCTAGACACAGCATTTGATTTGTTTTAATTAATTTAAACTTGAGAGCCATTTCTGTCTGATGAATTTATTTCTTCAAACTATTAACATTTTAACCATACGTTTTATAATCATCGAAGTTATCATTATATTTGTGAATCATCGTATTGAATACCAATGTATATTATATATAATATGAAAATTATTATTTGTGATATAGTAAAATATTATGCTTGAAGACTACTTCAAATGTATTGTCGGAACGCTGCAAATGGTTTTAATAAATTAAAGTATGACAGGAATATCTTTTGAGTTTAAATCTATTAAAATTTAAAATATTAATTTCTGAAATTATAAATTTTATAAAAATCCATGTTTCAATAGATGGATAAATATTTTATTTTCATTAAAAATCCAAAGCCACATATATACACACATATATTAAAATGAAAACGAGTTTTATTAAATTTATACGACAGCTATTTCTGCACATACATAATGTAAAGAAAAAAATATTTCTCTATTTATCGCGTAAATATTTTATTTCACTTGCTCTCTTCCCTTGATATTTTGTCGCGCGAAGGATTTTTTTTTTTTTTTTGTGCGACGTGCGTGGGCAATTTTTATTCTTGCTCTTCACCTTTTGACTATCAGCCATATAAAAAGAAAGATAAAGAACTCTTAGGAGACATCTATAACCAGACTATATTTATATTTTAAAGCTCATTCCTAAAATGTATGTTAAGAGGCTTGTCGTATACCAACGCAAATACCCATTTGTTATTACAAGTTTTCACTTTGATGAATTCACGGATTAATTTCAAATTTTGGGAGAACGTCTGATATTGACAAAAATATCAAGAACCTCTTGTATAATTTTAGAAATAGTAGGAAAAATAAAATTTAAATTTTCATTTTTTTTACTATTTTATATATATAAATTTTTATTCATTTTATTGAAAAAAAAATACAAGAAGCTTATGATGTATACTTGTCAATTCCAAACATCGTTCCAAAATTTGAAAATCATCAGTGAATTCATTTAAGAGAAAACTTGAAATAACAGAAGGGTGAAATAGGCATTGGTATATGCTATGAAATTATATTTTCTTAATATTATTGATAATTTTTAATGATTGCCACATTAAATATTTACTGCATTACTTTGTAAATAATCAGTAAATATTATTTTTTCTGCACATTAGACTATTATATTCTTTGTAAAGAATCAATATTTTATGAGTATAATTACAATCCTAATCAATTTATAAATCTAAATTGAATAAAAACTTTGTTTATTTTACATGTATCATCCTCATACACAAGTTTGTCATATAAAATTACTTTTCCCAAGAGTACACAAAACTCCCAGTCTCTTAAATACGATATGTCAATAAATAATTTTCTCATTATTCACACGCACATATTATTCTATTCAAACAGTATTAAGATAAGATTATGCTATTTAATATGATCGCTAAATTTTTCTATATATTATTATTATAATATAATTGTAAATACCATTAATTAGATATAAGATCATCATCTCATCCATTTCAATTATTATATTGTCGAAGCAAAAAACGATTTGATAAAAATTTATTTAAAAAATTGTTTAATTTTTCATTATAAAAATTGAACGTCAACACAATCTTTAATTTTAGAACGCATAATTCAATTAAAAAAATTAACACTACAATTGTACATTATCCCAAAAAAATCTAATTTTTATCTTAACTAGACAGAAAAGATTCTACATTTCAAAAAAAAAAGTTGAAATACCCTATAATCGCATTATCAGCAACGTATTATCTTAATTTTTTCATTAACCTTTTACTAAAAAAAATGACATTTCTCTTTCTGAAATCTCTATCCCTATCGCCTTTTCTGTTATATAAAGATGAAAAGCAGAATCATAAGGAATAAAAAAAATTACATTGTCACGCACATCATGCGGATTTTCTTCTTCGCATTGACTGTTGTCCGAACGAAGATACGTGAAATTGGTCAAAAAGCCATAACGCGTAAGCATAGATTTTTCTTGCGACCTTTTTCTTGGCAAACGATGATGACAACTACGGTTACCCAAAAAAAAAAGTATATATCTATACGAACGTGCTGAAAGAAAAAAGAATAAAAGACGTTTACGTAAGATCTTATGATGAGATTAGATAAAAATAATAGGGAAGTAATTTGTGAGGAGTCTGTTGAACTATAATAAGGATAAATTTAAATCCAACAGCAAACACACGCAGTAGACAAGAGATTAAAAAAAGGATTTTGTCAATTTAAACGCCCTAATATTTCTTTTTCTTGTGCTGTTGAATTTATTTTATAGTTTGTTTATGAAAAGGCTCCGTTCTTGCGTTCATTGCATTTTATTCTTGGTGTAGTAATCATAAATTATTTTTTGTTATTGTTGAAAAATTTTGTACAAAAATAATCTGCTTTTTTAATTTCAAGAATAAAAATGTTTTTCCTTTATAAGTCAAGCTTGCATTTAATATCTTCAGGTTTGACTAAAAATGTAAAATTGAAAGCTTAAAACAAATCCGAATCTCGAGTGAATTTGATTGATGTTACAAATGGAAAACAAAAAAAAAATTTTTAATCATTGATTCGATGAGAATGTTTTATTCAAAGATGGTTTCGTAATTTCTCTGTTCGATACAATCGCAAGTTCTTGTATATTTTATACTGAATTAATTAAAAAAATTTCTTATCATTGTGAAGTTTTTTAGTTATTGAACTGTGACCAAATTCACAAGTTAATTCTGAGATAATAAAGTTAGCAAAACATGAAATAAAAGAACTAAATAATCTAATTAAAAAATTACTTGAAATAAATTGAAATAATTAATACCACAGAATATGTTGTAAAATTATATAAATAAATGTTTAAAAATCACTTAATGCACGAATTCGTAAGGCATAGTTATATTCAAGTTTTGTTGGGCATTCAAATTCTTTTAGAAAGACTCATAGCAAATAAAATTTCCTTATCTCATTATTTTAGATTTAAGAAAACTTCAAACTTTTAATTTTTTTTTTATAATCTTTAATCATTTTAATTAATTTTATTTGTTTTTTCGACTTATAATCTTTCATGGAAAAATTAAATTAAAGATCATAATTTCAAATTATAATTTTATGCTTAGTTCTTAAAGATTGTAAAAATTTAAAAAATTTAAACGAATAAAAGATAAAACCCAGTCTAAAAGTAAAATGAAATTTAAACGAATTTTTACGGATAAGTAAGCAATATTTTTGTATCTCAAATTTAATATAGTAATTAATTTATCTCAAATAAAATGAATAGTACATGTTTATAACGCTTTTTTATATAATCCCAGACACATTATTTTATAACAATAAAAAAAGTAAGGCAATGCTTTGCACAGATTGCGATAAATTTTTTCATCCTACAGGATTTATATCCTTTTTATGTTGAGATTTCTTTAAACTTACGGAAAATGTGCTTCTTCATCTAACTCTTTTTTTTTTATTTCTTACAGCTGCGTTTGTATTTTTTATTCTTTCACTAGACCGTGAACATTTTACTTTTTTTCGATAGCGCTTTTTGTTTATAATCGCTACTTGTTTGCTTTACAAACTTACTCGTGCAAGAAAATGTACAGTCAACTTCAGATATGGAATATATATATATATATATATATATATATATATATATATATATGTTTATCAAAAGTATTAGGAAGAGTTTTATTTAACATATTACATTCAAATAATATAAATAGAATCAATATTTGTTTAATAATTAATTAATTGATTAAAAGAAACTAAATTTTTTGAAATTATATGTTATGAATATTAGTTTTCCATTTGGGAAAAAAAGGATTAAATGAATATATAAAATTGTCAGCTACTTATATATAAATTAATTTATTAAATATTAAGAAAGTATATTCTTTGTTAAAATATCTTTCCGAGAAACATGTAAAAAACATTAAATGATGCGTAAAACATAGATATATTTTCATTTTTATAGCTTGATAATATTTCATAACGGACAATTGAAGACATTTATTTCTCTTTTTTTTTAACTCATAAAACTTTTCCATTAAATAAGGAAAAAAGTGTAACAGACGTTCACTCATATTTTACTAGAAATTATTTTCTGACCCTAATTTTTATGCTAAATTATGTTTGTTACCTTATCTGTAAATTTAATTCTCAAAAATTTTATTCAATAGAAAAAGAGAATTTAAAATTAACGAAAATACATCTTAAACAGACTTTACATACATGCCAAATATACATTTAAATCTATTCTTTAAAAAGTAGAAGAATTTTAGACTTTGAAAAATTTATGAAATTCTTCCTTAAAAAACATTCAAAAAGGTAAAAATGCAGCAAGTTTACTTTTTTCTCTTAAATAATAAAAATTTCAATTCTACTTTTACAAAAAATGTTATTTAATGAAAATTTATTCAAATACATTCTTAAAATATATTAATGCCTAATTCGTATTCACACTACTAATTGTTCATAATAATTTTATATAATAAATGAAAAATTTGTTTATAACAAAAATACGCTTTATTAAGTTCTGAAATGAGTAGTAGCAAGTCAAGTTTTATGGCTGAAAGGAATAACCCTATTGTGTTTGAAAATCGTGACGTCACAAGCAAGAACTTAACATGCTACTTTTTCCTATTCTGACAGCTTCCATTTGTTGCCGCTTCATTAGAAATTGCACGGGGAAATTGGCGTGTCGATCGATTTCCAATCCCAATAACTTGGTAAAAATTTCAAAAACTCTACAATTTAGCGAAGATTTCGAAAACCCCATAACTCGGCATTTGGTTCAAAAACCTCATAACTCAAAAACTTATTTTTTTCTTCAATTTTGTAGCAACAGTTTTGCAGGATTTAAAAATACAATTTCTATAAAAGAAACAATAAAATTGATATTACAAAATTGAATAAAAAAATAAGGGCATGCATAAATATATAAAATTTTGAATGATTATATTCAAGTTACGATTTTTTGAAGTTGAAGCGGTATAAAAGTTATTTATGAAATATAGTTCATGAGAAATAGATCTTAAAATTTTAATATTTTTTTTGGGCAAACTTAAATTTTTGAATCGTTGTGTATATAAATGATTCCGTGAAACTTTTAATGAGTAAAAAAAATTTTTTCGTATGAAAGAAATGTAAAAAAGTATTTTAAGATAGTTTCAGTTGATGTAACATACTTGTTTTCGCATAAAAAAATATAAAATACGTCATTTTTCAAGTTTTTCAAAGGTAATTAAACCCTATTTTTTTTCCTTTACATGATTAAAAAATAGAGCGTTTTAAGTAAGGCTCTCAAAACATTTTTCTTATTATTTTGTGATATATCACTTTAAAAAAAAGACTTTTCAAGAAGGTGCCTACCTTTGAAAATAGAATATAACTTTTAAGAAATAGGAACTACGTTTTCATAAAAATGAATTTATTTTTACATTCCAACGTTTAAAAAAAGTGTTATGATTTTTGGAAAATAAGAAAGCGAGAATATTTACTATTTCTTAAAACGAATCAAACTAGAGCTATTATAAAAATACATATACTATATACGTATCCTATGAGCGGAGAGAGTGAAAACTCTTACACTGTCGTTTTTTCTTCTTTAACCCTTGCTGCTACTACCTTGCATAAGAAGCATAGTTTTAACTTTATCAATCTAATTTGAACCTTATCAGTATATAAAATATTGTTTCTTTTTAGTTAATAAGTTTCTAATTTATATTTCTTTTGGTCGGTTATTTTCCTCATAATATTTATTTCTTCATATTGAACGTTATTTTTCCATAATATAGAATTTTAACTGGATTATTACTTTATTTTTTCACTTCTTTCTTTGTATAATTTTTTTAATAAAGTTACGTAAAAATTGAAAAACTTATCTCGTTGATCACAAAATTTAAGTTTATATTTTTCATATTTTGAATAATGCTGTTCTGTGTACTGTGAAAATTTTACTATTTCGTTCGCTGATGATAAGCATTCTAGTATCAAGAAATCAAGAAAATTCCAATCATCATTATTTATCAAATTTTTTTAACTCCGTTTAAATCGTATCTTTCAAAATTAATTTGATATTCTCTTCATCTTGTATTTGTACTTCTTTGTACTTCAGACTGTCTCACTCCGGTCCTGTCATAGTTTTGAACAGCAAAACTGAAATCAGGTATCCTGACAGAGTCCACAATTTTCCCTGGTGACATACTCAAATAAGGTAATAATTCGATTCCGGATCGAAACCGGAATATTATCTTCAAAATCCGGATCCAGTATGGATGTTTCCCGTATTTACATTTCTAATCGGGAATCTGAATTATTTATGTTCAGTTTATGTTTTCTCAAGGCTCTAAAATTAAAACTACACTAAGAAAACAAATTTTCAATAGCTTCCGATAAATAAAAAAATTTTTTTCAAAAATTCAAAATGTACTAAAATTAAAACTGCGTTAAGAAAATCAGTTTTCAATAGTATATTATTCACCTAGGGAGTAAAAACGAAAAATGTCTTAAATCATATTTAAATGTCACCCGAGTCGAAGGCGAGAGTGACAAACATACGATTTAAGGCATTATTCATTTACTCCCGTGGTGAATATATGATTTTTTTATTTCAGCAATCGAAAATAATTTGCATGAAAATTTTTAAGCAAATTCAATCGAAAAATGGAAAAAAAAATTATAAAAAATTTTTTAAATGGCTATTTTATTAAAACTACTCTAAGTAGACCAATTTTCAATAGCTTCCGCAAAAGTTAATCAAAAAAATAAATCGTGTGGAAAATTTAAAGCAAATCCATCGATTACTTTTCGAGATCTAATTGACTAAATAAATACAAACATTTTTTTCAAAAATTTCAAAATGCTCTAAAAATAAAACTAGGCTAAGGAAATCAATTTTCAGAAGTTTATTTTATTTCGGAGATCGAAAATTATTTCCATGCAAATTTTTAAACAGATTCATCGGATAGTTTACCGCGAAATTCAAATTAAAAATCGAGATTAAATAGAATTTTTGACTGCAAAAATGACTAAGTGATAGACTTTTAATAGCTCTATTTAATGTCATTAAATATTTCAATACCTCTGCCTTAATTAATGAATAAACAAATTTAATTGATTTAAGGATAGACTTTATCTCTGGTACCTTTTACAAAAATCAGAATTTTGATATGAAAAAAATACCTTTAAATAGCTCTAAAGTTATTTTAAACTGCTCTACTGACAAATCTTCAAGATATAATATAACAAATTCCCATTTTGGCTATACGTTAACCTTTTAAGGATGGGACTAGTCGATATTTCGACCACTCAATCATCATAATATTTCCTATATTCAAAACATAACATTATCTCCAAAATAACTATTAAAGTATTCTTATCAGGCATTAAAAGTACCATATAAGAACAAAAATACATTAAAAGTTATCGTCAGTAGTATATAAAGGAACTTTTGTATAAACGTTTTTTTTACTCAGTGTTTTTAAGTTATAAGTAGAAAAAGTTGTTACATACACACATAAATGTATAGCATTAAACTATTAAAAAAATTATAAATTTTAAATTCAAAATGTTTGACCAGCTTGTAATTCGAATAGCGACGTTTACAAATAATATCAAATAAGTCCAAACACATATACATTGAGGCATGAAGAAAAAAAAAAGGTTCTATCGTTTCTCATCATTATTCATGCTCATCCTTTCGGAACACTGTCTTAAAGTACTCTTTATTCTACTTTTTTTTTTCTTACTAACATTTGTTTCGATTTTTTTTTACTTTTCGGTAACTTTTATAACAACAGCCACTTTTTCCAACACAAATTAACACATCGATTGTTTTTTCCTTTCTTTTGAACTTTCTTAAGCTGCTTTTAAAATAAGTTAAAGACAAAAAAAATAATCTTTTTTCTTCTAATTACAGTTTGTAAAGTCAACAATTGTAAAGATAAAAGAGTAAGATTTTCTTCTCTGTTTGCCCTTGAAAATATTCATTGATTTTTAGTATTTTCATTTATTCTAGAATAGATGATTTATGACAATGTGATGTATAAAATTTTAATACGCATACGAAATTAGATTGATTTTGCAGATATTACAACGTAATATTGATTACAATTCGACTTTAATTTTTTACAAAATATTCTGTTTTTTTTTTCATCATTAATTTTCATTTTTCAAACCAATAAATTACTCAATGTTCTTTCTCTAAAAAATATCGTAAATGTCTAGAAATTATATATTATGAAAAAGTTTATGCATTAGTTACTCTCAAAAACTTTAAGGATTCTTCATGTTCTCTTAATTTTAGTTCAGACATCATTTTTCTTGACATACACAAAATTAAGATATGCAATTTTCATAAGATTTATATACGCAGAGTAAAATCATTTGTAAGACATTCTCAAAAACTTCCGGTTTTGAGAAAATTTAATTTCATTCCACGATAATAAATAATAAAGTTTAAATTCCAGCGAGAAATCTAATGCAACCTTTTTTTAATGTCTTAAATAATAATTTAAATTAGATTAATGGATTTTACAAGGGTAACTCATGCATATGATAATGAAACCGTGAGACCGTCAGTGGCTCATTCGGTAGAGCGATGGATTCGTAATCTCGAGGTTCCGAGTTCGAATCCTGCTCTCGACCGATTGATACAGGCACTACTGTACGTTACATGTACTTTGTTCACAAACACACTTACGAGCTCCGTCGCTGATTAGCATAGCAAAAATAGCATAGCATAAATATAGTGACGCTAAAAAAAATAATTATTGATTTGATGCTTTGTTTACATATTCATTATACTTCTTTTTTAACAATGCTATGCGAAGGTTTTCATTCTTTTGTGTTTTACGTCTAACAAATCTGCCATTTAATTTTATTACTCGTATTACCACTCTATTTTGAGCAAGAAGTAATTTTTTCATTTTTTCATCATTCCTTTTCTCGACAAGATGAAATAACGTCTGACCTTTGAACACTGAATGACGAATCGAAGCATCTCTTTTGAGAAGTAGTTTGACAATACCATAGAGCCCATTCTCGACTGCTAAGTACAATGAAGTTTTACCATTAATGTTACCATCAATTTTAGCATCCACATTAGCTCCGTAATTTAGCAATAATCGCGCTGTTGAACGATTTTGATCGATAACTGCAAGATGCAAAGCCGTCAGACCACAGCCTGTTTTAGCTTCAACATCAGCACCGTTTTTCAAAAGTAACTTAACTATTTTATCATTACCACGTTGCACAGCTATGTGAAGTGCCGTCAATTCTAAAACTTTGTCAGCTTCGTTAACACCTGCTCTTTTAGCCTTTATTAATTTTTTCACTCTCTTTTTGTTATTCAATAACACGGCATCAATAAACGAATCGTAGTTGCTTCTTTCCATTTTAACGTAGAACAGCACAAAGTTGATGTTAAAATCTGTAGATGTTCACGCTCCGATGGTCTAGATTGTTCTGACAGGCTACCCTTACTCAAATATTTGTCGAATTTGTTATTATGCTAGTCCTTCCTCTGTTAATATTTGTGAAATAATTGTTATTGTAATTGTAATCCTATATTTTTCTGTTACTTTATTTCTATAATTGATCACTTTTATAATTGCTGATTTATGAGGTGGATGCACAAAACACTGGTCTTTTCCATTAGTTCAGGTATTATTCAGAGTTTTTCGGACTAAGGATTAAGCTAAAGAATATATGTTCTTGAAAATTTAAGCAATAAAAATATTTTATTTCTAAAGGCGGGGCACTGAAAAGATTGTGTACGAAATTTCTATAAACCTTGTGAAATTTTTGAAGTATATAATAAATTTTAGTTAATGCGCATGTGAAAATATAAATTATTCATCCAATAAATATTATTTTGCTAAAATCTTTAAAGAAAATTATATGTATTTATAATTTTAGTATTATTAAATTCTATATTTTCGAATGACACGTCTATGGTGCGTACAATCGCTTAATATTCATAAATCGTTTTTATCTCATTTAAATCAAAGTTAAAAATAATTTTAATTACAGCATAAAATTTACGATGTGTTTTGCTTATTCAATAAAAAAAAATACACGAATACAAAATGAAAAATAAAGTGTCCTTGTACCACCTAATGATATCTTATCCAAACATCATATCTTAATACTACACATAAATACAAATATTCAAGTCCATACCCCATGAAACGCGATTTATCCTTATTAAATCTTTTAATTTCATATGTCCCCGCTGCCCTAAAAATGAATTCTCGTTGTAATTTCTCTCACACATGAATAAAATAACATGTTAATACAACTTCTATTACGTGGTGTTAACTAAAAACAAGAGAAAAAGCGTTCGTTGACGTAAAAAGAAAGAAAGGGGGTACAGGCAGGAAAAAAACATGGTTAATACCAATTTGTACATTATTTTTTTCTATTTCTCGAGGCTAAAAAATACCATTCCTTGTAAATATTTCAAGGTAATGATCTTACCCTAGAGAAAATTCTATCTTTTTTAACCTTCAAAAGGATAAAAAGATAGTAAGAAAGGCTACTTTACTAAGCCATCGTCGTTTTGTAAAAATATTATATTCGGATAGACACATATAAAGATAGATAAATAACTTGGAATAAATTTATAATAAAATAAATTATTTGAGAAAAAAAAAGATTCATGAAAGTTATTTTTATAACGTATGTATCACGCTGTAAAGATTTATTTTGATTTTTATAAAATATTTTTGCTTGTATGTTTTCAAAAAGAATAATCATAGGATTGTGTTACAGGGAGAAAAACGCTATGGATAAAACTATAATATTCCATGGAAACTGTGAAACACACTTGATTTTGTATAAAAATTACTATGAATATGGTCAAATTTGCTACAAATATAGTTAACTTTCAATACGCAGAAAATAAATTTTCTCATTATACGTATATAGCAATTTTTAACAATATATATACTTACAATGGAAAATAGTAATTTCACCTATAGAATTTCTCTCCGCATAAAAATAAATATATTTTCAAAAGTTTGTATATTTTAAATTTTCATGATAAAATTAATATAAAATAAATCACATCTCGAAAACTATTAAAAATAATAAAATATCAAAAATATTGTATAATTTTAAAATTTCATATTGTATGCGACTTGCTTTTAATCTTTCCAGAATATATGTTTTTTATCAAAAATATCTCTGTGCATGTCATAACAAGAGTTACAAGTTTGTCCTGTCAGTGATGCGAAAACATATAAGTTTTCGTGACATTCGCTGGAAAATAAAAACAAAAAATGTCGAATATCCGAAGTAAAATACTGTTTAAAGAGAATCCTAAAAGGATTCACTTCAAAAACGTATTTTTACCGAGTTTGCTTTTTCAACTTGTCTTATTAAACTCATCTGGATGAGAAAGTGCATAATTTTCTTTATAAAATGGATTAATAAATGAAATAAAAAATCAAGATATTTTCATAAACTTTGAAAAATTAGGTCAAATTATTTGTAATTTAGAAAACGACTTTTGAAACAAACGCAATAAAAACTTTTTAACCCTCTTCAAATCTACAAATTAATTTTCCCAAAAAACATAACTCTAAATTCAAAACTTTGCATTAAAAAAAGAAATTCATTTACAAAAGTTTACCGTTCTAAATAAATGTTTAAAATTAATATAAGACTGAAAGACTAATGTAAAGATTAGAATTCCTTTGATTAATACTTGTTTTTTTTTCAAAATTATCATAACACCAGTTTAATCTTTCTTATCTCCTTGGTAAATTACAGGAAAACATGAAGCAACGCCTGTTCTCACTTCAAAAACAAATAAAAAACAAATAAAAACTGTTTCGCAGGATTTTCTTCCTTCTTTTATTCTTAAAGATAGATTCATTGCTCTCGAATTCTCTCTTGAGAATTCGAAAAAAAAAACTTTTTTTGTCCTTTCTTCGCAAATGATAAAGTAAGTGTACAAGACTAGAGAAAAGGAGATGTACCTTAAAGGATAATGTAAATATAAGATGGTTCTTACAAGCTCGCATAAAAAGGGTAAAAAAATAATGCTTAAACTACGTCCTTTAAACATAAGAGTGATTCATTTCAATATGAACGAGTCGATAGATATGCTAGCACACGTATAAAAAAGCCATAAAAATTATCAAATTTTAAGGAATTTTTTTTTTGTTTTTTTACATTTTATCTACTCTTTAATATCGAAATATTTTGGATAACGATTGTTTTATGTTTATTATGTTTTTAAAGCTTATAAGCGTATACATCATAATAACCTGGATATAATGGATTTTGGTGAAGAAAAGTTTTACGAAGGTGTAAAAAAGGGAACATTACGTGACACTTATTTAACAAGTTTCGTTTTATATAAAATATTGTATTATATTGCATATTAGGATTTTCACAAAATAATTATTACGAAACTTATAACATTGTATATTCCACTTCATCTATAAATTCATTCATCTACCACATACGTTTTTGAAAAATTGATTTAAAATATCAAAATTAAGATCTATATTTTTATGTTGTTAATTAGAAATAAAAAAATTAATATCAATATTCATTTTCCAATAAAAATGTTAAAAATTATAATAAAATTAATAAATTATAGAAACAATCAAATAATATACTAAAAAAAAAATTTGTAAAAACAATATTTTTTTAAATCTCAATATCAAACTTAGATTACGTAGTAGCATTAATCTTCGGCCATTATTGTTTGTTTTGTATCTTATGCCTTATTTATGTACCTGATAAATCTCGAAGTTTAATACACTACTGAAATAAAGCCCTAAAAAATATCAATGTTAAACTAAAAAAAAATTATTAATCATTAAATCTGTCTTTGTTGGAAAAATAATGAGGAACTTAATATTGTTACATCAAAATAATTAAAATTTCATAAAATATATATGATTTTTTATTCAACTTATTTTATTAACGGTTAAATTAAATTAAACAAAAAAAACTCGAAGAAATCTGATTATATTGTGCCAAAACAGAGTTTAAAAAAAAGTAACTTTTTCAACTGGAGTATGCGAAATTTGACATATCGTGCATGATTAGCTTATACAATGAACGTGACCAAGCTTTTTTATGAATGTAAAAAGCACTCCATACTAAACTAGCGATTTTCAACTCGTGTGATCGTTCAAAAATTTTCTTTTTTCTTTTATAATTAATCATTGATTCTTATGCTTGTCCAAGTAATTAAAAAAAAAAAAAGATTTTTTAGAAGTATGTTCTCACTTTCTCGAGTGAATTGTACGTACGTGCTAATTACTTTTTTTACATACATCTAAACGTATTATTTTTCAACTAAGTAATTTTCATAAACTATGAATGAATCAAACTTATCTTCTAATAATAATTATTATTTAAAAATATCGCAATAACTGACATTATTTCAAATTATTTTTTACGGATTTTTATATATTTCTTGTTTAAAAATTTTTAGAATTCTCTACACAATTCAATGTATACATGTTTGATTGTAATTTTTTTTGTTTACTGTTTGATTCTAGTTAACAAAGAGTTAATAATTCAATTCTATACATGTATAAATTTTTATAAAAATTAATGTTTTTTATAGACCAAATAGCTTTCATCAGTAGGAAATAATATAAATACCTGTTAATTTTTATTATTATTGACTTTCACAGTACTTATAACAAATTAATTCTTTAAAATTATAAATTTCTGAATAATTTATTTGAAAAGTTTTGAATAAATTTTGTATTTTAATACTTATTTAACTAGAGCCATTATAAAAATACGTATACTATATACGTATCCTATGCGCGGAGAGAATGAAAACTCTTACACTGTCGTTTTTTCTTCTTTAACCCTTGCTGCTACTACCTTGCATAAGAAGCATAGTTTTAACTTTATCAATCTAATTTGAACTTTATCAGTACATAAAATATTGTTCCTTTTTAGTAAATAAGTTTCTAATTTATATTTCTTTTTATCGCTTATTTTCCTCATAATATTTATTTCTTCATATTGAACGTTATTTTTCCAGAATATAGAATTTTAACTGGATTATTACTTTATTTTTTCACTTCTTTCTTTGTATAATTTTTTTAATAAAGTTACGTGGAAATTGAAAAACTTATCTCGTTGATCACAAAATTTAAGTTTATATTCTTCATATTTTGAATAATGCTGTTCTGTGTACTCTGAAAATTTTACTATTTCGTTCGCTGATGATAAGCATTCTAGTATCAAGAAATCAAGAAAATTCCAATCATCATTATTTATCAAATTTTTTTACCTCCGTTGAAATCGTATCTTTCAAAATTAATTTGATATTCTCTTCATCTTGAATCTGTTGTAGTTTAGATAATAAAGTTGAAGATTCAAATTTATCTATAATAAATTTTTTAAAGCTTCCAGGGCTTTCTTGCCAAAGACGAGTAAATAGATTTTGATAATTATTGCCCTTTATTGTACAATTAAGAATTCCATCCAATAAAATTTCAAACTCTTTTACTTGAAGATAAGTACATGTATACTTTAGTGCATCAATAAAAAAATGTTGCCACGGCCAATACAATAAAAGACATAGAATTGGAAAAGAATTACGTTGAAGCATTAATATTTGCTGATGCTCATCCATCTGTGAAAGTAGAAAACATAAGACATTTATATGTTCATAAAAATGATTATGAAAAGAAGCAAAATGATAAGCATGATCCGATGAACGAAATTCCGATTTATAACAGTAATACTTCCTTGCTACATTTTCAGCTGTTCTGAATAAAGACACATTTTTTTCTTCCAAAGAGAGCTTTTGAAAAAAGTATTCGGTTGCATCTTTATTACCAGTAATTGCTGCATTTTCAAATGCACGTTGATAACGAATACGATTTGAATACTCCTTACTCCGTTTAACGTAAGTATGGAAATCTTTGTATCTATCTCTCGTAGCATTCCAATAAACTAGTAATGGTTTGTCGCCCATTTTATCAGGATTCTTAAAATGTTTGTTCAGACTTTTATTTGACTTCATCTTATACCATAAGACTGAGAGTTCAGATTCAAAACAGTAAACATGTGCTAATTCATAACGTCTACGAGTAGATATATTCTCATCTCGAATTAGTATTTTCGCTGTTTTTCCTCTATCTATTTTTCCAAGTAGTGTCCAATGAAGCTTATTTAAATTTCTAATAATATCTTTGTCAGGTAAAAATGTTTGATGAAACACTATCCATTTTATCATTTCACAACCTATTGGCCTTATAAGAAACATAATCTTCTTTCTCACTTTCAGTGGCAATGGAAGAACCTCCACTTTTTTTATTATTTTTTCTTCTACATTTGTCAACATCCTATTAACATGAATAAATAAAGAAAAATCGATCTCATCTTTAATAACTTCTAAGTCACTCCAAAATCTAACAACTATTTTAACAAGAGTCATGTATTCAAGTGATGGTATTAAATTAAAATTCATTGTCTGTAATATTATTAAAATACTTAATATTATGACTTACTAGTGTAAATATGAAAGTCCAAATTATATAATAGCCAAAAAATCAGATTAATGAATATTGTAGAATTGTTGATGCACGAAAAAAATTTATACGACCGCTGTTAAAGCGGATTGCGTATCACTTCCAAAGACTTAGGCCGAACATAACCGAAATTAGGCAAGCACGCACCAGGTATTTTCCATGTGTCTGCACAAACATTTAAAGTTTTCTCATTCCAAGTTTCATTTGACTCCAAAAGATTTATATAATGCGTCCTGTCACCACTCCGTACTCAGGAAATGAAAGGAATAACAAAAAGTGAATACTTAAATTATTAATAGTATTTATTAATCTCTCGCCAATAACTACCAGCAAGTTTGTGTACTGAGCTATAGTATGTACACCACTAAAGTTTTCTTGTGGACTGACGCTTCTCGTTTACTCTACACTGAAAAAAGTTGGAAATAACAGTTGTACTAAATAAATGCCAACGCGCAGCCGTGTTGCGCATAACAGAAATCCTTGCTACCTTTTTTAGTCTAGGGGCCTACTACAAATCCCGTGGCCATTTTCATGTCCCCTCAAACACCAAAGCTTTTCTTATGTATTTTGACCCCCTGAATCCGAATTTCGAGGGTGTTTTGCTTAAAAATAGGAAGAAAAATAATTATAAACAATTTATTCTTAAATTTTTGAAAATAAGCACTTTAAACCTAATAAAAACTATTCCTGATTTTTTAATGCATATTTTACGTTTAAATAACTGAATTCTATTAAAATAAAGTAATAAATTCAATGATAATAAAAATTTTGTTATTTTTTGTGCAACCGAGAGCGACCTGTTTTATCTAGCTACATCGTGCGCGACAGATTCAAAATTTTTTTCAAAAATTCAAAATGTTTTAAAATTAAAACTGCGCTAAGAAAATCAGTTCTCGATAGTATATTATTCACCTAGATAGTAAAAACGAAAAATATCTTAAATCGCATTTAAATGTCACCCGAGCCGAAGTAGGCGAGGGTGACGAACATACGATTTAAGGCATTTTTCATTTACTCCCGTGGTGAACATACGATTTTTTTACCTAGCGTGGCCGTAAATGCAACAAATATTGGCAATTCACGCCCAACAGCGTTGTGATCATATCAATTTTCATCAATTTTTCAAATATCTTATTTATTTTACTGATGACATGACGTATTCTTAATTTATTTAAATTTGTAATAAAAAAATCTAATTTTATTAATGAGTTATAAACATAAATGCTATTTTTGCCGTAAAAACACGTGTTAAATTTCTAAATTTCAATAATTTTTTTCTCTCAAATTTGGGTGTTGACCTTATATTTTCAAAATTGCTTTGAAATCGTAATGACTTCTACTTTTCATAGTATTTTTTTACTAAGCATTCTATTTTTTATCAAAAATCACTGGAGCCACCTTAACAATAAAAAAAAACGATGCTGAAAAAACATAATAATTTGAGATCCTTTCCAAAAAGAAATATAAACTATAATAAGTCTAAATTATGAATAGTTTCAAAATATTTATTAATAATACATTAAATTTCACGTATTTGAAGGAATTTCATATTTTCCTTGTGCATTTATTAAATTGCATTATTTTAATCATGAGAAGAACATTGCCTGAAATTTATTACGATCCGGAAAGAGAAATAGAACTAGAGAAGCGTAGAAGCATATAGATGATACAACAAGAAAAAGAAGGTGAGCATGAAAGATTCAAATTTAAGATGATGAAAGAACATGAAAGAGAATATGCAAGAAAAAAAGCAGCTGAAATAAAAGGTTTAACCCACAAGCGAAGATCACCACGTAGAAGTGGTAAATGTAGAAGTCGAAACAGATTTGAAGAAAGTCAGAATCATAACGCAAAAAAGAATATGGAAAATTTTATCTTGGTTATTATAAACGCCAATAATTATTATAATGAAAAATAAATTGTTATTTAACAGTGAAAAGTTTAAAAATGTATATATATATATTTATATTAATATAAAAATAAAATATAATAATTAAATTAACTAATCAGAGAGCGCGGTAGCGCTCCTTACGGCATGTTAGCGCTACGGCTTTTTCCCTATTTACTTTGAATTTGTGATGTTCAAAGATAAAAACTTTGAGTAAACTTTG
This sequence comes from Anastatus disparis, assembly GCA_017163975.1. Lineage (NCBI taxonomy): Eukaryota > Metazoa > Arthropoda > Insecta > Hymenoptera > Eupelmidae > Anastatus > Anastatus disparis. The sequence goes on from JAFFSR010000227.1 coordinate 3,518,722, forward strand.
AGTAAATTATTATGTTTCAATATTTACATATTATTTGATTACAAGTATACATAAAATGATCTAATATTTTATCTGACAACAAAAACACATGGCCAAAAGTCAAATTTTCATGATTTTTTTATATTATCACAGGTTAGTCTATCGATTTCTTTTCTATATCGGGTTGTTTCAGATTTCCGGCGGATGTTAGAGAACGACGGAGAGTTTTTCGTCTGATGTGAGAGAAAGAGATAGAATACAAGTTGTGCGATTGCTAATAAGTGAGAGAGAGAATGAGAGTATAGAGAGTGAGAAAAAGAAAGAGAATACGAGTTATATCTTTTAATAATGAACGCATGTATTCAGGCGAATGCTTTCAGAACATGATAAATGTATAAAGACTTCGCGTAAATAAGCAATATATAAGAATTTAGTGTCTCGTTCTATACAGCTGACGAGCTGCCGCAAAATCACGGGCGTTCATGTGATCAGTTCGCGCATGCGCAGTAAAACGTCTCGTACATAAAATTCAACAGTTGAAAGCGGCGAAATTCAAAAGTCGGTAATACCGATTTGGTATTTAAAAATGAAAACAACAAATGAAAAAGTAATATTTGCATATTTTAAAACATTCTTAATTAATTAATTAGTTTTTCATACGATATTTAGACAAAATAAGCTTTATAATAGTTGATTAATTTGAAAGTGTGGAAAAAAATAAGATTAAAATTTTTTCGAAAACAAATATTTTATAATAATAATAAATGTATAAAAATTAGGTTGATACAATTAGCTATAAAATTAGTGTTATTATATTCAAGTATCAGATTATCGGTAAAGTTAATAAATTTATTGAGATAAGAATTTTCGACTTTGAAAAAGTTGTGATATCTCCCCAAAAAACCTTTAAAAAGGTAAAATTATACGGCAAGTTAGTTTTAAAAAAAATCTTTTTCACTATCTCAAAAATAAAAAATATTTTGTCAAAAATTTAAACTAATTTAATACAATCAACTATAAAAAAATCTATTATATCTCTAAAAAAAAAGTCTTTAACATTATAGATAATAAAAAAGTGAGAATTTAATTATAACAAAAATACACTTGAAAAAATACTGAAATCAATAATGTGTGGTCAAGTTTTAATATGATTTAAAATAATACTTACAAATGATATTGTACCTATATTTTGATGATAATAATGAATCAATAAAAAATTCCTTTGTTAAAAATAAAGTGTAAAAAAAGCCATATAAAATGTTATTAAAAATATAAAACTATCTTCAACAAAATTTAAAAAAATAATAAGTAATTAACGTAAAAGTAAGAATAAAAGTAATATTACAGCTATAAACTTGCCAGGCCCACTCTACAAAAGTTAAATATATCATTAATATTATAAAATTAGATTATTTGTTCATTGAATACTAAATTGTGAAAATTAATATATATTTTGAATTTCCTTACGAGATTCTAAAAAGTCAATCCTAAAAAATGTTTTAAATGGATGTGTGTTCACCAAGAAATATAACTATTAAAGGGTGGGCCTGTCAAGTTTATAGCTGTAATATTACTTTTATTCTTACTTTTACGTTAATTACTTATTATTTTTTTTAATTTTGTTGAAGATAGTTTTATATTTTCAATAACATTTTATATGGCTTTTTTTACACTTTATTTTTAACAAAGGAATTTTTTATTGATTCATTATTATCATCAAAATATAGGTACAATATCATTTGTAATTATTATTTTAAATCATATTAAAACTTGACCACACATTATTGATTTCAGTATTTTTTCAAGTGTATTTTTGTTATAATTTATTATTTTACTTTAAATTATTAATAAATATATTTATATAAAAATTAAAACAATCTATTGTCATTTTTATAATTAATTAATAACACCTCAAAAATAAAGTATTTATAATACATTATAACAATGGAATTTCTTATATTTACGATATGCAGAAAAATTTTCATAAATGCAACTTGTAATAATGCAAGAGTACTACAAACAATCCAACATAATTTAAAGTAACTAAGATAATAATATTTTTTAAAACAAAATCACCATCCTTCGGCATTCAGATTATTGTATAACTTAATTTTAACTTAAAACGGTATTGTCTTATTGTCTAATTAACAAAATGTATTTTGTGAAAAATGTAAAAGACAGATAAAAGACAATACCGTTTTAAGTTAAAAATAAGAATAAAAGATTATAGTTTCGAGTGATAGTATAACTTTAAAATGAATAAATTTTTAGCTCCTCAAAAACTTATTGAATCTGAAAAAGAATCGATGCATGAAAAATCGTATATTCTACTAATGAAAAAATTTTACAAAAAAATTTTGTAGAAATGTTTGAAAGTACTTGAACTTTATTAAAACTTTTTAAAATCATAAAGTTTAGCATTCACGAATTAAAGAGATTGATTACTTAGAATTCATTCAACAAATTTAGGAAAAATCATACGTAACTTCAATAATATAAAATTATTTAAAAATTACTTTACATAAACTTTATATTATTATGTTGGTAAGAACTTTAGTTTTCATGCTGTAAAAAATGTACGCAGAATTTAAAATACTTTAAATTTGCAACAATTATTAAATGTTGAAATCCATGATCATCAATTTTATCAAGTACCATAAAGGTGATATATTTTCAACTTTTTTTCATTAAACATTGTAATTAAATGAAAGATAAAAAATCGAATGATGAGATATAAATTAATAATTAAATTAGTGATTGCACACTTTACATTAAATTATTCCCAAATCTTTTTTGAATTCACGTATTTTAATATTACATTAAGTTTTGTTTTACTCGTTCTTGATCTCACGGTAAATTCATCTTCAGAAATAATTTTCGACTTTACTGTATTTTGGCTTTTGGCGTTTCATTATAATTCAATTGTGGTAGCTAATTAATTGACATAAAAAGTAAAACTAATCGAAGGATTAAAATCTTTTTTTAACACTCCGTGCGCGAAACACGGTTTCTCATGCTTGTTTTGCGTGTGCGAAACATAATATTTTTTCATAGTGTGCGAAACATGTACGCCATGTTGTTTTTTTTTAGACAACAAGATTCACAATTGTTTTGCGGACTTAGCCTCGATATTTATGTCATATAAGGTTATTTTGACAGGAAATTCGAAACAAAATTTTTTATTACCAAAAATAAAAAGGGGGAATTGTTTCATATGTAAAAGAGTGGTTAAATGATATTTTTCAAAAAGATTTTACTTTTATCAATTATAAAGTTGATTTAGATAATAAATATTTACTCATAATGTTTTTCACAGGTAGAATTGATGTAAAACATTTAGTCACTTTTAAAATATAACATATATCAGATATAAGAGTAACATATATATAATATATATATCACTTTTACTATATAACATATCACAGAATTAAAAAAAAATTAAATTTTTCAAGTATGAATGTTTAATTTTTTTAAAAGAATTTACTTGAAAAAAAATTCAACTTTTTTGACACTTAATTCCAGAAACTGTTCTAATGAACAACTAATAACTTTAGCTAGTCAACAATTGATTAAAAAAAATCTTCTAAATAATGAGCGTTTTAATTTGCTCTTTTGAATTTATTATAAATCAGAAATCTTCTCTAATAAGTAAATGTAAATAAAAGTTTTTATTCGCAAACATAAAAATATTTATTGTATTAATGATGCAGTTGTAAATATTTATGATTTATCATTTATTTTTTATTATTTACTCGTCTAATTGTCACCCTCGCTACGCTCGGGTGACAAATTGACTCGTCTCGCTCCGCTCGTGCGTGAATCACCTGTTTCGCGCACTAGTTGCGTAATATACTATTCAAATTTTCTAGAAAATCTTGTACAAATTCAATTGTTTATAAATTGTGAAAATATTAAAAAATTTAAACTTTTTTCCTGTAAAATTTCTGATACTATCAAACATACAGCAATACGAAAGCAGGTCAATATGTAGAAATGTTTTTCAAATCACATCTTACATCGACGACTAATATCATGAACGATTTACTCAAATTATAATGCCTTGTTATTTAACACGAATCTTAAAAATTTTATTAAAATATTTGAAACTGCATGATCCAAATAAAAAAATCTTGTAATTTTTTTTAAAACAATCCAAACATTATTTATTTTCTTCTTTTTACATTATCACATTTCATTGATTGTGCCTATTCTTGCTATGTTGATATCGATTGCTTCAAAAAAAATAATACACAGTGAAAAAAAACTTGTTATTTTAACACACATAAGTGTTAGAGATGAAATACAATTTTTTTTGTGTTAAAATTAATAAGTACACACATGTTTGTAAAATTTACAAACTCCATGTGTTAATTCTACAAAAAGTACACATATATTTTTAAATTACAAAATTTTTTGTGTTGATTTTACAAACATGTTTGTAAAATTTTAGTACAAAAATATTTGTACAAAATAAAATTTCACGAATTACACAAAATTTTTTACAGTGTAGATAGAGAAATTATTTGAATTGGAAACTTTGAAATTTATTTTAAAACATATCCAATTAAATTTTAATTCATGAGGCATATTAATTCGTTCGAGTTTTACGTGAGAGGCATCCCTGGTAGAAAATAAACCATTTTTTGGCCATTTTTGTTGGCCAACGCATGTTAAAATGGCACTTATCTAGAAATTTTGGAAACTCTTTGTACAGAATTTCTAGATAAGTGTCATTTTAACATGTGTTAACCAGCAAAAATGGCCAAAAAATGGTTTATTTTCTACCAGGGATTGTAAAGCGTTTATTCGCATTTTTAATTCGTAAATTTATTAATATTGGAACATAAAGAGAACCTTAAGAGAAAGTAATATTTATGCACTAATTAAAATACATATGGATTTTTACAATTTTAGAACAAATATTGATTTTATTAATTTCGTATACTTGAAAAGAAGATGAAAATACATGATTTTATGTGTAATCGATTTGTTTGTTAGAACAATCTGTATAATAAAATAATATATTTTATCATGTATAAAATTTTCCTAAAATATTTGCTCCCAAAGAGAAAAAAATTATTTAGCATCAAAACTCAAATGAATGATAATATAATAAATAAAAAAAGATAATGAAAATGTCACGAAAAAATGTGTATTTATGTATTACAATTTTGTCTAAAAAAAATGTTCACTTAAGCTAAACGCAAAAAGAAGAAATGTATGATGTGTTCGGTTGAATAACAATATTTTGTATAATTTTATACTTTTTCAAAAATAAAGCGTCGCTCGATACATAGACAATTCCTCACGTACAAAATGCCCGATATAAAAAAAATCCATTAATATGAGAAGAGCACCAAAACGTATCATGAATAATTCGCTTATGCTTTCAAACCCAATTCTCGAACTATTTTTCAATTCTTCGCTCTTTATTCCACTCGTCGTAAAAGTGTGTGTATATTTACATTTTTTTAAATATTTATAATTATTATATTATCGTTGAACATTTTGTTTTTACATACGCTTATAAATTACTCAAAGATTTTTTACTGCAAGAAAAAACAATTCATAAATTACTAATTTATAAAATCAAAAGTTCATAATATTACTAATATACACAAGGTCGTCAGTGGCTCGGTCGGTAGAGCTCAGGATTCATAATCTCGAGGTTCCGAGTTCGAATACCGCACTCGGCCGATTGATACAAGCACCGCTGTATACGATACATTTGCTTTGTTCACAAACACATTGATGACCTCCGTCGCTAATTAGCATCACAATGATAACATAAATACAGCGACGTTAAATAAAAAAAAAAAATTACTAATATACTTTTTCGTAGAAAAAGACCAATTTGATTTAGCATTACATTATTCATATTTTCTATTTATTATACAAAAAATTTTAATGCAAAAGAAACTTTATTAATGCTCAATCTTGATCTTAATAGAGTAAAAGAAATTCAAGTTTTATCATGCGTACGTAGTCCATTAAAAAAGAAAAATAACTTAGGGGAAAGAATAAGTTAAGCATTGGATGTCATCAAATGCCATCGAACCGGGATGCGAAGTTCGTCAAACTGAAAAGACGAAAATACATAGGAATTATCTTCTTTTTTTCTATTTCCGTAGTTTTTTTCACTGGTTCTTGATAAAGTGTTGAATACGAAGTTAGTTATACATGCTCAGGACATCAGAGAAGAAAACAGACAGAAAGAGGAGCAGAATCAGTAGATTAGGATAAGCTTATTATGACGGTACACATATACTTTTCACAAAAACCACAAAAGATCAGTTGAACTTTTCTTTTTAAAAAGTTTAGTCGTAGAAAGTTAAATGCGTTTATGTGCTTCTAAAAGACATGAAATCTCTTTTACGTATTGGAATATACCTTTCCTCTATTTTTAATATAAATGTATAAAAAAAGGATGAAACGAATTTTTATATTCGATAAAATTTTATAAAAAACAAAGAGTAATAAAAGTTATTGTAATCTTTTATTGGCATGACCCGGATATTTATAAAAAAAAAAAGATTACAAAAAAATTTTCGTATTAAAATGTACGATTGAGTAAACGTTTAAAACAAATATTTTCTTTTAAATTTTTAATAATAAAATACAGTATATTTACCCGAAAATCTGTAATAAAATTGATTAATGATATCTTGTAAACTTTTTTTTTTTTTTTAAATACGAAAATTATTATTGCAATTCCCATATCTGCAATAACTAATGTTTTATTTTATTTCAAGTGGACACACAACTAAATTATAAAAAATAAATAAATCGGAAAAAAAGAAAGAAAAAAGTATAATATAAAAGTAAAAGATTTTATAAGAAATTGATTTCCGGGTTAGAATTAGCACTTCTTTTTGGTCAAATTACGGTCGATTAATTGATTTAGAAAGTAAGATTATGTGAATGAAGAGTTTAATTTTCATTTGATAATTAAATTTTAATTAATTCAAGCTTTTTTTGAAACACCATAATTAATTTAAAATTTTAAAATAATGTGAAAATTGAAAAATTACTTCACTCTAAGCTTAATAATGATAGTCACTTTATTAACTTTGAAAATTAATTGTTAATGATACATTTGTTGGGCTTAAAAATTAGTAGGAACCATATAGCAAATTATCCCGTAAGAAGTTATATACACCACGTTACCACTTGGAGTGAATAAATTAGCATATTACTTCTTTCATGACTAATGAACATCTTTGTACCAGCTGAAGTGCAAAATAGTATCAGGAATTAAGTACTAAAGTTGTGCGCGATTTCAAAGTTGATTATTCTCTTGAGTGATCATTTTCTTCAAGTATAATTTTCGACAATATTATTTCGCTAGATAATATATTTATTAATCGGGTCAATTTATTTCTCTTCTTTCATTTTTATTACTTATTAAGTATACGAAAAACGTAAGCTTAAGTTTCTTAGCATTTTTTAAATCAATAAAGTTACTATTATAATTGAACTGAGAATAAAAATATATTAGAAAGATTAAATTAATAAAAGAAGAGGAAAAAAGTTAACTTTCTAAAAGAAAAAGTTGCCAAAGTTAAATTGATTTTAATGTGACTTTAGGACAATAGAGAAAGTTTTCTTTCGACAAACTTTAAGTTAAAGTTTTTCTTATAATACGCTTATTTTATTAATTGAATTAAAATTATATTACAATAGTATCACGTTATAGAACAAAAGTATTCATTTTTTATGATCATGTATCAACAATAAGTTTTATTTTCTCATCATCTTGCATAAATTTAATAAAATAATAAAATTATTTGGAGAGATGAAATTCAACTCGGAAAGTATCCGAACATTTGATCATTGATTTTGTTGGAACTACGGGAGACGTTGTATGTTAAAGTCTATCTCGAAAAAGTATTTTTATAGAAATTAAAATGAAAATGATCAGAAAGAATACCCAGACGATAAGTAATCTTGGGATGAAGTAGAAGTTCCAGAAAATATATATTGTCATAAAAATTATCAGAATATCTGGGTAAAAAAATAACTTTGAAAATTTATGCACTAGTTTGAAATTAGTAATTATAAATGGAAATCTGCATGTCTTTACAATAAATTATATAATGAAGTACAATTACATTTACCCAACGCCGTAGTAAAAATTACTTAATATAAATTTTTATTGATCTTATGTGAAAATTAGAATATTTTTAAACTGTCAATAGATCCAAAGTATATTGACAATAATTTTATGAATTATAATAAAAATTAACATTGTCTCAAAGCATCGAAATAGTAATATCTTTTATTTCTACCTCAACAGAAATAGGCCACCTTATTAACTCGAAAAGCAAACCGAAAGAAAGATATTTCAAACTTCTAAAATTTTTCAGGAGGAATGACCATTTCTCCCGCTAATTTTAAAACTAATAAAATCGAATAGATTAAAATTTTTTTTACTAAATATCAATATCAGACTTTTATATTGTTGAGGTAGGAATAAAGCACAATATGCAATTCGGAAGTAAAGTTTAATTTCTCCCTTGGGAATTTGCTTTCCTCGCTTCGCTTCGCTTGCTTGAGTCCCAAGCTTCCCCTCGAGAAAAATATGGGACTTTACTCCCTAATTGCATAATGTACTATTAATTTCAACTTTATTACGTACAGGTCGTCAGTGGCTCAGTCAGTAGAGCGATGGATTCATAATCTCAAGGTCTCGAGTTCGAATCCAGCTCTTGGCTAATTTATATAAGCAAGCACCACTGTACGTTACATGAGCTTTGTTCACAAACGCAAAGATTTGTTAAACTTTTTTTATAAATTTAGAGTATAGAATAAGACAAATAAGCGATGAACCATGAGTTTTTGAAACATGTTACTTTTTATCATATCTCATAAAATTTTTACTAAAATAGTATCTGGCGCTAAACCTATTAAGGGTTTATATTCATAACTCTAGCTCTTTTCATACTTTCGTACAAAAAAACCTCTCCCATTGTTTTAAGAAAATCGTTGATTCGGAATTCTGATACTCTCCTAGTCACTATTAAATTAAACTTACTTTTTGGACATATAAATGATATATAAAAATTCAACTTTATAATAAAAGTACAAATCATACTAAAAGCTACTGAAGAAAAAATGTGAAAGTTATAAAGAACAGGAATAAAAATACATTTAGAATGAAGCATTAAATTTTTGGTATGAAAATTTAATAATTAAAATATAATGGTTGAACCATGAAGTAAATTTTATACATATTTTTTTGAAATAAAACGTTAAAAAAAATTTTTTTAAGAAACTCTGACAGATTCCCATGATATATTTGTCGTGCAATAAATGTTACCGCTAACGAGTGTAAAATCTTTAAATAAGCTTTTAAGTTTATTAGCAAAGTTTTAAATGTCAGTATGAAATTTAATACTTATTAAAGAAGTTAATAGGAGAGTGTCTCGAAGATAAAAATGAGTGATACTTAACAGTGATTCTTGTCTTACTAATTAAAGTATAGTAATTTTAAACTCTAAGAAATTTAATGTATAGTACAAACTTATGATTCAACTGTCGTTCTAATAAAAGCATGCGTATTAAAATATCATTTTAATGGAAAACATAAAAATATCATGATTTAATTTTTAAAGTAAATATGTACAAAACATTATTCTATTGAAATTAAAGTAAAATTTAGTTTTTTTAGTTATTTCATGGATCAATGATTAAAAAGACAATAAAATAATTAATAAAAAGAAGACTTGAATGTATCTTTGTGTATTTTCATAAACATGATAAAGATGTTTTTCATTCCCTGGTAGAAAGTTAACAGGAAACCAGTTAAAAACTTGTTAAAAATCACTAAATTAGCTGGTTTTTAGCTAACTCCTCGTTAACTTTCTACCAGGGTTGATACAAAGTAATTTTTGTTTATGTAAATTTATGTAAATTTTTTAAATTTGTGTAAATTTATGTAAATCTATGAAATTTTTGAAATTCGTGTAAATTTATGTAAATTGATGTAAATTTTTGAATTTTGTGTAAATTTATGTAAATTTTTGAATTTTGTGTAAATTTATGTAAATTTTTGAATTTTGTGTGAATTTGAGTAAATTTATGTAAATTTTTGAAATTTATGTAAATCTGTGTAAATTTATTTAAATTTCTGAAATTTATGTAAATTTATGTAAATTTTTATAATTTATGTAAATTTATGTAAAAAAGGCAGGAAACGTAAATATTTATTTAAAAAATTTTTTAAATTGTATTTTTAACATTACCTAACTAAAAATATCATAGTAATTTTTTTAATATCATATTGATTTGAATTTATTTGTTTATTTAATGTTATTGATCATAGTCAATTGATTCGCTTTCATCAATGCCCTTTAATATGGTTATTTTACCTTAATTCGTTCAAATAAATGCAAATTATATTGACTTAATTTTGTTATACAACTTTTGTATATAATTTACATACGAATTGGATCAAATTTTTCGCCTGGACTATTTCACTGTCATTGTTAACAAAAGGAAGATAATTAATTTCACGTGCTAAAATCAGCTAGTTATCAGAGTAATGAACCGTTCAGAGATAAAGTATAAGTTAACGTACCGTTAAGTTTGATAATAAGTTCATTAACCGAAATTTTTGAACATCATAATAATCAATTTCATCTTCTTTTTGACTTCAGTTGAATTTAAACAAAATTTGCATTAATTTTTTTTGTCTAAATAAGTATTAGAATACAAAATTTATTCAAAACTTTTCAAATAAATTATTCAGAATTTTATAATTTTGAAGAATTAATTTGTTTAAATAAGTACTGTGAAAGTCAATAATAATAAAAATTAAAAGGTATTTATATTAATTCCTACTGATAAAAGTTATTTGGTCTATAAAAAGCATGACTTTTTATAAAAGTTTACACACGTATAAAATTTGTTTATTAACTCTTTATTAACTCTTTGTTAACAAGAATCAAACAGTAAAAAAAAAAAATTACAATCAAACATGTATACATTAAAATGTGTAGAGAATTCCAAAAATTTTTAAACAAGAAATATATAAAAATCCGTAAAAAATAATTTCAAAAAATGCCAGTTATTGCGATGTTTATGTAAGATAAATTTGATTCATTCATAGTTTATGAAAATTACTTGGTTGAAAAATAATACATTTGGATGTGTGTAAAAAAGTGATTAGCACATAAATACAATTCACTCAAAAAAGCGAGAACATACTTCTAAGGAATTTTTTTTTTTTTAATTACTTGGACAAAAATAAAAATCAAAGATTGATCATAATAGAAAAAAGAAAATTTTTGAACGATTACACCAGTTAAAAATCGCAAGTTTAGTATGCAGTGCTTTTTACATTCATAAAAAAGCTTGGTCATGTTCATTGTATAAGCTAATCATGCACGATATGTCAAGTTTCGCATACTCCAGTTGAAAAAGTTATTTTTTTTTAAACTCTGTTTAGGACAATATAATCAGATTTCTTCGAGTTTTTTTTGTTTAATTTAATTTAACCGTTAATAAAATAAGTTGAATAAAAAATCATATATATTTTATGAAATTTTAATTATTTTGATGTAACAATATTAAGTTCCTCATTATTTTTCCAACAAAGACAGATTTAATGATTAATAATTTTTTTTTTAGTTTAACATTGATATTTTTTAGGGCTTTATTTCAGTAGTGTATTAAACTTCGAGATTTATCAGGTACATAAATAAGGCATAAGATACAAAACAAACAATAATGGCCGAAGATTAATGCTACTACGTAATCTAAGTTTGATATTGAGATTTAAAAAAAAAATTGTTTTTACAAATTTTTTTTTTAGTATATTATTTGATTGTTTCTATAATTTATTAATTTTATTATGATTTTTAACATTTTTATTGGAAAATGACTATTGATATTAATTTTTTTATTTCTAATTATAACTACATAAAAATATAGATCTTAATTTTGATATTTTAAATCAATTTTTCAAAAACGTATGTGGTAGATGAATGAATTCATAGATGAAGTGGAATATACAATGTGATTAGTTTCGTAATAATTATTTTGTGAAAATCCTAATATGCAATATAATACAATATTTTATATAAAACGAAACTTGTTAAATAAGTGTCACGTAATGTTCCCTTTTTTACACCTTCGTAAAACTTTTCTTCACCAAAATCCATTATATCCAGGTTATTATGATATATACGCTTATAAGCTTTAAAAACATAATAAACATAAAACAATCGTTATCCAAAATATTTCGATATTAAAGAGTAGATAAAATGTAACGGAACGAAAAAAAAATTCCTTAAAATTTGATAATTTTTATGGTTTTTTTATACGTGTGCTTGCATATCTATCGACTCGTTCATATTGAAATGAATCACTCTTATGTTTAAAGGACGTAGTTTGAGCATTCTTTTTTTACCCTTTTTATGCGAACTTGTAAGAACCATCTTATATTTACATTATCCTTTAAGCTACATCTCCTTTTCTCTAGTCTTGTACACTTACTTTATCATTTGCGAAGAAAGGACAAAAAAAGTTTTTTTTTTCGAATTCTCAAGAGAGAATTCGAGAGCAATGAATCTATCTTTAAGAATAAAAGAGGTAAGAAAATCCTGCGAAACAGTTTTTATTTGTTTTTGAAGTGAGAACAGGCCTTGCTTCGTGTTTTCCTGTAATTTACTAAGGAGATAAAAAAGATTAAACTGGTGTTATGATAATTTTGAAAAAAATAAACAAGTATTAATCAAAGGGATTCTAATCTTTACATTAGTCTTTCAGTCTTATATTAATTTTAAACATTTATTTAGAACGGTAAACTTTTGTAAATGAATTTCTTCTTTTTTTAATGCAAAGTTTTGAGTTTAGAGTTATGTTTTTTGGAAAAATTAATTTGTAGATTTGAAGAGGGTTAAAAAGTTTTTATTGCGTTTGTTTCAAAAGTCGTTTTCTAAATTACAAATAATTTGACCTAATTTTTCATATTTTATGAAAATATCTTGATTTTTTATTTATTAATCCATTTTATCAAGAAAATTATGCACTTCCACATCCAGATGAGTTTAATAAGAAAAGTTGAAAAAGCAAACTCGGTAAAAATACGTTTTCGAAGTGAATCCTTTTAGGATTCTATTTTAAACAGTATTTTACTTTGGATATTCGACATTTTTTGTTTTTCTTTTCCAGCGAATGTCACGAAAACTTATGTTTTCGCATCACTGACAGGACAAACTTGTAACTCTTGTTAGTACATGCACAGAGATATTTTTGATAAAAAACATATATTCTGGAAAGATTAAAAGCAAGTCGCATACAATATGAAATTTTAAAATTATACAATATTTTTGATATTTTATTATTTTTAATAGTTTTCGAGATGTGATTTATTTTATATTAATTTTATCATGAAAATTTAAAATATACAAACTTTTGAAAATATATTTATTTTTATACGGAGAGAAATTCTATAGGTGAAATTACTATTTTCCATTGTAAGTATATATATTGTTAAAAATTGCTATATACGTATAATGAGAAAATTTATTTTCTGCGTATTGAAAGTTAACTATATTTGTAGCAAATTTGACCATATTCATAGTAATTTTTATACAAAATCAAGTGTGTTTTACAGTTTCCATGGAATATTATAGTTTTTATCCATAGCGTTTTTCTCCCTGTAACACAATCCTATGATTATTCTTTTTGAAAACATACAAGCAAAAATATTTTATAAAAATCAAAATAAATCTTTACAGCGTGATACATACGTTATAAAAATAACTTTCATGAATCTTTTTTTTTCTCAAATAATTTATTTTATTATAAATATAATATTTTTACAAAACGACGATGGCTTAGTAAAGTAGCCTTTCTTACTATCTTTTTATCCTTTTGAAGGTTAAAAAAGATAGAATTTTCTCTAGGGTAAGATCATTACCTTGAAATATTTACAAGGAATGGTATTTTTTAGCCTCGAGAAATAGAAAAAAATAATGTACAAATTGGTATTAACCATGTTTTTTTCCTGCCTGTACCCCCTTTCTTTCTTTTTACGTTAACGAACGCTTTTTCTCTTGTTTTTAGTTAACACCACGTAATAGAAGTTGTATTAACATGTTATTTTATTCATGTGTGAGAGAAATTACAACGAGAATTCATTTTTAGGGCAGCGGGGACATATGAAATTAAAAGATTTAATAAGGATAAATCGCGTTTCATGGAGTATGGACTTGAATATTTGTATTTATGTGTAGTATTAAGATATGATGTTTGGATAAGATATCATTAGGTGGTACAAGGACACTTTATTTTTCATTTTGTATTAGTGTCCTTTTTTTATCGAATAAGCAAAACACATCGTAAATTTTATGCTGTAATTGAAATTATTTTTAACTTATAATTAATTATAATTAATTTTAATTATTTAAGACATTAATAAAGGTTGCATTAAATTTCTCGCTCGAATTTAAACTTTATTATTTATTATCGTGGAATGAAATTAAATTTTCCCAAAACCGGAAGTTTTTGAGAATGTCTTACAAATGATTTTACTCCGCGTATAAATCTTATGAAAATTGCATATCTTAATTTTATGTATGTCAAGAAAAATGATGTTTGAACTAAAATTAAGAGAACATGAAGAATCCTTAAAGTTTTCGAGAGTAACTAATGCATAAACTTTTTCATAATATATAATTTCTAGACATTTACGATATTTTTTAGAGAAAGAACATTGAGTAATTTATTGGTTTGAAAAATAAAAATTAATGATGAAAAAAATTTACGAGTGCAATATTACAATATTCAATTTACAAATTATTATTTAGAAGCAAAAAATTAAAATATCAAAATTAATATCATATAATATAATAGAAACGTCGTTCGACGAAAAATAAACAAACATATCATCATCTGACTAGAGATCATATTAGTTGATGTTAGTTATTAATATCGAATAGTCGACAGAATATTGTACAAAATCTTTTCAGTGCCTTGCTTTTAGAAATAAAATATTTTTATTGCTAAAAATTTTCAAGAAAATATATTCTTAACTTAATCCTCAGCCAGAAAAACTGAATATTACCAGAACTAATTAAAAAGACCAGTGTTTTGTGCTCCCACCTTATAAACAAGCAATTATAAAAGTGATCAACTGTATAAATAAAGTAAAAGAAAAGTATAGGCAATTCTTTCAAAAATATCAACAGAGGAAGGACTAATATAACAACAAATAGTGCAATTATTTGAGTAAAAGTAAGAACAATCTAAACCATCGAAGCGTGAAAATCAAACTTTTTACTGTCCTACGTTAAAATGCAAAGAAACACCTGTGATTCGTTTATTCATGTCGTGTTTTCGGATCAGAAAAATATCAAAAAGAAATTAAAAAAATTAATAAAGCACAAAAGGGCAGATATTAACGAAGTCGACAAAGTTTTAGAAATGACAGCACTTCACGTAGCTGTGAAACGAGGAAAAAATAAAATAGTCAAGTTCTTAATTGAAAACGGTGCTGATGTTGAAGTTAAAACAGGCTGTGGTCTGACGGCTCTACATGTTGCAGTTACGATGAAAAAACATTCAACAGCGCAATTATTACTAGATTGCGGGGCTAAAGTGGATGCTAAAATTGATGATACGATTAATGATAAAACTTCATTGTACTTAGCAGTCGAGAAGAAGCTCTACGGTATTGCCAAACTACTCCTCGAAAGAAATGCTTCGATTCATCATTCAGTATTTAATGGACAGACGTTATTTCAACTTGCCGAGGAAAATAATGATGAAAAAATGAAAGAATTACTCCGTGCTCAAAATAGAGAGGTACAACGAGTAATAAACGTAAATGGCAGATTTGTTAGATGTAAAATACAAAAGAACGAAACTCTTCGCATAGCATTGTTAAGAAAGAAATATATCGAGAATATAAACAATGCAAAAGATTGATTTCCCGCGTAATATTATAGAGTTGTCTCAGTGTCTAGATGGAAAAATATATATTTTATTCTTGTTAGAGGTATGTATGTATGCAGAAAAAAATAATAAACTAACTCCTCAAGTGCAAAAATAATATTAAAGTTGCACAGATTTATTTACAAGTGCATTCGGTTATAAGTTTCTAATGTATTATAATAATTAAAATGAGTTTTCAAATATTACAATCGTACTTGCAATATTGTTCTCAAAAACTTTGTACAAGCCTCTACAACTGCGTTAAGTAAAATGTGATTATTACGCGAATGTTTTAATTAAGATCATTTTAATAAAGCTAAATATCATTAACAAGTTGTAAACGTATTTTAAAAAACAAGACGATTTAATGATGATTGTTCAAGTCAAATTTTCATTAGGAAATTATATAAATTGAACTTACAGTTTACTGCGAACCTCTGCTATTAAAATTTTCAGTGTGCGATTAATTTTAATTTTTTAAATCATTAAAATGTGTAAAATCATGTATTAAATTAAATAATACCTCGTTTTAATCATAAACTTTATGTTTTATTACGCTTATAAATGCTGCGACTATAAAAACACGATTGTAATTGCTTTATAACTCTTATGTAAACAAAAAAATATCAACGAATTTTTCAAATGTTATTCTTAATTGTGAATGAAAACCATTATTATAATTAAATTGAATTGTTTAATAAAGAATACAGATATTTTCATAATTTTTTGTAAACTTATTTATTTTATCGATAATCTTTTTGAAATACTGAAATTTTTTATCAACACTCTCATGATAGGAGGTCATTTAATTTTTTTTTTTATATCAGTATGAAAAATTGTCTTAAAATATATTATTCGCGTAATTTGAGTAAATAACTTATTTCTTTATATAAATTTAAATAATGTAAATTAAGATTATAATAGTAAGAAATTGCTTGGATTAAAAAACTTTTGTTTTGTTAAAAATCTATAGAAGTAAGGAATTTGAAAGATTTTACAATGTTGCACAGTAATAGTTTGTTCAAAATGACTATATATCTACAGCTTATTTACTTGATACCTTATTACAGATTGTTCATAATTTATATAAAATTATTTTTTCTTATTGTCTTAAAAAATAAAAAATATTAGTAGCTCAGTGCTAACGTATTTTGTATGTTGCATCATGAGAAAACTAATACAAAAAAATAAGAATTAAAAATTACATCTGATAACTAAAGTGAAATTTTTAATTAAGCTTTATATATGAAGTCGTCAGTGGCTCAGTTGGCAGAGCTCAGGATTCGTAATCTCGAAGTTCTGAGTTCGAATCTCGCTCTCAACCGATGGATACAAGCACCGCTGTATGTTACACTGTGCTTTGTTCACAAACACACTGAGAAACCTCTGTCGCTAATTAACATTGCAATGGGAGCATAAATTCAGCGACGTTAAAGAAAATCGAAAAAAAAAATCGAGCTTTATAGGAAATAATGAAAATAAAAGACAAAATATTGATTCAGTAATTTTATAAAAATGTATCTGTATCTCTTATAAATATTTATATAAACCAAACAAATATTTGAATCATCACTGACCCTTTTGTATAAATTTAATGAATCATCAATTTAATTAATATTTATACAACATATCAAAAAGATAACACAATTATATGTTATGAAATTTTACACGCAAATGCGTCAGTTCTAAAGCGCATCAGCAATTTAAGTTGATCTTAATAAGAAGTTTTTCAAAATTAATAATAATATTACATTTATACTTTTTAAATTGCACACTTAAGAAAATTACTCAAAATTTAAGTTTAATCGTTATTTAGATTTTTAGTTATTATTTGCAATTCAATTCAAAAATTTGAGTTCATATTAAGACCAAATAAGATGGTTTTCTATTTTGCGACAATTTCATGCACTTCTTACCTTTACAAGTTTTGAATTTATTTATTTTTTTTTTAATAGCAGCCTTTTTTACTTATGTAAGCTGATGAATATTAATTTTATCAATTCATATTCTTACGTACATAAAAGTATATATTAATTGGATTTCACACGATACAATAATTTTTTCATTTTTTAATATAAATAAACGCTATTCTGAACATCGATGTAGGCTAGGTATTCGGCACGGCAAAATTAAGTATTCAAAAAAGTGACCAAATAAAATTAATAAAAAGACAATTGCTTTCTTACAAAGATTTATTTATTCTTAAACAAAATTCAACGCTCTGACTTTCCCTTTATTTACTTATTAAAAGTCTAAGATTTATTTTTTCGATACGATGCAAATGCAAGTCTTTTAGGATCCTTCGTTGGTTAGAAAATATGGTAAATTGAAAACAAAATAAAACTTATTTAATTTTACTTCATTAGTTACTTAGTAATTACAGAAGACAAATTGTCATAGTTTTAATTTAAAATAAAACAATTATGATCTGCAAAAATTTTAAAATTAAATGAACATTTTTATATTGATAGTACAACAATAAATTTAAAAAGTAAGACTTGTTATGTAAAATTTAATTGATATCTAATTAAAAGGATCAAATTTCTCACTAAGAATAGATAAAAACTATCTTGGTATATTTAATTAAAATTGCACTTGCACAAATTAAAATAAAAGCCCAAAACCCATACAGATTTTGACTTTGATAAAAGATCAAGTAAAATCAAATGATATTCGATTATCATTTTAAAATATATTTTACGCCATCTCCTTGTTTTCAATTTTCTTTCTAACCTAGACTTCGACTTTTGTTCTTTTGATATCAACTCACTACTGTGCTTTAACTTTTCATGATATAAGCCTGACAAGTAGTGAAATTTTTTTTTATTCTACACATGCACATCTGTAACTGCGGCAAAATCTTTTTGGAATGAGCTTTGCCACTTAAGTTCATACATGTAAACATGTGATAATGCAATACAAATACTCCAATCAAAAGATCTTCAAAGGTGAACAAAGGAAGAAGAATAAATCTGATTTTTTATTTATATTTGATCTATTTATAGTGATATTTTGTTTACTTGTCAAATAATTATTTTAATAATTTCTTAGTGAATAGTTTGTTTTCATTTAAATGCATCGTATACATAGTTAATAAAACAAATTATATTTTATCATGAGTTCTGTATGATCCTCATATTTTTTTTTAAATTTTGAATTAATTCGATATAACATTGTAACAACTGTTTACTGTTTTTTTTTTAATATTGTTACTTTGTCCACGTTTATGTAAGACCTAACAATACTTTGTACAAGATTTATGTTACAAATATATTAAGACAATTCAGTTTTGAAGCATATCGCGCACATAACGTTTCACCAAGGAGTTAACTTTACAAGACGATTTTTTACTACACTTATTCACATTTTCTTGGCTTTTTAAGTTTTTTTTTTTAAATCTCCTTGATTTAACACGACGACATTACTCATACAAACTGTCATTCAGAAAACGAAAATTCCATTTACAGTCAAATTTGAAACAGCTCTCAAAAATAAACAAACAAATCAAGAAATATATAGAAATCTACGCACATTTACGCTTTTGCACCATCAGCAGACATACTTTCACTTCATTCAATTTGCAATTATTTTGCAGTATTAATATGATTTTGGTACTTTGGTTTACCATGTGTAAAAGGCAGGTATCTGTATTTTATCATATGCTGAAAATAAAATTAATAATTTATAAAATATAGAATTATAAAATTAAATTTTAATAAGTTCTACTTAATTAAAGTAGGATTCTTTACCTTAATTTGACGTCTCATCGTTATACACATCAAGGTAATGAAATACATTACAAGTATTGGCCAAAATACTGGTATATTGAAGCAATCAAACATCGTGCATACTAAAGAGATGATAGTGGACTTACACACAGAGTACCAAAATTTAAATTCAGGCAACCGTCGAATAAATGGCCTGAATTCTTCATTTGACCTAGTCGGTAATTGTGGTCCATCTGCATCTATTGTGCAAAACAAAACATTAATGTTAATTAGATTAATTAAGGTTTCTCAATGATACTGTGAGTTAAAAAGATAACCTAGATTATTTTCACTCAATTTCAGTTTAATTTTCAATCTGCATTAATTACATTTATTTTATTACATCTCTTAAATCATGGTAAAAATAATATAAGAAAAATTATTAGTAAGAAATCAGTTGAATTATAAAAATTATTTTAAAAAATGTAACTAAAATCTTTTCAATAAAATTAAATAATAAAATTTCCTTACCATCGAAATCCATTGCTGGATCATTTCTTGGTGTAAGAAATGCTATAAATAGGTTAAGATGATAAATTCCCAATCCATAAGTAATAATGTACCAACCCTATAAAATCAAAGTGTTTTAGATTAAAAAGAATAATAATATATTCATATTAAAATATAGTAATCAAATCATAAATATGAACCTGTGCTAACAATATACGTAGGATAAATGCAAGTATTAAAAATATTGCAAATATCCATCTTGATACAACATGTGGCGTCCATTGATCCAGCCAACTTTGATAGACCTTGAATATTAAAAGTATAAAAATGAAATGAATGATAAATATTTATTGTGTTAATAAACGCAATGACTTGTACAATATAGGCATGCACATATGGTTGAATGAATGAAACTAACATTACCGACCTGTGATATTCTCGTTATAGTCCTACTGAACACATTCCTGCTTGCAGGACCACCAAGATCCTCATCTTGCATCATTGTATTTTTCTATAAAAACATAAAAATAATCAATATTTTATTTCATAATTTTACATACATAATCAACCACCAAAATAGAAAAATTATTTAAGATATTTATCACCATAATTCATTAGTTGCCACATTATAAATACAATACTTAATCCAAAATTGATTACTAAATTTTATATTTTACAAAATTATTAAATTATAAACACATTGCAGTATGATTTAATAAACATTAAATTCCTAGCTTTACAAGTAGAAAATAAAAGATGTTTTATGTTCTAGCAGCTATAAATCTAATAAAAACTTAACGTAAAGCTATATTAGTGTATAATTGAATTTCTCATAATGGGGCAATCCCCGTTCAACGGTCTAATCGTTGCTGAGTTGTCAGTGTCATTAGCCGAAAAAAAAATTGCCTTTTTTTTCTACTGCTAACAGTACGAAAAGCAAAACTTCACGTTCGGTTTATTTGACGAAAAAACCTACCTTATGAAAACTATAAATAAATCACGATGAACACGAGCTTATAAGAAAAAAGTCACGTATACTTAAAAAAATATAACAGGGGGAACGCAGATCGAGCTTTTTCGAATGATGTAAAAACTCTCGAAAGAGTAGACGTATTGCGTTCCCCTAACCTCAAAAATCATGTATACGAAAAAAGTGCCTTATTACATTTTCCAACCTATATTCCTTTAACTTTATAAACTTATAGGGCGGGTGCACTTGCACTGTTGAAATCAAAGTAACGTCAAAAAGATTCAAATATAAATTTCTGTATTTACCTAGTTTGTCTTCCGTTTTTTTTAATTTTATCAACCGCGACTAGCGCAGTAGTTTCTTTTTCTTTTTAACTAATAAGAAAATATTAAATAAGAGAGTGTAAAAAATATATATAACACGTCACAACAATAATGGCATACTATTATAAATTGGAGGGACGATGATAGAATAAGACACACACTACACGAGAGCGCGTTTCCGACACACCACCAACCAGCATAAAAACGGCAGACTGCTGATTCAAGCCGCATATATGAACTATACTCTCGCTTTTTCGGTATTATTCGGCAAACTACGGAAGGCTGATAAAAGATCGAATTTTTGGATTGTACGGAATCTCGATATCTTACTTTTTCATGAATCTTCTCTCTATATTCTCTTATTTTTCTTTTTTATTTCTCGTGAGTTAGGAATTTTGAATTTATTAAAGAATCGTTTTAACGCTGGGCAATTAATCCGCGATTCGAAGAATAAGATTATCATTTAATATGCTCGTGTTATTACTTTGATATGAGTATTTTCGTTTCATAATTTTAATATTTATTTATTCTCCGTTACAATAAGAGAAAAATTTTATTTTGAGATAGAAAATTGAGAAACTTTTGGATTATTTATTTTTTTAATCAAGAATAAATTGTAATGTTTTTCATGAAATTTATTTGATATCCATAAATGATAAGTATTATCTTAATAGTTTAATTCATTAAAAAATATAATAGAAACAATATTTTCCAGTGTGTTAATTTGTTATTCATAACCTTCAATTATGAAAATGATAATGAATTTTTCGAATTAGTTTAATAAAATATGCAATGGAAATAGAAAAAAAAATTTTTTTAAGTGTTTTTTTTTATTATAGATATCTATTGAATAAGCTTTTGGTATAAATAGGAATCGATATGATAATTTCGATTTTTATTAATGATTTCAATTGTCTATTTTTCTACAAATAAGTTATTATCTTTAATATTTATCACATTTAAAAAAATTTTTTCAATATTCGTTTTGTAAGAAAACTTTAATAGTATTTAAAAGTGTTTGAAGTAGTTTTAAATAATGACAAAATTGCTACGTAATTTTGATAATTAAAGCGCTCAGTATACATATATTTAACTGTTTTGAAATTTTTGCAATTTAAACTTTATTCCATATTATTAAATGACTTCTTAATTGGATAGGTGTATGAGCATATTACAAAAAAAGCATTATTATAATTTTATTTTAATATTCCGTCGAAAATATAAATAATATTAATCAATGAAAATTTATTTTATTTTTATACAGAGATATCAAAGATTTTATTATTTTTAATTTATTAACATTTCTTTTTTATTTTGATATTTTCTGATATATATATATATATATATATATATATATATATATATATATATATATATATATTAAATTTTATTATTAATTTACATAAAAAAAACTTATTCATTTTTTATGGAAACTATGTAGGTCATGGTTATTCATTATGGAGTATGTATAAAACATGTAGCGTGTATAAATATACACAAATTTTAAGCATATCAGAATTGATTATTTAGTTTGGATGCCTCAGTTCAATATCAATATGCTAGAGGGTACTTTCTTCATAAAATTGTAGATCTCTTAAAATACATTTATTAAATTATAGTAAATAAAATTTATTTTGTTTTAAATACTTTTTTCGAATTTAATTAACTTTTATGTATTGAAAATGCGTAACAATATTTATAATTAGGTAAATTAAGATTTTATAAAAAAATTTTTATTTTTCTTTAATTATAAATATAAGGTTTTAAAACAAAAATATTTCTGATCTTAGAAACTTCGAAATTTTGCCGTTTCTAAAAATACTCGCATATACAATGAATTACGGAAAATGGAATTATACAGAAATTTCTACCATTAGTTAAAAATTAATTATATTATACAAATAATTAAAAATGATTTCTATTTATACCATACGGTGGCTTTTAATATTTACAATAAAATTTTTAATTTTTTCATTTTATAACAAAATTGTGAGTCCGTTTAGAAAGACTTAAAGCCTGTAATTAATTATTTAATTAATCAAAAGTAATAATTTTCTTAATCCAATTCAATAGTTGGATAAAAGAATTATCTATATACGTTCCGGAAAAACAAACGGAGAAAAATTCGTTCACATAAACTGGCATTGTGACGTTTTAACAACCTTGTTTCCTCCCCCACTGTGGGTAAAAAAAAAAATACTATTGATGACATCATATTTCCTTTATTTCTATATAACGCCAAACCAAAACTCATTCAGTTCCTTTTTAAAGATCAAGCGTAATACATCTATCCAAACACTCATTGAGATTCATAAAGAACGACTTGAATTTTTTGATACACGACGTGTTTACGTTTTTTTTTTTTTTTAAATTGTAAGTTTATAATAAAAATAATAGAATAACACAACTAGTCTAGATTACGTATCATTCATTGATGATCTAATACGTATTAGTATAAGTATATACACATACCTATAGATGTGCAGCAACAAATATATTGTTTACAAATGTTCATGAACTATTTTTCAATTTATATTTTACCATTTGTCGTTTATTGAAAAAACATTTTAATTCACACATTTTATTATTATATAAAAATGAATAAAAAGTACTATTACTATGAATTTTATGAAGCTCTTGAGGTATGGAAATGTTCTAGTTTTATAATTTCTTCTTTGAAATGTTGAGGCTTCAATTACTTACACATTAGGTGTATTCGTCTTAATAAATTTTCTATGAATTCATTAGATATTCATCGATTAGACATCAGTTAACAAAGAATCAGCTGGAAATTACAATTTTTATATTACGATAAATAAATTTTAAAAAGTTTCTGATTTTCAATTATGTTAAAATGAAAAATAGTATCATTAAAAAAAATTGTTAAACAGTATTATATTTGTTTTGATCGTAAATTATAATTTTGTTTATCATGAAAAGGAAAAATACTAGAAAATTGTGCAAATTAATTTTTAATCACAGTAATGAATAGTTAATTAGAAAAATCAATAACAAATTTTATTAAATGGTTTTTTTTTCATATTCATCTATTCTCTAATATTCTAATTACAAAGTTTAATTCAACATAAAGTCAAACAGATAATTTTGTATAAATAATTTATATATTAATTCGCATTTTCAATGTAATTCAGATTACATCCAATGAAATCATCGTCTGCTTAACCTTGACCTTTGACTTTTTGTATCCTTAACATTTTCAATTTTATAAATATTTATAAGCATATTTTAAAACGTTAGACAATTTTTAATGATTTCATATATTATTCTTACAATATCATAAAGTAAAAAAACTATTTTTTTAAATGTTAAAGGTGCTCCATGCAGTATCCGCATTTCGGAGCAGAGGATTACATTACCGATTGGGATTAAAAGTATGCGTGGGGAACCCCAGCAGCGAATATACATAAAAAGGTGCGAGTAATATTGTGTGCGACGTAGATAGTCCGAGAAATGTTAAAAAACGAGAGCTCGGAAATATACTTAGACGAGTCTGGAACGAAGATACAACGCATATATGTGCGTATATATATATGACATCATCGTTCTTAAAGTTTTCTTCCTCTTTCCTTCTTATATTCTCTTTAGTTCTTCAGTCAGCAGCTACTCCAAAAAAAGCATTATAAATTTTTACTCGCGCTCATATATATCCAGTGTGTATAATAAGCGCTCATACACACGCTTATATATATATATATACATGTGAGTTTCTTTGATAAATATCATTTCTCAAGGGGGTACTATATAGTCTCGTGTCTGAAGGATCTCTCTTTCTCTTTTTTTCCTTCTTCAGAGAACAAAGATAGATAGAAAAGATAGAAAAAAAACGGCGCTACACGTTATCGTGATGATGATGAGTGATCTACTACACGCTTGAAGTTAAAGGAGCGCCGTTTTTCGTCGAAAATTGATTTCCTCGTTGTTAAGGGACACGGCATTTTTATACAATTTTGCGCTCTTCCGCAAGTCATTTATATACTTTTTTTTACCTAAATTCCTATGGAAAAAAAAAAATGAAATAATACATATCGTGCTCCATGTGTTTAATTTTAAACACGCTAGTGAAATCAAATATAGAAGTTTCGTGTATATGACGATTGATTTTCTTGTCCCCCCGAAAAATGAAAGAAGAAAAAAGGAGCTTCTACGATCAACCCCTCGTCTATTCGAACAATATACATTTACAAGTATAACGTAACAGGGTGAGCACAGTTTTAACAAAACCGTCCCCCCCTGACCGTGTGTTACGTTTAAAAAAAAGAAAAGAGAAGACAACGAAGAATAAAAAAACATACGAAATAAAGAAAAGAAGGGGAAGACCCCACAGTGGTAGTTTAAATGTAATATATACAGTCAGTGGTCGAACACTTGTCAAACCGCTGCATCTGGTGAAAGTGGCCTTTTCTTTTTTATTATTATGCTTATATTATAGTGTGTATATGTTTTAATATGTGTGTGTACGTAGTACGCGCGTACTTTATGTGCACTCGCGTTGTTAGCAGCTGGTTTAGTGCGGTTTCGCGCGTCGTCTAACCTCCAAAAAGGTTATCCTCGCTTGTACTCGTTTTTTTTTTCTTTATATTTCCCTTTTTTTTGCCATCTTTCTCCATATCGTTAATACAACGAAAAGAGAGAAGAATATAATAAAAGTTGGAGAAAGAGAGAAGAAGAGAAAATACCTTTGCACGATCGCGGCGCGCAGCAGCAGCAGCGGGCCTTCTCTTCTTTCCCCTCTTATCCCCTATTCTATAAAAGCACGAAAAATCGCCAACGACCGAACCGGGTGACGCACGCAACGAACAGAAAAGAGGCGCGGACACAGAGAAGAAATAACGCTTCAATTGTAATCATCGTCAAGAAAAAGTTAATATTGCTTGTGAGTTTTTTTTAGGGTGTGTGCATTATCCGTTGTGTTTTCATTTAGAGTGGAAAAAAGCGTATCAGTGATACTTGGAGAGGAGAAAGAAGATAGAAAGAGACAGCTTGTAGTTTCAATGGTCAATTGTTGTCAATTGTTCTTAATTGCAATTAATTGCCAAAAGAAAGTCCACACTAGTTCAGTTTGTTGACTTCAATGAGGTTGACTTGAAGGAATTTAATAAAAGCCACAAGATAAAAAAAGACAAGAACTGCTACTGGAGTTTGTGACTTCAAAACCTGGTGCAGGTGTTGAAAAAGCTACACAGTGTCTTCTGAATTTGCTACGCAGGGTTGCTGCTACTTTGCTGCAACGTATCATGAATGTAAGTGACAAATAACTCACTTATGCTCTCTTTTTATATGCAACAATCTAAATATAGCACACATAGGCACCTTTGGGTACTTTAAAATAGATACTTTTTTGCTTTAGTTTGACATATTTTTGCTAAGATTTTCAAGGGAAATAATTTAAGAGTTGTGCAGTTTTTTTTTAAAAAGATTATTTATAAGAACTATGTCAATGTAACGTGAGTTTTTTTGTTGTATATTTATTAATTTATTACACATTAGAATAAGTTTTTATTGCAATGTGTAATAATAGTAAAAATATTTCATTCGATTAAAGAATGTTAATTGAAATACTCAAAATAATTATGCTGATTATGCATTATTATTGAAAACATTTATTTCATTATTCAGACCACTTAAATATTAAATAAACAATCTCATATTCCAGTTTTTTTCTTTTTTATTCTTAATATGTTTGTCATATAAATATTAACATAACAATAAAAACTGTATAACTATAATTATTATTTAAAACTTAGAAGTGTTTAAATAATTTGCATATTGAAAAAGCAATTAACAAATTTTATTTATACTTTTGCAATATTTTTAATAAATAATACTTTAGAAATAAAAAAATATGTATTTTAAAGTATCTGAATGATAGTTACACCCACATCAACAGTGCAATTTGCTTCCAAAATATTGCGCAGAAAAGACACCAGCAAGCGGTTAAATCTGTTTTTAGATTTAGAAAAGGGAATTTACAGATGTATTTAAGAGTTAGGGTCGTAATTTTGGGATATTAGCTTTAAATTCACACGATGATCGTTGTGTACACATCTACTTGCTCTTTTATGACATACGTCGCTAAGGAGTTTTCTCCATATTGCCAAAACTATTTTGAGAATTCTCTGCTCCATATTACGTCTGCATCATTGGTGAATAGTTCCTGACTGGATTATATAACAAGTTGGATCATTGACCCCCTGCAGACCCACTAGATCGAGAAAATGACATCTACGGAATGTAATTAAAATAAAAAAAAATACTTTTGTTCCTGCTTGAAATATTTGCAAATTGCTTTCTGCTAGTTTTAAAAATTGTATATTCATCTGATTCATTGACTTGAGCAGCAGAGAACATGTGGTGTTATGCTAATATTAGATTACTGCCCTAGTCAGCAAAAATGCCGTACATTATATATATTGAAAAAAAGATATTTATAAAAAATTTTAATAATTTAGTATTGAAAATAATATTGAAAATTTGTATGTTTATAAATTATAGTTTTACTTTAATTTGTAAATAAAGATATGAAACATTTTATGATTTAGTATTAACATGACAATAGTCTTTAAATCTAATCTAATCTTGTGTTTATTTACTTTTTAAAATTATTTTAAACACCTGTGACACACATCTTTGTCAAATCAATACGAAGCACTTGCGCAGTTTCCTTATCAAATTATGGAATAATTTTAGTTGAAACAATACAAACTACTATATTATATTTTTAAATAACAAAAATCTTATTCTTTTTTTTTGTTATAAATAATTTATTATATTTTTTAATAATTAAAAATGATAAAAACAATGAGTAATTATAAGAATATTTAAGTTTCTAACAAGTAGATATGCATTATCTGATAAAACTTTAATCTTATTTTTGATACGTATACTTATCATTTAAAATTTACTTTCGACATTTTCTGATGAATATGGCAGATTAGACATGATGAATGTTATATTTCAGCTCAGTGTGTGAAAAATTGCAAATATGACGCAAAACCAGTAATAAGATAAAAAGTATTGCTTCACCATATAAACCTATGTTGAATGCAGTTATGAGTCTACAAAGTTTTTTTTTTTAATTTTTCTTTTGGAAAATCATAAAATATTTTTTCTTTGACAACTTTACGTTTGATAATGTATCTTCGATAGATAATGTTATCTTAACGATAACAAATTTACACATAAAAGTTTTCATGCTTCTTAAAACAATAAAAAATATATTAAAATTACTTTGGTGTGTGTACATAATAATAACAAAATGTGATGTTGATGATTTTGAAAATTAAATATAATATTTAACAAATTTCCGCAAATACTTTGAAAAAGTATTAAAAAGTACAATTGACTTTTATTATTTGTTTAATCACTGATTACACTGAGAAAAAAGTTAAATCAAAACAAAATTCTTTAGCTGTCAACTTCTTTTCTATTTATTTCCTGTTTTGTTTTGAATAAGTAATAAAAAAAAGATTGCCATTGTATGTAGACATAAATAGTTGAAGAAATAACTTCCAACTCATTCAAATGTTGAAACATATCATATAATTGTTAGATATCATAATTATCTAATATAAAACAAAATCAAACAAAAAGATATAATTAATAAGTCTTATTTATTAAATGTACTTAAATATAAGTATAATTGAATAAATATAATTAGTTTTTAAAAATGTTTTACAATGTAAAAGTTTAATGTTTTAAAAACAATTACAATTCAAGGTAACCTAATAAATTTCAAGGTATTCCAATTATCTTTATAATAGATATTTTAATGACGAAATTCCTTAATTATAACAGGAATTACAGATAATAAAAAAAGAATGAAATATTGTAACCTTTTTATCAAGATAAAAATTTTTTCTCAGTGTGCATATAATATTTTAATTATTATTAAAAATGATTGATTAAATTTTTTAATTTAAATATGAATATTTTGTTTAGGTGATCAAAGTGTCAGTGAGGTGGTGCCGCGAAGGTGGTTAACACGCCTTCGGTTCATTGAAATGATCGAAAGTGTTTCCCGTCGAGCGCTGAGTGGCTCCAGTGGGAGCTACCACGTTCGTGGTGCAGAACTGGCGCGAGATCGAAGACTTAAGACCCTTTCTGCCACTGTCGTCTTTCTAGACGATACGCAGCACACTTTCCAACTTGATGTGAGTTATCCTATATGTTTTTCTATTTTGTTTCTTCTTTCTGTTTGCTTTTGTTTTAAACTACCTTTTAATTGTTACAGAAAAGGGCAAAAGGGCAAGCACTTTTAGATTTAGTATTTCAACATTTAGAACTTACAGAAAAGGATTACTTTGGTTTGCAATATGCTGAAAATGGATCAGTTTCAACATCATCACAGCCAAATCCTGATGTTATGGTAAAACTTTTATTTATTCAACGTACTTTTAAACAATCAATATTTATAAAACAAATATTTTAATTGATATTTGTTTTTACAGAGATGGCTGGATCCTTCAAAATTAGTTAAAAAACAAATAAGAAGTAAAGGTGGACAATTTTTCTTTAGAGTAAAATTTTATGTCTCGGATCCAAGTAAATTACAAGAAGAATATACTAGATATCAATTTTATTTACAATTAAGAAGAGATATTCTTCAAGGAAAACTTCAACTACCTCCAAGCACTGCTTGCCTTATTGCAAGTTATACTGTACAATGTAAATATATTAAAATTTAAATTATTCACAATTTTTTTAACGAACAAAAAAAAATTAGTAAGAAATAATTATAAATGCTAATTATCATAATTAATTGTTTAAATATGAAACTAATTATAAATTTTTTGTATGATAGCGGAATTAGGTGATTATAATCCAGAAGAGCATGGTCCTGGATATCTTTCACGTTTGCAATTAATACCTGGACAAACTGAAGAAATGGAGAGAAAAATCGCTGAATTACATAAGCTGCACAAGTAATTGTCTTATTTTTTAGCATAATATTAAATTTAAAATTATTTCAGTATATAACGAACAAATTGAATGTTTCAGAGGTCAATTACCAGCTGATGCTGAATTTAACTTTCTTGATCATGCCAAACGTCTTGACATGTATGGAGTAGAGTTACATAAGGCAAGGGTATGCTTCTTTACTGTCGTCTTTGTCTTATTTACATTTTCAAGTGTGACTCATACAACTAGTACACTTGTATAAATTATTACTCTTTCTTCTTATTTCTGTTAATACGTATTTGTGTGTAGTTTGTAGAATGATTGAAAAGAAATACTCGGATATTAATTATGAATATCTTTTTTTTTATGAATAGGATTCAGCAAACAAAGAAATTCAATTAGGAGTCACATCTATAGGATTAGTAGTCTTCCAAAATAACATTAGGATTAATGTTTTTTCTTGGTCAAAGATTGTTAAGATCTCATTTAAACGTAAACAATTTTTCATACAACTAAGGAGAGAACAGGTAATAATTCTTTTCATAATAGTTGTTTATATAATTGAAGTTATTAAAAGCTTAATTTTTTTCATGACGAAAAATAACAATTATATCTAAAATGTATAAATTTTATTTTGCAGTCAGAGAATTATGATACTTTATTAGGATTTAATATGCAAACGTACCGTAGCTCTAAGAATTTGTGGAAATCATGTGTAGAACATCATACATTCTTTAGATTACATAGTCCGAAATTACGACAGCGTCGGTTTCCGCTAGCGTTAAGCAGCAGATTCACGTACTCTGGTCGTACAGAATTCCAAACCGTCGAAGATGGTAAACATCGAGCTCGAGTGGAAAGGACATTCATAAGGTAACTTATTACAAATTACTAATTATTTTTTTAAATAAAATAATTTATATTGATTTTTATTCATTATTTATTTATTATTTAGATCGCCTAGTAAAAAGTTAATTCATGGAATCTTGCCTGTACCTATTTCGGAAGAAAAAGGAAAAATCTTAGCACCAGGTAGACCATCTAGATCGTATGATAATAAAGTTCAATCACTAGGTGCACGTGAACCTCGTCAAGCGTGGGGAGAAGGAAATCAAAGTGATGAGTATGTCACCTATGTCTTTAATATAAATTTATTTAATGCAAACAATCTATTAATATTTTCATTTTTGTGTTAATTAATATTAATTTCTAATACTTCTATTTTTTTATAGTGAGGGTGGTTTTCTGGCACACAGAGAAGAAGTAACAGGAACCCACACACAAGGTACCGGTGGTGCTTTCTCGCCTATGTTAGGTTCTCGAGTATTAAGCTATGCAGATGAGGATACAACGCTAGAAAGGAATATTTATGATGTTCCAGATTACAGTGAACCTACCAGTTCTCCAGCCCCACAAGTGAGTTAAATAAAATTAATTTATTTAAATTTTGTCATATATGTGTATATCAAACATCGCTAAAAGACGAAAATAAGAAGATTGTGCTTCTTCTGATTGCAATAGCAATTAAATGTGTATTAGTTACTTTATCTCATAATGATTATTGAACCAATTGATAACCTTATTTCGAAATAAATTAATACGTTTACTTGTTTTATAAGTTTTGTTATTAATGGTAACATTTTAATATTTTAGTCAGAATATAACAGTATGAATTAATTTGCTTTCATTAAAAATATCATTGATTAAAAAAATTTTATCTTTAACACAATAAATATTAATATCATATTCGAATTATTAACAAGTCTTAATTGTTTATTTTATATTTAAATATTTGTTAAAAATTATTTCATATTCTAATTATATAAAATTTTAGGTATTAGAAGAAGGATTAGTAACGATAAGAATAACGCCGGATGATCAGGGTCGCTTTGGTTTCAACGTAAAGGGAGGTTTAGACCTTGATATGCCAATATTAGTATCACGAGTCGCGCCGAATACACCTGCTGATCGTTGTTATCCAAAATTAAATGAAGGAGATCAAGTAGTTTATATAAATGGTATCGACGTTAATGGAATGCTGCATGAACATGTTGTAAATTTAATACGACAATCACGAGATTCTGGTATTGGTGAGCTCACGTTGACCGTGAGACCTAACGCTCTATATAATGCTTTAGCGGGTACAGAAGAAAATTTGGAAGAAGAACCTCCTTATAGGTAACATATTATTTTTTATCTATTAATATTTTAATAAAAATTATAATTGGATAATTATAAAAACAAATATATTTCTATTTTTGTAAAGATACGTACCTGATGTACCACACACTGCAGTTGGTTCAGATGCGCTTGCACAATCGATGTTACTTCTGGCTGATGGTCTGGCTAGTGGAGCTTTGATTGCTCAATATGAACAACTTTATAGAAAAAATCCAGAGCTTAGTTCTGTAGAATCTAAAAAACCCGAGAATCAAAACAAAAATAGATATCGAGATATATCTCCATGTAAGTTTTTTTGGATTTTATAATTAGTTTTATAACGAAAATAAAATTAAAACAAATTAAAAAATTTTAAATTTATATAAAATTAGAAAAAATAGTACACAAAAACCAAAATTTAATAAAATATTTGACCAAATTTAACAAAATATTTGACCAAATTTTCAAATTAAAAATTTTTTATATCATATTTTGTATTGAAAAAAAAATTTTTTCAATAGTTCTTTAACAGCAATAATTAAGCATTAAAAATATTATTTTTTTTTTTAAATAGTAATTTTTTATCTTTATTATTGTATAGATGATGTAACCAGGGTGATTTTGATGGGCTGTTCAAATGGAGACTATATAAATGCAAATTACGTAAACATGGAAATTCCTGGTTCTGGTATTATTAATCGATACATAGCAACGCAAGGTCCGTTGTCAGCCACAGTTGCAGATTTTTGGCAGATGGTACTGGAAGCTGGTAGTACGCTCGTTGTAATGTTAACTACTTTAGTAGAACGAGGGCGTGCCAAATGTCATCAATACTGGCCTGCGTTAAAGGAAACGCTAACGCTTAGAAATCTATCGCTAACGTGTACCTCTGAAACTATTGAAGATACCTTTGTTTTTCGGGAATTCGTGCTCACTGATACTAATGTGAGTTATAGATTACGTGTACCTTCAATTTTTATTTTCACTTCATAAATTACAAAATTTAATTCTATATAAAAAGTAAATAGAATATTATTTCTACTGTAATATAGTATTACATTGTATTTGTCTTTAAGTATCAAATTAGAATAAATCTTGACTCATTTATGACTCAAGCTGCACTCATTATTATAAAAACAAACACGGCGTTCTATCATGCCAAAAAAAGGAAACAATTCACATACGATGATTCATGAAATTATAAAAATACTAATAACCTCTTGATTATGATACTTAAAACATAATTACGATTCATGATGCAACGTAGTAGTAAAAAATAACTTATGCCAGTGATATTGCATTTTTATTATGTTTTATTATTCTTTTAATGTCACTTATCTTTTTATAGACGGGAGAGGAAAGAGATATTACACATATGCAGTATTGTGCTTGGCCAGATCATGGAGTACCAAATGATTGGAGGCAGTTTACAACATTCACTGAGAAAGTTAGAGCTGCTCGTACTGGTATTGTTGAACCTGCTGTGGTCCACTGTTCAGCCGGTATTGGTCGTACGGGTGTACTTGTGCTCATGGAAACCGCTCTGTGTCTTATAGAGGCTAATCAGCCTGTGTATCCGTTGGATATTGTTCGCTCAATGAGAGATCAACGAGCGATGATGATACAAAATGCTGTGAGTATATTTAATATAGTATAATTATTTTATACCTATGATATTCCTTGTTTGTTTATTTATCTTAGTATTAAATTTTCAAATTTGATATTAATTTTTCCATTTCTTTAAATTTACGTTTAGATAAAATTTCAATTTTTGTGTAAATAATGAATTAATGAAACATGCAAATGATAAAAAATACATTTAAAGTAATTCTTAAAATTATGATTCTATTACAGAGTCAATACAGATTCGTTTGTGAAGCAGTTCATAAAGCATATACCGAAGGTATAGTCAAACCTCTTCCGGAATTCAGCAGATGAGAATAGAATTTCGAAGATGATTAAACGTCCCTGAACCGCCCTATAAGCATCATACATCTTTCACATTTAGCTTAGGGAAAAGTAAATTTTATTAAAAAAAGCAGCTCCTAGTTTTTACAGATCCCGACAATAACAATTTGTTACTTCTCTTAGATATAATAGATATTTATTATGAAAGATTTTAGAATTTCTGAGATATTGCAAGTAGCCTTAGATATTTTGTCTTTATGAGTGATACGTGATCGAGTATTTAAAAAAAAGTAAAATGACTCTATGCATAGATCATTCACTATTTTGTAAAGAAAGATTGAAAAAAATTAACATCAAATTTTAATTACTCATTGATCGCCGTGATATGTTTAGAGTATTTAATCAAATGTAGGAGCTTAGAAATATTTAGCATGTAATAAGATAATAATCAAATGCTCTAGAACCATATGAAATGAAGGTGAAAAATTATATCGCTTAGAAATGTTGTAAAAGTGATACAACTTGCGATATTTTTATCTCGTAGAGAAGACAGAAAGTAGGAGATGTTTGACCAGATCTCTTGGCTGTAAGTGTGTCATATTTATGCGCTTAATGCGAGAAATTGTACATATTTTAAAAAACAAAGTAAAATATCGGCGAAAATTGCCAAGTCCGAGCAAATGGTATTTTCATATAAATTTACTCGAGAAATGAGTCGAATTACACGCCCACTGCCAATTCCATTCGTCGCTGTGCCCAATAAAAAAAATTATAAAATAAAATAACTTCCTTAAGGCAGTAGAAGGCAAATTTATTGTGTAGTTTTCCCTTATGTGATTCGTGGTAGCATTTAGTATTAGATGATTGGTTAAAATAAAAAATATCACAAAAATGTAATGCATGGGCATATTTTGTTGGGTTTTAACATATTTTTAAATGAACAATAATTTTATAAAAATGATTAAGACAGTATAGATGATTGCAAAATTCACAGTTTTATTTTTTTTAATTATTTTATTCATTGTAACCATTATTAATTTAAAAATTTGTATATATTTCTGTAGGTTATTTTAATATTTTTTAATAATCTTAACAAATGTCTTTTAAGGTGCTTCAAAGGTGTCATAAGGAAGTCGATGAGAAAACGGTTATTTTGTTCGCATTCTCTTAATCCATCTTTGCGACGTTACTCGCAAATTTAAGGTTTAATTAATTTTTTTAGTACTTTCTTTTGGAATTAATGATGATAAACATTAATAAAATATTAATAAATTTTATTGGTATATGATTAAGTAAGTTATTTTCTTACTTTACTGTCCTCAATATTAATAATATTTTATAATGAAATGAAATTTTTAAAATTCTGCTTTCCATGAGAGTCTATTTTATTTGGTTTATTTTTATTATATAAATTCTTAAAGAAAAAGCGGTTAGTATTAAATATTATTCAATGTCATTCGTATTGTTCAAGAAATTATATTTTTCTTGTAATACCTGAATCACCTTAAATAAAAAAAGACATTAATGTGCGTTAGCTAAAAGTATATAAAAATTCTGTAGATTATATGTGTTGTAAATAATTCGATAAATAAAAAACGCACTTTTATTTAATGAAGAAATCTCAAATGAATTTATTAATGTATGGAATAATTGAAATATTATTCTTTTTTTTTTTAAATTATGTAGTATTAATCATCACATTGACGAATTTTCACAATTTGAATATATCATCACTTAGAACCTATACGAATCGTTCATCACTTTTATAAAATAATCAATTTTTACTAAATCAATAAGAAAGGATAAATAAAATCAACAAAAGTACCCTACGTTTAGAAAATAGCATTATTTCCTTCAAAAATTAGGTCATTACATTACCGTGCTAAAATCATAAAATTTACGAGCATAAAGAAGAAAGGCCCGACAACAGTGCCTTATAAAAACGCGTGTTAAGATAAAAGAAAAAAAAAGCTTGCAAAATGAATCTATCTCTGCTTTTCTAAAGGTATTTAAATATCCATCCCTATATTGGTTAATCATTCGCTAAAGTGCAAAGTAAAACGAAAAAAATAAAAAAAAAACTATTTCATCTGTATATTTTTGTACTGTTATTGATAAGTCACCCCATCCTTTCCTATCTTTTAATTTATGTTACAAATGTGCGTGTATATATTGAAAAACAAATGATAAATTGTAGAAAATGTGAATCATTATTGCACTTACAGATCGTTCGGTAGCTACTTAGGATTGCCATAAAATTGTTTAAAATAAAGCTAAAAATGAAAAAATAAAAAAAAAAACGAACGAAAAATAATTATATTTAGTTGTATATTAAACGAAAAAATTCATACGTATATGTTCGAACACGCGCAAGTATTTCGTTACAATATGTTTCATTATTGTATTTAGATTGGCGGAGAAAGGCTTTCAAGTACAAAGGACCATCGGACGCCTTTTTTTGATAAATATTCAAACGTACCACAATGATGGCGCTGATTATTACAAAAAATAAAAAGAAAAATTTTGTATCCGCGCACATTAGATACTGTTGTGCGAGGTATATAAATTTTATTGTCTTTATTGAAAAATATGCCATTATTATTGTAGATAAAGAAGAAATTGATCTTGGATGTAAGACAAGAAAGAAAAAGGTAAATGAAAATAAAAAAATAAAAGT
This sequence comes from Anastatus disparis, assembly GCA_017163975.1. Lineage (NCBI taxonomy): Eukaryota > Metazoa > Arthropoda > Insecta > Hymenoptera > Eupelmidae > Anastatus > Anastatus disparis. Next base: position 3,555,817 of record JAFFSR010000227.1, read on the forward strand.
AATAAGTACAGTCCGTAGCTGTCTAGTCTCGTTAAAAATTTGTACTTTTGAATTATCAAATAAAAGCATTTTTTTAAATAATTACTCGTCTTATTTTATTTCCACATTCTTGAATTAAAATTTTAATTTACATTTATTTTTCATCATTTCATTAAATGATTTCAATAATTATCGTTAAATTAAGATGTAATTAAAAAATCATTTTAATGAAAGGAAATTTCATTTCTCATCGTAAGTGAATATATGTTATATTTTGTTTTGAATTGGTAGCATAAAAAAATTTTAAATTAAGAATTATACATTGAAATAATGATAGCAAAGAAAAATTATAGTTTATTTTCATCTTGTGTAATGTTTTATTTTAGACATTCATTAAATTTTAAAACTAATTATTTTCTTTTAATGAGCAGTATAATACTTTTCAATTTTTGTATAGAATAAAAATAGCAAAAGAAAAATTTTAAGACATTAAAAATAAATAGCACAAGATACTTGGAATATTGATGGATTGCGGAAAATTTTTGGAAACACGAAAGTTTGAAGACTTATTTTTTATTTTCACATTTATCTCAATATTAATTTAATATTAAATTAACAGTGGTATTTATAAACATTTTTTAAAATAAATTAACAAATATAGAGCTATCAATATAAATGTATTTGATTTATTGATTAAAAACTTTTTGGGTTACTTTCATTTTTGTATATATACGGCAAGCAATTGCGGAGACCTTGGAAGATCTCTCGAGATTTAGCGTCTTATTTTTTTAAATTGAAACGCTATACTCCTCACTGAAATTTATTATGGTTTCATAAATATTCAAAGTAAGGACTACTTTCTTTAGAAGATATGTTTTTTTTTTTTTTAACTAAAATATTCGTCGATAGAAATTGTATATAGATTAGAAAAAGTTATAATTTAAAGTTGCCAATGCTTTTGAATAAAGATTCGATAATTTTTTTATCCATGCAAAAAAAAAGTAAGAGTGCTAAATATTAATTAACCAGAAATTCTTGAAGCGACCTATTGAATTTTTTTTCCGCGTGCGATTAGCCTTATTGGATGCATCGAGGATATTTTTTATTTGCGTAACTATTACTAGTAATAATGCGCATAAACATTAAGTTACTGAGTCATTTTTTGCGTTTAGATACATTCAATAAATAAACGCGCTGCTCTTAAACGCGTATTAGCAATTTTTAAATATTATGTAATGTGTCAATGATGTTTAACGACATTGTATTATGCAAAAAAAAAGTTTAATCTTTTAGGAATTTTCGTTTTTGAATAATTTTAATGAATATGAACTTCAGAATTGCGATGCTGTTGAAATTTTTTTATTTTGAATTATGCTCGTAAAGGAAAATTGTGTATTGATGTATTTTAAAAAGATAAATTTATAGATTTTATTTTTGTTTTTTGAGATTAATTTATTTAATTTTTAAATAAAAACGGATCTTACATTCAATAAAAAATATTTTTATTTTACAAAACTTTCTAAAAAATAAAATAAATCAAAGTAAATATATTTAATGAAGTATAAAAAAAAGTTCCTGTTTAAATTAATTTTTGTAATAGTAAAACAGAAACTAATTACATGTATAATATTTATTTAGTCTAAATCTAAAAAGCAATCGTAATATATTCAAAAGTAATAATTTCTCAATATTTATCTTTATTTTTTTATAAAAATGATAATCTACAGCTTTTGTTATTTTAACTTAATGCAAATATTATATTATTACAGTTGAAGTTACATAAAAGTATTACTGAAGATACGGTCAAAGTATTTTAAAAGGTAAATACCATATTCTCTAATGCACTGTTATGTACTACACTACACTTGTACTTAACCACTAATTGAATATGGCTGTCTGGTCTTAATGCAAACAGTTGTTTCTTTACTAAAATGTATGTTGTCATATATTATTTGAAAAATAGAACAAATTTTTTAAATTTATATTCATTTTGCTTTTTGGTCAAATATTGCATCCTCATTTTTATAATACAGAATAAAAAAAATGTATAGTTTTATATTGTAATAGTGATAAAAAAAATAAAATTAATACTTGAAAAATAAATTTGTCAAAGCAAACAATGCTCACGTAAAAAAAGAACAAATGAAAATGAAAACTGTCCTATCAACAAACATACAATACGACTTACTTTCTAATTGAAAACAAGCAAGTCGGAAACAAAAGCTCTGCTATTGTTGATTTAAAAGTTGAAAAAAAAAGTCGCCTCATTTTGTAACAAAAAACTAATTATCGTGTCTCTTTATACAAGGCACATATAATAATACCCACAAGTGCTAAGATGCAAAGTATACATCATGCAGATTTCGCGCTTACAAATAAAAACGTACACGAGATGAACAGCGATTGTCTCCCACTTTAGATATATTTTTTCAATGATGGTACACCGAGCATTCGTTGGTATAAATAAGCGTTATATAGTATATATAAACTCTCCACCACTGCTGGAAGAGAAAAAGCAAAGAGAGCCCAAAAATCTTCTTGCCAAGGTATAAAAGCCACCTCCGCGACGCACTCGTGTCTAGTTTCCTTGTGACCAATCGTTAATCGAGCCTCTTCAAGTGAGTACTATCGATTTCGATTTATTCTTCCTTTTTATTTATTTATCTATATTTTTACTTTTGTTTACATAATTTTATGCAAAGAGAATTGTTAAAGAACACGAGTGATTTTTTTTAACGTTCTTAAGAAGTGCAAGATTATTTTTTTTAATTAGTTACTGAAACTCGGTGTACCAAATTTATTTGTTTCTAAATAATTCATTGCAATTCAGAATTTTAAATTGCAGTTTTATCATTATTTTCATGGGACAGTTCTCTTTGTATATTTTTTATTATCACCTTTTAAGAAAAAGAACTTAAGATATTGCATCAAAAAAGTACACTTTTTATGTTAGAATAAACCGAATGATGTAACATAAAAAAACAATGATTAATAAAAAAGATACTCAAATAAGCCATAATAATATATTCAATTAAATCATTAACTACTTTTAGTAATAAATGTATTAGATATTTAAAATTTGTAATTCACATTTTTACTTAAAAAGATTGTTTTTTTTTTGTTACATCAGTTTGTTTTGAAAATTAAAAAATTCTGAATCCATAAAATGTTTAAAATATAAGAATTTATTCGTTTAATGAAAAGATCATAATAAATCTAACGAATAGATAACTTTTTTAATATCGGCATTTCATTTCTTACAACAAGTATGAAAGTATCAATAAAAAGTAATGATAAGTCAATTTGATGGATACTTTAAAAAATATTATATTGAATTTGTTCTAGTCACCCAAAATTTAAAAAAAATTACTTTCATGCAATTGGATTTGTTGAAAGTTACAATATAAATAAACAGGTCTGATTTTATATTTTTTCTAATATGAAAAATTAATTATTTCTTTCTAATTACTTTCATATTTAATATTCTACCAAGTTTTATATGTACTTCAATAAATTACCTAGCTTTTAGTTATTCGATTATAATCTTCTTAATACTGAAACAAAAAATAATTAAATACGTAAAATTTAGATGCAAAAAATTTTATTTACTTATATAAATTAACTTTTTAAATTTAATTTCTGAATAACTGAAAGCCTTACCAATCATATTATACCGTACGTTTACGCTTAAATTTGAACCTTCGTAATATATTAGGTCTTCTTTAATTATTCACTCCTAAGCTCATAAACAATTAAAAATCAAATTACGTTAAGGCTCTAAAAAGCAATTAGACTTAATCGTTAAAATCGTGTATATATACGTACTGTAAGTAAAATTATATAATTACCATGAGAATTATACGAGTTAGAATGACGAAAAAACATTTTCCTGCAAATGATCATTTTAAAAGAGAGAGAGAGAGAGAGAAAAGGATTTTGTGCGTGAACGATTACGGAAAGGGAAATTGCTTTTGGTACTTGTTTTTAAATTCATCTGCCTCTTAAGATCTTGGCCGAGTAAAAGAGGGAAAGTGTGCGCTCCTTCTCATTTGACGTCCGTGAGAAACTTTCAGTTTAAAGTATAGCTTATATATTATATGGTCGATATAAGTCTGATACATCTTTCTCGAGAAGCTTCTCTCTTTCGTGAGACGATACATAAGTAACGGGGAATATATATATATATATATTATTTTTTTTCGTATGGCAGGGTCAATCGCCTTTTTAGCTTATCCTCGACCTCCTTTATGGAAAGTGTATAATATCGATTTCTTTTGGATTTCATTTCTTTTTGACAATAGTACCAAAGGAAAGATAAATAAATGTTTGTTTTTTGCCAGTGAATAATAATTTGTACAAGATTTCTCATATTATAGTAAAAATGACGTTTGTTAATTTTTATTTATATTTTTACAGTAATTAATTGTAACAACAAACTTTGTAATAACTTTGTTAGATTAAATTAATAATTTATAAATACTCCGAGCAATTAAAAACGTGTTTATTTAGTTTACATTTGCGTTAAACTATTAACATTTTTATTGATCAGATATATAACAATAAATTGACGTAATATAATGTTTTTGTGATAAATATAAATTTCTTTTTACTGATTTATATTTTTCATAAATTTGAATAATTAACTCAATAATTTTTAATACAATGTACAAAATTGTAGTATTATAATTTTTTTTCTCATTTGCACATCTGATAAATATCGAAAAATTAAATTCCGGTATTGATTCTTAAAATCGGTATGAACTTTCACTTTCTTATAAATTTCTTACATATATTATAAAATCCATAACTTTTTCCAAAAAAAAGTGAAAATTTTTAATGGGAAGCTTTTGATTATAAAATATATTTTTCCATGAAAATATTATATAAAACTTGTCTATACCATTTATTTATTTCCTATGTTACTATAACTTTTCAAATTAAAGTTTCTTTTATTATCGCTGCGTAATCTAAAATAAACGTTTTTCAAATGCTATCCAATTAATCAAAAGTTGTTAATTTGTTATTTTCTTAGTTTTTTTTTGTCTGTTAATTATTAATACGTCGACACTAACTTATTTTATGAATATTTATAAAATCTATAAGATTAATTACAGATAAACAATAATGCTTTTATAAAATTAGATTTTAATGAAAATAATAAAAATATTTTGAAATCTAATAAAAAAATTTTTTAACCTATTTTTAAACTCCTTTGAAATAAACATGATTTCGAAGTTGCCCGAAGGAAGAATTATGATGAATAAACTGTCAAAACGCAACGGTTATGAATCAAAAGCTACGTCAGACATTATAGTTAATTACTGTAAAGATATTAATGTGTGGGTTCACTTCATTTTTTTTGTCCTACATAATAAAAAGAAAAAAAAATGAAAAGTTATCTCGTAAAAGATTTTAACGTCGCAATGTAACTTGCGCAATTCAAGTTGAAAAACCGTACCCCGCGGCATTATATACTTTATCCTTTTTTTTTACAGGAAGCGAAAGGTGAAAAATAAATAGTATAACAAAGAAAAAAATGAAAATAATAACAATGTGCTGTTAACTAATACCAAATAGTTATCGATTTATAATGTTTTATTATGATCTTCGTTCAGTGATATTTTGCAAGATACAAATGTTATTTGATAATAGGCTATTAGAGCGTTGAAATGTATATGATAAAAAAAAATTTTTTAAACTTACCTGACGCATGTTTTCGAAATGTTTTAGAACAATTTAATAATTTAGTTGAATTAGTAAGGACTTTTAGAGAAACAATTTTTTCGAAATTCAGAGATATTTAGTGCTCTTATATTTTAAGTTTTTTTTTTTAATTACGATAATAGCATGCAATATTGTAACGTATTATTTTTTTTATGGTCGAATTATTGAGACGTTTAAATTTATCTATTAATAATACTATTTTATAACGAGTACATAAATAGTATTTTTACATTTTGAATATTCGATTGTTATTTACTATTAATTGTTATAAAATTGATTATACATTTTTTATTTGTTGAAGTAAAAAAAAATCAAATTTTTAATATTAATCAATTATTAAACCAAATTTGAAACTTTAATTTAAATAATGCACGATAAGTTTAATTATTTTGCATAATAGAACTTACAAAAATTTGTATAATGTAAAAAAAATACAATTTTCTTTTCTATTAATAATGAAAGAAAAATAGAAAAATATAACTCTTTAACCAATTGATCTTTATTATTTACAGAAATCATGAAAGTGTGCGTGTTTGTTCTTTTTGGCCTATTGGCTGTGGCCACGGCATTTCCACAACAAAAGGACGGCCAACGTTTTAGTAACGAAGCAATTAAACAAGCTCAACAAACTTATTTGATTCCTAAAGACGCACAAATACAAAATGTACAAGAAGGTATTGAGCTTGCTGCTTACGAATCAATTCCTGGCAACCAAAGAATTAATCTCTTTGAAATTCTTGGCGATCACGTACCTGCCGAAGTTGTTAATAATCTTCAAGGTCAAATCGATCAAATTGGAAAAAATTGAGGAACTAATTATTAGTGAATAGTTTTATACATTATTCATACTTTTTTTTACTACTCTGATTAAAGTTGTTAAAGTTTTGCAAGATCTTAAGCATTGGACAACAAATTTAGATTATTTATGATGAACGAGAGACGACGATTATTGATGTTACTTTTTTTTATTGTAATTTGTATGTAGTTTATTTTTTGCATCCTATGTGAATAAAAAAAAGATTTTTATTTTTCTTATAAATTTTCGTTGTTGTTTATTTAAAACATCGCATACATTTTATTTTATTTTAAGGTAAAAGATGCATTTAAATATTATAGTATTTTCCAATTATGTAAAAAAAACATCAATAGATTGATGTAAGTAATAATAAGGAAGTAATATGTGATTTAACATCAGGTACAATTGACAAGTTGATTTGTTCTTTTTTTTTTAACGTCGCTATATTTATGCTATGCTATTATTGCTATGCTAATCAGCGACGGAGCTCGTAAGTGTGTTTGTGAACAAAGCACATGTAACGTACAGTGGTGCTTGTATCAATCGGCCGAGAGCGGAATTCGAACTCGGAACCTCGAGATTACGAATCCAACGCTCTACCGAATGAGCCACAGACCGACTCGTTTTGTTCTAAGAAAAAACAATATACAGCAAATTTCATACAAGAATATTAAATATTTCATTTAATTTATTCTATTTTTTTCAATCTAAGAAACAAATAAATTTTAAATAAATTCAATTATTTTAATTTTTTTTAAATCGCGAGTGAAAAATAATAAACGAAAAAGATTATAAAATACATTTATGTTTATACACATATAGGACTATCAATCTTCTTACAAAGACGAAAATGTTATTTTTAAATTAACATGCAACTAGTGACACGGCTACGAGAGAAAGCGACGACGTGCTCATGGAGACGTGCACTTTCACTTCTGATAGATTCCCAGTACTATCATTAAGCAACTCTTCTTTGCTATATTTATCATACATTTCAGAAGTACGAATTAGGTATTGTTTTCTTGAAAAAATATTCCCTATTGTTATTTCAGTAACATCGAATTACGTTTTAATGCATGGGCAAATAAAGGATTTAACAGATAAACACAAAGGATCTTTTAATTTGGAAATATGTTTTAAAAGTATATTAAGAAATGGTTAGAAAAATTAAACACAATCAGATTCATTTTTTTTAAATGTATTACGTACTTTTTTTAAATACAACATTTTTTTTTATGAAATATAAAATTAGTATTAAAGAATGAATTTGAAATGTGTACAATGAAATTTATTAAGGCCAATATAAACATTCAGTTGTACACATTGAGTAAATAATACAAAAATTCTTTTGGATGAAGAAATAGGATTTTTTTGTTTTTTTTAATGTAATAAATTTTAAAGATGACGAGTAATACGTAGATGAGATACAATTTTAAGACGAATTTTATTATTCAGTTCTTGGAATTATTGGGTTTAAGAAAAAATCTTTTATTCTTTTAAAATAAGTTCACTTTTTACTGTCTCTGGATAAACTTGCACTAATATTACAACTGTACACTACAAATTTTCTTCAGTAGAAAAGTCGTCCGTGTTTTAAAATATTGTTTAATATAAACACTATAGCAAACTAGCAACCTAATTAAATAGAACGTAAACATTCACAACAAAGTGAACTATTTTGATATTTCAATTATATTCCCATTACTTATTTTTTATTATTTTTGTTGAATCCATAAGCTTATAAAAATATTCACGAAATATAACGGATCTTTATTCAATAAATGTATAGAGAATCATTTGGAATAGAACATAAATTAAAAAAAAAACATAAATTTTTTCACTGAAACTTACAACTGTTATGTTGATTTTTTTCATTTGATATTTGATCTTAAAATTGTTGGAATTGATTTTTTCTTTCACTGAATTCTTGGACGTTGTCGAAGAAAAACTATAGTCACATGATTAAAAAATGTAACTTATTTTATGAAAGTTCACATGTTCCACAGATTACTGTTTTTCAAACAATGAGACACATTATTTCCTGAAAAAAAAAAAAATTATATAATTTAGAATATAAAATCACAATACAATTTTTTTTAAAACTTGGACTTAGAACTTTAAAATTTACTTATTAAATTAAAACGCAACTGACGAAAATAATTTATTCTATGCATGCATGAAAAACGTTTTCACGTGCTTGTTTTCGGCAAGCAAAATAAAAATTTATGTGGTAAATAAACTTTTGAATTCCTGCACTTTTTGCACCTGGAAATAAACACTCTCAAATTCATTTTTTATCTATACAAAAAAAAGTTTAAAAGGTAAACTATCCACATGAAGTATTATACTTGAAAAGTAATGTGGTTATCGCGCTTAATACGCGATATAGTATTTTTTTTATTTATACTCTTGTTAAACAGTAAATAACAAAATAAATAAATGTCTATATCCAAGTTTTAATACATAAATAAGATAAAAAATTTTTTATTTACTTGGATTTTTTAGAACTTCTATGTCTATCGGAACTGTCATCTCGTGAACGCTTCTTACTGCTACTAGATGAATGCGAAGATGACTTATGTTTATCGTGTCTATCATGTTTACTGCTACTGCTGCTATTATGTTTATCACGTTTATCGTGTCTATCGTGCTTGTCACTCTTCTTTGGGCTAAAAATATTAAATAAATATATTAGAATAGTAATTCAAAGTTATTAATTATAAGGATTATCACCTGTGGTGTTTGGATGATTTAGACGGAGATGACACTTTCTTGTGTGATCCCTCGTTCCTTGATCGATCCGATCTTTAATTATTTAAATGATTTAGATACAATATCAAAGAGGTGCAATGAAACAATGACACATTCGATATTATGACTATTTTTAAATATAATAAAAATATTTAAATTACCTGTTTTTATCTGATGATCTCCTATCTTTATCTCTACTAGATGAGGAGCTCTTACTCTTGGAATTGGACGACGAACTGCTTTTATGTTTAGAATTGTGCCTGAAAAAAAAAAAATTATACAGTGACATTTATATAGATATAGTAATAAATGAAAAATAAAATAAAACTTTGTACATACCTATTTTTAGACGAATGTGAAGAATGTCTACTTCCTTTTTTGCTTTTAGCAAAAGCTTCTTCATTATAATCATCACCTCTTTCCTTATCTTCTTCAGCTGCCTCTCTTTCAAGATCTGACCAATCCTTTCCAGATTCCTCAGAACTACCTAATTCTTCCTCTACAAAATTTTGTTATTGATATATAAATTTGATTTTTTAAAATAAGCGAATTAATATTGTAGTAAGTTTATATTTAATTTCATACCATCACTATCAGAATCTTCTGATGCTTCAGAGTACTCAGAGTCATCATCAGATTCTTCTTCAGAAAGTGAATCCGATGGCTGTTGATAAAAAAATTTTAGAATATTTTTAAAATTGCAAAATTATTTTTTCAAACAACTGAATGTATTTTTATTCTACTTTACCTCATAAGCATCATCTTCCTCTTCATCTTCATCAGCCTCTTCTTCATTTTCAGCATCACTTTCAGGATCTAAGAAAGTCCAACCACCACTCTCGAAAAATCCTTCTGGATCATCTGTGATTGTTTTCATAATTTTGGTCCAATTCAAAGATTGAACACCTTCTGAGTATCTAATATCACATGAACTGCAATATACAAGTTTATGTATTAGTATATATATATATTTATCATGAAGTAAAGAATCCTTAAGAAATTTTTAAAAGGTATTATTTCTTACTTCAACCATTCTTTTACATGATCCAGCATGTTCATGGGAATAGCATTGACCATTGCGACTTTACGATGGTAATCTTTAAAAACAAAAATCATGTCAAAGTTTTTCAAATGGAATTGAACCCTTTCAAAGTGTACCAATTCAACATCTTCAAGAGTGATAACAAATGGCGGCTAAAAGACAGAGAAGTTCATTTTAAAAATATTAAATTTTATAATAATTTAATTTAATGTTTAGAAAATATCAAATAAAAATTAAGGTTTAAAAATATTTTTATAAATGGGTTGTAAATAATATTATTAAATGACTTACCCATTCTGTAAGATTTACAAGACAGCCACTGGTTGGCTGCAAAAGAACAGTACTTCTGAAGGGTGCTCCAGGGAAACCAAGATCTCTAAATGGTGTATCAAATTCAATTTCTTGTTTTGTCATAGCTTCGACTTTTTCAGTGAAGCTTTTGAATGCAGTTTTGAGTTTATGTCTAAGTTCTCTTTCAGATTGTTCTGCAGCTAAATCATCGCGATCATGCATGTGTTGATGTTTTCCTAAATCTGTTGTAATTTCTCCCACTTCTGTGTAAAATTGCACGTCAACGTGCTTCTTTTTACCAAACATAATAGCATGCTAAAAAGAGAAATATGTTAAAATTTTTTAATTGCACATTTAAATCTTTGTAAAAATAGAATGAAAAAAGAATTTAATTTCATACTTTTAAATGAAAATGAAGTAGAATAATCATTTCACTGTCACATGGTTGGAAGAAGGCATTTTTTATGTTATTATACAGAATATCCACTTTATCACCCCTGACAGAAGTATAACGAAAACCATTTGAATGTGCTTCTAATCCACCAGTCATACGTTTACTAACAATATTTGGTCGAATATACAAATCTTTTAATCTTGGATTACCCTTGTTCTGTGAAACAATTAAAGTATCTTGTTTAACAAGATCTTCTTTTTCTCTTTCTTCAGCTTCCCTATTTTTAAATTTCTTCTGAACTTCTTTGATAAGTCTAAAAGCAGTGTTCAGATTTGAAGATGGTGCAGAAATTTCTCCAGGTTCTTTTGTATTTGTACTACGATAAGTTCTGTAAGATAAGAAAATTAATAAAATAATTTTATTAAATTCTTTATTATTTAAATTAAAACATAGTAATAATATTATATAACTGACACTTCTTTAACAAAAGTGGCATCAGGTTGAGGATAGGTACCACCATCATTTCGACCCATAGTTGCACCAGGATGGAAAAAGTTTATCCTAAGGTAAGTATAATCGCCTTCAACTGATTGTGAAATATTTTTTATTGTAGATATATGAAAAGGTACTGGTACTCCATAAATTGGTAAAATGACTGTTTCATACTTTTTATCTAAAAAAAAGGATTATTTTCATAATAATTTAAATATAACGTGAAATAATATCCTATTTTAATTAACTTACCAACAAAAAGCTTAAGTTCTTTGACTTCTGGATCATGAGGCATACTATTAAGGCTTTTATAAGAGACGGTAGATTTACGAATTTTTTCTTGTTCTTTTCCACTGGACTGTTGAGCTAAACGAGCTTTGGCTATTTCATTTAATTGTTGAGCCAATTCTTTTTGGTGCTGTTTTCTTTTTTCTTCTGAACTATGTTCAGTTCTAAGCTTAGATTCAATAACTGCTGTTCTTTTTCCTCTACCGAGAATTTCGGGCTTAGGTTCATTTTCTTTACCACTACTATCTTCTTCTTCTTCATCATCTTTAAGGAAAATACCAATATTTTTTACTTTCTTTTTAATAGGTGTAAGAATAGTTGGTGGTTGACCCTATAATAATTTATTATTTTATCAGTTAAAATTCTTTAAATTAAATAGTGAATAATCTTACTCTAATAAAAAATATTGATTTAAAAATAATTAAAAATTTTTATTTTAAAATGAAATGATTAATAAATACCTCATTAATAACGACTGTATCTCCTATAAATAATGCATAATTTTTTGTTTCTTTATCATTTGCATCTGGATTAACGAGGTTTGATAAACCAACATTAACATTAAAAACCATTCCTTTTTTAGCAACTGCATTAGTTTTCGGTCCTAACATTAATGAACTTTCTCTAAATTCAATTCCCATAGCAAATCCGAAATTCTTAGTAAGATGTTCTGCTAATTTTGGTTTTTCACTCTTCACAAATTTGATACCAGCCTCATAAACATCACATAGTTTTGTTCCTGCTGTTAAGGTTTTCAAAATCTCTTCTTCAACTTGTAATAGGAAATTATAATTTTCCTAAAAATATAAATATTATATAAAACAATATTACCTTAAGAATACAATATAGATAATTAAAATTTATTCATTTACCTCAATAGATTTTGGTGGATTGACTAACAAAGTCCTTATAATATTAGAACAATATCCTTTGTAACGTGCTCCAAGAGAACAAATGATAACACCAAAATGAAGAATATTATTATCACTGACAGCACTAAATTTCAAAGAATAATTTCCACCACTCTGAATGATAGCAGGATAACACATATCTACTTGAGAACTATCAACTCCTGTAACATATTTTTTATCTGTTATTGCACTGTCCACTCCATCTGCAAGTTTTGAGTGCTTCACTTTCTGCAAAAAATATTTGTTTTTAGAGAATTATAACATTATTTCTGTATTTGTTTAAAAAATTAAAAAATAACTTACTTTGTCATTATCAATAGTTTCTAAGATTTGATCTTTTAAATATTTATTAAAAATATCAACAGAAACTAAACAGGCTTTTTTAACAGTAAGGATTTCTGACTCTTCTTTTGGGCACATCACGTAGGCTACTGCAGCGCTTACATCAATCTGTATATATTGCCAAAAGATTAACATTGTATAACATGTAAATACACAAATATTTATATTTTAAAATATAAAAATAATACTTACCGTTTCAAAATTTTCTTTTTTTACAGCAGCTTTCCATGCTTCTACAAAAGGAGATTTATAATTATCTTTTACGAATATTCCTAATGTTTTACCCTTTTTGCTACTCTTGATAACATCCACGAGTTTAGCAAAATTTGCCTTATCTTCATCAGTCTAAAGAATAAAAATTAAGTTATATTAAAAATAATAAAATAATGGAGAATTCAAAATACAATAAAATATTAAGATACATCAAATTAAATTTATATTATTTTCTATACTTACTCTATCTCTGACATGAAGTTTAATCGGAGGACATCCAGTTTCTTCTTGTTTTGCATCTTCTAATTTTCTTAAAAATTCTATCTTTTTCTTGCTAGCAAGAAAGTGCATAGAATCCTCAGCTAGGATCATGAGAGTATCAGGTAACTCATAGTTTATAAGCCATGTCTGAAATTCAATAAAATAAAGATTTAAATATTCGTAGAAAAATTCTAAACAATAATAAAAAATGTTGCAACATAAATGTAAACTTAACTAGGGATTTCTGTTAATAAGTAAAATACTTGTACTTTCATTTCTTTAAAATTACTAAATTATTCACTACTTGATTTATAGTTACAACTAATAGCTTCGATAATTAAAAATAAAAATGTGCTCATTATCAGCTATTTAAATAGCACTAATTATAATGCTTGTAGATAAAAAATTTTGCTTAAAATATACAAAATTTTCAAAATCTTGCATCCTTCAACTTATCAAAAAGAAATATAAATTGGCAAAATAATATATATAGACATCTTGTTGCCATTGTCAACAAGTTGAATATATTTCTATACCTGAAGCGCAGTAGATTTGCTGTACACAATATCATCGTCAACCCCGACGGAGGTGACGAGACAATCCATTTTACTAAAACTGTCATCAGTGCCAGCTTCTCCATCCTGAGAAAGAAATTCATGAAAAATCAGATAAGTTATTAATGCGTCTAATTTAATGGTTAGAAAACCATTGCTTTTTATGATAAAAAAGAGAAATGGTTGGCAGTACACGCGTTGTGTAAAAATATTGCTCTAACCTTCCAAGCGCTATAAAGGCGTTTCATACGCCGGAAAAACATCTCCTTATCAATCGAAATGTTAGCCATGGCTGATTAAATTAGCGCACTGGCTAATTTTCACTGATTAAATGGAAAAAATGAAATTTTAATGATGAAATGAAAGAACGTTGCTTTATCGTAAAGCATGTAAATTCTAACCCGAACAAAAAACTGTTATGTTTCTTTATAACCACAAATGCGCGCGGCAAAGACACACTAATCTACAACGACCGCGCGCACTTTAATAACTTTGCGAAGCTTCCCTTTTACCACTGAAAACGTTTATTGTACTTATTCTCTCTCTTTTTTTAATTATTTTTTTTTTATTTTAGGTACCACCCTGCACCGTCTTCGTAGCACTCTCACGCGCGCAACACTAAAAGGCAGGTGGACCAGGCAAGAAAAGCGCGGTTTACTTAGAACCGGCGCGCGTATACGCACGCATTTGTTTCTTAGTTAGTGAATGATTGTTGGACCGTTTTCAACGGATGTTTTTTGCGAAAATGGCAACCTTGTTTTCATTAAGGCCTGTTTACAATTACTCATCACATTAATAGAATTATTTTATTAATTTTATTGAAATGTTATTATAATAATTAAATAGTTCAATTTTACGCATTTTAAAAATTTTTGAAACAAAACAAAAAAAAAAAAAATTTTTGTTTTGTTTTTCTTACAGTTTTATATATGGCGTCTTATTCTTTCATCCATCAAAAATGGTTAACAACTATAAAAATTTATTTTAACGTTTTTCTGTTTTATCAACTGAATTCTAATTATTGGACAAAATTATGATTACGAAAGTTTGCCAAAGTTGTGCAATATTCGAAATTAGTATAAAGTTGACAAAGTTATTGGAATTAATTTTTATTAACACTTAATTTAACGTTTCTTTACAACATATTACAAAAAGATTTATAAAGTTAGAAATATTTTTCTAATAAAAGTTATAAAAATGCCATGTTCGTTCAGTCTATTATTCAATTTTTAAGGCTTTTCTTTAAAATTGAATAAACTTTGAATACGTCCACTTTTGCAAAAAATAATCATGAAAATTTTTATTGGAATCAAATAAAAGTTAAGATTAAAAACTTTCGATTAAAAAAAGATTTGTATAAAAATATTTAAAAAATCAAGCCTAAAACGTGTTTTAAGAATCATTACTGTATTTAAGATTAATTTTTATTTTGATTTTCATTCTTTTATAACTTTCATACTAATTTATATTTTTCAATATATTTTGTTTTAAATTAAATTCATAAATTTGGTTCTTGTCAAAATCTTCTAAGGACATTACAAAACTATATGCATTTACAGTTTATTTAACTTTTAAAGGTCTAAATTTTTATTTCATCATATCATAAAATGTTCTGATAACCATTTTAGGATGATAAGTATTCATTTACTGAGCAATTTTTGCGATAAAAAAATTTTTTTTTTTCCTTTTTAAGTTTTATCAGTTTCTATTACTAGTAACTTTAGGCCCAATTTGAGATTGGAAATATTCCACTTCAAGCTAATCCATAAATTTATTTTAAAAAATTTTAAGTCCATAATTTGAATTGAGAAAAAATATTCCAAAATTGTAAAAAAATCTGAGTTTTAATTTTCTCCTTATTACAGTGTATACACCTTTTTTTTTTTTTTTTTTTTATTTTCCTTTAACGTCGCTATATTTATGCTATTTTGTAATGCTAATCAGCGACGGAGCTCGTAAGTGTATTTGTGAACAAAGCACATTTGACGTACAGTGGTGCTTGTATCAATCAGCTGCCGAGAGCGAGACTCGAACTCAGAACCCCGAGATTACGAATCCAACGATCTACCGACTGAGCCACTCACCGGCTCAACTTTGCCTATTTAGTTTATTTCTTTTTAGATAATTGCGAAATTATATCCTTGAAAATGCGATTTTTATTTGAAATGTAATGAAATTATTAACGCTCAAATGTTAATAAATAAAATTTAATATTAATTTTTATTTATATTATTAACGGAAAAATTAGTAAAATATTTCAGACTTCCCAAAACTTTTTTAAAAAAATTTCAAACTAACAAATTGAAAAAATTCGAAAGTTTAAAAAAAAATTTAAGTTTATTTTTTAAATGATTCACAAATTTTAATTCTCATGAAGGTTTCTTTATAATAAAATAATTAGAGGTTGTCAGTGGCTTACTCGGTAAAGTGATGGATTCGTAAAGTTCGAATCCCGCTCTCATTGATTTATACAAGCACCACTGAACGTTACATGTGCTTTGTTCACAAACTCACTGAGAAACCTCCGTCGCTAATTTAGTATCGTAATGATAGCATAAATACAGTGACGTTAAAATCATCTTCAAATTATTGTTACTGAAATTATTTATAATCTCAAAATTTATAATCTTAAAAACTATTTGAATACAAAATTTTTAATAAAATTTTAAAAAAAGAATTTTCTTTTTTAAATTCTGATATTTTATTTACATTTTACTTTCAGTTTTTAAAATTAATAATTAATTTAATAAAAAAGAAAATCATAATGAATATAATAAAAGTAAAACATGCCTTTATTGTAGTCGTTTAAAGATTTGAATTGATATAAAATAATTACGCTTTTGTCATTTTGCTTGCAATTCTAAAAGATTTAAATAAAAAATATAATTATTGTGGCTAATTCATTTTGTATGCATTGATAGCAATTTAATATAATTATAATTTCATCTTTTATTATATACAAGAAAAGCTAATGAATAATCAATACAATATAAAATATCATCAGAGAAATTGGATATTTATAATTAAAAACTAATTATAGAATCAAAGACTCATTTTTCAATAACGTTTTTAATATTCACATAAATTAAATCAAAATAATAAACATTAAAAAGTAAACAGCGAATTTAAAATAGAAATTGAAAAATAATTAAAATAATTGTTACGAAATAAAATTATTAAATTATTATTAAATACAATATATTATTTTATAAAAACTAATTTCATGTAAAAAATTTTACGAAAATTCTTACAGATAATTTAGATTTTTGTGACGTTTTTAAGTAATGTAAGAAATTTGAAGAAAAATTTTCATTTAATTATTTACTGAGCACAAAAACTTTTATAATTTTATGTCTCATTTGTGCAAAATTTTTTATAAAATATTTTTATAAATGTCGTATTAATCGATTCACCAGAATATATTTTATAGAAATAGATCGTCAGTAGCTAGGTTGGTAGAGCGATGGATTCGTAATCTCGAGATTCCGAGTTCGAATCCCGCTCTCAGCCGATTGTTACAAGCACCATTGTACTTTACATGTGCTTTTGTTCACAAACACATTGACGACTTCCGTCGTTAATTAGCATCGAAATAATAGCATAAATACGACGTTAAATAAAAAAAAATATAAGAATTGAAGACTGCCGATGATTAATTAATGTCATAAAAAAATTATGATATAATAAAATGTTAATAGCTTAATAAAAAAAGGAATTTATTCTTCAATGAAACTTAATGAAATAAACTTCTCAGTAGAAAAACATAAGCTAACTACTTTGTAATTACAGATCTCGAAAAAAAAAATTGTTTCGATTTTATATGTACAAAATACTTACTATGAAATACTTACCGTAAAGTTGACTTTGTAAAAAGTACACCTATTATTTTCATCTAAGTAAAGTATTGTTGATGCAACTTAATGTTTCATTTAATGAGACTCGTTCTGATTTATACCAACATGTAATTTTATAATTCTTGAATTCTTATTCCTTTAGTACATTTAATTAAAAATAATTCTGTTTGTTATAATAAAAAATTAATATTTTTGAAAAGGAGGTAAAAACATTACAAAAGATATAAGATTATAAACTGCATACTTAAGCTTATCATTTTATTGTAAATTTAAATCTATTATAACTTATCACTTCTAGTTTTCGTCTTTTTCTCATTCATTTCGTCGTCTATTTACATACTAATTTCAATTTTTTTTTTAACTTTAACTTACAATATGTTAAAATATGAAGTTTCCGTTTTATTCATAATATTCTATTGTAAAAATTATAAATAAATTACGATTGTTTGAAACTAAAGAAAATTAAAAAATTATAAATTTACAAACTTGTATCTTACTAAATATTTTAAATTAAACTTCTCATCTGATATCTTAAGTGTACATTCTTTGATTATGAATAATTGAATATAAATTCAAAACTTACAAATTGAAAAAAAAAAACATTTTTCATATCAAACAACAGTTAGCAAATCATTTTTATTTACAAATGCAAATCGTTGAAATCAAAATTACAAAATCATTTTTTTTTAAATCGACGTATTGTGCATAAGTGGGCTTCTCATCTTGATAAAAAATTAATTTTTAAGTTTTACTTACTGTCGTTTATCTTTATTAATATCAAAAAAATACCAGCGCAAAAACTGTGACCTTTAGTCATCATGTAACATAAAACTGTGAATTATACATACTTAGTTTTGTATGAAATCATTCAGTTAATCTACAATGTACAAATAAACAAAAATGGTAAACACAAAAAGTATCAATTGTTCCCGCATTATCGCTCAATGATTTAATTAACAAGAACTAAAAAAGAAAAGAAAGAAAAGCCAAAAAAAAGTATAAAACAACTTGTCAGGTAATCGAAAGCAAACTTATCCACAGAAGCCAACAAAAAGGATTTTTTTTTAGAAGCAAAGGAATTTTTCACATAGTAACACGTCGTTTCGTTTTCTCACTTGTAACTCGTAATATTTACAGGATTAACATTTTACAAGCGTTAAAAAAGTAAAAAGAAAATGATTGAAAAATTCGAAATAGCCTTGACACGAAAGTATCGTATTTATTTCTATAAACCATCCGATGAATTCCATTGCACCGTGCCGTTTTTTCCTATTTTTAATCCTCCTTTTTCGCTTCTACGGCGTTATAACAGCAGCACTTTTTTTTTAACTGATGAATAGAGTTAACGATACAACGCCAAAGCTTTTTTCGAGGGACAAAAATCTCGCCTACATCCATTTGCTGATCGACAGACCACAATGATTTCTTTCTTTCTCTTTCGCTCTATTTCTCTCTCACTCATCTATTTCTCTTTCTCTCTCTCGTTCTCTCTCTCTCTCTCTTTCGCTCTCTCTTTTTCTCTCGTGAAAAATATCACATTTAACACTCTAAGGGCGCTAAGAAAATTCTCAAATTTCAAATGGTTTACCTACTGACTCGTACGTAACACGCTACTTCCCAGTCTTGTTTTTTTTCCTTTAATCTAAATCATTACTTTTAGGTGGACACCGTAAATGCATCGCGCTGCTTCAAGGATAATGTGGGGGAATGTGACGTCTAATGTTCATGCGGGACGTTTCTTATTTAATACTGAATCGTTTCTAGACCATCTCGTTTTACGTATGCTTCGACCAAAAGAGTTTAATTTTTTTTTTATCAATTCACTTTGTTTTATTAATATTAATTTTTTTTTTTTCATTAGCTAGTATTTTCTAAGATTTTTTCCTTTGATTGAAGCATACGTCGCACAAGACGTGCTTGTACATATCCTGGTTTTCGAACAAAATCAATTGTACTTCATTAAGGATACCGTATTATGATATAAATCATAAAAAATTCATTTCGACGAATTGAAAATTTAATGTACAACATTCTCTTGATTACACAATTACATCGGTCATCGTCATGCTGGGATTTTTTTAAATATTTTTTTTTTTAATTTCTCTAAAATAGAATAATTCATTACAATAAAGTTTAATTCTACTTATATCAACTCTAAAAACTCGCATAAAAATATAAAAAATCTGTAATTTTTAAAAATATTTTACTTCGCAGTATCCTTAATGCACGCAGAGTCTTCTTCGCAATCGATCTGCCTCAAAGGATACTCTGCGAGTGAAGTGAGCCTCGTGATCCCTTCGAAACCCGTATTCAATAACGGGTTTTAGGTTAAAGGTAAATTGAAATTCTTGTAAGCGAATCCCCAGAACAGATCTTTTATTGATCAAAAAGTAAGGGACGACGATGATAATAATAAGGAGTTTGATTCTCTGTGTCACTTTAAATGTACCGAATCATGATGCGTAAGTAACTAAGACTAACGAATCTGTACATGTTTCGATACAAAGTGCACTCGCAGCGTATATGTGCAGTTTATTTTTTTTTTTTTTACAATTTTAACAGTTTGTCTGCAGTCTGTATCGTGTAAATAGGCAGGTCGTTTTTTTTTTCAAATACACTCTAATCTTTTTCTTGCACTCGCTCCTTTATTTTCGTTATTTCTGCCCGTTATTCTTCATTTTTTAGAAGAGCCTATCTAAACCTCCACATTATCTCGCACAAAGACTAGCTTTCTTTTTTTTTTCAAACGATCCAAAATAAACTAAGGGCACTTTTAGTGGCTTATGCCCTGACCTTTTTCAAGTTTCACGAAAAATTCAATTTCGACTATTGTTAGAATTTGCCCAATTATATCACTCGCAAACTTTTTACACACTTCTACTGATAGAAAAGCTATGATCAAATTGTATCAATCTTTGTTTTTCTTTTAAAAACTGCTCACTAGCATCTTATTGATCTAAAATTTTTCGCTAAACAGTCCTACGAATTGACCTTTGCACAGCGAAGGTAAAAAAAAACAGAATACAAAAGCTTTCGTCCATGTACAAATAAAATAAAAAAATATATACATATCAATTAAATAAAAATAATATTAGGCAATATCAACTTAGGAGGATTAATATATGTACGTTAAAAAAGAAGAGAAAGAGCGAGAGGGAGAGAGAAAGAGATAGAAGAAATAATGATTTATGATTAATTACAAATTTAAATCACTTATCTTACATTGACACGAACACGATATACCTCAATGATTCAAAGGTCAACAAAGGCACTGTATTACAATTCGTTCTAATGAAGACGCCAGTGAACAATATAAAAAGGTAAAAATCGCACATTAAGGCAAGTATCTTAAATAGGATAATAAGAGATTGTGAAAAGTCCATCGAGTTATTATAAACAATTCAGACTTAACAACCAGACAGAATTTGATTTATCTTGAAACTTGAAATTTGGGAAGATTTTTCTTTTTCTTTGTATATTCTAAGCAGCGTTTTTTTTTCTTTATAGTTTCCAGTTTGTTAAAATATTTATTCACACTCTCTCAAGCGTTTAGCTCCGACGACTTATTTACGTCTTCCTTAGTAAATGTAATACCTAAAGTTATCCTGGAAGCCTATCAGCTTGACGCCTATGACTGCCCCGTTGCCTATGTCTGTTGTCGCTATTCAGCTATACGATGTGTTGGCGCTTTGTGGAGCCGTCGTGCCATTTTTTTTTTCTTATTTTATTTTCTTATTTTTCATTTGTGTTTATAGCATGTCGTACATAAATCAACATCGCGGGTTTCGCTCTGCCCCTTCTCGCTCTCCTATTTTTTTAAAGTCAACACTCAATCATTCTCTAATCGTTGCAAAATATTCAACTACTTTCACTTATTTTATCTTGATGGATAAAATGTATAAAAGATGGCTGGCAAGTCAATTTATCGTGAGGAAGAATCTTATCTAACTTTACGTAAAGTAATCTTTTTTTCTCTCATCTATTCTTCGTTTTTTTTTTTTTTTTTTTTTTATTCTTTTTAAAGTAACTCCCCATATCGACAAGCGTACCTCGCCTAACTCGTGTAACCCTCCGCGTAGTTGAACCTAAAAAGTGAAGAGGGTACCGTTAGTTTTTTCTCATGAACAAAATTGTTCATGGTTAATTTTATTAAAAAGTAGTAACGAAGCCTAAGTTAAACCTATCCTTTCTCGAATATTTTCGCATTCTCGATAATCTAATCGCTAAAACTTGGCCTAACCTAAAAATCTGTAGCCTACTTGGGCTGCTGAGCCTGGTACTGTTGATAGGAGTCATCTGGTGACGCTGCGTTGCTCGTCTGCTCGGAATCACCCAGTGCCATAGGAGCGTGGATGATGCTGGGTGCCGGGTAAGTTGTGTACGGGTATGGATGTGGACTTATGTACTATAAACAAATAAAATTTTCATTAGCTTAAATTATCATAAAATTTATTTCTAAATCCTCCTACGAATTTTACATTATACTTACAGAACCAGTGCCAAGATGTAGCGTGGACATCTGAGTCGTAAGTTGTGGAATCATGCTATATTGTGGATTACTTGGATCAGCTGATGGCATCATCTGTTTTTGATAAATATTTCAAGTTAAATAAAGATAAAAGATATAAATTTTGATTATAAAATAACTAATAAATTGAATTGCAAGTTATGAACTCTCAAGTTCTCGCGTCCCGTAATAACCGTAATATAAGAAAATAAAATAAAATTTTTAATACGATTTAATATTAAAAATAATAAATATTGAAAACTAATTTTTACAATTTTCTTAGTTACAATTAGATAACTCTGAAAATTTGTAAAGAGCTACAATGAATATAATGTTCTTACAATAATAAAATAGATCAAAGTTATAAAAACGAGATTTTCGCGAAAAAATCGTAATAAAAGAATAAAATTAAAAAAAAATAAATAAATAAATAAAAATAAACTGAAAAAACTCGCGGTGCGGAACTAAAAATCGCCTAAGTTAGAAAAACTCACGTCGACCTGTTGCATATGTGGAGGAGTCTGGACGAGGTAAGGTGTAACCCAAGGCGCGCCAGGAACATTGTAGCCGGGCATCGCTTGACTGTAATGTCGACCATATTGAGCAAGGGTAGCTGCTGGTAGCATATGGGCCGTCGCAACACCATTCTGCCCAACTGCTGTTGTGTCATAGTTCAATGTCATATTCTGAAAATTAATAGATTAATTAATAAAAAATTTTATTATGCAAAATCTACATTTATGATAATAATATTTTAGAAGCTTCTAAGAAACTTTCTTAAAATAATATTTGAAAAGTTTTATTCAAATATTATTTATTAAATAACTTAATTAAAAATGCAGAAATTTTATTTTTGTAATAATTTATTTCAATGAAAAAAAATAATATCATCGAGGTCGTCAGTGGCTCAGTCGGTAGAGCGACAGATTCATAATCTCGAGGTCTCGAGTTCAAATCCTGCTCTCAGCCGATTAATACAAGCACCAGTGTATACGATACGTGCTTTGTTCACAAACACACTGAAGACCTCCGTCGCTAATTAGCATCGCAATTATAACATAAATAAAGCGACGTTAAATAAATTTAAAAAAAAAGAATAAAAATTATCTAATTGTTGACGTAAATAATATCGAAATTAATTTAAATAATTATTTTAAAATGATATTTATAAAAGATACGAAAACCAATAACTAAAAAATAAAACTTACCGAATTATTCACATCTCCCGTTTCCCTCCATATTGTATTCTTATAAAGAGATTTCTTTTTGTTGCCACCATCGGCAAATTTAACTAAAAGAGGATCTTTGCCTCCATGCAACGCTTTGCCATTAAACATTTGTATGATTTGTTCGCATTTTTCTTTGGACTCCATTCTAAAAATATGAATATATAACATTAAATTGTGCAAAAGTATTTTTAGCATAGAAAATTAATTTTCAAATATGCATTTATTTAGTAAAATTTTCTTTGGGTAAATCTTAAAGAAAGCATCAGGAAGTAAATGGAAAATTTCTAAAGCTTTGATCGTAGTAATAATGAAAAACGTTAAGTGCACAAGTGCTTGCAAACATGTTTTAATTATAAAATAACGAACCTTGCAAATCCAACGCCTTTACTTTGTCCGGAAGTATCGCGTAGGATGCGCGTGGAGATGACTTGGCCATATTGAGCTAACAGCCCTTCAACATCGTTTTCTTTGAAGGACAGCGGTAGATTGGCAATGTACAAATTGGTCGGATCCTGCTCCTGTTGCTAAAGAAATTAACGAAGAGACTATGCAATATATTGTTTACCGTCGCGCGTGCGCGCTGTAACAGTTTGTTTATCTAATTTAAAAAAAAACTTTCTTTCTATTTAAATTTCATTTCATCGACATCTTAAATCATGTTATAAGTTCAACAATTTTTTTAAAATCTACTTACGAAAAATAAATTATTATTTAAAAAAATTTTTTAAATATAAGATAAGAATCAGTATTTAGAGAATTTTGTATATTTTTATTTCGAATATGCAATATAAAAATACATTTAGCAAAAGTTAAATAGACCAAAATTTAAGATGTTTACGAAAAATTACTTTTAACTATATATAATATTAACTTTTTAAAAATATAAATATAATAATTCAAATTCAAATGATAAAAAAAACTTAAATTCCAATCTCACGAATTTCTTGAATTCGATCAAACAAATAAAGCAATGAAATATTAATATAACTGTTAACAATATAAAATTTTGTCCTACACGAAAGTATATATAATCAAACTTTATAACTTTATTATTTAATTATAATAAAATTAAAAAATAAAAAAACAATGAAATCTACGACAATAATAAAGCTACAAAACAAAATAAGACCAATAAGCTATGACAGTACTCGATTTGACTATATGTATAATAGACTGCAGAAAATGCAAATAATGGCGGAACATATTAGAGATGTTTCAAATAGAGAGTTCGAAGTAATTAATTGTTTTTAATTTTAAATGTCGAAAGTTTTTTTTCATGCTCCATTGCATTACGTTACCACATTCTGGTGGCTCTCCAAATTTGCTTTATTTATTAATTTACAAAATTAAAAATTTATAAATAAAAAAAAAATTAAAATCTCGCTACGTACTACTGAGGCAAAACAATTAATTCTACTTCACGATTTGTAGTATATAAAAATTTAATTTTTACAGAGTACATTGACAATAATTCAATTATTGTGAGAGACTTTACACTGAGCGATTGTATCTACAAGTGGAAAAAAGAAGAGATTAAAATACTGTAAACGATCCATCGAAAGCTATATAGGTAACTAGAGATTCCGCTAAATGAAAGCCAATTAATCGAAGCACAATCAAAAGTCTAATAAGAGTATGTATCAGATTGAAGACGAGGTTTTAGAAGAACAACATAAATAATTTAAAAAAGAAAAAAAACTTCTATTGCAGACAACAAAAATAATTATGAACACGAAGAAAGTACTAATAATATGGTACACTAAGAATTGATACAAAAAAAAATTAGAAAAAAAAGTATTGAGAAGATATAGAAGTATCACGTTTCGGTCCTGAAGGATAAAAACGAAGCGAGATAAATAAGCATATTTTGAGATCCACCATTTCTCTCAAGTCTCAAAATCAAATCTACGATTACTTGATTATACTTATACTTTACGACACTTTACTTCAATCTTGCGTATGCATTAAAAAAAAATAAACAAATGATGAGAATGTCATTGTGTAAAATAAGCTGATGGCATTTACTTTATATATATGATACAATATTTTTGTATTGAAAATTTTGTAAATTTGTCCGAAACGACTTATAAATCAAATATATTTATTAATATTATTTATTGATTAGAATCGCATACGATTCAAACTATTCAATGTTTGAAATTTCATCTTTAAAATTACAACAAGCACTTTAATACTTGAAATCATGAGAGCATAAAAATTAATGTCTTAAAAAATGTTTGAATCCTACACGATGTATAATGACTAATCTTAATAAAATTAACCAACATGAGTTGGTTGTACATATTTTTCTTTTTATTTTATCATTAATGAAAGAATAAAAAAGCAAGGCGTATGCCAATCAGAGCCAACCAGCACCTCATGGGTAAGATTATAGCACCTGATTCTTATAAAAAAAATAGAAAAAAAAAATTTTGAAATAGCCATTGTTAAAGTTAAATGAGCATACGACCATGTACCATACAATGCTAAAGTTAATATGGACAGGTATGTCTCTTGTTTTAGTAATTAATTTTTATTAATCTTCAATTTTTAAAATGCATTGCATGCTTTCATTTGTCATTGGTTTTAGCAAAGTGGCACCTCGTGCTTACACCACTTTAAGATTAGAAGAACCATTCCGAGTTAGTTTTCGTACGTTGATACAATTAAAATTAGCTCGATTAATAAAGTATTTTAATATTTCGATACGCCTGCTGTTATAGCTATATTATTTATCATTTTTCTTTCCTTAAATACAAAATTTTTTTATTCTATAAATTTTATTTTATAAAATTAATTAAATAAAATTAACTAAGCATAATGTGTTTCAAAGTATGTTTAATTACATACTGATGTAAAATAAAAAACTACTAAATCATTGACTAAGTAATGTACAGAAAAAAACGAATGTCCGATTGTTCTCTTGCGATCGTCATGTTTTTTTTTATTTAATACTAAAAAAACATTTAAAACAAACCGATAGCAAAACTTTAATAATTTTAATGACACTATGATTCTTGTCTATGCTGCCATACTTCAATAAAATTAACTTTGTAAAATGAACGATTAAAATTTTTTATAAATTATTTAGGTTGTGAGAACCTTTTTAAGTTTTGTTATTCACCTATTTTATGAGATTACGAAAAATGTTTGCAAGTATAAAAATGTTTTTTTTTTATTTAATGAATCCAATATACTCATAAAATAAGCCTTTATCTTAAGTAATCAATTTCAAATTTTTATATGTAAAGGATTTGAAAAAATATAAGATAATAATTTTGTATATAATTGGTCAATCAATTATTTTCATAATTTAGTATTTGAATCTATATTTTGAATGTGTTTGAAAATAAATTATAATATATGAATTTTGTAACTAATTTTGAAAGTCTAAGAATACGAAATTGCATAATAAACTAAAATAAAGCTATAGTTATAAGATGTAGAGTACTATAATAAGGTTGATCTAATTGTAAAATAATAAATCTGATTAATAGAAGAAACAATAAAAAAAAACTACATATACAATACTGCTTAGATGATAAAGCTTGTACTTATGGGATATAATTAAGCACCAACAACAAAACTTCAAAGTCCTCAAAACCACAGTATGACAGTAGCTATTAAAAAAGCCTTTATCACTAAACAACAGCAACAATTATTTATGTCCAGAGTGATAAATATTAATCGCTGAAGGCTTGAAATTAGTGCTGTAAATGAATGCAATTTTCAATCATGACTTTGAAACGTGTTTAAACATAGCAGTAATCAGCAACTGTGGCCGAGGTATAGCAGCAAGCATTGACAGGTTGGTGGGTAATGTAAGATAGTAAAGAGACAGATTTCAATAGAATCGTTAGCAGATTCAAATTTCAGATTAGAGAGACAGAGGCTTTTTAGTAGGTCTCAATATATCACGAAAATTTTTATTATTTTTTCTAAAAATTTATATGTTTCAACGTCAAAAAATCGTTGACAAAAATTAATGGCCGAAAAATCACTATAAATTTACAAAATTCAAAATTATTCGTAATCGAACGTTATTCAAATAATTCAATTATTTATGAAATACAAATAAACGTAATTATAAAATATTTTTGTAATTCAAAAAAATTAAAAAATACTAACGAAAAAATGAATAATATTTCATAAAAATTCAATAAATTCATTAATATTTTAATTTAACATATGGATTTTAAGAATTCTGGAAAGGATCTTTTCTTTTACCATCGGAAAAAATTGGTAGAGGATTGAAGGACGAAAAAGAGTAAAGAAAGAAGAGAAGAAGTGAAAAAGAAATGAAAAAAAAGAAAGAATGAGAGAACAGATAGGTATAGAGGTAAAGTAAAGAAAAGATAGAAAAGAAAGGTTTACTGTTACTCTGGTATTACTGTACTTGCATGCACAACCAACGTACACTGGCCAGTCTACGCATCAACCAGATACCCACTTTCGCCATCTGCGCTTGGATACCCTTGGCGACTAGGGCTTTGACAGCACCTTCTGCCGCCACCGGTGACTCAAAGTCTACAAAGCCATAACCTGAAAAAATACAAAATACACATATTACATAAGTTTACGAATTTATACATATTTTCAATTAAACTAACAAAAAGAAAAATTTTACTTATCTTAATGTTTTTTCGAGTATTGTTTTGATAAGTCGAAAATAATGTTTTTTCAACATTATGATAAGTTAAATTTTTACGTTATATAACTATCACTACATTCTAAGAAACTTAAAAAAAAAGTCTAAATTTAAATTTTCATAATCAGCTATTCTAAATGCAAAATAAATTTAACCCATAAACAGAATTACAATCCTATAAAATAAATCTTCTCATCTTGTTACATCAAATTTTAAAAGAATAATCACAAGTGATATAATTTTTAATGAATCATAGGATCGTCATTCAGTTTACGCATCAAACATTCTATACTAGGTAGAATCTACCTTTTATTTCCAAAAATATATCGATATGCTTGTTAAAGAACAAATGTTATAATTTTTATTTTTATGATACTACTCTATGATCTACGAAATTACTTCAATCCAAATAAATGAAATGATATTTAAAAAACTAATGACTCATAATATATAATCAAATAAGAAAATGATTAATGGTTTGCATTTTTCTTTAAATTTTTCACTCAAATCATTTGCAATTTTTATACGAATCTTATGATATTAACCATTCATTAACTTATTTATTTATCTTGAACAAATACTCTAATAATACAATGAAAAGTTTATAAACAAATATTCATTCTATTTTATTAAAATAATAAAATAATTTGACGAAACAAGAATAAAAAAATCAAAGTAAAGTAGTGAATTCGTTTTTAATTAATTATACAAAAATTGAAATCAACGCAAATAAAAGAAAGTCACGGTCTTTTAAGTTTTTTTTAATAAAACTTTTATGACCGTGATGAAAAAAGGGTGCGTAACCGAAAAGTAGAAATTTCAACTAAGTACCTTTACATTTATTTGTATTTTTGTCCAGGATCGCCTTCGTCGAGGTGATAGTTCCGTACCTGCAAAATATATGGCTTAGTGAATCCTTCGATAAAAACATTTTGTTAAAGAAAATTTATATTAAATTAAGAAAAAAATTTTATATTTTATAAATTTATTGTTTTACTTTTTGTGATTCTAATTTTTAATACTAAAAGTTTAACAATTGTTAGTCTACCTGACAAATTGATGTCTTAAATTTAAAAAAAAATAAAAAAATATATATATGTATGAACACTTGGCGGTAATGTATTCTGTCCATATTCTTTGACTGGAAATTCAAGATCACGCGAGCTTACTGAATAATTCCATTGGTTTGTTAATTTTGATTGGAAAATTTTGAAATGTCAACAATAGATTAAGCACAATACATTACCACCTACTGTGTTATAAGAGTGTAAATATATTACATAATTACATGTGACTTAAAAATATATGAAATTAAAATTTTCAAAGTATTATAATAAAAACGAACGACTTTGGACTTACTGAGAACACATATTAACAAGATCCTTGTCAGTTGTGTTTTGATTGAGGCCACGTATGTAGAGGTTGGTTTTCGACAACTGCTCCGACTGCTGGCCCTGCATCGCGTTATTGCTAAGGTTAGTACTCATCGTCCCACTTTGACTACCTGTGGCACTGCTAGAACTACTGTTTGTGTTCGCCGGAGACGAGGCGGTAGGAACTCGTTGTCCTCCATACTGCACACCGGGTCGTAAGAATATCGAATGGATTAGTTTCAATTATTTAAAAGAAAAATAATTTTAAAAAAAATCTATGCCTTATCCGAATAAATTAGTTGGAAAATTTTTCAACAAAATATTTAAAACACATTTTTTCATATTAAATATTAGTATTTTCCAAATTTTCATTTATTTGATAGGACATATTGAACTTTAATAATGAAAAAAGTGCCGTTTATTGTTTTGCAGTGCGAAAATTTTTTTATCGAAATTCTTTACTTTGAATACAAAGCATAAAGTTTTATCAAAATGGAACTATTGTACAAAATTCCTTCCGCGAAATAAACTTATTTCCACTATTTACATAAGAATGTAAAAACACATTTTTTATGATATTAGATATGACACATATTTGCATGAATTAAAAATTTTTTTACAGATATACTGTATTATTCATTATTCTTGTGGAAATAAGTTTGTCGAATTAAATTTTACATAAAAATATTGCAAAATCTTGATAATCGCGTTAAAATTTTTTCAGTTCGTATGATTTTCTAAAGAAAGATTTAAAGTATAAATCAATGAGATATTAATTTCAGCACGAAAACCGTCTTTGTAGAAAAATTTCATATGGAGGGCAGCGAGTTAAATTAATATAACCTGTACACGAAGGCATTTTCAAATTTTTTTCTACATTAATTATCTGCAATGATAAATTATCGTTCTTACGATTCAATTTAGAAATTATAATATTAATTATAGTAATAACAAAAAAAAAAATTTATACAAGAGAGAAGAAAAACCAATTTTAAAAAAGTCATAGAAAGATAAAATTTAAAATGCTACTTTGTGCACAAGTTTAGTAATAAAATAAAATTTGCAAATCGTTTTGCCAAACAGTTCTGACAATGAAAATCATGAAAACATATTTGTGACTGCATGCAAAAGAAATAAATCTTATTTAAAGTGTTGTTCAAAAGCTTTCCAAAATTGCCAATAAATGATGACAAGTGAAATTGTTGAAGAAAGCATAAATAGCAGAACTGTGTATATTAGAGCAGAGACTAGATAATATATTTTCATAAAAATCATTGTTGAATTTGTGTATTAGCCACTTAAACACATGCGTACAGTCGTTCTAAAAGTCTAAGTAGGTAAGGTCATAGATAAGTAATAATTATGCATATACTAACCGACGCGTGCTGAGCGTAAGTCGTGGCACTATAAGGATTAGGATTTGGCGGTATCTGTTGAGCGCTAACGGGCATCTGTGCCGCCGCGGCAGCAGCCGCTGCTGCCGCTGCGCTTGGATACCTCGTATAAGCCGGTGGATAACCAGCTGCCGCTGCTGCAGCAGCCGCGGCGTGTGTAGCCGGCGCTGCACCCCAAGCAGCCGCTGCTGCAGCTGCTGCTGCACCGCTAGCGCGATACTGTACTGGGTTGCCACCACCACCGCGTGGTCCACCACCGACGCCGCCTTTTAAACCGTGACCACCGCCACCACCGCCTCCGCCACCACCTCCGCCTCCGCCGCCTCCTCCGCCAACACCAACTTGGACGCCACCGCCAGCGGTTGGTCCTACGCCAACTCCAGCACCGGCACCACCACCAGCGGAATTTGCACCGGCACCTCCTCCGCCGCCTCCGCTACCGGCGCTTCCGCCGTTAGCGCCCGTGTACGTCGGCCGAGGCCCGTTTTGACCCTGAAAAAACACAAGAACAATACAATTATTATATATCATTTACAATTTTTATGCTTAGTTTATATTGAATAGTTAAGGATTTCAATAGATATTTTTATTCCCCTATAACTCAAAGGTTCCTTTGAAATTTTTATTAAAAGAAAAATGGGTATTACTTAAACAGATGTTTCATTTCATTCGCCGTAAATATTCATAAGAATTTTTTTTATAAAACTTAATAAAAACTTTCTTATAAACGACATATAAAATACGTAAAATGCAAGAGCTACATTTGACAACAGAAATAAGTTATTTCTTTTTGTAAATAATAGGAATACATTTCTGCAAAGCTGTTAAAAAGCTCTTTTACATTCGCTTTTTTTTCTATATAAAATGCAAAACAACGAACAATGTATCTATGTCAGCACTTCACCTACTATTATTTTCAGCCTAATCATAAATAACGTTTGTTCTCACTATTTTTCACGACGTGCTTAATATGAAATTTCATTTTTTTTCAGTTTCTTTGTTAATAGAGAAAATGAAGGAATTTCAAAAGCCTTTTTTTATTGTAATACCAAAAATGAATAAATTAAGAGTTTAATAATTTGTGCTAAATTAACTAGAGTGGAAATTCACTTTAAACTTTGGAATTAATATAAAATTAGAGTAAATTTCGATCCCAGTTTATTTATCGTAATTATCTTAAATTCCTAATTAATAAATACAAATACGCAGCGTTTACAGAGCAAATTTCTCGACGATATGTAATAATATCAATCTCAAATTTCCCAATATACGTCATATGCATGACCCCCGAAACGAAATTCATCAAATGCTGTACCGTCATACCAGAATCCACAGAATTCAATGTTGACGTGTTACATGTCTACGTGCTCAACGTTACAAAAGAGATGCTATGCAGAGAGAGAAGATAAACGGGATGATAATTTTAACTGAAAATTTGTTAATTAATGGAACATTTAACGTAATTTTATAACAAATTGTTATTACATTTTAACATGATTATTAAGTACTGAAAATTATTAAATGTTATTAAAAAATAATCGAATACGCGAGAATGCTGTAAAAATAATCTTAAAATAGAATCCATTAATTGACGAATAATTGATTTTAATTACAATAACTTTTAGTAGCAATAATTAAAATAAAGCTAACGTACACCGATAAATTGATTTTAAAATGTACGATGCTTTAAGCTAAATATTTCTGCGCTTTTATAAATTAACATTATGGAACGAGTTTAATGACATGCAAAAAGAAAATAAAATATGACAGAATTCTGCTCTAAAGTGTTCGATAATTTTCTAAAATTAATATGTACCATTAATTTTGATACGTATTTTGATAAAAAAAAAAAAAAATAAAGCAATTCATTTATCGGTCATTACTCCTCGAATAGCTTCCTACCGATTCATCATGAAATTTAATAAACTCAAACAGAAGAAAACCTCTGATACAGTCTTTAATATGTAAAAAGTTATTAATAAAGAATTAAGACGAAAATTAATTAATTTTTTTATTTTTGGATTATCAGATTCTTACAAAACCACATTTTCTTATTGTTTTTCTCTTTTATATACTAATTAACCTTCAAGTGTAAACTATACAATATAACAAGACCAAACACGCACGCGAATATAGAAGAAAACGCCGGCCGGCATTACGCTCTCCTTTTAATTTTTATCTTTCCACAGTGTTTTATACATACGTGCGTGCTATGTAATGTCGATGCTCTCTCGTCGACTTTTATATCGTCAAATCGCGTGATGAGAAAAATTCTCGCGCAAATATGTGCGTACACACACACACACACACACACACACACACACACACACACACACACACACACACACACACACACACACACACACACACACACACACACACACACACACACACACACACACACACACACACATATATAGGAGGCTCATTTTTCTCATAGACGAGACTCGTGATGTTTGAGTATATATTAGTGTCTAATGTAAAGGTTTTTTTTTTTACATCGGCGTGCAAATTGTTTAATTAGGCACGAGTAAAGAAACATTGAATTCGTAATTAAAACAATTGTAATGAACGCTAAAAATTTATGATATGTGAATTAATGAAAAGAATTTTCAATTTTAATTTAAATCAAATAACGATACAGGGCGAGATAATTTCTTGTTTGTTTACTCAAATTATTAAATTCTTATTTTTTAAGTTTACTTACATGCATGACTGAATGTTTTAACTAATATGTATTTTTTCCATATTTTCTTTTTCTACTTATTGATCAGTACTATTTGAAAAATAAATTGGTTTTTCTTATCATAAATGGAATTGTTTGTAATTAAAGAATGGAGCTTTTTTCAGTAATAAAAAATAAATGTTAATTGTTTAAAAAAAAAAAATGTTCCTAACATATACATGTCGACAAAGATATTTGTTCTCTTGTCTAAAACACGTGAGGTCGCATGTACTTCGTGATTTTGCCGCAGTTTAAGTTGTGTTGATTTTCATGAAAATCAATATTAAGGGCTTTCAGAAATTACGTCCAACATTTACGAAACTAAAATTAGGTCATACATTACTTTATTAACCTTATTAAAAAAAATTAATCGATACAATTTAATATAAAGTAAAGTAATTTTGATTTTCTGTTTAGTAACTCAGTATAAGAAAAAATTGAAAAATTAATTAATTCATTGACTTTTTAACATGAATAATAAATAATAATTAATTCATGCATTATTTTGTGATAAAATTATTAAAATTCACCAGGATTTATAATTTAATAAAAAGCATGTTATTGAATCTAAAATCATGGAACCTGCAATTATGATATCTAGTGATAACTGAGTTATAATTTTGAAAAAATTTAAAGCTTTGGTCTTACTATCTTTTGATTACTTTGCGAAAAATAAATTTTGTATATTATTGGGAAAAATATGTTTAAAATGATTTGTATAAATTGTAATACATTTTTCCAATATTCATAATTAATTTCAATAAATTATTTTTATTACATGAAAATCATTTGCTGAATGCAATAAATTTTTAACAATCGTAAATAGAAAAGTAATAATTAATTTTCATTTCATAAAAATGATAATTGAAGCAAAATTTTTCTTTAAAAACTCATAATTATTGAAAAATAAAAGCTAGCATTAAACTCAAACCTATCCGGAATTCGTCATGATATAAGACTATAGAATATATAAAATGTAAGACTCGTATACAGTGGCTACATAAAAGCGCAATGAGATTATGTTTCGCTGTATGCATATATAGCTGCGGCTAAGAAAACCAGTCGGGCGCATTGAAGCGCAACGTGTCGATTTTTTTTTCCTTTTATGTTCCTTTTTTTTCTTTCATGAAAAAAAAAAAATTGTACAGGAGTCAGCTTCCTGGGAGGAAGATAACGCCATTGGAATGTGTAAGTTAAGCGGATTGTTTCATAAATAACACTACAAACAAAGCGATAAATACTTGAACTTGTATTATAACATAGAGTAAATGAAAAGAAAAATAAAGAGGAATAAGAGAACAGGATAAGTGAATTAATAAGCGTAGGTGAGAGCAAAAACTCGTTGATTTTCTTTTTATTTAAATAAATTTGATAAGATATAACCAAATAATATGATTAAAAAGTGGCTATACTTTTTTAGAAGCTGTAATTTGGATGAGATTATAAATGTAGAATAATCATTTAAAGTTCAAGTCATCTGAGCTACTCAGAGAACGGAAAATTAATTCGAACGAATTTCCTTTTATTTAATGGTTTGATATCACTGAATTTTATTGAAACGGTTGAACGAACTTTTTGTTTTATATATTAGGTAAAATTTTCAATAAAAATTTCATTTTTATCAGTATATTGATTGAAAAGTAGAGGATTTTATTTGTAATGGTAATTCGACACGTTTAAAATTTTATTTCAATGTAATAAATTTATTTATATTTTCCTAAATATACTTTTTGTATTTCAAAAATTTAATTAAAATTTTAATTTAAAAAATGATATTTAAAATTTAATTATATTTTTGGTGGACAAATTTAACGAGCACAATTCTTGAAGGAAAAATCAATATTTTATGAAAGAGTGATACATAAAAAATTTAATTTATTTAAAGTTAACTGAGATTAAAATCCACCCACAGAAGATTTATTGAATGCACTTAACAACTAAGGGAAAATGTTTTGCAGGTTACGTTTTTGCCGTAAAAAAAGCTTATAAAATCCGGCTAACCTTAAATTCCGTTAAGCTCTCTTTACACTAAATCAAATGTACTGAATTTTCTACACCCTTAGTATTACACAATTATAAGCTTGATAATCAATCGAAAAAATCTTAGTATGATTGCAAAAAATGTTGTCAAAAAAACTTACTTTTCTCAAAAAAAATTATCAGCCAAAACGAGTAACATCCAAGGCACTTTTCGCGCAAAATAATCACTAATACGAAAGAAACGTGAGATGAAAAAAAAAAAAGATAAATAAAACGCTACAATCGAAGTTGGTATCCTGATAGAAAATATCGTGCGGGGGTTATTACTTTTCTTTCTCTATCTCTTTCCTTTATTTTTTTTTTCGACTCCGGTGTATTTCACGCGGCCATTGACGTAAATTCGAGGAAAAGCGGCGCGCCGCCGCTCTCCGTGTGCGCGCAGTGATGCGGCGAATCCGATCAATAAAATAGGGTGTACAAAAGCGTAGGAAGAGAGAGAAAGAGGGATTCTCACAAGAGGGCGGCAAATGTTACTCTTCTATGTGTGTATCGTTACAAACTCTACAATTTTTCGCTTTGTTTTTTTTTTTTTTTCTTTTCATTAACTCGGTCTTATAATTTTATCTCAATATTATTAAGAAATAATGAAAAAAATTAAATAAAAATGAAAATTCTACGCAGAGTACAATTAGCCGGCTTCGCTACTGCAATATCAAGCTTATCGTGGTTGGCCGAAAGCTCCATGACTTTTGTAATACGTGTGTAACACTACTGTTACTACTGTTGCCGACCAATAAACAGAGATGGTATATGAAAGGGTGTTGGATTTGCGTAGGATTGGATTTTACATGTAAAAAAAAGGGGTGAAAAAAAGAAAATAGCTATGACGAAGTAGCCAGAATTTCTAGCTTCACGGATCGATGAATTTTTCCCCAGTCTTTTTTTTTTTTGTTTCTAACGATGAAAAAGAAGATTAAAGCAACCAAAAGATAGTCTTTATTTTTATTTTACAAAAAAAAATGCATCGTTTTTCATTTTTAATATTTAATAAATAGTATTATAGTTTGAAACGATAATTAAAGTTAACGAAAGATGATTTCTAAACACATCTTACATTATCCATTAAAATTCAAGTGATTGTCATCGAAATATCGAATAATACCGTAATGAATAATAATTGGTAGCCTAATGCGTCAATAGTTGAAGTGAATAGATTTGGCATGTTATCGATACTAACGCACTTTAACAATACTTGTGCATCGCACAAGAGGGTTTCCATACGTAAAGGGTTGTCAATAGGGGCTTTCGAGACCCTTTTCCAAATAGCTTCAAGTTCAATATCGAATAGAGAGGAAGCTTTCTTCATTGTTTTGAACAAGGAGATGTTTGATTAATTTGGCTGAATGCAATAAATAATTAAAATTTATTAAGAGTAAACATTTTTTTTAATGAAAATTTGAATGAATTTTTGCTTAGTCAATATCATAAGTGAGAGAGCTTTTCTTTTTATTAAAATAGTATTAATATTATTTAATTTTAAATTAATAGATTTTAATGCATAGAAAAAAATTAATAAACCGTTTAAAATTATTCAAAACTCGACTAGAATTAAGCCACTTAAAAGTCAGATAAAAAAAATAAAATACAAATTAGCATAAACGATTAATCCATCGCTACAAGTACGAGAAAAATTTAAAAAAAAGCGAGAGGAAACATGAAAAATGAAATGATATATTGCAGTTGAAATCTTTTGAAAAGCGTATTTAAACGAAACTTTAAAAAAAAAAAAGAATCCAATTACTCAAAAATTCAATTTCGAGTCCCTTCATATTCCACGAGGGCTCTCATCGCACGCCGATGAC
Organism: Anastatus disparis; assembly: GCA_017163975.1. Lineage (NCBI taxonomy): Eukaryota > Metazoa > Arthropoda > Insecta > Hymenoptera > Eupelmidae > Anastatus > Anastatus disparis. Next base: position 3,593,427 of record JAFFSR010000227.1, read on the forward strand.
GCTCTCTACTATCTCTCTCTCTCTCCGTCTCTGTTTTTCTCTCTTTTTCCTCCACCATCTTGGTTATCACGAGTACTAAAGCGCCACCTGTAGGAATCATCTATCTCAACTAGCATCCCTTCCTTTTCCTTAGAAAATCCCACCTAATATGTATATACATGTATATGGAAAGCACGTTGGTGAAAAAAAAAAGGGAGGTGTAAGAGAGGATGAAAACTGTCGACAGCCGATCGATTTCAACCTCCCCCTTCTGTATACATACACATTTTCAACAGAAGCAGCAGCAGATCTAGATAAAGAAAGAAAAGAGAAGAATTAGAAAAAAAGAGAGAGATAGATAGAAAGAGAGAAGAATGAAGAGAAGGAACGATATGGTGCGTGTGTAGCAGCGCCACTTCATTTGCCACGCAGGAATGCACATAAGAGAGCATTGACCCGTAGAAAGAGAGAAGAGCGAAATAAAAAAAAAACGCGAAAAAAAAGAGAGAGATATATCTAGGCTTGAATGTTATATGGGAGAGACGCTGCGTAGCCGAAAAAATATATATATGATATAACAAGTGAAAGAAAAAGGTGTATATATGCATGATTGAAGCTTTTTTAGGGTAGTTTTTATGTTTTTTTTTTCCTTTATATATGACGCGCGAATTTTATTTTATTCTTTTTCAAAGCTACGTATGCGTATACCTTCAAGTGGATATCGTTGATGCGTGTTCAACTGGAATGGATTGATGGTAGAGACTGATTATATTATTTTTTTCTTTTCTTTCTTTTTTTAGTTTGCAGTGTGAGAATGAATTTTTGGGAGCTCCGGTATTCAATGCTAATCTGTTTAATGATGAGAAACTTGATACTTATGTTAATAAGAAGTTTTTTAAATTAGTTGTTTGTGAATATGAATACATTAACTTATTATTACACGCATATTTTTTGTTAGCAATTCATACTTTGAGGAATAATTTGAAAATTCTATTATGAAAAAACAATGCTAACTTTTTTTCCTATATTTTTTTTCAGTAGTAACAGACTGGATTGGTTAGGTAATTATAAATTTCAAAATCACGTCATTAAAAATATTGATCGCTTTTCATAAAAATGGAGACTTTACAAATGGATTAGTGAATTATTAATAATAAAAAAAAAGTAATCAGTTATCTTGTTCTTTTTAATTGATAATAGTTAATTATGTTAATTTCGCACTAACGCAACTCTAGACGTAAGCATCGTTTCCTAAGCTAAAGAGTATCGCATATTATTTCTCACATAGCTTAAATTCATACAAATATCACTTTTAATCCAATAGTAAAGTAAAATTGTGTTTTGAAAAAATCTACATCAGAGTACAGTATGTTCTTTGTCAAACAAATCTTTAATGTGAAGAATATAGCCAAATATAGATAACTTATATACGACTTATATAAGAAAATAAGTTATAAAAAAAGTTATGTCGCGAAGCATACGTATATATATATATATATATATATATATATCCGTATGTATATTCACATACACGTAAATTAGAGACGACGCGTAAAATGGGTATCATGATACTACCCGACCGGATGTTACTTCCTGCTTACCACGTCTATATGTACACGCCACCCGATGTAATAGTGGTGGCAGTGACATTTTACTCTGCTCTCTTATAAACCGCCTCGCACTATTCCTTCTTTTTTTATTTTTCTTCTCTCTATGTACAAGGCTGATCAGTCATAGTGCAAGGGATTTTATTTAGGTATTTTATACAGAGAAGGATTTTATACAGGATTTGATTTTTTTATTCTCTTTTAATCACTGATAAACACTTCTGATAATAACATTGAAAAATTTTTTAATTAAGTTTCAAGTTAACGATAAATAGAAAAATTATTAAAAAAAAAAACAGGTTTTGCTGCATTTGAATGGATTTTTACATGACTCAAGCGTACAAGGCTTTTCTTTGCCCATTAGTTATAGCAGTTTATTATTTAAGAAAATTTATCCTTTTATTTTTTATTGAAGTGATGAAATAATATTTTATTCTTTAAAAATACTAAAATATATACTATTTTCACTCTTGAAAATAAAATTTGAATTTCAAACGCAAAATCATATCATACGTAGCAAAATATTTGTGTAATCACATAACGCTCGATTATTAAAAATTTTGATAAAATTAATGCGATTCATAAAGTTCTAGATTAGCTCCAATCTGAAAATTAATATATTTGAAAATTTTATTCTTAATGATATTCCGGTATTAAAAGAAAAAAAACAAGAGTATAAATTTGTACTTCTCTAATCTCAACTGGAGAATAAAATTAAAATACATTGTTGTTACATTTGCATATCAGTGTCATAATTTTTCATATTTCAATACGTATACGACTGTAAGCCTCGTATTAATAACCCGAGTTTTAGCTCGGTAATTAAAACATAAATTATAATTTAAAGTTAATATCAAAGGCTCTAGAAATAAATTTTCTTGTATATAGTTTGCATTTGCTCAAAGCATATGTACAACAGTACAACACAACTGAGCGATTAAGGAAAATTACTTTTTTATTTTTTATTTTGTCCAGAACGGCTTGATCTCTTTGGCTTTGGCTTTTTTTTTAAATTCGATCGTCGATATATGACTATAAAGTGAAAGGCGCTGAAATTATTACGGAATTTAATATCAAGCAATTAACTATAAACATCTAAAATTCCATACGTATACGTATATAAATTTGCAAAGGAAAATCTTGATTTTACAATTTGCAATTGGTTATCAGTTATATACTTAACGTTGCAAGAATAAGAAAAAATTTTTTACTAGCTTTGTATAAATTAAGATATATACAAAGTAACAACAGATTGTTCGGTGAATTTATGTTTATTGAAAATTTCAATACGCGAATATACATTTGCAATTTCTTTTGCGATAAAAGGAATGCTATTTTTTTTTTCAAATTGATAGTGATTGTCTATATAGTCACTGATGCGACTCATTAGCGTGGACTTTCCGATGGATACGTAACAGTTTCTTTTTTTTTTATTATATTAACAAGTTTTTATCGGAATTTCTTGAATCAGGAAAAAGTTGATGCGTACAATCTATATGTTAAAACAATGACATTATAAACTTGTATTTTCAATAAAATATATTACAAAGTGCTATTTGGAAAATATCACGTTTTAGATCGGTTTTTTTATATGTTACATTTTAACAAAGCTCTATTAGACGATTCTGGTTAGAAAAAGCTTTCTTCGAAGATATACTTTTGCATGATTGATATTTATATAAAAATTACATTTAAAATTTTTCAAAAGAAATTTGTAGAACAATTAAGGCTTATATTAACTTTAAATATTAATTTAGGATATTTTTCAATACGTAAACAAACAAAAGTAATTGTTTCAAATCATGAATAAATTAAAATTTTACGCGAGAATGTGTAATTATTGCACTTGCCAAAAATGTTATCTTTAGAATATCAAACTATTATCTTTCCAATCATTTATTAAATCAATATCAATAAAACATCTTGTTTCAGAGGTCCTCAGTGGCTCACTCAGTAGAACGATGGATTCGCAACCCAAGGGCCCGAGTTCGAATCCCGCTTTCGGCTATTTTATAAAGCACCACTGTACATTACATGTGCTTTGTTCACTAACGCACTGAGAAACCTCCGTTGCTAATTAGCATCGCAATGATAGCATAAATACAGCGACGTTAAATAAAAAAACCTGATAAAAGATTATTAGAATATTCCTTACTGTTTGACCTTTTTTTTTATTTAAAAATTCTATAAATTATGCAGAATGTTTAAAAATTTTTTTTTCTATTTACAAAACCATTTCAATTACTTATACTTTAAATATTAAAAAATTCTTAAACAATTTGAAATATTAAAAAAAATTTATAAAAAAAACTTTAAATTATAGAAAATTTTAATGTTACCGTAGTATAATATAAGATAAATTTAATGTCATTGATAAACGATATAAACATGTTGGCTTATGTGTCTTTTTATCCCTTCGTATAATCAAGCACAAAGTGCATAATTGAATCAAGAACGGAAACTCAGTTTACTCCCTACTCATCTCTTAACTCTTAACGCTTATAGCTACGAGATAACAACACATCAATAAAAGGCGTTGATGTGCTATACTCGTATTCTTTTTATACTCATGAATCATTATTTTTTCATTTGTAATAAATATTATTGAATTATTTACAATGTAATAAATAACAAATGATATAAATTATATGTCAATCTTTAGCAATGCAATGTCATCGTTTTTTGTTTTCTCTTAAATTAATCAATATAAATGCAGAACGATCAATGCCTCGAAAGTAAAAAAGTAAATCTAATTAATTAATTATAGACCAAGTTTGAAATGAAATCAAGTTAACCAATTAAGAAAATTTTCTTTTTTTTCTCCCAAAGCTCGTGGGAGTTAAGTTATCCTAAAATAGAATTAATTACGATTAAATGTGAAACATTGATGTTTACATGAAAGTTCGGTAACTCGATGTTTAATCTATTTTAGTAAGTATGCTGAAAAGCTTCTTAGTTTTCCGGGAAATGAAGGAAAAAAAAGAAAAGTTCTTTTTTGGGTTGTAAAACCACTTTTCTGGAATACTAATGCCAGGCGTTTGCTGATTCAAAGAATCATACGTAGTTACACTGTTAAATAATTAATTGTTTTTAATTAACATTCCGAAGTTAATTTGAAAATTTAATCTTTGAAGTTAAGTTCATACCACAAATAAATTTATTTTCTTCCTTTTTATTTTCACAAATTAATCTTTTTTATGAAAATCTTATCCAAAGAAATTAACCAAAATACAAAGAACAATAAAATTAAATGCTTTTAATGGGATCAAACAGGACATATATATCTTAGTTCTGTAAAAGGGGCACAATCGTCCCAAGAATTAGAAAATAAAAAGTATCAAAATAAAAAAAAAGAAAACATAAATAATCATCTAGCAATGAGACGTTGTGCACCTGTAAGCGTGTATACACATGGGAATCTCGAATACAAAAAAAAAAAGAAAAATAACCGATCGTTGTTAATCGATCTAGGTAACATATAAAGGTAATGCTTGTAACGTTCTTGAAAAACTACAGCGCGTATAAAACTACGCGAGAGTTAAAATAAGAAGAGAAGAAAAAAAAATTGAAAAAGAAGAAAAAAGGATAGTTCAACAGCTGGTTTTCATGAGCTAGCTTTCTAAAAAGTTTTCAAAGCTTTATAATCTTTTATAAAACAGTGTTCCCTTTGGCATGGTCGTACGATATAAAAGCGATTACAATCAATTAGTCTTATAATACTTAAAAACTGATAGCGCTCGTACGTACAATCACGATGGATTGCCAATTCGCTTGTGAGCATAAGCTAATGCACGTTTTGACCAGCGCTTTCTAACAATTAATTATATGCGAACGGGTATTAAAGGTATAATCATTTAACCTGGATAATAAGGCTAACTTTTTAATTTTATCGATTTAGTTTTTAATCGAGCCGATTAGCTTCTTTATTATTAATGATAATTGGAGACTGAATTTTATAAATGGATTAATTTTTTAAAATTTAATTATAATTAAAAACAATTAAATTTTGATGAAGAATATTTAAATTATTTGTATTTAAAAACTAAATTTCAATTTTCACTCTAACACTTGATTAGCAAAAAAAACGATCATTAGTATTTTCAATGTAAGGCAAAATTGTATTAAAAAAAATTGTAAAATACTTGAGATTCTGTTAAACGTGACAGTTAACATTACTCTCGCGATCTTACACTCGGTTAACTTTGGTATTTCAAGAATTTAAAGCAAAGAACAAATCGAAAAATAAAAAAAAGAACCGTCAGTTTAAGATTCAAGCGATGCTCGTGCGCAACTCGATAATGAGCACGCAAAAATGAAAAATAAAATGAATAACGAAAGCAGAAAAAAATAAGAGATGAGAACAACTTCTTCGCAAGCATTAACTTCTATCCGGCTTTCACTCTCGGATAAGAGAGAAAGAGAGAAAAAAAGACACACGTGCCGTATATACGAGAAATTCGTTCAGTCAAAGACGGAAACGCCCTCAAATCCTCTCCGTTTGCGACCTCCATTAAAACCACTTGATACTATATACTCTCTCGAGTCTTTTTATTTTTGTTCATTGATATAGATATCGAGAAACAGAATGAAAATCGTGCGGAATTCGTTAACACGCGCGCCTGTCTTTTAATTCAAGTGCTTTATTTTTGTACGAGCGATGAAGGGAAAAAAATTGGAATTGAAGGAAAAAAAATTTAGATATTTTAGAATGAATGGAAAAACGGTTAAAGGAACGGAGCGATTTTATTGAATAAGTGGTACTTTCGTCAAAGATTTCTTTTATGTTAATCTTGACGAGAATGCGCTGCACGTGCATATGTATGCTCGCGCACACGCACAGGACTCTCGGGTATCAGGATGTCCCACATATTATGTTACGCGCTGCTTCTCTCTTTCCCTCTTCTTTTTTTTTCTTGCATGTTTTTTTTCGTGATAATTTTAATTATATAAAAATTAAAAATTAATAAGAAACTTTTTAAATCAATTAT